>OX493342.1:14800000-16000000 GCA_950371115.1 Anania fuscalis
TATGTTAACAATATGTCACTGCGATAGCTGAAGGTCCGTAAAATTAATGTTTTTTTATGAATATCCGAAGTGTTCCTGCCCCAACCCTATCTTAAATGTGTAAAAGAAGCTTTGAGGCTGACGTGTGTTTGTGGGCATGCCTTCGGGGGGACTCCAGGAGCTGCGCAGTTGTACAATTTATCGCCTGACACTCTTGACAGTTTCCTGGGACGCCAAGTGGTTGCTAGGAGAGCCAACCAACCAGAGGTGGAGACGCAGCGCTAGTTTGGCATACTCCCTAGCAACGTATCACAGCTGTCAGAAAACAATAATTGTGTATAATACCAGATAGTCGTGTTTATTATTTATGTTTTTGTATGTTTTTCAGTTTTTAGGCTATAATTTGTAAGTATTTTTATGAGTTTATCCAAAAATATAACTTCAGTGCCCTCAAATGAAGACTCGGTATCGTCGGAGAACTTAATTCGTTGTCCACAATGCTCCCAGCCTCGATTTTTTAAAGGCCAGCGTGGCCTCAAAATTCACTTTTCGAGAATCCATCAAAATACTTTAAATTATGTTCAGGCTAATAATCCCGGTCCATCCAACTCACCACCCATTCCATTCAGCGAACCGTTCGAAAAAAGTTATCGTTTCTCAAACATTCTTACCCCATCATCAAACGCATACCGCGAGGCGCTCGTGCAACAGTCACCCAAACTTTAAGCCAAACCATTGCACGTGTCACATCAGAAAATAGTGTCGAGGCTTGGGAGCTTTTATTTACTTTCACTTTTAGAATACTTCATGTCCATTCAAGCTCTAGCAACAAACATTCACTAAACTATAAAATTAAAGGAAACTGTGCTCAATCCTTAGTCTTGGAACCCACACACAATTTCCCATTGAATTCATTTATCCATAACCATAATTTTAATCCAAAATACATAGAGTCAAGTGATGGTGACATTAAAGGTGCAGCCCGACTTTTGTTCTCCGACGACCTTATTGCACCCAATTCTCCTGATACCCTCTTGGCCTTACAAAACAAGCATCCACTTTCAGCAACATCCAGTCAACTCACCAACCAACCCGATCCTACACATCCCTATCTACAAACAACTACAGAAGCAGTAATGAGCGCCATCAATTCCTTTCGTAGTGGCTCCGCCGGAGGCATGGATGGCCTTACACCGCAACATTTAAATGACCTTTTAAGTGTCAGTAGTGGTGAATCCGGCAGTACCCTACTGAGGAATCTGGTTGGCCTCATTAACCTCATGCTGTCAGGTAAAGTTAACTCACTGTTTACAGGTTTTCTTTATGGTGCCAACCTATGTGCACTGACAAAAAAGGATGGCGGCATCCGGCCCATGGCCGTTGGGTCCGTTTTGCGACGTCTCGCAGCCAAAATATGCTGTAGGTCTATTTCTGATGGTCTTACAGCTTATTTTGAGCCTGTCCAACTCGGATTTGGTGTTAAGGGGGGTTGTGAAGCCGCCATTCATTCTGTCCGCACTTTCGTACAAAATAACCCCAATGACATTTTGCTGAAAGTGGACGTAAAGAACGCCTTCAACTCCGTAGATAGAGGCACCTTGTTGACACAAATTAGATCTCAGACTCCTAGTATTTATCCTTTTCTCTGGCAATGTTACAGCACTCCGAGTAACCTTCAATTTAAAGATAAAATAATAGAATCGGCGGTTGGCTGTCAACAAGGTGACCCTCTAGGTCCTGCTATTTTTGGCCTTTCCATTCATCCTATAATAAATCGCTTAAATTCAGAATTTAACGTGTGGTACTTAGATGACGGGACCCTTGGAGGTGACCCCGATACCGTTTTGAGTGATTTAAATTCATTAATTCTTAATTTTTAAAATTCTGGGCTTGATTTAAATTTTGCTAAATGTGAGTTATTCATTCCTGACACTTGCCATGATCCTAGCTCCATTATTCAAAATTTTAATAGCATAGCTCCTAATATACAAATAATAAAAAAAGATTCTCTTCGCCTCCTTGGGTCGCCTATATTGGAAGAATCGTTCGGACCTTTTGTAGATGAAAAATTACAAAGTTTTAACATTGTTTCGGATCGTATTGTCAAAATTAACACTTATTTCGCATATACAGTTATGCGTTACTGTCTTTTTGTCCCGAAATTCACATACTGTGTCCGATCTTCTCATTTTTGGAAATTTCCAGGTTTAACTGCAAAATTAGACGAATCTATTAAAAACATTCTTTCCTCGGTACTAAACCTCCCATTGGATTGTCGAATCTGGACCCAAGCCTCCCTTCCTATAAGGTTTGGAGGTATTGGGATACGCAAAATTTCTAGTGTTGCTCTCCCAGCTTTTTTGTCCTCGGCTCATAAAACCCAAGAGTTAGTTGTCAAAATACTTAGGAAGTCGGTAACTACTAACCCAGCAATCGCTTTTCAAGCCGAGGCCATCGACTCTTGGCGACAATTATGTGCTGAAGATTGTCCTGCTTCAGTATCTTCACAAAGGCAATGGGACGAGCCCCTCTGCAGATTAGTACGGAATAATTTATTAAACACGTCCACTAGTCCTGCAGATCGGGCTCGTCTCCTTGCCGTGGCCGAGTGGGGATCAGGTCTTTGGCTTCACTCTTCCATCTCCTCAGTTGGGCACTCTACTGGATAATAGAACATTTAACCTTGCCGTATCTCTTCGTTTGGGAGCACCATGTAACGTCCCACATCGTTGTCCCTGTGGTGATATGGTTGACGCGCTCGGTCATCATGGCCTTTCGCCTTAATGACATCATCCGTAGGGCTCTTGGTAGCGCTTCATTACCGGCTTTTCTTGAACCGAATGGCCTGGTGAGGAGCGATGGCAGGAGACCTGATGGCATGACTTTGGTTCCGTGGAAGATGGGTCGGCCCTTAGTGTGGGATGCTACCTGTGTTGACACACTGGCTCCAACTCATCTTCCACAAACCTCGTCTGGGGTTGGCACTGCTGCTGCAGCAGTGGAGTCCCTCAAACGTCGCAAGTATGCAGGTATTAGTAGTACCTACATATTTGAGCCATTTGGGGTAGAGACGCTGGGGCCGTGGGGACCTAGTGCACATCGGCTGTACAGTCAGTTAGCCAAGCGGCTGATTGATTGTACGGGTGACCGGAGGGCTGGCGCATTTCTAGGTCAACGCATCAGTTTGGCTATTCAGCGTGGAAATGCGGCTAGCCTTCTGGGCACTTTGTCGTTGCCTTTGGACAACGATCTGGGGCCCATTTTTTATTTGTGATATATTTTGTAAAATTTTTTTTTTTTTTCTTAAGGTTTAGTTTTAAGTTTAGCTTAGTTTTGTTTTATCAAATGTTTATATTAAATATAATATATTATTGATGGAATTTTCCAAAAACCTTAAAAAAAAAAACAATAGATATGATAATATATTTAAAAAAATAAATAAAAGAAAATTTAAAAAAAAAATTGGATATCAAATTTCTGACTTTACCATTGTATATGCTTTGATTATATACATGTCTAGATTCTCTGTTCTAGTGTCACGTCAAAAGATATATAAGCCAACTATTGGCGCCAAAGTTTGTTTCGCCCGCTCAGTGGCGCGTTGTTACCATAGCAACCCATAATTGTTACCATAGTTGTTACTCACTCAAATCTGGCCTGTTCTTTTGGTGAAAATTGCAGCACCATACTCTAATCTAGACATGTTTATAATCAAAGTGTATATATTAACCACAGAACAAGTAAGACTCGCTCGCTCCGCTATTGTTCTGTAATATTAACATATACTAGTGTAGGAATGATATAATTTTACCATTTACCTAACACCCGGTATAAAGTTAAAAACTCTTACAAAGTACTCGTACTAGCTAGAGTTTTGAATTATAAGTACCTACAAGCCACCACAGAATCTGAACGGAACTAATCAAACTTCCGAGCGAGAGTTCCGCGGAGTTTGCGATCGTGTTTCGAGTACCGATTCTTGAAGTGTTATGACTTTACTACAAAAAAGATAGACTAGGTTTAAACCATGTCTAAATAATAGCCAACCAATTTGAGATGTTGATACATCAGACATTCGAGACATATTACAGACAAACATTTTTAATTAGTTGCCTAATCTTTAGACAAGTTTTTAACAGTAGTCTATTTTTTTGTAGTAAGACCATTATTGTCTTACTACAAAAAGATAGACTAGTGTTGAACACTTGTCTAAAGATTAGTCAACAAAAGGGGTGTTTTAAAGCCAAGCCAGTGACGAATTAAAGCACTTATCCATTTCATTTTCACTAATATTTTAGTTCCCTGAACTCATTGTCTAAGTTGTTTAAAATCAACAATTGATTACCTGTGTCCTATCCTTTGATTATATACATGTCTAGATTCCCTGTTCGAATGTCATAAACGTCAAAAAAGTTTGTTTCGCCCGCTCAGTGGCGCGCTTGTTAACATAGCAACCCATAATTGTTACCATAGTAACCGTAGTTGTTACTTACTCAAATCTGGCCTGTTCTTTTGGTGACAATTGCAGCACCACACTATCTAGACATGTTTAAATCAAAGTTTTCCGAACATCCTGTTTACTAAAATGATATTGGAAGATGTAAGTATGATTGCGGTAGATCTCCTTGCGATAGTTGAGAGTGGGCTGAAAGGATAGGTACGATTGTTTAAATACATAACTTACTAGCTACAAATGTTCTATGGAGTGCAATGTTCGGTCACAATAGGAATCCGTAGAGTAGTCTCATTTATTTCCAATAGTACACTATTTACTATTATTAAAATCTCATTTTCTCGATGGCCGAAAGTTGCGTAGTGTCCAGTGACGACCATGTCAATAAGACTTTAATTTTAAACCTAGCAACTTTAAAAAAATTGTTTGTTACTTTAACATAATTGTTACCATAGTAACCACAGTTGTTACTCACTCAAATCTGGCCTGTTCTTTTGGTGACAATTGCAGTACCACACTCTATCTAGACATGTTGTATTCAAAGGTTACGTAATAGACTACTAACCGCCCTACTTTACCCACGTATCTTATAGAGCATCCCAGGCACTCCCGGGCGACCACAATGGCGGCAAATTGCTCAAAGCGATCTCGCCACTATTATATGGGTTAATGTTGGGCTTCGCTAGCCGTACTGCTGGCAATGTACATGTGATTGCTTGTATATGGTATCCACTAGAATATTAACTGGACCCATTGCAGATAAGCAATAGTCTATTTTCCTAGTAACAATGTATTATTTCGAAATCAGTTTCTTTAGTACGAATAATAATTACATATTCCAGAATCTACCTGTGTAGTTCGACACTGGTAGTGCATTATCTCAAAGTGATAGACCGGTGTCACCACAGGGTGTCACGCTGACGCTGGTTTAGTTTAAATCGAATGCGCTGTGCCACGCGCCTTTGGCTATTGCTATTTAGCGGAAAATAATTTAAAATATTTTATAGTTATATAAGTACTTTTGTATTGTACTATAAAGTCCGTGCCATTTAAACTTGCACAAAAGGTTATTTACCCCACCTGTACCAAAAAATGCCCAAACTTTACGAAACGTATCGCTCATCGTACAAAATAGCGATAATTCCGACTTATCGCTGATTTCATAATACCACGGCCCGTCCGAGAACGAGACAACTCTAAAACATCAAAATTTTAAGTAATTGTGTTGCATGTTTGTAATAAAACACAGTTTTAGTTATTAAAATCAATTTTCTTTTAATTTACGTATTACAAAGTCTTTAAGCAGTTATTTGGTTTTAGTTCAAAAACTCGGTTAATTGACATTTCTTGTACCACAAATATAAGCACAATAATTAGAAATTACATTTTTTCCATAAAGAATTAACAGTAGTTGACCATTCAAAGATATTTATCATGATATAACTTTCACTCCAAAAATGATAAATTTTGACTTATTGCATTTAGCCGTTAGCGGTTTGAGACGTCAGGGGTACTATACCTGTCCGCCATTTTATAATGGCTCACCCGCCGCGGCGTAGGTGGCGTCATTTCGTGTCGGATTGCGCCCGCGCTCGTACGAATTTCGGAAGTGTTCACGTGTTATTGTTAATATCAATGATACTTTTTCGACCACTTCCAGTGATATATCATCGGAAGGTATTTAATTTATAAGATAAAAGGAATTATATCAATACGTGTGTTTTATTTTTAAAACTTATTAAACCGATCTCAGTGTATGCAACACGAGTCTATGTACAGCTTTCTGAATTAATTCTAATTCTACAATTTTACCAAGAAAAAATAGAGTTTTTGAATAATACCTATCAACTGCTCCCGCGATAATAATAGAAAAATACTAAATTTTTTAATAATGATGATACTATTTTATTTCATTATTCATGTCGAGTTACATAAAATGTCGGCTTTCCCTCAGCATAAGGCTTGTAAATTTGTAATGCAGTAGCCAAATGTTTGTAATACAGGACAATTTTTCGGATCAAGGTCGCCTCGTACCAATAAACGTTTGTTTACACAGATTTCTATCGCTACGCCTTGTATTTTGGTTCGCCGCGATCCCGTATCGGCGTGCAGTGGTACAGGCGTAGCAATGACCTTTTGTGCAAGTTTAAATGGCACGGACTTATAGATGGTGGATATCAGTGTTCGGTAAAACCTATGTTGGTTTGTGCAGCACTGTTATATGTATTAGCTATGTAAAAAAATATTTAAAATTTTTGTTTTTAGCAATTTCATGCAAGGTTTTAATTGAACATAAATAACACTTGAAAAAATCAAAAAATATTTTGGATAGTAATAATAAATAAATAAATAATTATATTGAAAATATATTGACACCTTATTTAGCTATTAACATTAAACAGTAGTAATTACTTTTAAACTTTCCCGTTGCATAATTTAAAACTCAATGAAACGGAAATTAACGCCATCATAAGATCGCGTTAAGGCTGGGTATTCTAGCAGATGTCCCGCTTTTGAGTTTTAAAAACCATCTGAGACAGAGAAAATGATGTTTCCAATTCCGCAAAAAATATATGTATCAGTTAAGAATCTCTTCTAATCAAAGTCGCATTCAGTTACACGATTTAATAATCTTCACTCGATAGAAAAAAAACCCAAAGTTATCCCTTTTTGTAATGTGTTTTCAATATTATGTCTTATCTACTGATAATTTGCATTTGATTTTTGTATTCAATTATAGCCACTAAATATTTATAGACGAATTCGCAGAGTTTGACTCGAAAAAATGATTTTTTAATTACTATGTTTAAATACCTACGAAACTCGCGAGCGCGGCGGCTCGGCAGACCCTATCAGGCGCGCGGGCAGGTATACCTGGCCTTAATTCCCGTTTCATTGAGTTTTAAATCAAACAGTAGGTATTTTAACCCTAGGTAGTAGATATTTAAAAGTTGAAAATTATCTCACGGTAATGACAAACTTATAAAGTTCACTATCTACACCGCTACATCAAATATATATAATTCACACCGCTCCTGTAGCTTTAACAAAAAATCTTACTACAAATTTCCTGAGAAAAATGGACAAAACTCCGTCGACATCGCGGCAAGTTTTACCCCAAGTTTGATTAGTTAACGTCTCTTTTCTTAGTTTGCACAACCCTAGTTTATAATTCATAACTTTTGCTATACAGGGTGTACAAAAGAATGGGACACTCCTTAAAACCACGTGATCAGTGTTGTTTGCAGTTGATACTTCATTGATTTTTAAAATCAAAAGAGGTAAAGATTCGTTTGACGATGTAAGTAATGCTCTCTCTCAAGTATTGCATTGGTTCACTACTAATAATCTTTTGCTCAATGCAAATAAAACAAAGTGTATTAAATTCACAATGCCAAACGTAAGACTGGTCCCAACACATTTAATTATAAAAGGTGAACGACTTGATACGTCTAGTTCCACTACCTTTTTGGGAATAACTTTGGATTCCCGTTTGCAATGGGGTGCTCATATTTAGACTCTATCAGGAAGACTTAGCTCTGCTGCTTACGCCGTGAGGAAAATAAGACAATTGACTGATGTTGGAACGTCAAGATTGGTATATTTTAGCTATTTTCACAGCATTATGTCATATGGAATTCTATTATGGGGCTCAGCAGCAGATATCGACTCTATATTTATATTACAAAAGAGAGCTATACGTGCAATTTATAACCTTGGACCTCGTGACTCGTTAAAACAACTGTTTAAAGAAATTAATATACTGACAGTAGCTTCGCAATTTATTTACGAAAATATCATTTACGTTCGCAAACATATGGATCAGTTCCCTAAGAAAAGTGACATTCATAATTTTAACACCCGGAATAAGGATAAGCTTGCCGTTCCAGATTTCAGACTGCATATAGTGGGAAATTCGTTCATGGGGAAATGTATTCGCTTTTTTAATAAATTACCAGCATCTATTGCTGAACTGCCTATGTTTAAAGCTCATGTAAAAAATATTCTCATGAAAAAAGGGTATTATACTGTTATAGATTATTTAAATGATAAAAATGTTTGGATATAAATACTGCCTTGCTCGCACAGGTGCATTTATCTTGTAATTTAATATTTTGTTATGTATATTTAAAACTTTTTAAAAGAGGCTGACAATAGTGACCGAGTTTCTTGCGCTGCTTCTTCTCGGCGCTAGCCCAAACTTGTCCCGAAGCAGTGGTAGGGAATAAAATAACAATGGGACGTGTAAAAGTGCTTAGTTTAAGCCTATTTGCAAAAATAAATTGGTTTTATTGGTTTTTATTATTGGATCAGCTGGTCATATAGGTACAACAACTTTTTGTATGGGAGCAACATCGAAATCGATAATTTTTTTTTTGCTACTCCATACAAACTTACTCGCATACTTCGATGATAATGCTCAATAGAGCATTTCAAAATAAAATAACGATTTCGATATTGCTCCCATAGGAAAGTTGTTGTATATGACCAGCTGATCACGTGGTTTTAAAGAGTGTCCCATTCTTTTGTACACCCTGTATAAAATATTATACCTATTCTTTTTACCTGGATAATATTTTTATTTAATTGTTAGTCCAAGAAGTTGTGGGAGAATAAGCACGTTTTGTTGAGAGATTCGATAGTGAATAGGAGGTCGGTTCTTCTATCTCAGGGGCGTGAAATCAGTTTACTTATTTTTAGTTTTTAGTGAAAAATTACCATAAATCTGAACTTATTTTAATAAAATAGTAGAAGTATATGTCAGGGGGTAACCATAACCTCTTAAAACAGTCTCAAAGTTGTCAAATCTGTCAAATTTGGTACGTATGATAATGTTTGACAGATTTGAGATTGTTTTAAGAGTTCGAGGTTACCGCCTTGGACTGCACAAATTTGGCGTTTATCTTTCATTGAGGTATAATGTACATATCATTAAAGGGATAGATGAATGTTCTTAACCCGTATCTCTTAAATCATAACTAATTTCAGCCAGCCGCTATCGGAGTTAAACCTGTGACACGAAGAAATAGATAGGAATTGTAAGTTTTTGGTATTTATCTACAAAACCACTGAAATGGCGTTGCAAGTTAGTGAATGCCAAATCTATACAAATACGACGGATTATTCCAAGTCTGGCTACGTTCGTTCCGAGCTACCTTTTGTTTTCAATTATTCAGTGTCCGTTAGTCAGGCACAGCCGGGAGCGGGTTCGGTTCCTGTCAATGCTATTTCCGCTCCATCTCTGCTTTGTCTATTGAATTTTGAGTAACGTAGAGCTGAATCTCACAGGCTTATTAATATGGTTCAACTTAAGCCCAAGAGCTATTTAATAAACATTTTATATCGAAACATTTTTCCTTTATTCTAAAAATGGCCGCAATTAACTACTTTTTGTCGTTTTAAAATCAAAGTTTAAATTAATTGACGAAGTTCAACCTTACTTGGTCACAACTTTGCAGAAATTCAAGTACGAAAATGTCAAATAATATCATTAATTCATTATAGGTACTTAGTTATGACGACATTTCTAGACTTTCTATCTTGGTAAAAAATAATATATTCAACCAAAAACCTTCAACTTTCATTGTAAAATTATATGCAGGTACAATAAATTCTCGCAAAGAAACGATTGATTTTGCATAATGCTGGCAGGACTTCCTCGCTGAATGGCTTTTAAGACTCTGACTATAAAAGGTTTCAGCTCAAATTTTAACCCAAATGAAGGGTAACGATTTGCAATTATTATTATTTTATAGTTTTTGTTGTCCTATTTCTTATCCTATTTCTCAGATTTCTTCAACAATACGTGCAAGATGCAGTGTGCCATTACGGTGTTTTCATGACAAACAAATTGCTCTCGGCTGCGCTGGAAGATGCTATTAGTGCTATAACAAATATAACAATGCATAATTTGTGTATCGCATTAATTTAAGCATAATAAAGAAAATTGGTTTTAAAACACGTTTTTACTCTGGGGTCGAATTTGTAGGTAGGTTAGGTTAGGTTAGGTTAGGGTTTTAAAATGATTCCGAGAATTATGAATGAGAATAATGATGGTTCTCTATCTCTAGACCTTCGCATGACATTGTTTTTTAAAAATGTTTTTTCAATAAATTAGTCGGTTATCCGATAAAATAAAATGTTTAAGTTTTTTAAAAGTCTGCAACATTCCTACAAAAAAAATTAAGTTCTATTCAGTGCTCACGAGCTCTGTCCAATCTAAATAAATGTATTATTACAAAACAATCAAGCGGAACTCTTTAGCGGACCCGATTTTTAGTGATGTCACTCACCACTCTTATTTTATCGATATAAAGAAATATATTACTTCAGCAGCGTGTTTTGAAAAATGCTGAGTAATCTCTTCAGCTATCAGCTATGATCTACTAATATTACACGCAAGTGCGGTTTACTTTGATATTAGAGAGTGAATTTGGGTCATACCAAAACATAGGTACTGCTACGTTTGGTGCGACCGATTAAGGCCACACCAAACACATACGAAAATGAAATAACAAAAGAAAATGAACTTGAAAAAATATAATTAAAATAAAATTAAAATTGGAACAAAAAAAATAAATATTCTGTGTTGTGTGGCTTGCGTGGGGAATTTTGATTGAGAACGCAAAAGAAAACTTATTTATTTTACAACTAATTAAACTACACAGAATTTAGAGGTATGAAATTCCAAACCGGTTAACAGAATAATTTATATAAAAAATTTACAATGAACGGCCTTATCGAAAAGTAAAAAAACAATAACGAAGGTGCCGGCGCCGGATAGTCGCCCTTATCCTTTGCAGTCGGATTAAATAGTCGTTGCTATCGCAGAATCGTCTCTTTTCCTCGCAGAAGTCGTTGCTAGCGCAGGATCGTTCCTTTTCAACGCAACAAGTTGACTTTGACGTGACTTTCGTGACTCTAGCATCAGAATCGCTCGCAGCGCCGACTATGCGAGTAGTTGGCGCAGTGCTTGCAGTAAATGTAATATTGATAGGGCCATCTTGAGGAATTAATTATTCAATCGGAAACACTAAAACCATCCCATTGAAAAAATAGGCACGTGCTTTTGAATGTATTGGCTGCAGCATTATGCTGCGGAACTCTTTTGAAGTTAAACTTTTTATTTATTTTTTTCCTGGCCACCTATAATAATTTTCTTTTTAATTAACATTTTGAATGGGCATGTCTGTCATGTAAAGAATGTCTGTCCTAAAGAGAAAATGGACAGTTGTGTGGTTGGCTCGATGCATAATATATCGTAAAGTTCATTACTGGTAAGTTTCGTAAACTCATTTAATGTAATAAAATTGTATGGCGTGTCGCTCAACTACTGATCGTGTGAGCGATCCGTCTTATATTATCAGAGCTAATTTATCTAAGAACTAGTAATTTCCCACGTACGTAGCATTGGTCCCTGTTCGGGCGCCAATGCTACGTTTGGTGCGACCGATTAAGGCCACACCAAACACATACGAAAATGAAATAACAAAAGAAAATGAACTTGAAAAAATATAATTAAAATAAAATTAAAATTGGAACAAAAAAATAAATATTCTGTGTTGTGTGGCTTGCGTGGGGAATTTTGATTGAGAACGCAAAAGAAAACTTATTTATTTTACAACTAATTAAACAACACAGAATTTAGAGGTATGAAATTCCAAACCGGTTAACAGAATAATTTATATAAAAAATTTACAATGAACGGGCTTATCGAAAAGTAAAAAAACAATAACGAAGGTGCCGGCGCCGGATAGTCGCCCTTATCCTTTGCAGTCGGATTAAATAGTCGTTGCTATCGCAGAATCGTCTCTTTTCCTCGCAGAAGTCGTTGCTAGCGCAGGGTCGTTCCTTTTCAACGCAACAAGTTGATATAAACAAGTACGTGCTGGAACTAGCACCTACTCGTAGCAGGTCAATTTGGTGCTTATTAAAGCTAGCGCTTCGGCAGGTAGGGGGGAGAACCCGTAGACCGGGTCCTTTGTTGATACTATAACAAAGAACACTCCTACTTAATACTAAGGAAAACAAAGATTACAAATATGAACATCTTGAGAGCTTTTACATTATGGCAATATGAATTACAATTTGATGGTAGACTATGGATAAAAAAATAAACTAAAAACTGCACAAGCAAAGTCACGGGAAATTACTAGTTCTTAGATAAATTAGCTCTGATAATATAAGACGGATCGCTCACACGATCAGTAGTTGAGCGACACGCCATACAATTTTATTACATTAAATGAGTTTACGAAACTTACCAGTAATGAACTTTGTGATATATTATGCATCGAGCCAACCACACAACTGTCCATTTTCTCTTTAGGACAGACATTCTTTACATGACAGACATGCCCATTCAAAATGTTAATTAAAAAGAAAATTATTATAGGTGGCCAGGAAAAAAATAAATAAAAAGTTTAACTTCAAAAGAGTTCCGCAGCATAATGCTGCAGTACGTACAAAGAACTGAAATCTATATATTTTTGTTTTTAAGATGGTGGGTATCCTTTAACTACATGTTTATTAAGTGATACATTATGATTTAAATGTTAATTATAAACAGCTTTAAAGACGAAGCATTCGGCTAGATTTAAAGTTCTCATAAAAATCTTTAAGCAAGGCTTTAGCATTTAACAAAAATTGCTCTATCAATGACTCGATTGTGTTTTGATTGTGATTGTGGTTTGAGTTCCGATTTAGTCAATTCAGACAGTAAACTTTTCTAAATTGGCTTGGAGCTGGCTGGACGCAAAATACACTTCTGGTACATAGTAATCGTAACATAAGAGAATGGTTACCTAATCTCTTACTTCGGGACCATGACTATAATCAGTGTGTAGTTTGACGCATACTTATTTATTACTAGCTGTGCCCGCAACTCCGTGGACTACATATCAATCAACACTGTGGACTGCGGTAAAGCCGACTACCTTTTTTTTTAAAATACGTAGCACTTTCCGTTTTTATTGGATATCACGAAAACTATCATTTGGCAATATCCGATTGCCAAATGATAGTTTCTATCCTTTGTAGTGGTCTGACTTTAAAAATAAGCCTATTTATTTTAAAACTATACGATAATGTACACAACCCAAATTTCTAAATATCTTTATTTCAATGTACCGAATTTGACTCGTTACATTTTTTTTATAGTATAGAAGTATTGATTAAAGCTGATCTCGATAGCACGATTTTATCGAACACAACACCTTTAAGGGTAACCCAATATGTCCCCGTAGGCCCAATACAATAGCGCGGATCCAGGTGGTCCTTACATATCGGGAGTCAGCAATAATACCCTCTATCGGTGTGGAACAATATCTAAGGCTGCACAGGTGCGGGTTTGGGCTTCGCAGGGTGTACAAGAGAATAGGACACTCCTTAAAACCACGTGATCTGGTCATATACAACAACTTTTTCTATGGGAGCAACATCGAAATCGATATTTTTTTTTCAGCTTCTCCATACAAACTTACTCGCATACCTCGATGATAATGTATGGAGCATATGAAAATAAAATCACGAATTAGATGTTGCTTCCATAGGAAAAGCTGTTGTATATGACTAGTTGATCACGTGGTTTTAAGGAGTGTCCCATTGTTTTGTACACCCTGTATAAAGGCATCAAGTATAACTCTTCAACAAAATTGGCCGCCTCAGGATGCCTAGCGCGAAAGTGTATCTTTCGTTCGGTCGTATAAACCTAACAAATTAAAATGGCCAGTCTCATGTGTCATCCTTTGATAAAAAATGACCAACTCAATCTAGCTTTATAAAAAACCCGACTGTTATCAATTGTTCATAAATTGTCAAACCTTTGCTACAGGGGAATGGGTGTTTTAATTTGATCGGTTAATACGACCGACGGAAAGATACGCGCTAGGCTCCCAGGGCCATAACCATGAACTCTTAAAACATTCTCAAAGTTGTCAAATCTGTCAATTTTGGTACGTCATTTCATACAAAATTTGACAGAAATGATAATGTTTGACAGATTTGCGATTGTTTTAAGAGTTCGTGGTTACCGCCCAGGTGTCATAACGCATGTCGGGCGAGAGCTTTCCTAAGGACGTTAGATAACTCGTCGAAATTCGTAAAATATAGAAGAAATCTGAAATATTTATTGCTGTTAACATGGTAACAAAGTAGAATGTTCGTTTCTCATTTCAGGTGTTTTTCGATATCGACGACCTCCGTAGCCGAGAGGCGAGCTCGCCGGACTATTGGCGTCGCCATCTCTAAGGCTCCGGGTTCCATCCCCGGTCGGGTCAATGTAGAAAACAAACTTTTTTATATTGTCTTGGGTTTAGGTGTTGTGATACCGTCGTTGTTTCTGTAACACATTTCTATAACACAAGTGCTTTCGCTACTTACCTTAGAATCAGAACAATGTATGTGATGTTGTCCCATATTTATTATTTTTTATTTTTAATATCAAAGGAAAAAAACTGCATCAAAATCGTGAAAAAAAACAAATACTATGAACAGTGTCATTGTTGTCATTTTCAAGATTTTGATGTTAATAAAAGTTGTCTTTAATGAGCAGCTGTGTTAAGGAATGGTCTATTCTTGCACATCCTGTATATCAAACTAGCAATTGCAGAGCTTAAGCCATTTGTAAACGCCGGGGATTCAGAGATAGGCGCATTTGTTTAAATAATTCTTAATGGGACGGAAACTCGGAAGGACCGTCTTTAGCCCTTAGCCTGTGATGGCAATAGGGCTGTCTAATCGGAAAAGAGTATTACTTATTTATCCATTTATTTCCGGCATCTCAAATACAACACCATATCTCTTTCATCATCATCATTTCAGCCATTGGACGTCCACTGCTGAACATAGGCCTCCTCCAGTGACTTCCAGATCGGCTGGTCGGAAGCGACCTGCATCCAGCGGCCTTCTACAACCTTTACCACGTTGTCTGTCCACCTTGTGGGTGTAAGTCCCACGCTGCGCTTGCCGGTACGTGGCCTCTATCCGAAAACCTTGCTGCCCCAACGGCCATCAGTTCTACATGCTATGTAAGCCCCGCCCATTGACACTTTTTGTTCGTTCACGGATTCTCTCATTTTTTATTGTTTCTTTGCGCGATCAAATTTTATCCTTTGATTTTATTAAATTAATTTGATACAAATTAATTTAGCACTTTTGCGGCGCCAAAACCAATAAAAAATATCGGGTACTAATAAACAGTATTGATTGGCCGATAGTTTAAAATTGCCAAATTGGTGTATTATTTATTAGTTACTTATTAATTATCATCTTAAATCTTTAATCATCGATTTAGCAGAAGACGTCTACTGCTGAACTTAGGCCTCCCCTAATGACTTCCAGACTGCACGGTGGAAAGCAGCCTGCATCCAGCTACTTCCTCCAACCTTTACCAAGTCGCCTATCCACCTTGTGGGTGAGTCCTACGCTGCACTGCCGGTACGTGGCCTATCCATTCTAGAACCTTTCTGCCCCATCGGCCTACCTCCAAATGATCTTAATCAGATTGTTTCTCAATGCCTGGATTGGTTTCTAAAATTTTTGGCACCCCTAATTTACCCAGTTATCCCTTATAAAGGGCTCTATGACCCTCACCGGCTCGGCTAAGCAATGCCCTATGATATTAATTACTCTCTACAATAAACACAGCTAATCCAATGTAAACCTTCCTTATAGCCTCTTAGTGGGCATTAACTTCTTCCACAATGATGATACAAAAATCCCCATCGTATTTGTTACTAGTGTTTAATTTTAGTAAGGTCCGCATCCTAATGTCAGCGACCGACAATATGTTAAGTTTTTGTAGTTTTCGTTTTCGCAATGCTGCAATAAAATGCAATCCCAAAAAAGGTCAACAAACGTAAAAAAGCTTGGTGAGTTCTTTAAAAAAATATAGATAATCAGAATAAAAACTGGTGGTACGGCACTTGTAACAGTACTATACGCATAAACAGCTTAATATTAAACTTAATCACCTTTTTAATCTATCACTTTTAAGGTATAAACCCTTCAACTCTCAGGAAAAAGAAAAAAATTGAATAACAATGGACGAGCGGCAGCCGGCTGCGGCTTGGGGGTTGAACGATTAATAAAAGATTATGAGAATGCAGATCAAGATGTCCTTAAGTGTTAATTGTCATATTATGTAAGTATTAATATGAGATAAAGCATGAAATAATAAAAAAAACTTGACAGTACAGCACTGTTTTGACATACAGCAGTACGGGTGTCTGTGGCCACTTCGTCACTTCTTCCTGTTTCGCCATCTCCGCTTATGCTTTCCAAAATTATATTCGCCATTTTTTTTTTATTTAAATAATTTGTGTGTCCGTAATAATGAAAAAAGGGAATCAATAGAACATATATCTTAATTAGTATTTATTTCAGCCCATAAATAAGTTTATGTGAAGATCTACGTAAATTCCACCAACACCTTCAATTGTCTTAAATTGCTAACTCCAAACAATTTATATTTAAATATACACAGTCTCGATTCTCGACTGAACAATCTTTGATTGGCGCACCGCCTGGCGAGAGCAGAAAATTGCGAGAGGATCAAATTTCAATAAGAATTTGCTCAAAAGATTACGCGAGCAAACCCTTCAGTTTCCATACGTACCTACTCGTACTAGCTGTTTGACTTGGGTCGATGGCTCTCAAACTTTAAAGAAGGGTCAAAAAAAGATAAGATGGACAGAAAACTTACTAGTAAAGAACACTATAACTTAAATATAGATACAATTACAATTATGTGACCCCTTAGTAAGCACCTATACTACTGCTACAGCGTCTGGATAATATATTCACGGGGAACTCTAAACTTGTTGTCGCTTTTTTTTTTAGTCCGGAATTAAAGTATTTATTACGTCAAATTACTATTTCTGCTCAGTCTGTTAAATATTTTGCAATTTAACTTTTGATCAGTTGTCAAGCGTCAAACTTGATCTTCTAGTCATAGTCATAGATCTGTAAAATCGCTAAGCTTGCATTGTAACATGGTTTTCTCCTATTTGCGTATAATTTATCCCAACCCTAAAAAAAGTTACTATAAAATGACATTTAAAAGCAAAACAAATTTTGCCGCCACTTTTCAAATTGTTTGTGTCCACTAAAATAAGCGAATCAAAACAGAAAGTTCAATGAATTTCGAAATTTAAAAATAGAATATTGCGAAAAAGCCACGAAAAAAAAATCTACCACGACTACCTTTATTTGGGAAACACTGCCTTGAGTAGCAAAGGCAAAGGCAAACAAAGGTGCGGGATAAATTGGGAATCGATTCTCTTCCACAGACAATGTGAAATGTGTCATCAAGCAATCGCTTCGATATAGACTTCGATGAAGGACATTTCGTTTGGGTTATTTCTGGATTGATTTTATTTGATTGTTTATATTTATTATTTTATTATTTATTTAATACCTATATTACCAACACTATTAGTGTTAAAAATTTCCCAACAAAATTATAATATAATTCCTGACTAAAATGCCTATTTTTCTCTTTTGTTCTACTCTTCTAAACTTATCAGTTTTCAGTAAAAATCATTAAAAAATATTATAATTTGTAAAAAAAAGCAATGACAAACTATTATTTTTATAACAATTTCGGCCCTTGTAATATTGTTTAACTTCCGACGGAAAAAAGAGCTGTGTTTGACGCGAATGACGCTTGGATCAAAACATTACTAGGGAATATTACTTTTAATTTAAATTCTTAAACGTATTACATATTATATTCCCTTGCAAAATAACTTGCATAATAATAATAAAAAATCATACAAAATTAATAAACGGACATTTTATAAGAGAAATATGGACAAATTTAAAGAAAAATTAGGACAAATAAATTGGTTTAATATAATTACTTCAAAAAATGATACAACACAAAATTATGACATATTTGTAAATACTATTCAGGACTTATTAGATGAGTATATCCCACGAAAATCATTTTTAATTAATAATATAAGACAAACTAAATGGATAACAAAAGGTTTAAAGAAATGCTGTTATCATAAACGTATATTGCGCTTACTTACACACACGTATAAAAATGAAACTTTAAAAACTTACACTAAAATGTATAGTATGATACTAAAGAAAGTAATTGCAAAAGAAAAAAGAAAATTTTATATAAATAGGCTACAAAAAGCACGACATAAATACAAAAAAATGTGGAATATGATTAATGAAAAAATTAAACCAAATTATAATACCAAACATGAAAATATAAACATAAAGCATAATAATAAAAACGAAACGTCACCAACAAAAATTGCTGAAATATTTAATAGTTACTATGTAAATATAAGTTCCCAAAGAACTAACACTGCCACATACCAAAAAAAATTGTCACCTATAACAAACTCAATTTATTTAAGAGAGGTAACAGAGTCTGACGTAAAAAAAGCAATTTTGAGCATTAAACGTAATAATTCATGTGGTTATGACGAAATTCCAGGTACGCTAATAGTACACTGTGTTGAACAATTAGTAGAACCATTGACACTTTTAATAAATCAATCTTATAATGAAGGCATATTTCCAGATGCTTTAAAGTTAGCAATGGTAAAACCTATCTTTAAGAAAGGGGACAAGCTTAGTGTTACAAACTATCGTCCTATTGCCTTATTACCAGTCATATCTAGGATATTTGAAAAAGTCATATGCCAAAGAATTTATACATTTCTTGAAAAGTATAATGTCTTACATAATAATCAACATGGCTTTAGAAAAAATCATTCAACGGTATCAGCTGTATTTGAATGCAATCTTGAAATATTAAATGCACTTAATAAAAACCAGTGCGCTATAGCTGTTTTTATGGATATGACTAAAGCCTATGACTGTGTCTTACATGATATTTTGATACAAAAACTAGAAACACTAGGTATACGTGGGAAAGCGAAAAATAAGCTCGCTTCCTACCTATCCAATAGAAGGCAATTTGTTCACCTAACTCATTTAAATGACACAACCAGAAAACTGACACAAATTAGATCATCTACTCAAAATATAACTGGGTCTATACCCCAAGGCAGTGTGTTAGGTTGTTTGTTATTTTTAGCCTACATTAATGAATTACCTTCAGTAGTCTCACAAAAAATAGTTTTATTTGCAGATGACGCTACACTTATAGTCACTTGTGCACTTGATTCTATAAGCCAATTACAAGGTATTATTAGTGATTGTCTCCAAAAAATTATAACACATCTAAAAGATATTGGCCTCACACTTAATTTTGGGAAAACAAAAATGATGCAATTTAGACCATATCAGAGAACAGAGTTAATATATTCGATTTCATACCAGGGACAAGAAATTGAACAAGTGAATACATTCTCACTATTGGGTATCACGGTGGACTCGACACTTTCGTGGAAACCACATGTGGAAATAGTTGTAAGTAGGCTAAGTAGTTTTTCGTATGCACTGCGGGAACTCAGAAAAAGTACAAATGAGGAGTGTGCTCTCACTGCGTATCACAGCCACGCCGCCGCTTGGATACGTTATGGAATCATATTCTGGGGTAACATGACCGATGTATCTGCGGTATCTGTTTTACAAAAGCGATGTCTCAGAATTATAACGTTTACAGCACCACGAGAGTCATGTAGAATCATATTTACACAATATAAACTACTTACGGTCACTTGCATTTATATATTTGAATTGTGTCGTTTTATAAGAAAACATAGTAATTATTTCCAGCACTTTGATGACACGACGAGCCGTTATGCCTCGCGCCGAGCAAATGATTTTGTTCTACCCGCTGCCCGACTTACGCTTTTTAAAAACGGTCCGTCCTATATGGCTGTCAAAGTTTACAATCATTTGCCCAACTTGCTCAAAGCCCTCCAAGGTACTAAATTTGATAAAGAGTTAAAGAAGTTATTACTTGCCAAGGCATATTATGATTTGAATGAATATTTCAGGGACAAATTTTAAATATTATAATTCTTGACGTCTTTGACATTATTTTATTGTGACTATGTATACATTTGAATTTTATTTTGACAATTGTAATTTAATTTTAAGACGTAAATTTTGACATCTTGAAATCTTGGCATGACTTAATTATAGCAATTTATGAATGTAATATTGTATGAATGTAACATAATGATGACATGTAAATATAATTATAACTTTAATTTGAATTCACGAATGCCTTATAAAGGTTGTAATGTTACTATTGACCATCTATAATGTACATTATGAAGTGATTAAATGAATATGAATATGAATATATTACCTAGGCCTAAAGTAAACTAATAGTAAAGTAATTTTGGACATTTTACATGTTGTTTTTTGTGTCAGGGGTTTTTAAATTTTTTAATTTTTGATTACAATAACCGAATGAAGTTCAAATTATAGTAGACCAAGTAGGTACGGTATGAAGAAAGACGGGCATTTATGCCTTTCTTTGATCAAACTATTCCAGCACTTATATTGTACGATTTATTCAAAACTAAATCAAAATTAATTGTATAACTATATCAAAAGATCATACGAATCATTTCATGTAATTTACTTTACGAAAGCTAAAATATTCAATTGTATAAAATGTCCCAATTAATTTAATTGTATTTAGGTGTAGTACGTAGATCAAAGAGATATTACTCTTAATTAATTTTAATAGAAAAACAGGGGTTTAACTAGAAGCGGATGAAGTCAAAAACTCAATTTTAAAATAAGTGTTTGCTAGTTTTACATTCTAGATACGTTTCTTATGGCTTTATGGCTATAGCTTACTCTAGTCTGTCTTGCCTTACTCGTGTACCTCAGTCAGTCCAGTGAGCTGACATTTGCCAGAGATCTTGAAAGTGAAAACTAATGATGAAATGTTCTTCATTGGAGACCCAGGTTTAGCAAACGCAGCTTTAAGTGCTATCCGACAAGATTAAGTGATGCATAACATACTCGTAGGTACGCTAAGATTCCGGCTGCGAATGGAAAAGAAAAAACTGGGACTGCGCCTAGCGTGCGTAAAATAAAGTCTATGTCCAGCAGTGGACTGCACGTCAGTTGATTATCATAATGGTGGTTTTCCAGGTTTGCTACGGTAAGGGTAACCTATGAAAGATGGCTACACTAATGGTGCAAATGACGATCTCCGTAGCTGAGTGGCGAGTACCACGCCAAATCTGGCACTTAGCGTCGCCATCTCTGCAGTCAGGTCAATGTAGAAAACCAACTTTTCTATATTATCTCGGGTCTAGGCGTTTTAGTACTGTCGTTGTTTCTGATTTCTATTACACAAATACTTAATAGCTACTGACAGGCTTAGGAAAGGTTTGTGATTTTGTCAAAGAAAAAAAGAAAAATGACAAGTGCTACTACAGCTTTATTCATGTTCCGCGTGTAAAGACGGCTGGACACGCAATGTTCTATTCCGCGCCTCTGATATTGCAGTTTTGTCTAGTTCTAAGCTAGGTATGGAACAAGATATATTAATTAATTAGTCTTCCAACAACTGTACAATGCTTAAAAATATAAACTTAGGTACAAAGGCCTGGCTTTGAATGTACTGTAGTTTAAACTCATTATATTTGAACTATATCGACGCTATCAATCAAGCCCCAATCATTTATGTGAGAAATCTCACAGTTAACTAAAGGCTAGCTGATTAACACACAAAGCTTCAATCATCACTTCAGCCACAGGACGTCCACTGCTAAACATAGGCCTCCCTCAGTGACTTCCATATAAGCTTCAATCATTTTCTGACAAAGGTGCCGTAAAATATCATCATCAAAATCAGCCCACGTCCAGTCTAATAAATGCTAGTCGTTACCAATCATTTTTCAAGTCACAGTATCTAATAAAAACACATTCATTTACTTTTTTTAAATATGTTGCCTACTCATAACTATATTTGATTAAACGAAATAATTCTAATAAAAGCATTAAGAAAGAAGAATTAAGTAGTGATCTCCATTCGTCCTTCCGCATTAAAACACGTCGTCAAAGTAAATGCAAAAAGGCTTAGTCCATCTTCTTAGCACTAGTTTCTAAAGACTTACAGCTGTGTTTGTTGTGGTGGCTCATAGTTTCACATGGCGTTTTGGAGCACCCTTCGCAAGTTCGGGTTGGAGTACTGTGACCTCCCAACCATGCTGTGGAACGTGTCCTTCATGCTGAGAGCACTCACACTCAACATCGATAATAGATACAAAAAGCGTAAGTTTAAAAAAATACATTAAGTAAAATCATTTGGTGTTTTTATACATTGGATGGTTTTATTAACTCATATTTTAGGGTTCCAAATTTGATAATTGGTTTCCGTTGGCAAGTTGTGGAGTTAGTTAACGGGACACAATAAGCCAATAATAACCTAATCTTGCACTCGATTTTTAACTTTTAAGAATCCTCGTATTATTTTTTCAAAATCAGATAATGGATTTTACCACTATTTTCGCGCTTAATTTGAATAAGCGTATAGGTAGGTTTCATAACTGTACTAAATTTTTTAAGCTATGCGCCATTTTCCAGTATGATGGTGCATGCGGATAAGATAAACGGCATAGTTTTTAACCACCTAACTACTTTGCCATTTCCATACCCAGTGTGACAACCGTTTACCCCTTAATAAAAAAACACTATTGTTTCAGGAATTCCTCTAGTCTTCTATTTCATCTTTGCCATGATAGCAGCAAGCTATTTTTACGTTTACCTAATCTCTATGGCGTGGTTCGTATTCTGGCGCTGCCGGGAGACCGGTAACCTCGTGGCAGCCATGGTAGTCGCGTCTCTAGGGGTCACCAGTGAGATCGGGACTACAAAACTCATCTACATGTTCGTCTATAGGTATTAAAGTCTGCTTACTAACTCCTGCTTAGTTGGTATACACTGAAGAAGGCTGTCATGGACGTTATAATTTCTTGTGACACAAGCATTTGGCAAGTACTTTATAAACGACGCCTGCTTTTGGCTAATTGTTGCCTAACATCGACTTTACAGTAGAATCTATGTTTTTAAAGGATATTTTAACTACTTTGTAATGAGGATACTGATTTGGTAACTGGATTCTAAAAATATATTGTTGCATTCTCACTTTTATATTACAAATCAAAAACTATTAAGTATGTCATAACAATTTACAGAGACAAAGTGAGGGATCTAGTCGACAAGTACCTAGACTGTGATGCCCTGGTGAAACCCGGCAGCCGGTTCTCAAACAACCTGATCAAGACCCTGAGGGCTGTAAAGAGACGAGCCATGATCTTCTGGATGGTGATCATCGGAAACGGAGTGGTCTACGTGGCAAAACCGCTATTAATGAGTGGAAGGCATCTTATGGAAGATCTTTTTACTCTCTATGGTTATTATTATTTTAATAGATAGATACTCTTTATTGCACACCACACAAAACAAACAGTACAAAGAAAAGAAAATACATTTAGAATGGTACAATTTAGGCGGTCTTATCGCTAGAAGCGGTCTCTTCCAGACAACCTTCAAGTAGAGGACAGTTTAATTATACTTTTTGAGTTCAATATCTAGCCGCGCGTTTTTGTTTCCAACGTTAGACGGGCAGTAGCTTTATTTAGCAAATGAAATCATAATTTACCTATCTAAAATTAATTATCACGAACTATATCTATTCACAGGACTTGAACCTACGTACGAGTCGCCAAACTACGAAATCGTGTTCCTCCTAATGACAGCTGGAGTTATCTTTACCTGTTACCTACCAGCCAACATCACCGCCTTCCTCATCATCATCACCGGCTATACAGAAGCTCAGATGCTGGCTTTAAGCGAGGAGATGGTCAACCTTTGGAGCGATGCTCAACAATTTTATCTAGACCATCGAACATTTGATATTGTAGGCACGAGTGCACTGACAGTACGAGATGACAATGATCACAGAACAAAAAATAGAATCGTTAACGAATATGTCAGAAAGCGTTTACACGAAATTATCAATATTCATACAACTAATATAAATTTGTTGCACCAAGTTGAGAGTGTTTACCGAGGAGCGATTGCAGTAGAATTTATGATACTAATCGTCGGTCTCATTGTTGAGTTGCTTGGAGGTCTTAAGAACACTTACATGGAACTTCCATTTGCACTAATGCAGGTGGCTATGGACTGCTTGACAGGTCAGAGGGTGATGGATGCGAGTATGACCTTCGAGAAAGCTGTATACGATTGCAAATGGGAGAACTTCGATGTGTCCAACATGAAGACGGTGCTACTGATATTGCAGAGCTCGCAAAGGACAATGAAGCTGTCAGCTGGTGGAGTCACCATGTTGAGTTTTAGCTCCTTTATGAGCGTTATTAAGTCGATTTACTCAGCGTATACTACTTTAAGGTCAACTATGAATAAACAATAAATATACTTATTACGTAGCTAGCGAATATCTTTTCATTATGTTGTTCCAAATATTGTGACCTTGTAAATCCACACAAAACCACCACATATGTTCTTAGCATTGATTAGTCAACTGTTTCGCGAATTAGTATAAAATCCACATCAGAAAAAAAACTTATTAAAGTACCTAAGTTAATAAAAAAAGTACCTAACGTTTATAAACATAATTAAAAGCCCTATTTTACACAGTTCAAGGTGAGGTTTTTTCACGTGTGGTTTGCGCTTAGCTATTACAATTCAAGGTTCAACATGTGGAAAAGTAGATTTTAATTAAAGCCAAAAGGAAACTATTAAGGAACAAATTATGACCAAGAGCCTATTAATTAGTAACAGCCAAATGAAACACTAACCAAAGAAATTATTTACTTGTCACAGATAATTGGCTCTTAAGAGTCCATGCGATTCAAACGTACACGAGTGTAGACTGGCTCATCGCGAATTCCAAAATACTTTTGGTGGTAAGTAAGTAAGGCTGTATAAGCAACATAAGCAACACTGTCAACGTGTTACGGCCTATTTCAACTGTAAAATAAACAAGATCACCCAAAAGGTAACGTTAAAAAAACCTTTACCGAAACATATCCGAATCTAAAATACCGATGAACATATACAATGTGAGTGATTCAGGTTGATCTCGGTACAAGGAAATGTAAATACGTCACAATTTTGGTCACTTTTGTCTGTTCTCAAGTTCTTTTTACATATGTATGTCATGTTTACAAGAAAATTTTCTAACAGGGCAGTGTTTTATTTAAACATTTAAATAAACATTAATGATTAACTTTTTTTTATAAAATTTAATCTGACATGTGATTAGAATTTATACAACGAAGGTTCAGCTATTGACTGGGGTAATTTGTAAAAGCATTTAATTTTTAATTTGCTTCTTTCATTGGACATGAAAGAAATAATCACTTTTTACCATTTGGATCTGAAAACATTACGGGTGAAACTGCATTCATAGTTATATGATTCATTTATCATTTTTATTTATCCAATATTTTTATTGTTATTAACGTTTAGATGAAAACATAATAAAAAAACTTGTAGAAGTTTAAAATCACTCGATGACACCCTTTTTAAGTACTTTTTCTTTTTAATTGGAATTTTCAAAGCCTTGCAGCTTTTTCTGCTGAATTTTATCGCGTCCGAGATGTCGTTTTGGAGCACGCTGCGTAAGTTCGGGCTGCAGCACTGCGACCTGCCCACCATGCTGTGGAACGTGGCCATCATGCTCAGGGTACTCGCACTCAACATCGACAGCAGATACAAGAAGCGTAAGTTAAATAAAAAAATTGAAAAAATTGTTGCAAATTTTGAACAAAATATGCAGGCACCTTACATAAAGAGGGATGGATAAATTCTTTCCAAAATCATACCAATTAGCTAGCCCCAAACTAAGCAAAGCTTGGACTATGGCGACTAGACAACGAATAAACATACTTAAATACGTTTATACTTCCTTGACTTCGGTACAAATGCTCGTGCTCATCACCCAAACATTTGGCCTCTGCGTGATTCGAACCCGCAACCGCCAGGCTATGTAGTCCGAAGCGCGAACCACTACACCAGATGTATAGTTCAATCATTTGGTAGTTTTACAAAGAAGGTTATAATTCTAGACCTCTTACTGTGGTATTTAGTCATTTTCCGTGGGTTCATAATCAAGTGTGTTAACGGGACCTAAGTCTAACCAAGAGTAAAACTTAGAACCATTTAAATTGATCTTTTATAAATCAGAAAAATACATATTTAAATGGAAAACCATAATGAGATTTTACAAAATTATATAGGATCAGAAAAACGGGCCACAAGTGCCAGAATTTTTGCGCTCATTTTGAACTAAGCTTATACCCATCATCCCAGTGTAATGATTCACGACGGAAATTCTGTTGTTATTTAGCATTTAAAGAGAAGAAGGTTTTATTGCTATGTGCAAAGTAGGTATGTGCTTTTTAATACTTTTAATTTTTATTTAAAAATATTTTACAGGAATTTCGCTAGTATTCTATGTCATCTCAGCCGCAGTGGCAGCTAGCTACTTCTATATATACCTTATCTCCATGGCGTGGTTCGTTTTCTATCGCTGTCGGGAGACGGGTGAGCTGGTTGCTGCTATGGTTGTCGCATCACTAGGAGTAACCCGTGAGATCGGGACTACTAAGCTCATCTACATGTTCATCTATAGGTATTACTTGGGGTCGGCGGCAAACGTCGGAAAGATGGACCTGAGCTGTTCTTAAACGGATCGAAAATTAAAAAAGTGACAGCCTTTAAATACCTCGGCCATTTTCTTGCCGATGACCTAGAAGACCACTTAGATATTGAAAGGGAACGTAGGGCGCTAGCGGTCAGGAGTAATATGTTGGCCCGCAGATTTGCACGATGTACGGACCAAGTCAAAATTACCCTTTTTAAGGCATACTGCCAAAGTCTGTACACGGGCAATCTGTGGTTCAACTACACCAAAAGGTCGCTGGATGTCCTGCGCGTCCAGTATAATAATTCTTTTAGAACGCTGTTAAGACTGCCACGGTTTTGTAGTGCATCTGAGATGTTTGCGCAAGCCCGCACAGACGGCTTTCACGCGATATTACGCAAAGAAACAGCGTCGCTGCTAAGAAGAGTGAGGGACAGTCCCAACAGCATTCTAAAAACAGTAGCGGAGAACTACTATTCTCCCTTAAATAAAAAGTTTTTCCAAACTCTATGTATGTTTTCTTTATTATGTAAGTCATCTGTTACTAACTCTCCTATAGATTTATAATTGGTCCGAAATAAATGAATTATTAAATTATTATTATATTAGGCCTTCTTGATTATTGAATCAGTCCTTAAAACGAATTCGGATTGTGATATTGTTTTTAAAATAAACAAGGAATACTAAATGCTTTAGGCCGTAGAGGCATTTCTTTTGAAGTATAACCTTAAGCTAGGTGTGATGTCGCATGACATATGTGTCATTTTGTGACATGAATACTTTACTATAAAATAACTAATATTATACTTCTACATTGTCACGTACCTGGAACAATGGCAAAGTAAAAAGCTTCTCTTGTCTCGTTTCACAATGAATTCCTTTGTTAGTTGGAAGCTGACACAAACAGATAAGTAATAGCCGACATTATAAATACATGTAGCCGACCAACTAATAAAACATTTCTTGAAGTTGTTGACATTTCTAGAAAACTTATGGGTTTCTAAATTAAAAAAGAAGTGTTTACATATACAAAGATCAGATATTATTATTTAAAATTATAAATGGTTTTATAGATTCTCCTTTTTTGTTGAATAGATTGGGTTTAAAATGTTCTAGACCCAATACAAGAGGTGTGGTTACGTTTGCTGTTCCCTTATGCAAAACTAAATACAGAGCCAAAAGTTTTCACATTAGAGCGAGTAAAAAATATAATTCCACTGACATCGATATATTTCATGCGAGGTTTGGTCAATTTCGTCGCTATTTGAAAGAACTGACGGCCGGCCTGCATAGTGGTTTCCGTTTTTGTTTTTTGTTCTCATTTAATTATTACCTAATTTAGTTTATTTATTCCCTAACTTTTTAATATTAAGATTCCACTGGTTTTTGCTTTTAATAAGTGTATAGCTTTGTAAAATTCGTTTATGATGTACCTAATTCGATCTCTCGATCAACAGAATACTAATAAGGCTAGTGTATAATTTATTTATTTTATAAATTTACATGTAATAACTCATGCTGTTGTTTCCTTAATAAAGAAAAAAATATATATATAAAGCGTCAGCTGTTGCAAGTCAAGTTTTTTAAAAAAAAATAATATCTAGCTGATCCGGCAAACTCTGTACCGCCTCAGAATAAATAATGGTAGTATAGGACTGACCAAACAATTCTGATACCTTTTTTTTTAATAAGTTGATGAACCTCCAAGTTGGAGCCGTTTCCGAAAAATCTCCAACCAACGATTTTCATGAAGTTTAGTATGCAGGGGGTTTCGGGACCGATACATCGATCTAGCTAGGTTTCATTTTAGAAATAAAAACGCGCAGAGTTCGATCTTCCAGGTAATTAATTATTGGCTGAAATAACTTTTACACTACTTAAGTGAACATTAAATAAATGGGTTCGTGTTATATTTTAAATACTCGTTTTAAAATTGCAAGCCATTTATCAAATAATTTTCCAGTTTCTACAAATGTCCTCAATTACATCATTTTGTACGAAGTTAATCACTGTGTCAATGCTAAGGTGTGCCAATTAACACGTTACTAATAACCCAATTCGTACTTCATTTCTGTAGACACTGTTTATTTAGTTATTATATAACTACATTGGTTATTATTATGTTACGGCCACACTACCTTACCGTTTACCGCCCATTTAACGTATTAGTTCTGGCTAAATTTCTGCCCAAATTAACACCATACTAAGTGGTGTGGTTACACTAGAGATTACCGAGTTATGGCAATGAACTAGGCAATAAATATATTATGTCATTTTTCAAGATGGCGGCTGAAGTTGCGGCGGTGTTGTATTTTATGGCTGTCAATTACTATTTCATAAATCTTTTACATTATTACAAAACTAAACCAAAACTTAAGCATTCCTTAAGAATTTGAGCACCCTTTGAACCCTTTCATTAGACCACTCCATATCGGTTAGCATATATGCTTTTCGGTCGAGCTCATGTCACACACTGAACAAACGGTAGTGTGGCCACTTCACGCAAATATTACCGCAAAAATCTTTGATGTGATAAAAAGACCGCCACCGTTGCTATTGCCTTCATATGCCATATTGATTGACATTGTAAAATTATGGCCGTAATTATTGCCATATCACGTTAGTGTGGCCGTAACATTACACAGATAACAATTACGGTCAATTTAGTATTTGCAGTATTCGACTATTTCGTTTTATCTATTAAGAAAGGTAGTACTATTATCTAAGTAAGTATACCTCTGAACATCAGCTGCAACAGATGGGTATGGGAGCCTTTTGATTTTAGGCCGACTGAACTAACAGATATTCTTTTGTACATCTTATATAAGTTACAATGTTGGAGAGCCTCCGCAAATTCGGCCTGGGGTACTGTGACCTGCCCACCATGCTGTGGAACGTGGCGGTCATGTTGCGGGGGTTCACGCTCAACAGCGACACCAGGTTTACTGGACGTTAGTATTATCCTTGTTTATCAGACTTTAGTATTATCCAAGTTTACGGGACATTAGTATTATCCAAGTTTACGAAACGTTAGTACTATCCATGTTTACGAGATGTTAGTATTATCTATGTTTATGGGATATTAGTATTATCTATATTAACGAAAATTCTGGTATAATTTTTTTATGGGGCTTTAATATTATTCCTGTTTACGGAGCGTTAGTATCAGCCAAGGATATGAAACGACTGTTTGATCCATGTTTATGGCATTAGTATTATCCATGTTTACCGGACATTTAAACAGCAGCAGCAGCAGCAAACGATATACGTTTATTATGGCTATTGGAATTTTACCTTGAAGATAAAATACCAATAAAAATAATTTAGTTTCAAAACTAAAATGAAATTAAATTATGGAGGACGCTGTAGGCTTAGGCTTAACTCACTAAGCCTTGATGCTAGGAAACAGCCAAATCTTATTACAATTTATCTCTTGTTATATCTCAGGTATCTCGAAAATATTCTACATTACTACCCCAATCCTGGCCTTCTGCTACTTCTATTCCTACTTCTTCTCGATGATCTGGTTCGTGTTCTGTCGCTGCATCGACACTGGTGACCTGGCTGCCGCCATGATCGTTTTCCCGCTTGGCATCACCAGCGAGATCGGAGTTGCCAAATTTATCTACACCTGCGTCTATAGGTACTTCTACTATTCTGCTAAATTAATATCTCCTTTCTCACTGACTCTGATCAGACAGTTAACTTAGGTAATCTGACAGTTAAAGAAATTTAGTATTGTAAATGCTGCGTCCAGCTGTACGCGCGCAGCACGCGTTCCGTTACTGCAGTCGTTTGGTGCGCCTCTTTAGCGCAACTCATGCAAGGCTTGTTCAATGCGCGCAATCTGCCCGCGTGCAGTTCCAGTTCACGTTTCAGGATATATGTGTACGGATTACGCATTCTGGTCGCTCTCTTATACTTTAAACGATAATTAACCTGAAGTTATACTGGTCACATTTTTCATAGAATTAAAATACTAAGACTTCTTAAATAAATAAATACTCGTTTCTTTATTTCTAGAGGGAAAGTCCGCCAGCTCCTTCAGCAGTACCTCGAATACGACTCGCAAGTTACCCCCGGCTCTCGATTCTCTAAGCATCTATCTCAAGTCCTCCGGATCATTAAAAAACGCGCCCTCATCTACTGGGTCATCATCGTCGGCAATGGCTCCTTGTACATCCTCAAGCCACTGATTATGCCGGGAAGGGTGTCCATGGAAGAAGTTTTTATTCTCTACGGTATTTTGCGGAGATATGGACGATAATAATGGGACCCTTTTGATCTTTTAATTGTCATATTCTTTAAAGTCCCTCTATCTGTATGACAGAACCATTTTATTAATGCTTTGACAACCGATTGATCAAGTGGTTCGCAATACGGACTACAAACCCATTGCGGGGTCTCGGCATAGGTTTAGGATTCAAATTCCATAACAGCCAGCTATTTTAATGTATTCGTACTACGTTGTATTTGTATGTCTAACCGGTAAAAGTTTAGGACTAGGTATGTGAATACATGAAAAACTGTTATTGAAACAAAATTTCATAAAAACATTAAGAAATTATCTAAATTTCCCGATGTGGAAATAACAATAATTTAACTTTTTTCGCCGTCTTTTATTGCTTACGTCGCTCATTAAGCATTTTACAAGAAAAATAAATAACATCTTATTTTTTGCTATTTGAAAATAAAACTTTTGAGATTACCCAGTTTTACTATCTAAAAATCAATATCGGCACCCTAGAGGCCAGTGACTAATCTATCTTTTACAATATACTTTATCTTTTCCACGAATGATGAATAGCCACTAGAGAGATGCTAAGTTAGAAATAAATACTTTAAAAACTATATCTACGAAGATGTTTTATAACCAAGGTGTGTGTTCCCTAATATTTACTTATTTTAATCTAGGATTGGAACCACAACTGGAGACACCCAATTACGAGATGACCTACTTCCTCTGCGCGTTTGGGTCCGTCCTGACTTGTTACCTAACCTCCAACGTAGCTGCGTTTCTCATTATCATCACCGGCTACGTGGAAGCCCAGCTATTGTCTCTCAGCGAGGAACTCCTCAACATTTGGGATGATGGCGAACTCCAGTGGGATGCTTCCGATAGTACTGGCTATGAAGAGTCTCAGAGCAAGGAAAAATATGATGCTATCAACGAGTTTGTCCAACTCCGACTGAAAGAAATTATCAAAGGCCATACGACGGCAATAAATTTGCTATTACAAGTTGAAGATATCTACAGAGGTGCTTTTGCATTTGAATTCTGCATCTTGTCTGTGGGTCTAATTGCAGAACTTCTAGGTGGTTTGGAGAATACTTACATGGAAGTTCCGTTTGCTATAATACAAGTGGGGATGGACTGTTTAGTTGGCCAGCGAGTAATGGACGCATGTGACACCTTTGAAAGCGCCGTGTATAGTTGCAAATGGGAGAGGTTCAATGCGTCTAATATGAAGACAGTGTTTCTGATGCTGATGAATTCACAGAAGACCTTGACGTTGTCGGCTGGGGGTATCGCTGTCTTGAACTTCGTTTGTCTAATGTCTGTTTTTAGGTCGATTTATTCAGCATTCACAACTTTACAGTCAGTTATGTAATAACAGATTTTAACCACATTGTCAAAGCACTGTAGAAATAAAATATTATGTTTGCCTTAAACTGTGATATTTAAAAACCGGACCTGTTTTCGTTCTTGGCACTAACTAACAGTCTATCTAGCTTAACGAATTGCAAAGCTGAAGGGCAACAACGGCTAAACATGGGGGAGAAGGTTCCCGAGTAGCGACCACGGTGGTATTTTGCGATACTCAGGAGGCCTAACACGAAAGTGTATCGTTCGATCGGTCGTATAAACCTAACAAATTAAAATAACCAGTCTCTTGTGTATCCTTTGACAAAATATGACCAACTCAAATTAACCGTGCATAAAACCGACCGTTTTCAACTGTTCATAAATTGTCAAACCTGTAGTACAAGTGAATGGATTTTTTTAATTTGATCGGATAATACGACCGAACGAACGATACGCTTTCGTGCTAGGCCTTCAAAGTTGCAATAGCTTCCTTATAGGCCCTCGCTATGGCGTTCTATGCGGAAGGCCCATTGTATATATTTTTACAGTTTAAAATATTTTTATCAGAAATTCCTCTTTATTACATCATTAAATGCATTAAAATATATTCTTTTACCAATAATCCCAAGGCAATAAAGGAATACTTTAATAGAATAGAATAGAAAACATTTATTTGACACATAAGCACAATTACAAACAGAATCAAATATATATAATAACATAAAAAGAGTGTCAAAAAGGTCCCTCAGGCTCAGCATTTGTCGTTACAGCCAGAGCCATAACGACGCTGGTTTTCAGCGGAGACCCCGCAGGACGCGCGTACTTTCTATATTATACAAATAACCCTGTATTTGTAAAACATCAACAACCTCGCAAAACTAGGTAGCTTACACCATAGCAGATTCAATCCATCGCTTAAGCAATAAGGTCGTTTTCGAACAGATTCTTGCGGATGCTAACAGATTCCAGCAGCGTATACAACGAGCCTTAGTTTAAATCTTACGGTGAAATAGCACTTGCGGGTATCAAATCAATTTATGTCTATAGTAGTGGCCACAAATCTCATTTGGGGTAATTTAGGTTAGAACAGTGACCACACAAAGCGCGAAGCCAAGCAAGCGTAGTGAGCGTGCCGCGGCAGCGGCCGGCGAGCGACTAACAACCTAACCTAACTCAGATGAGATTTGTGACAAGCTTAGACATTTTTGGTTCCTCTGTTGAATTTCGTTTAAAAATAATTTAAAATATATTATTTACAAATAAGTTTTCTAAATACCTACTCATCTAGGTACTACTTAATTTTCCCTACAAGGGATAGACATTAAGTAATCTTTGAGCGAAATACTTGTTTACGTAGGTTTAACGACTAAGGTGTTTTGAAATTAGATATATCGTCTATTTGATGTATTGTCCTTAGGTAAACCATCCATCAGGTATTTCAACTATTATATATTTTAAACTTTGATATTATGAGCATTAGAGGTTTTAAAAATTAGGTCTTTCGTCCATAGTTATTGTGACCTTAGGCCTTTCAACTTTAGGCCTTGTAATATGTAACCTTCATAAGCAGGTAACATTCCATTAGTTTGTGAGCGAGAAAGGTATTTTGTAAGGAGGGGTGAGTGAGACAGAAGACTACAGAAGGTGCCTTGTGCATTTGTTTTTTATTGAAAAACAACCAGGGCCGTCTTTAACTTCTTGGAGGCCCTGGGCAAATTATGATCAGGGGCACCCTGAGACTTTCTCAAATAAATATTTTGTTAAGGGGGACGAAATTATTTTTTTGTTGGTTTTTTTCAAATAGCGATTGTGGTTCAAGTTTTTAGTTTCTATTTCCAGAAAGTAAAACGACTAAAAGTGCATGAAATAATCGTAAATTTCATATGAATAATAAAAATGTAAAACACCGAAGGTTTTGCATAACAAAATTAATCTTATTTTTCACAAGCTTTCGCATTCATAATATTAGTGGGATTCCAGAGCAGATTTTGAAGTATGGAAGGTGATATTCAACTGCTATTGGCGTAGCCAGGGATTTTGCCTAGGGAGGTCAGCCAAGCCTTCGAGTTCGAGAGAAGCAATAAGCTTTTAATGATAACTATTTCATTGTAGTGGAGTATGATTTCAATTTAACCGGAAAAAACTGCGAGCAAAGCGAGCTCAACATTTTATTGAGATATTAGACACATTGCAAGCAAGAGGCCGCAGGCCCACATCAAGGCAGGCAGACAGACATTGGCGAATGCGACGGCCATCGGCTTGCAGAATGTTCTATTTGAGCTCTACACAGAATGTATAAAAGCCTCTCAATAAAATTACATTTTCATACATTTAGGCCTCAAAATTGCCATAATCTCAATAAAATAAAGAATGTAAAGGACAGGGATGATGCGTTATTTATATCAAGTTTTGAGAAAAAGTGTCAAGTAAGTTTAACATGAGGAGCAAGTGTTCTTGCAAACGAAATTATTGCGAGCCCTATAATTTTTTGATTTGCATCTCGCCGTCGTTGGTAGAGCAAACACAATGAAGTCGCAAGAGAAGTGAGCGCGAATTTTTTCAGTATTTTTAAATGATTGATATAAAAACCGGCCAAGTGGGAGTCGGACTCGCGCACGAAGGGTTCCGTACCATTATCTATCAAAAAAATCACGTTTGTTGTATGGGAGCCCCCTTAAATATTTATTGTATTCTGTTTTTAGTATTTGTTGTTATAGCGGCAACAGAAATACATCATCTGTGAAAATTTCATCTTCCTAACTATCACGGTTCATGAGATACAGCCTGGTGGCAGACGGACAGACAGATGGACAGCGGAACCTTAGTAATAGGGTCCCGTTTTACCCTTTGGGTACGGAACCCTAAAAATCAGTTGGCGATATGGCGGAAACGAGGGGGCCTCATCGATTACGGGGCCCTGAGCACGTGCCCATACTGCCCAGTGGGAAACAACCAACCCGTTATCCCTCGCCCCGCATTGTGACAAAGTCTACACCATCGCTCTATCGCTCGTATAATTAAATGTATTTACAATTTTCTTATCGCGTGCTATGGCATTATTTTAAACCTAATTTTACCAAGTTTTTGTCTGAATCAAAGGTTTTTCTTTAATACTTTTGGTAAGTCATTAACAATTCTTGTTTTAAATGCTAGAACATTTCAACATTTTTAAAATAAAGTCAGTTTTGTATATGTGGACCACATACATTAATAAAACAACGAGTTTACAATAATAAAACAATAAACTCTTAAAAATACGAGATTTTAAATTTAAAAACCGGCCAAGTGCGTCTCGTGCCAAGCGCAGTGTAGGGTTCCGTAGTTGCCCGTCGTTACCACAATATATTTCAGCAATTACTTCATTTAAGTAACTTTTTTTAAACAACTTAGTTAAGTAAACGACTATTACTTTTAATCTAAGCACGCGAAAAGCACTATTATCATGAATTTTTCTAGATTTTTCACGCCAATATTTTAGCTTTTAGGGGGTTAGGGAAGGCCTACTCGAACAAAAAATTAATTTAATTTACCCTAAAAATATATCAAAATTTTATTCTACCACTTTGTCGGCGTATCTCCACAAAATTACATCTCTTCAGGGTCAACAGTCTCCAAGCAAAACCTCGGACGGACAGACAGACAGACGGTCATGGCGAAACTATAAGGGTTCGTCATCAGGACTACGGAACCCTAAAAATGGCTCCCATTTAGAGGGGTGAGGATTGCGACCCCCTTTTGTATGGTTTTTTGTCGATAAAATTTAACATAAATTTAATTTAGGATAAGTGTGGATAACATATTATATTGTGTATTTAACCGTTAAGAGGCCCTATGTTCGCTTAATTTGCGGTGCCTACGGGGTGTCATGTGTGCAATGTACTTTTAATTGTAATAACACCTGTAATTTACCACGTGACAAGCAAATAAATTATTATTATTATTACATACAATACGTTGTTAAAGTATCGGATTTCCGATCCCTAACACACTGTATAACTAGGAATCCATTATTTTTTGGTAATCTAACTGAAGGGCTAAATAGAATTCCATTTTCTTTACCCATACGTCATCTCTCCCGTACCGTATACGTCAAACCCTATACAGAAGGCATAACATGATTTAACCTATGGTCACCATAATAACTAAAGAACAAACCATGTCAATTGATTGGCGCATATTTGCATAATAAATAATTTAGGCAAGTTTGTTATTCAAAGGACGAAAGCGTTTGCGATTTTAATGAGGAGACACATTACTAATAAACCATTCAAAAAAGTTAAGACGCCATAACATATTAAAAAAACCAACAAACCGGACAAGTGCGAGTCGGACTCGCGCACGAAGGTTTGCATACCATTATCTATAAAAACGGCAAAAAAATCACGTTTGTTGAATGGAAGCCCCCTTAAATATTTATTGTATTCTGTTGTAAGTTAAGATTATGAATGTCACTTTTCTTAAGGAATAAGGACAGGTTATTGCGGATGTACATTATATTTTCATAAACAAATTGGGATGCTACTGTAAGTATATTATTTTCTTTAAACAGTTCTTTTAAGGAGTCTCGGGGTCAAGGCCGTAAATTGCCCGTACAGCTCTCTTCTGCAGTACAAATATAGATTCAATATCTGCTGCTGACCCCCACAACAATATTCCATATGACATTATACTATGAAAATAGCTACAATACACCAATCTTGCCGTTTCAACATCAGTCAGTTGTCTTATCTTTCGCACGGCATAAGCATTAATTATTAATTATAATTAGGTGCTACCCATTAAGAGTTAAAATGTATTGATTCGCACTGACTCCAAAAAGAACTAATTAGGTACATACTTTCATTAGTTAAGGAACTTTGTTATTAAGGTTAAATGAAAAAAAAAAACATTTTTTGCTTTTCAGTTTTTCAGCGGTTAAATTTTTTTGATATTTTTTTTATGTAATGATTTTCTGTGGCTAAAAGATCAGCATTAAAATTTAAGAGTGAACAATAAATCACCCCTCTTTCCCACCCTTAGAGTAAGTTTTTTTTTTTCAATTTTATATGGTACCAATTTCGTGGTATGCCCTATCCAATAAAAAATAACTATCAAAATCGGATTACTCTGTAAAAAGCAATGCGTGGTCAAACAATTCAACCAGTAATTGAACAATCAATCATCCCCTGTCTTCATACCCTTAGGGTTGTTTTTTTTCCAAATATATATGGTAAAAAGTTATGCGTGATTATACATTAAAAAAAAACAAATATACGCGTCGACTTGAGAACCTTCTCCGTTTTTTTGTCAAAAAATCAAACACATTGAACTTTTGGAGCGTGGGATTTAATCTTTAAAAATACATATTGTTTATTTACTTTGATCTTCTTTTATTATATTAATTAGGCTGTAAGCTTACCTATGTCTAAGGTCACCGGGTAAACGGTGGGTCGGTTGGGTACAGAGGATCGTGCATACATGAGTCTCGACTATTTCGCGCGAGGCTGTGCTCATCGGTCATCGGGTGACGTACGTCGCCTGATTTTGTTGTGACGCTGTAAAAATCTGTTCAAATTTGAGTATCAATTTTGTTTATAATTCTTAACTTTCTTTAAATATCGATAAAATTGTAGTTACCACACTTTGACCTTGTTAGTATGCTGCAATTTCTCACATAAACAATTAACTAACTATTTATTATTAACAGGTTGGTACTTGTTTATGTAAACTATTATGAGTGTAGAACGTTATACCGAATCATGTTTGACCGATGCAATCTTTCACAGAATGCAATGTTGACAGAAATTTTTATTCCTAGAAAGCACGTTTCGCCGAAACTCAATCTTCATTTGTTCTCCTGGTTTTTTTTCTCGATTTTTACTTGTATTCTTAATCTTCATTTGTTTTACTTTCTGACCGCGCTTCGACGGAGCGTGCTTTCTATGAACAGAGTTTCGGCAAAATATATTTTCTTTCTAGGAATATACACCGTGAATTTTGAGATACCCGAGAAAATTAACTAACATACTCAGATATATTCACGGTGTATATTTCTGTCAACAGTGCATTCTGTAGACGATTACATCGGTCAACCATGATTCGGTATTACGTTCTACACTCTCGTAAATAATGACATCTGCTGTGGTGGTTCGCGCTTCGGACTACAATGCCTAGCGGTTGCGGGTTCGCATCCCGCGAGGGTCGAATGTTAGTGTGATGAGCACGAGCATTTGCACCTAAGTCATGGATGTAAACGTATTAAAGTACGTTTATCCGTTATCTAGTCGCCATAGCACGAGCTTTGCTTAATTTGGGGCTAAATAATTGGTGTGATTGCGGAAACAATTTATTTCTTTATTATTTATGTTTGCCTATGGTCAAGGGTGGGGCTGATTCACTGTGTAAATGTGTACACAGTGGATCTCGACTCACTGTGTACTTGTTAAGGCGATGCGCATGATTTTGCTACGATTAAACGTAATACATCATAACCTATTATTTAAAAACGATTTATTTTATAACAGAATGGGCAGAAATTAAAAAGAAGAAAAATTAAATTTTTCAATTTTAACATGTCGATTTAGTTCTTTTATGCAACAGAAGATCGGTTTTTTTTTTTGTAATAGCGCGCCAACAAAATTTCTAGATTATTGTTTTAGCAATGTAACAAATCATCAATCATCCCACCCGATGACCTCTCTTCATAAAGTCAACTGGTAAACAAACAGTAGCGGCGTTAGGGTAGGGCACGGTAGGGCGACCGCCCCAGGGCGCCAGATAGCAAGTGCCCAAGTGCACACCCTAGCTTTTCTTATTGTTTATTACTAAACGTCTTTTTTTTCTCTTATAAAATCTTGATTACTTCAAAAGAACGGCATTAAAGGAAGAAAAAGAAACATTGCAGCTTGTATTTTTATCAGCCAATTTTTTCGCGCTCGCTTCGCTCGCGAGTGTTATTTTTACTGCATAGAATTTTAACGGCGCGATCCTATTAAACAATATTGATTTCGTCATAAATACTTGCTTCTCACCTTAGACCAAAAGAACAAGAACTCACGTTAAAAATATTATGTTAGTTTCTCAAAACTTTTCGAAAATAAATATTAATTACACGGCATCCATGTCAAAAGAGCTTGCTTTTTTTTTAAGCAAAGGTAGTGGTATAAATGTATGAAAATGCAAAAGCATTGCACGGCTTTCATACATTTTGCATGCTGCTGCTGTAGTCGAATTCACCAGTGCCGACGCCGGTGCCGTGTCCTCTTGTGTTAAAATTCATAATAACTTAATCAGGTTTCGCGCTCGCAGATTTTCTGATTACATTAAAATAGTATTTCACCCCAATTATTAATTTGTAGTGAAATACTTAGTTTTAAAAGATTTAAAACGCAAAAAAAGTTCTGGTACGCTTTATGAATCTTATTATACTGTTCCTGTTTGGGTACATAATGTTCATTTTTTTTTTCCTTCTTCCCGATTCTTAATAAGTTCGGACCAGATAATAAAAGCTTCGGACGGATTCCCTTTGGTTACCTACGTCCGAAGTTTACGTAGACTAATTTCTTTCTATCCCTTGTCTTGTTTTGAATGTCAGATGGGGGCGCTGTAGAAATCTCGCCCAGGGCGCTGGTAGTGCTAAAACCGGCACTGCTGATAAAATGTTGTTTTCATAAAAGAAACTTACTTAATTTAAGTTTTAAGGGTTCCGTAGTCCTGACGAGGAACCCTTATAGTGCGTCATGTCTGTCTGTCTGTCCGTTTGTCTATCTGTCCGAGGTTTTGCTTGGAGACTGTTGACCCTAGAGAGCTGTAATGTTGTGGAGGGGTACATATTGGCTCTCATAAAAATTTTGTTCCTATTTTTGATTTTACTACCGTTCTGTGTTCATAATAGGTAAATAGGTAAATATTTTTCATTTTTTTGTTCTCATACTTTTTTAGTCATAAATTTTTATTACATCTATCGGAACTCATAACATGCAGTTCTCATATTATTTTTATTAATACTTTCATTAGTAAGAAATGTTTAAACTCATAATTTTGTTTTTCATAATAATTTTCTTCATAAGAGTCAATCAATCAATTAAACTAGTAAAGTTTGTGAAACAGACCCTAAGAGTAAAGTCGTTCATCTTAGTCGTTCAAAATTCCTTTGAGGAAAACCATTAAAAGTGACGTAAACGAAGTAATTGCTGAAATCAAAATAACGTAATATGTCTAAACATAGTTATTTTCGAAAAATTATAAAAATATATCGACTATAAAAATAATATAAAAACAATAATAATAATAAGTTGGAGTAATAAGTTGGATATATCGGGTGTAAAAAAGGCTTAACGAAGCCGAATACTACATATTGTACGTATAATTACGATAATATTTTTTCTTTTACACTATACCTGGGAAATGACGGGTTACCGAGTTATTGACAGTCAAAGTTACAATTTTTTTTCAAAGTATTTTACAAAATTGACTTCTGTTTGATAATACTAAACTTTTTTGCACAGAAACATGATCCGCTTACATACACAGGCATAGTCTGTGGCGTGCGCACTATATATTGCGGGTTAGAAATAAGTTATTTTTTTTATACCAAAAAATAAAAGTAATTTCGCAGCAATTATTTTTTTTGCATTCTACTTGGTTTTATGTAAAAAAAATTCGTGGTTTAAGGCTTCGTTAAGCCTTATTTTACACCCTGTATAGTAAATGGAAAATTTCGTATTTAATTGAGGTCACCAAATATGCCATGTGCTATCGATCGATGTGTTTGCGAAACCGCATGGTCGTAATTCTCGGCTTTGTAAAGCAATAGGGTTTGTTTCACACAGTGTAAGCTTGGAAATATGCCAGATATAATTGCTAATAATTGCTAATAAATGCTAAATACATATAATTATGACTTATTAAAATAAATCTAATGTTTTTGTTGACTATTTGAGGGTTCCGTATGCAAAAGAAATTATGACTGGTATTCCGCTAACTTATACACCGTGAATTTTTAATTAGCCGAGAACATTAGCTAACATACTCAGAAGTCGATATACATCGAATTTGGCAATTAAAAAACGGAACGGCGTACGGCGTTGGCGTACGGAAGGCATAACTATGAATGAAAAAAAAATCACTCATAGTTATTCCTTCCGTACGCCAATATTACGTAACCAATTATGGATTTTAGTTCCGTTAATGTTGGAATGATAATGATTACTATTTGAATTAGCAGGACTTTTATGGTGCATATTTTTTAAGGAATGTTAGAACACCTTTTAAATAAATGTCTCATAAAAAAAAAATTTTTTATTCGCCACATTCGATGTATATCGATATCTGAGTATGTTAGTTAATTTTCCCGGGAAATTAACAATTCACGGTGTATAGCTATGTCAGACATTATTTACATCTCCCTATCATTGAAGGTTACATAATATAGGTAAAGCATAAAATCTAAATAACATTAAAAGTGAAAGCATTTTCATTAATTGGTTTAATTTAATTCATTAGAGGATGAACTCGTATGTAAGGAATAGAAGTCAGTCCGTTTGTTTGAAAGGATTCTCCTATCAGTTTTTTTTTTCAAATTTAAATAATTTATTTCAGAAAACAGGTTCCATAGTGGTAGTAAAACATAGCTTATGTTAAGGGCTAGTATGGAGATAAATTAATAATAAAAAGAGAAGAAAAAAAAATCCGGTGTGGAGCTTCACCCAGTGTCGCAGCAGAGGGGTGTCCCACCGGTCTTTAAACACACTCAAGAGACCGTTAGTGCTATTGCGGAGCCTGGTGAGCATGGAGGCGGACCTTTTTCTTAATATGGCGTTCTTACCAGTACCGTCTGGGGTTCCCCAAGGATCTCATTTGGGTCCTTTATTGTTCTCCCTTTACATAAAAACATTTATGAAATTAATGTTGAAGTGCCAATGTTGATTTATGAAAATGATGCTAAAAGACATGCTGAAGCAGAGGTCTGTAACATTTGGAAAAGTAGGTATATTGCTATTTGATAAAGTAAGGGACCACTGTCACTTGACAAGTCACTATCGTGGTGCCGCTCACCAACACTGCAACTTGCAGTACAGTCTCCCTAAGCTAGTTTCCGTATTTTTCCATGATTTTTTAGAGGGCTACGATTATCATCTGTTCATTAATGAATTGGCTAAAACTTCGAGTCCCACAAAAGTAATACCGAAGAACAAAGAGAATTATATTTCTTTCACAATTTTTTTAAAGATATCTGATGTTAAATTTGCTCAAATAAGATTTGTAGACTCTTTTAAGTTTTTAAGAACAAATTAAGAAAAATTAGGAAACTGTTTAGACAAAACAGATTCATACACTTTAGCACAAATTACGTATAGCGCCGGCGCGCTAGACAGATAGTCCACTCGGAACTAAGCGCCATAATCGTCACGCACAGATTGACAATTGCGTTTACACGAAATCTCGGACGATCGGGGATAGAGCTGTAGCGGGCTGTCACTCACGACAGTTTACTGCGCATTGATCATTGTTACGTGCAAAAAATGGACAAGCGTTTTTATTACTGTTGCAGTGTGTTTGGATGTTTTAGTACAACACAATATTGTGATTACACGTTCTTCAAATTTCCAAATAATATTGAAAGGTATATAAAACTAGGTCTTGGTTTTTTCTTGTTAGTAAAGTAAAGTTAGTAAGTAGTAAAGCTAAAGATAAGTTTTGATAGTGATCAATTATTCATTTCATTGCACATTCAGCAAAAGTGGGCTTTTAAATTTTCCCTAACATATCGTCGCTGGTATAACACCAGTGTTTCAGGTAAGCGTTAAATAAAAGATAATAGACATATTAAATTATACATTGGAATTTTTACATTATAGTTGTTAGGATAAACACATCACCTTGAAATGTGAGTATATAACAAGTTAGTACGTATAATTTCTGTCAACCAAAGCGCAGCTGCCGCGGCTGTTAAAAACGACAGTCATTGAAGAAGCCAAGTTGAGGAGAGAAAATATTGCTTTGTCTTCCCATTTAGGCTTGGACGTATGATAAGATGAATGTATAAGCTAATCGGAGTAATAAAGCACACTAACTTATTTCAAAAATTCAGAATAGCAACCCTAGGTAGTCAGCCCAATTTAGGCAGTTGTTTTCAAGAACGGCGGAAGTGGACCTTCTGTATTTTTTCTATTTTGTGACTTTAGGCAGTTTTCTACAAATTAAAACGAATTTCAATTATTGACTCGTAAAGGTGTTTATCCCTACGACCATATGAAATCTTGGAAATCGTTTTCTGAAAAACATCTGCCGTCTATAGAAAGTTTATACAATATTTTGACCGATTAAGGTATAAGCGACGCAGATTACATGCATGCACAATTGACCTGGAATACTTTTAACAGCGAATTTAGGAGAATATACAGATCTTTATCTAAATACAGATGTTTATTTGTTAACGGGTATCTTTGAAAATTTTAGAGCGGTATGTAATGTTGATGTTGATGAAAACAGGAGTAGAGTAAGAGCTACTATCTGACTTAGAAATTATACTTCATGTACAGAAAGGTGTACGGGGTGGAATTTGTCTTTTTTCTACCAGATACAGGTTCACTTTTTATCACCATCCAAACAAATCAAAGCAAAAAAATCAGCTGTTCCATACAAAATATCAATATTCATTCGACCAAAATGTGAACAGCAGATTTTTTTGCAGTTAGAGAGTTGGTCTAATAGAAAGAGTTGTTCGTTTGTATCACGGGAGTCTTCTCAGAAGGTTTGGATGGTGATAAGAAAGTCAACCTGTATGTTATACATGGATAATTACGGTGAAACTAAATCCGATTTTTTGTCATATATATCGACTGTAATAAAATAATCTTTATGGTTACAGCATGTCTCACATACACAGGGTAACTGGTTGAACTAAGGAAAATGTTTAGCTTATTCTGCATTTATTTTAGCAAATAAAGATTATTTTATTTATATTTTTGCTCCCATATAGGAAAAGTTATTGTATATCAGCAACTGATCACGTGGTTTTAAGGTGTGTCATATACTTTTATACACCCTGTATAAGCCACAATGTTGGAGAGCCTCCACGAGTTCGGGCTGGGGTACTGCGACCTGTCCACCATGCTAAGGAACGTGGCGGTCATGCTTCGGGGGTTCACGCTTAACATCGACCCCAGGTTTACTGGACGTTAGTATTATCCTTGTTTATCTCATTAGTATTATCAATGTTTACTGGGTATTAGTATTATCCATGTTTATCGAATATTAGTATCATCTAAGTTCACGAGACTTCACTTTTCTATTTTAACGGAAATGTAATATTATTCATATTTGCGGAACATTAGTATCAGCCATAGATATGAAACAGCTGTATGATCCATGTGGGATTGGTATTGGAATTCTACCTTGAAGATACCAAAACAAATGAATTTTATTAAATTGAATAAAAAAAAGTAACCTAGAACACTAAAAACGAGGAGCAACGAGGGAGGACGCTGTAGCCTTTATTCACAGTATGATTACACTAAGCTTTTATCCTAGGAAACGGTCAAATCTTAGTACAATTTATTTCTTGTTATATTTCAGGTATCCCGAAAATATTCTACATTACTACCCCGATCCTGGCCTTCTGCTTCTTCTATTCCTACTTCTTCTCGGCGATATGGTTCGTGTTCTGGCGCTGCATCGAGACTGGTGACAGTGCCGCCGCCATGATAGTTTTCCCGCTTTTCATCACCAGTGAGATCGGAGTCGCCAAATTTATCTTAACCTGCTTCTACAGGTACTTCTGCTATTCTGCTAAATTAAGATATATTTTCTCCCTAACACTGATCAGACAGTTAACTGAGTTAAATGAAGTTAATATTGTTGTAGTTTAAAGGATAAGTAAGCTGATGTTATACTGGTCACATTTGTCATAGAATCAATAACCGATAGGGTAGCCTTTTAGAGCAGGTTCTAGGGTGGAGGCCACGACTCGCAAACGCAGCATAGGCCTTCCTGTAGAATGGGCAATGATATACCCAAAGTTACTGCCAGCAAAAGAAGAACAGGCTCCGTAGAATCCCAGTAGAATGCACTGTTATAGGCTTTTTCAGGCTTGTGTCTGGCAGTGGACTGATGTGGTTTCTAGTAAATTAGCATATAATATCTTTCTACATAATCAAATGTTGTAATTATATATCTGTATACATCGTTTTCTGGTAACTTAAAGAACACATATACATAAGAACAATGGATGCATATTGACTTCTGCAGTGGCATGACTGTTGATGATAGTAATCTGTCTAGCGCCTATACATCCAGTACATTTTGCAAAAAACCTTTTTCTTTATTTCTAGAGAGAAAGTCCACAAGCTTCTTCAGCAGTACCTCGAGTACGACTCGCAAGTCACACCCGGCTCTCGTTTCTCTAAGAACCTATCTCAAGCCCTCCGTATTGTTAAAAGGCGTGCAATTATCTACTGGGTCGTCATCATCGCCGATACCTTCGTGTACATCCTCAAGCCACTGGTTATGCCGGGGAGGGTGTCCATGTAAAAAGTTTTCATTCTATACGGTATTTTAATCAGCTATGGATGCCAACAACAGAACCTTTATATTTCTGATCTTTAAGCTAACATTTTCCTTTAATCCCCCTCAACATTTCCCTCTGTTTGTTTAAAAGAACTATTTTATAAATTTATCATTTTATCGACGCTTTGACGACCGTATGGCAAAAAATATACATATAGAATACTCATCTGGTCAAGTACGAGTAGTTCGCGATACGGTCTGCGAAGGGTTTCGGTACTATTGTTGTATTTGGTACAAGTTTGGGACTAGATTTTAGTGCAAAAATAATATGAAAAACTAATTAAACAAAATTTCATAAAACATTTAGTAATTATAGAAATTTTCTGATGTCGATAAAACAATAATTCACTTTTTTCAAAATTTGAGAAATACTTTTTTTTTGTTACTATGTTAACAAGTCTTTTGTTATTGCGCCAAGTCATAGTAGAATCAAAGAAGTAGGCAAACTCGAGCCTCAACCGAGCGATAATAACCTAAACAAGTAGTGCCGTCGCTTATTAAATAGTTTATTCAATCGTCAAAAATGTATAGTCAATCTCTAAACAAAACAAGCAATAAGCGGGAATCTATAATAAAAAATAAACTTGGATGTTTTTGTGATACTATTTTAGTATTCCACTCAGTATCCAACTGAGAGATAATTTAAAGGGTTACAAAACAAAATTACTAGGTTAAATCTAATTATAAATTGCTGTAACGTATGTTAGTAATCCAGTAAATAAATAAATAAGCCCATATCAGCTCAGCAAAATGAGTAAAAATATAGATTTATTTTTACATGGTCTCATGCGACCGTTTGACATCCAATATGTTAACATTTATTTTTCCTATCGTTAAATAGCAACTGCTAGATAAATTATTTAGCCGTGACGTATATTATGTTTATCAATCCTGTATAACCTCACTATTACATCGCATCCCTAATTTCATTAACCATCCAAGTGGTTGACCATCTTCTTTGATTCTACTATGGCCAAGTGCAATTTACTATCTAAACCTAATCACTATCAGCACTGTGGAGTTGGGCCAATGACTTATCGATATTTTACAATACACCTAAAGTCTAATATAAGACTAGTCGTATTATATTTTCTCCCATTTTTTTTTTATACGCTTAGTTATAAATAAATACCTACTTTGAAGCCTTATCCACGAAGATGTTTTAAAATAATCAAGGTGTATTATAGGTTACCTAAAATAAACTTTTTTTTACCTAGGATTGGAGCCAGAACTGGAGACGCCCAATTATGAGATCACCTACTTCCTCTGCGCTTTTGGATGCATCGTAACCGGTCACCTAACGGCCAACGTAGCTGCCTTTCTCATTATCATGAGCGGCTACGTCGAAGCCCAGCTTTTGTCTCTCAGCGAGGAACTCCTCAACATTTGGAATGATGGCGAACTCCAGTGGGATGCTTCCGATGATGGCTATGAAGAGTCGCAGAGCAAGAAAAAATATGATGCTATCAACGAGTTTGTCAAAATCCGACTGAAAGAAATTATAAAATGTCATACGACGACAATAAACTTGTTTTCACAATTTGAAGATATCTACAGAGGTACTTTTGCATTTGAATTCTGCTTGCTTTCTATGGGTCTCATAGCTGAACTTCTTGGCGGCTTGGAGAACACTTACCCGGAAATTCTATTCGCTATTATCCAAGTGGGGGTGGACTGCCTAATAGGCCAGCGGCTTTTGGATGCGTGTGACACCTTTGAAAGCGCCGTGTATAATTGCAAATGGGAGAGGTTCAATGCGTCTAATATGAAGACAGTGTTTCTGATGCTGATGAATTCACAGAAGACCTTGACGTTGTCGGCTGGGGGTATCGCTGTCTTGAACTTCGCTTGTCTAATGTCTGTGATTAGGTCGATTTATTCAACATTCACGACTTTACAATCACTTATGTAACAGCTTTTTTCAACACAGTTGCTCGTAAATTGACTCTTATAACACCGTTTTTAGTCTCATAATTTATCATATTACGCACTTGTGCTGTAATAACATTATCGCACTAGTGCGGTAATGTAAACTTTTTTTTTATAATCCAGCATAAGGCTATGTCTAAGAATATTGAATATTTTACCAATATTAAATTATTTTAGGGTTAAGATGACAAATAAATATTTCATTTTATCAAATTGTATATTAACAAACACAAATTAAGTTAACTATCATTTTTAGAAACAATAATTTATAGTTTATTTTATTTTTTAAATCGCTGCTACTCCGGCTGAACAGCCAGTTTTTCCTGTGCCATTATTGAACCTGCGCGCGCATCGAAATTGCGGCGCGCGAAAAAAACAAAACTTACATGCCATTTTTTTTCCCTAAATATTTGGTAAAGTTGTTGCTGTGTGGTTATTTACTATCAAAAATGTCTACTTATAATAGTAAAGACGAGTAAAATGTTATTCAACCCCGTCGGAAATACTTATTGAGGCACAAACGCAAGTGATAGCCTGATGCCGCCAAAATCCAGAGAAAAACAGCAAAAACGGAGAAGGTATTTTAGATTTTAGTTTGGTTTTTTCCTCGCAATTGTGTTGAAAAACGTCGTATGCAACTCGTGTGCATTGATTATTAGACACTCGGCTTCCTTACCGCGCTCGCCTGCGGCTCGCGCTTACAATGATGCCTCGTGTATAATAATCAACTTTGCACACTCGTATCATAATGTACTATTACCACATTGTCAAAAGCACTGTAGAAGAAATAAAATATTATGTGTGATAATTACCTGTCTTAACAACTATTGGTAACCTTTAATTATTTTTTACCCTTTATAAGATATTTTCCCATTGCTTGTTTATAGGCTAAAAAAGGTACCTCTCATGACCAGCCCTTAGGTCACCAAAAAGTTTTATAATAACATTCAGATAATATTTCTTGAGTAGGTACAAATACAAACACAAATATCTTAATTGACAAACCATTTGCACAATTTACAAACACCAGGGTTGCTATAGGATAACCTGTGGCGCGGGCGTCCCACTTTGACGATAAATTTACAGAATGGCAGACTTATTTCCGAGTTTAGAAAAAAGATAACATGCAGAATAAACTAGTGACTAGTAGAGTATAATATTAAAAATATTTAAACAGTATGGTAAGGTACAAGGTAAACAGTAGGATGTGTCGCGTGCGTGTATATATTACCCACTCGAATAGAAGAGGAAAAAGAGCTACTTTTAAGAAGTAATAAGCATTTCCGTTTGGTCGTAGGATAGTGAAAGAAGATAACGCTGGAATTTAGGAGAATATACAGATTTTTATCTAAGTACAGATGTTTATTTGTTAACGGATATCTTTGAAAATTTTAGAGCGGTATATAATGTTGATGATGATGAAAACAGGAGTAGAGTAAGAGCTACTATCTGACTTAAAAATTATACTTCTTGTACAGAAATGTGTACGGGGTGGAATTTTGCCTTTGTTCTACCAGACTTGCTAAGGCAAAATTATCCATGTATACAGGTTGACTTTTTTACCACCATCCAACAAAGCAAAGCAAAAGTTAGCTGTTCCATACAAAATATCAATATTCATTCGACCAAAATGTGAACAGCAGATTTTTTTGCAGTTAGAGAGTTGGTCTAATAGAAAGAGTTGTTCGTTTGTATCACGGGAGTCTTCTCAGAAGGTTTGGATGGTGATAAAAAAGTCAACCTGTATGTTATACATGGATAATTACGGTGAAACTAAATCCGATTTTTTTGTCATATATATATATATATCGACTGTAATAAAATAATCTTTATGGTTACAGCATGTCTCACACACACAGGGTAACTGGTTGAATTAAGGAAAATGTTAAGCTTATTCTGCATTTATTATAGCAAATAAAGATTATTTTATTTATATTTTTTGCTCCCATATAGGAAAAGTTATTGTATATCAGCAACTGATCACGTCGTTTTAAGGTGTGTCCTATACTTTTGTACACCCTGTATAAGCCACAATGTTGGAGAGCCTCCACGAGTTCGGACTGGGGTACTGCGACCTGTCCACCATGCTAAGGAACGTGGCAGTCATGCTGCGGCTGCATTTTAGTTTCATTATGAAGTCGGTTTTTAGTTTTTTATTAAACTTTTTTTATTATTGCGCCAAGTCATAGTAGAATCAAAGAAGTAGGCAAACTCGAGCCTCAAACGAGCGATAATAACCTAAACAAGTAGTGCCGTCGCTTATTAAATAGTTTATTCAATCGTCAAAAATGTATAGTCAATCTCTAAACAAAACAAGCAATAAGCAGGAATCTATAATAAAAAATAAATTTGGATGTTTTTGTGATACTATTTTAGTATTCCACTCAGTATCCAACTGAGAGATAATTGAAAGGGTTACCAAAACAAAATTACTAGGTTAAATCTAATTATAAATTGCTGTAACTTATGTTAGTACTCCAGTAAAAAAAAAAATAAGCCCATATCAGCTCAGCAAAATGAGTAAAAATATAGATTTATTTTTACATGGTCTCATGCGACCGTTTGACATCCAATATGTTAACATTTATTTTTCCTATCGTTAAATAGCAACTGCTAGATAAATTATTTAGCCGTGACGTATATTATGTTTATCAATCCTGTATAACCTCACTATTACATCGCATCCCTAATTTCATTAACCATCCAAGTGGTTGACCATCTTCTTTGATTCTACTATGGCCAAGTGCAATTTACTATCTAAACCTAATCACTATCAGCACTGTGGAGTTGGGCCAATGACTTATCGATATTTTACAATACACTTTAGGTCTAATATAAGACTAGTCTTATTATATTTTATCCCAGTTTTTTTATACGCTTAGTTATATATAAATACCTACTTTGAAGCTCTATCCACGAAGATGTTTTAAAATAATCAAGGTGTATTATAGGTTACCTAAAATAAACTTTTTTTTACCTAGGATTGGAGCCAGAACTGGAGACGCCCAATTATGAGATCACCTACTTCCTCTGCGCTTTTGGATGCATCGTAACCGGTCACCTAACGGCCAACGTAGCTGCCTTTCTCATTATCATGAGCGGCTACGTCGAAGCCCAGCTTTTGTCTCTCAGCGAGGAACTCCTCAACATTTGGAATGATGGCGAACTCCAGTGGGATGCTTCCGATGATGGCTATGAAGAGTCGCAGAGCAAGAAAAAATATGATGCTATCAACGAGTTTGTCAAAATCCGACTGAAAGAAATTATAAAATGTCATACGACGACAATAAACTTGTTTTCACAATTTGAAGATATCTACAGAGGTACTTTTGCATTTGAATTCTGCTTGCTTTCTATGGGTCTCATAGCTGAACTTCTTGGCGGCTTGGAGAACACTTACCCGGAAATTCTATTCGCTATTATCCAAGTGGGGGTGGACTGCCTAATAGGCCAGCGGCTTTTGGATGCGTGTGACACCTTTGAAAGCGCCGTGTATAATTGCAAATGGGAGAGGTTCAATGCGTCTAATATGAAGACAGTGTTTCTGATGCTGATGAATTCACAGAAGACCTTGACGTTGTCGGCTGGGGGTATCGCTGTCTTGAACTTCGCTTGTCTAATGTCTGTGATTAGGTCGATTTATTCAACATTCACGACTTTACAATCACTTATGTAACAGCTGTTTACCACATTGTCAAAAGCACTGTAGAAGAAATAAAATATTATGTGTGATAATTACCTGTCTTAACAACTATTGGTAAACTTTAATTATTTTTTACCCTTTATAAGATATTTTCCCATTGCTTGTTTATAGGCTAAAAAAGGTACCTCTCATGACCAACCCTCAGGTCACCAAAAAGTTTTATAAGAACATTCAGATAATATTGCTTGAGTAGGTACAAATACAAATACAAATATCTTTATTGACAAACCATTTGCACAATTTACAAACACCAGGGTTGCTATAGGAAAACCTGTGGCGCGGGCGTCCCACTTTGACGATAAATTTACAGAATGGCAGACTTATTTCCGAGTTTAGAAAAAAGATAACATGCAGAATAAACTAGTGACATTACTTGAGTAGAGTATAATATTAAAAATATTTTAACAGTATGGTAAGGTACAAGGTAAACAGTAGGATGTGTCGCGTGCGTGTATATATTACCCACTCGAATAGAAGAGGAAAAAGAGCTACTTTTAAGAAGTAATAAGCATTTCCGTTTGGTCGTAGGATAGTGAAAGAAGATAACGCTCGACAGCAGTCTTAGCTTCACGCCATGAACTATATCGTATGTCACAAACCCTGAGCAGACTATTGTATACAGCTGGAAATAAGTAACACGTTCAACCTTTGTACTTTAAAGATCCGCTTTTTAAGCATACCTTGATATTCACGTGAGTTTATTACCGAACGGTGCATCGATAGTGTAACTTTCATTACATATAATTGTCTTACCGTAAGCACTTCAGCTTCTGAGTAAAGGGACGTAGTTGGGTGTCTAAAAGATTTACGAAGCATCACCTTTAACACTGAACGTTGAGCACGTTCCAATAGGAGCAGTAGGGTTTTGCATGCACCTCCCCAGATTGTGATGCAGTGGCTAATAATTGATTCGCATAGCGATTTGTAAACCAAGTGCAGGATATTTTTGCTGGCAGAGTTCCGTAATAGCTTCATGACGTGAATCATTTTTAACCGACTTCAAAAAAAAGGAGGAGGTTCTCAATTCGTCTGAATGTTGTTTTTTTTTTGTATGTTTGTTACTCGATTACGCCGTCAATTATGGACCGATTTCAAAATTTATTTTTTAGTTTGAAAGGGTATACTCCCGAGGTGGTCCCATTTACACCAAGTCAGATTCTGATGATGGGATCCCTGGGAAATTGAGGGCAACCCTCAATTTTTATAGGCACCCATAATCTTTTGCATATATTTTCTGACTCAATGCTGATTTTTGGGTCTGGTAATTATCATGTCATGTTGCTGACCTGATGATGGAAGCCACAGAACTCCTTAACGGATAGGAGTTAGAAGATAATACTGCAATTTGTCGACAGAACGTATTTCGCAGTGTGTTAAGCAGACGTGGAGCTTATGAGGTACCAGACCGCCAATTTTTATTTACTGGGGGCGTACCCGCACACCCAGTAACGAAAAAAAATTTGAAAGTTCCTTTCTTAATTTGACTTGTTAATAAACGCAAGACCTTATCCTATGGTAACGACACCAAAATAGCCGCCGTTCTGGTTGGAGTGTAGGTAAACCCTTTTCTTAAGACTTAAACATTTGTACTTTGTTTTCGATGCATTGAGGGTGAGCAAGTTGTGATCAAGCCAAACTTTAAGCCGTGCCATCCCGTGTTCCGCTCTACGCATTGCTGCCTCCCATGTGTTTCCACTAAACAAAACAACCGTGTCGTCCGCATAACAAATAGCTTCAGCGGTTCTTGGAACGACTGTGTGTACATCATTCATATAAAGAATGAAAAGCGAGGGGCCCAGCACACTGCCCTGAGGAACTCCGAAGTTAATTGAGGATTCCTCGCTGATGAGCTCTCCAATCTTGACACATTGGCGTCTTCCCGTTAGATAACTCCGGAACCAGTCCAGCGGTTTCCCTCTTATACCAATGTGCTCAAGTTTTTTCAGCAATATAGGGACTGAAACAGTGTCAAACGCCTTGGCCAGGTCTAGGAATACACCTACAATTTTAATTCCTTTGTCAAGGCTGTTAGACACATGTCGCACTAGATGTCCCACGGTGTCTTCTGTAGATTTTTTAGCTCTGAATCCGTATTGCCTAGTACTGTAACTGTAAAAGTAACTGTAGTTAATTTTTTTTCAAATATTTCTCTTTATATTATCTTTAAATGTATTGAAATAGATTCCTTCACATAAATTAAGGAATTCATTCTACATATTGATAATTTAATCCAAATACGAGTATATGTGTTAGTCAAATCCCAACAAACATGAAGCGATGCTTTAGTACGACCACATCATCTTCCGCCATGATGGTTCAGTATTGCTATTTTATTGTTTTTAAATTGTTTCTTCCAAGAAACGAACAATTCTAGAGAAAATGGATAGTAACAACAAAGTGTTTGAGATGTAATTACCTATCTCTTGGTAACTGTACAGATTCTGGACCGAGGGTCCATATAATTTGGGACAACTCCTTTGATTTATTTCTACATTTCACAATTATTTAAACAAAAAGAGGGCAATCAGCAATGGACAGAGTGAGGGCTAGGTATCAGTCGGTCGCATGCGAAGGCTCGAGCAAAAGTGTCTCTGAGCGACTGTGCCGCTGCTATTATGGCGTCGCTAGGGGCGGAGGGGGAGTCACGTGACTCTTTTTCGTCAGCAACATCTAACAATATAAGGACATTCAGTAAAGACATAGAGGGAGCGTAGGTCACTGGCTGCTCGATGCAACATGTTGGCTCGCAGGTTTGCACGTTGTTCCACATCAGTTAAATTGACACTTTTCAAAGCATACTGTCAGTCTTTTTACACGTGTGGCCTGTGGGTTAGCTTAACTCAGCGGGAATACTACGTGTCCAATATAATAACGCACTCTGGGTGCTGTAAGGGCTGCCGCGGCATTGCAGTGCGTCGAGAATGTTCGCGGAGGCGCAGACCGACGGTTTTGCTGCCATTATGAGGAAGCGGTGCGCCTCCTGCTAACGCGGCTCCGTGGTAGCGCTAAAGGCATCTCGAGGGTGTTTGTGAACCCCCGCTACTGCGGAGATGGGTAAACCTTCATGTATAATACCTAAGTCATAAGTAAAGTAGAAAATTAAATTTAATTACGGTTTATAAGCATATCCATTGCTGTGCAATTGTGCATAGCCCTAGCATATAAGTAAGTAAATTACAAAAATGATGATGATACATTGATTAGAAATGTCGCATGACGTCACGCCTGGGTCCAATCTTTACTTAGAATTGAAGTCTCGGGCCCCCTCTTCCGAACTAGGACGAGCTTTATTTTTGTAATTTTTTGATTCTTCTAATCCTACAAAAGTTTACACAGCGGCAAAAACTAATGCATTTAGGCGACATACGATCATGAACAATTCTAGTTGTTGTTCAGGTATTAAAGTATAAAGTATTGGACACCATCACATACATTGCTCTGATCCTAAGGTAAGTAGCTAAAGCACTTGTGTTATAGAAATCAGAAACAACGACGGTACCACAACACCCAGACCCGAGCCCATATAGAAAAGTTCGTTTTCTACATTGACCCGACCGGGAATCGAATCCGGAACCTCAGATATGGCAAAGCCAAGTCCAGCGTGTTCGCCTCTCGGCTACGGAGGTCGTCACAAGGTATTAAAATTTTGTAGGCATCATTCATTCATTTAATTTTTTTCTTATTACACAGTCAGTTGCGTTTTCTCCTTAATATAGTCCGCAATGTCCAAGACAAAGTAACCTTGTCGCCATTATTAATTTATAAACAATGGTACCTTTAAGTCGGCTGCCTAAAGCAGTTCGGATGCGGTAACAGTCATCCCCTTCTTTCCTATAAATCTATTCCTATATCTATTCCTTTAAACTGCAACCCACTCTACTCGCTTGCGGATCTTTCCAAAATCTCTCCGCGCGCGCCACTTCAACAAACGAGCGCATAGATGAATCGATATTTGCTGCAATCTTCGAGATATTTCCTGGGATGGGGTAGGCCTCACCGCCTCTGGCGCAGGCGCAGTTGCAGCACGCTCGGCGCTCGTGGTTTCTTGCCGAAACCACGGTAGTGGCCTCCACGCTCTCACCAGCAGGGATGAGGCGTTTCAGTTTCTACGAATATCCTCAATTACAACATTTTGTAATCACTTAATCACTGTGTCATATGCTAAGGGGTGCCAATTAACACGTTACTAATAACCCAATTCGTACTTCACTTCTGTAACCACTAGGTTATTTAGTTATTATGCTAACTACATTGGTTATTATTACATCGATAACGATTGCCTATTTAAGCAACTGAACTCAATTTATAGTATTCAGTGTTTTCAGTATTTGGTCGACAATTTTGTTACATCTCTTAATATTGTAAATTTTTGTTTTTAGCAATTCCATGCAAGGTTTAATTGAAAATAAATAACACTTAAAAAAAATTAACCACCTCAGGTGGGACTCGAACCCACGTCCCATCGCATACCGGGCGAGTGCTTTGACCACTAAGCTACCGAGGACGTCACGTGACAAGATGAAATTCCTCAAGTGTTTTTTCTCGCTGTCAAAGCCAGCGTATTCTGATCAATATTGTAGCTATATGTATAGCTGAGTAGTATACTACCGTCAACACCCTATAGAAATATTTTTACAAATATTTGACTATTGGTTAAGATTGACGTCCTCGGTAGCTTAGTGGTCAAAGCACTCGCCCGGTATGCGATGGGACGTGGGTTCGAGTCCCACCTGAGATCGATGTTTTTTTTTTTTTTCAAGTGTTATTTATTTCAGTCTCTTAATATACTATACTCGTAAAGAAAGGTACAAACATTAACAAAGTAAGCCTATCTCTAGAAATTAGCTGCAAATGGGTATTGGAGCCTTTCGCTTTTAGGGCGACTGAGCTTAGGTTATAAGGTTGAAGATTCAAGTATTCAAGTATTCAAGTGTTTATTTGCATACCAAGTGTGTACAGTTCTTAAATTAGGTACAATTGTGCTTAAACTTAGTAACCTTATTTACAGGTGTTGCAAAAATATGGTAAGAGGGCTACATTTTTATCATTTTAAAAATTAAGAAATACCTATTTTTTTTTTTTTACATTTTGTAATTAAACCATCATACAGTCTCAGTACGCCATAAATTAATATTATATCTGTAAATAATAGTTTTATAATGAATTTTTGATAGAGGTAAATACTTACATTTGCTGACGGCAGTATTATTTAGTGTGAGTTTTTCAAGTATTCATCTAGGCTATAGAAGCATTTTTTTATTAAATATTGTTTTACCTTTTTGTCAAATAATGTGAACTTTTGTTCATTTTTGATAAGCATAAGGTTCTTTTTTAAGGTTCTTGGTTATGGTTAAGGTTAAGCATAAGGTTCTTGTTTAACTTATATCACCATATTACCTAACCTAAATGCCACCAAAAATAATGAATGATCATTTAAAATTTTAAGGAGTGGTTTTAACGAGTGTCCTATTCTTTAGTGCACTTTGTATAGCTCAAAATGTTGGAGAGCCTCCGCAAGTTCGGGCTGGGGTACTGCGACCTGCCCACCATGCTGTGGAACGTGGCTGTCACGCTGCGGGGGTTCACGCTCAACATCGACACCAGGTTTACTGGACGTTAGTATGGTCGTTGTTAATCAGACATAAGTATTATTTAAGTTTACGGGACATTAGTATTATCCATGTTTACGAGACGTTAGTATTATTCATGTTTATGGGATATTAGTATCATCTCATCCGTCCCGCCGCCATCTCTGAGGTTACGGGTTCGATCTCCGGTCGGGTCAATGTAGAAAACGAAGTTTTCTATATTGGCTCGGGTCAGGGTGTTGTGGTACCGTCGTTGTTTCTGATTTCTATAACACGAGTGCTTTAGCTACTTAACTTAGGATCAGAACAATGTATGTGATGTTGTCCAATATTTATTTATTTATTCCCATTGAGTTCTATCATCCATTGAGTTCTATCTATATTAACGAGACTTTGACACGATTGCTAGGAAACAGCCAAATCCTATTACAATTTATCTCTTGTTATATCTCAGGTATCCCAATAATATTCTACATTACTACCCCGATCTTGGCCTTCTGCTACTTCTATTCCTACTTCTTCTCGATGATCTGGTTTGTGTTCTGTCGCTGCATCGACACTGGTGACCTGGCCGCCGCCATGATCGTCTTCCCGCTTGGCATCACTAGCGAGATCGGAGTCGCCAAATTTATCTACACCTACGTCTACAGGTACTTCTGCTATTCTGCTAAATTATCATCTCCTTTCTCACTAACGCTGATCAGACAGTTAACTTAGGTAATCCCATATTTATATAAAGATTTCATTTCATCTGTAACTAAACTTACCTAAAATTCAAAACTACCTACTTACTCAAAAATAAACGCGTGTCCATGAGTTAGTATTGTTATAGTTTGAAAGATAAGTAAGCTGAGTTATACTGGTCACATTTGTCATAGGATCAATAACTAATAGGGCAGCCTCTTAGGGCAAGTTCTTGGGTGGAGGCCACGACTTCGCAAATGCAGCATAGGCCTGTTGAAAGGTCTTATACGAAAAGTTACTGCCAGCAAATAAAAAACTGAGGAACAGGTTTCGTAAAATGCACTGTTAAAGGCTTTTTCAGGCTTGTGACTGGCAGTAGACTGGTGTGTTTTCTAATAGCATAAATATATCTTTCTACATTATCTAATGTTGTAATTATATATTTGTATATAGTTGTTTGGTAACTTAAATAGCACATGGATGCTAACTGACTACTATGGTACCATGATTGTCGATGTGAGTAGTCTATCTGGCGCACATACATCTGGTACATTTTGTAAAATACTTCTTTCTTTATTTCTAGAGGGAAAGTTTGCCAGCTCCTTCAGCAGTATCTCGAATACGATTCGCAAGTCACCAACGGCTCTCGATTCTCTAAGCACCTATCTCAAGCCCTCCGGATCGTTAAAAAACGCGCACTCATCTACTGGGTCATCATCGTTGGCAATGGCATCTTGTACATCCTCAAGCCACTGGTTATGCCGGGGAGGGTGCTCATGGAAGAAGTTTTTGTTCTCTACGGTATTTTGCGGAGATGTTGATGACAATAACGGAACCCCTTTGAGCTTTAAACTAACATTTGAAAGTCCCTCTGTCTTTAGTATAGAGCCATTTTTTAGTGTTTTGACAATACGGAAGTGCAAAGCCTGCGCTCTCTCTCTCAAATTGAATAACAGCCAATTATTTGAATTTATTGGTACTATTGTTGTACATATATCAACCCGGTACAAGTTTGGAACTAGATAATAATTTATGTGATTATTGCTTAACAATACGTGAGAAACTGTTTTTAAAACGAAATTTTATAATATCACATAGAAATTTTCGAAATTTCTCGATGTCGATATACAATATTTCACTTTTTTAATTAGGAAAAATCCTTTTTTTTTGCTGTCTTTTATCATGGCTTACATTGCTTTAAGCATTTTAAAAGAACAGTAAATGTTATTGGGTCAATTTTCTCTGCTATTTAAAAAAATAAGTATCTAGATTGCCCAGTTTTACTATCTAAATTTAATCAATATCGGCACACTGGATGCCAATGACTCATAGATCTTTTACAATACTCTTTGGGTCTAACAAGACTACAGTCTTATAAATCTAAATTATCCATCTTTTTCAATGATAAATAGCCACTAGAGAGATTCTTAGTTAGAAATAAATACTTTAAAATGCTTAGATATCTACGAAGATGTTTTAAAATCAAGGTGTCCGGTTACCTAAACCTAATATTAACTATTTTTAACCTAGGATTGGAACCACAACTGGAGACACCCAATTACGAGATCACATTCTTCCTCTGCGCTTTTGGGACTGTCCTGACTTGTTACTTAACCTCCAACGTAGCTGCCTTTCTCATCATCATCACCGGTTACGTGGAAGCCCAACTATTGTCTCTCAGCGATGAACTCCTTAACATTTGGGATGATGGCGAACTCCAGTGCGATGCTTCTGAAATTAATGACGACGAAGAGGCTCAGAGCAAAGAAAAATATAATGCTATTAACGAGTCTGTCGAAATCCGAATGAACGAAATTATCAAAAGTCATACGACGGCAATAAGCTTGCTATCACAAGTCGAAAATATCTACAGAGGTGCTTTTGCGTTTGAATTCGGTATCCTTTCTGTTGGCTTAATAGCTGAACTTCTTGGCGGTTTGGAGAATACTTACATGGAAGTTCCGTTTGCAATAATCCAAGTGGGGATGGACTGCCTAGTTGGCCAGCGGCTTATGGATGCGTGTGACACCTTTGAAAGTGCTGTGTATAGTTGCCAATGGGAGAGGTTCAATGCGTCTAATAGGAAAACAGTATTTCTGATGCTGATGAATTCGCAGAAGACCTTGACGCTAACGACGGGGGGTATATCTGTCTTGAACTTCGCATGTCTTATGTCTGTGTTTAGGTCGATTTATTCAGCATTCACTACTTTACAGTCAGTTATGTAGTAACAGCTTTTTACCATATTATCAAAAGCACTGTAGAAATAAAATATGTTTGCCATAAACTGTTTTGTTTAATTACCGACTGAACCTATTTCATTCTTGGCATAAACAGCTTATCATAGCTTTTTTAATTGCAAAGCTAAAGGGGCAATAACGTTTTAGCATTAGGGAAGATGGTTCTCGAGTAGTAAGTAGGCTATGCTCGGTGTTTCTTTGCGAGATCAAATCAGATGTGAGGAGACCCGTGAACGAACAAAAGTCGCTGACATAGCCTGACGGATTAGCCAGCTAAAGTGACAATGGGCGGGGCATATAGCACGTAGAACTGACGGCCGATGGGGCAGAAAGGTTCTGGAATGGAGGCCACGTACCGGCAAGCGCCGAGTGGGACGTCCACCCGCAAGGTGGGCCGACGACCTGGTAAAAGGTTGCAGGACGACGCTGGATGCAGGCCGCATCCATTCGGCCGATCTGGAAGTCACTGGGGGAGACCTATGTTCAGAAGTAGACGTCCTGTGGCTGAAATGATTAGATTAGATTTATTTATTTGCATCCAACATGGTATATACAGTTCTTAAATACATTTTCAGAGTCACATGTTAGGCTACATAAATGATGATGATGATGATGTTCTCGAGAAGCGAACAAGAACTAGAAGATGCAGCGTGCGTTGAACATTTGCAATGCTCAAGGTGGTAATAAGCCAATGAATGATCCATGCTAAGATGGTGATTATAAGTTTTCTCATCTATATATTTACCAATCTTAACAATAATTCATCGTATTTTTTTGTTTTTAGCAATTCCATGCAAGGGGTCGTGGGTTCGAGTCCCACCTGAGGTCGATGTTTTTTTTTTCAAGTGTTATTTATCTTCAATTAAAACCTTGTAGTAGTAATAAAATAGTCAAATATTTGTAAAAATATTTCTATAGGGTGTTGACGGTAGTATACTCAGCTATACATATAGCTACAACATTGATCAGAATACGCTGGCTTTAACAGCGAGAAGAAACACTTGAGGAATTTCATCTTGTCACGTGACGTCCTCGGTAGCTTAGTTGGTAAAGCACTCGCCCGGCTTGCGATGGGACGTGGGTTCGAGTCCCACCTGAGGTCGATGTTTTTTTTTTTCAAGTGCTATTTATCTTCTATAATTCATCGTTTAAAACTCAATGAAACGGGAATTAACGCGATCATAATTTAGGTACAAAATGTTACCTCTTTGGCCTGACGTTTCGATCGGGTTACACCGACTGTGGTCACAGGCTGACTGGAACAGCGATGTCTTCACTCCGTATGAGAGGCAGATTCTTCATCTACCCTCATAATATTATTTTCACGCCAAGTACCGTCACACACTACACTCACTGTGTCCCCATTCTGCACACTAACCACCGCGTCCGTATTCAGGTGAGAACTCGATCGCGAAACAAAACGAGATTGTTTATTTTTAATCACTAGATTCCATGTCGCGGATAATTTGAAACCGTCTTCCCGATTGATGATCGAAACGTCAGGCAAAAGAGGTAACATTTTACCTAAATTATGATCGCGTTAATTCCCGTTTCATTGAGTTTTAAATTATGCAACGCGAAAGTTTAAAAGTAATAATTCATCGTCACCATCATTTCAGCCACAAGACCTCCACTGCTGAACATAGGTCTTCATTTCTAAAACCCGTTCAAATAACAAAGCGCTTAGATGAAATAGAAATAGAAAAATATTTATTTGACACACATACACAGAATACAAGAGAAATACAAAAGATTTTTAAAAAATGTGTCAAAAAGGCCCCCGCTCTGCATTTGTCGTGACAGCCAGGGACATATCACGACGCTGATTTTCAGCAGGGACCCTGACGTTAACGATACATAAGCACAGTACTAGAAAAAAGAAGAAGAAAACTAAAAACATAACAAACAATATAAAGAGTATTAGTAGGTTGCAGTGGCGCATACGCGTCTCAGAAACATATTCTTATCGTCAACCCCGCTGCCCGCTGAGCGGACTTCAACCCGGCGAACACCTTCACCTGTGCCTAAAAAACCAGTGTCTAGTTTATTAACGGCTGATTAATCCAGCTTGAAGTTCCAGCTGTTAACGGTGGATCAATGAACTGTATGTAGGGATCTAGGTGCTCGTTGTTCCCAAACACAGTATTTCTTCTTAATCTTTATTTCCTGACTTTAAGCTTATTGTTTAGTTGTAGCAGTGTAGAGCACTGTACTAAAGCCGATAAAGAGCAGTATGCTTATCCACTACAACCGGTTTCTTAGATAGAAAAACTGAGGTGATCAGTTGTATTTTATTTCTAAACCCCATGGATTTTGACACTGAATATAGCTATTAATCTCTTAAAAGATACGTATGAAACTGTCGACATACACAAAAGGTCTGTTAGAGGGGGGACGGGTCCCATACTTTGAGAATTGCCCTTTGTATCTAAATATGATTGCGTTAATTCCCGTTTTAAGTGTTTATTTTCCCACTGTTTTTTTTAGAGGTAGATCATTATCACCTATGTAACTGTACATTGACAGTTATATCATTTTTTATTTCTTATTTCTCTTTATTCTATTAACAAATGTATAAAAATAGATTCATTCATACCCCTAGCTAGGGTAAGCAAAGCATATTTCCTATGTATTGACATGTAAATACAAATACTCGAATATGTATGTGTTAGTCAAATGCCAACAAACAGCCACAAATACCATAGCGAGGCTGTAGTACGCCCACAAAGAATAACCTTGCAAGGATCAGTCAAACTTTTGTCAGAACCGCTCGCGTACCGAGGGTTTCGTGAAACCCCCAGAAGATTGGTGAATACTAAATTAACACCTCGTATACGTCAAGCCCTATACAGAAGATAAAACATGATATGACCTATGGACACAATAATAACTAAACAACAAACCATGTCAATTGATTGGTGCATATGTGCATAATAAATGGCGACATAAGTACTTAATTAAATTTCAAATTGGCTTAGCTATTCTTTAGGCAAGGTTTGTCATTTTTAAAGCAATACAAAAAGGATATATCATTACGAAGAGGGGTTCAAACGAACAATCAATACCCAAGTGCCTACTAATTAACGAAAAACAAATGAAATAGTAGCTAGCAAAGTAATCAGTCGGCCATCTTTTACGAACGACATAGGGCTAGACTAGACGTGCATTTGCGCGAAAATATAAACTCGCCAGTTTTTTTGTTCCCTAAGCAGGTTCTGAAATTTTATTAGATAGAAATAAACGTTCTCAATAAAAACTTCATTATAGTAAAGACTAAATTTCGCATGGGTTTACATATTATTATTCATGCCAAAAAAGTGTAAAAAAATAGTTTTCTACATTAAGCCTTGTATCCTCTTCTATGTTCGCGAACCTCTTGCGCTCCGCGCTCCTGCAACTGCTTAAGTAGATACGGATCGCGCCGCTACCCTATGTGCTCGCCCAAAAACCACCACTCCAGGAGCGCGAAAACATACTTATCTACTATGTGGAGCAGTTGCATGAGCGCTAAGCGCAAGAGGTTTGCGAACATAGTGGAAACATGGCTTTATAAAACTGAATTTTTTTCTAGATCTTTCAGAGAAGTAAGTATAGTAAGCAAAGAACTTTAGTTTGTAACATTCTAGACTAATCAAGATGTGGAATAAGCTACGTAAATTTGGTCTGGAGTACTGCGACCTGCCCACCATGCTGTGGAACTTGGGTTTTCTGCTCAGACCTCTAACCCTTAACGTCGACAGCAGACACAAGGATAGTAAGTACAGGCAATACTTTGTTGTAAGTCCATCCATAGGTAACCTTTTATTATTTATATATTAATTCAGACGACAAAGATCAAAATCCAAAGCATTACGTAAAGGCTCATTATAGGGCAATAATTTTGTCTACCTGCAATGACTTTCACGATACCATTGGCACTACCCCGCATCCTGAACATCAGGGATGCATGCTATTTTCGCAAAATAGCCGCGAAGTCTTTAGTGCCCCGAGAACATTGTAGACGCGCTACAGTAGCGTAGTAACCCAAACAATATCATTGTTATTGTCTTGTACATTTTTATACTGTAATTGCTGAGCTTTGTACGATTTCTAAGTGTATCTAACACATACACTTTCAGGGTAGAGAGACGTGCAATATGCTTTAAAAAGGGGTAGTTTTAACTTCACTTGTGTTAGGATATCTCTGAGCCAGCATATACGACCTAAGGGACGATGTAGATTTGGAGCTCCCGCTCCAGCTCCGTTAGGTCGTCAGTAACCCAGTGCCCGAGGTACCTAAACTGGTATACTCTGTCTAGTGCCGCTCCATTTAAAGGTAAGGAATATAAAAGGGACACTGGGTACCTGCCGTAAAGACCATGTATTAACTCTTCTTTACACTAAAAATGAGCCCTCGTGAAGCAGCATAGGACTCGCAGGTCCTGAGCAGCTCCCGGAGAGAAGATCTCCCACTTTTGGCATCATCCACTGCCAGCCTAGGACGTCGGTCTATCTCTCGATTCAAGAACCCGGTTATCCACCTTAAATCGGTTCGGTAACTGATCTGGAATTACCTACACGCTATCATTATAATTTTTGACTCACTTTCAGGGATACCTATAATCTCCTACGTGTTTCTTATCACCATTGTAACATGCTACTACTACGTGTATTTGATTTCCTTGATATGGTTCGTGTTTTGGAAGATGCGCGGGTCTGATGACTTGGTCACGGTGATGCTTGTTCTATCTCTCGGCACCAGCGGCGAGATCGGGCCCTGCAAGTTATTCTTTATGTTTTTCTATGAGTAAGTTGACCGTTTGCTACTTTTTAGGGTTCTGTACCCAAAGGGTAAAACAGGGACAGGGACAGCGGACAGGGACAGGGACTGTCTGTCTGCCTGTCTGTTTGTACAATAAATACTTAAGGGGGCTCCCATACAACAAACGTAATTTTTTTGCCGTTTTTTTTTTAAATATTATGGATAACGGTTTGCGTTTAATTATGATTATTATTATTTTTTAAACATTACAATATCAATTGTTAACAACACAACCATGTATTCTTCCCGCGCTGCGGCAGGGCGGCAGCGGGGATTTCGGGAAGCAAAGGGGGAAGAGCGCGGGTGCGGGCCCGCCGAGCTTCCGCAGACATCGTTGAGACGAGCTAGCAACTGGTCCGTGTCAAGCGCACACATCTTTGATTTGTTAAAATTACATTTATGTTCTTGTAATAAAGAAGAATTATTAACATCAATTATAAAAATATTAGTCTCGCAAACAAATTTCGAAGTTATTTATAATGGAAAGAAGAATTATTGATATTTTAAAAGTTTAACGACCAAAACAATTAAGCACATTATAATATTATTGGAATATTGGATGAGATTTTAAAACATGGGCCCAATTTTTAAAACTTGAAAAAAATCGTCTGCCTCAGGTGGGATCCGAACCCACGTCCATCGCATACCGGGCGAGTGCTTTACCACTAAGCTACCGAGACGTTAGCCGACTCGACGACATCTTTCAAGTGGTTCTCGCTGTCAAAGCCAGCGTAATTTCTGATCAATGTTGCGGTATATTACTACTACCGTCAACACCCGATAAACCTACGCACTTGTGTAGGCAAGGCACAGTGAACAAGCAAGTACGGGAGCAACGTGAGCCAATTGGCACAGTATTTGTTTTTCTATCATATAACTAAGTAAAAAACTAAGTACATTCTACTATGATTTAGAAAAAGGAAAATATAATATCTCAGAGGGCGACATCACATACTACTTTGTCAAGAAAGTACCGGGAAAAGATTAATAATACACAAAATGTTAGTTATTCATCCAAATTTATTTTATCACCTCCAAAGTATGCTCCTTCAGAAGCGATACACTTACGCCAACGAATAATCCAATCAATCGGAATCGAGTTCAGTTCTCGCCGCGAATTCTCCTTTATGTCTTCTACCGAATGAAACCGGGTGCCACGAAGTGGTCATTTGAGTTTAGGAAAAAGAAAAAAGTCGGCTGGAGCCATATCTGGTGAATAAGGTGGTTGCTCAATGGTATTTGTTTAGTTTTTAGTCAATAATTCGTTCACAATGTTGGCCTTGTGGGAAGGCGCATTATCGTGGTGCAGTATCTAAGAGTTTTCATTTCACAAATCTGGCCCTTTTCGTCTAATTTCATCTCATAAACGCCGCATAACGCTTAAATAATACTCTTTTTTATCGTTTGACCTTCTGGCAAGAATTCTGAGTGCACAACACCGCGACAGTTAAAGAAAACAGTCAACATGAGTTTGACTTTCGATCGAGTTTGGCGCGGTTTCTTCGGTTTCTGTTCAGTTGAAAGACGCCACTCCGAAGCTTGTTAACTAGTTTGCATGTCAATCTCGTAAACCCACGTCTCGTCACCAGTAGGTAACAATGCGTTTCATGAATGTTGGGTCGAAATTGACTCGTTCTAGCATGTCCTCAGCGACTCTTTTGCGATTGAGTTTTTGGAGAAAATTCAGGTCTTTTGGGACTAGCCGAGCGACAACATGTTTCATACCCAATTGATTATTTAAAATGGTTCGAATCGACTCGTGTGACACATAAAGTTCGACGGCTAGTTCTCTCAAACTTGAATGATGATTTTCAGTCACTATTTCCTTCACTTTTGCGATGTTATCTTCAGTAGCAGACGTTGATGGCCTACCAGAGCGAGGCAAATCTTCCATCACATCTCGACCGCTTTTGAACGCTTTGTACCACTCATTAACATGTGTTTTTGATAAAGTCGATTCACCGTAAGCCTTCTGTAACATTTTCAGAGACTCCGAACACGAAATCCCATTGGCGATGCAAAATTTAAGACAAACTCTTTGATCGATGTTTTTGTCCATTATGATATTCGCAATAGACACTAGATATGGTATAACTAAAAACAATACTTTATTAAATCTAAATAATCAGATGTAACTCAAACTCCGCGCCAAAATGGAAAACATTTGTGCCAATCTAACAACAACAAAAAAAATATAATTGTGAATTTGGAACCATAAACAAATCATCAATTTCCGAAATTTGACAGAATGTATACATTGAATAATATTGAATAATAATCTTAAAGTGTTCAATTACACTAGTCTACCTTTTTGTAGTAAGGCCATTTAATTTTTAACCGACTTCAAAAAAATGAGGAGGTTCTCAATTCGTCTGAATGTTGTTTTTTTTTTGTATGTTTTTTACGCGATTACGCCGTCAATTATGGACCGATTTCAAAATTTATTTTTTAGTTTGAAAGGGTATACTCCCGAGGTGGTCCCATTTACACCAAATCAGATTCTGATGATGGGATCCCTGGGAAATCGAGGGCAACCCTAAATTTTTATAGGCGCCCATAATGTTTTGCATATATTTTCTGACTCAATGCTGATTTTTGGGTCTGGTAATCATCATGTCATATTGCTGACCTGATGATGGAAGCCACAGAACTCCTTAACGGATAGGAGTTAACAGATAATACTGCAATTTGTCGACAGAACGTATTTCGCAGTGTGTTGAGCAGACGTGGAGCTTATGAGGTACCAGACCGCCAATTTTTATTTACTGGGAGCCAACCCGCCCACCCAGTAACGCAAAAAAATTAAGAGTTCCTTTCTTATATTGACTTGGTATTTAACGCAAGACCCTAATCCTATGGTTACGACACCAAAATAGCCGCCGTTCTGGTTGGAGTGTAGGAAAACCCTTTCCTTTAAGACTTACAAATTTTCGTCGAAAAATTGACCCTTTATAACACCTTATTTTTATCATACCATTGGATGGGGGGTCCATAGAGGACCAACATTAGTTAAGGTTACTTTGCTGTAAAGTCATTTTTGGTGGAGTAAGAACGGAAAAAATAGAGGACTTAACACTTAAAATTGTGAAATAAAATAAGTTTAATAAAAAACTAAAAACCGACTTCGGTGCCAGCCATCGAGAGTTAAAATGTGTTCATTCGCACCGACTCCAAAAAGGATTAGGTATGTTTTAGTCAATATTATTTATCGCTTTTTAGTTTCATTTTGAAGTCGGTTTTTAGTTTTATATTATAGAGCTTAATACGCCCGAACGAACGAAACACTTTCGTAGCAAGCCACGTACCAAACACAACCGCTGCGTTTGTTGCTTAACGTTAGCAAGCTGCGAGCACCTCATTTTTACTAGTAGACAACATTAAAATTGTAAAACTGAATTACAGAGGACAGGAGAACAACTTTCCTACCTACTGGGAATGCAGTTTCTATCTCGAAGATACCACCCAAACAGTGGCGTGCGGTGCATATAGGCAATTATGCAGTGCCTACCAGTGCCAGAAAAATCCTACAGGACAGCTAACCATCTTTATTTGCCAAATTGACAATCTATAATAAAGTCTAAGTTACCATTTTGTCGTCTTTATTAAACTTTCAAACTAAAGCGCGCTCGTTTCAATACTTTCAATACAAATGACCCACGGTAGGCGGTCGCGACACCGCTTACTATTTCACGCACACTTCCTTAATTTTCACACACACTTATATAATCTGTGCGCATACGTACACAGTTACAAAACACCAATTTTTGGTAAGCATTATGCGGCGCTTACCTGCTTAGCTCCCACCAGATGGCGCTCAATTTCCGCCTCCAATTTTAAAATTTAAAGTCTTATTTTAAGTAAACTTTACATTACAACTTGTTAAAATAACATTTCAAACCCTAAAATCCTAATTATATTTATAGTAAATAGTTTTAAGTTTTAAAACGAATAATTAATTGTTTGCTAAAACTATCCTAAAAATAATGTAAACAGAGATCATTTCGATCGGCCATATTTTTTTTCTTTAGTTTGCTTTGGCTTTCATCCCGCGAGTGTTTTGAAAAGTTGTTTTTACTCTTACGGATCATAAACTGCTTCTTTTGAGTGCTATTATAGTTATTTCAAAATTCAGTGTTGTGTTGTTGTGTTCTATAAAATGGAGAAACTAGAATGTACAGTATGTAATGAGAATTCTATTTGTTTTGACAAATTACGCGCCAATCCCTTAAATCAATTTTCATTTGTGGACAACCTAGTAGCCTATTTTCATTAGCCGGGTAATTTAAGTTCCGAATTGAGTTGTAACGTAATCGATCTCACATAGAACTAAAATTTATTTGCATAGTTTGAATACGCCAAAGCTTATTTTAGCTTAATTCGGAACAAACAAAGAGATGTCCTTGTTTATTCTGTGTCCATAATATTTACGAGTGTAACTTAACCTCACCTCAGTTAAAGGAGATTTTTAAAAATATTAGTGAATAATCGGGTGTTAAGTTGTCAAAACATAATTGTTCTAATAGTGTAAAGTGTAGTAAAATGTGGTGAACAAATAATACAATCTTAAAAGTAGGTAAATACCATGTTAAAATCAACAAAATAGCCGATGGGGCGCCGGTTTTGTGTGTTTACGTCGGAGACAAGTTAAGTTTTTGTCACTAAACTAACAAGTTTATTTAATTAATTGAAGTATATAATGCTTACCGTTGCAAACATTTTACGATAAAAGATTACTGACATGTTCAAAGTTCGCGAAAAAGTAATAACCACGAAATGTCGCTGAGGAGTTATAAATATCAATTGGATAGTTGTGGTGCTCCATATAAATCTTCACTCAGTCAATTTTCTTTGCTTGTCTCGAAAAGCAAGAATGCCTGGTAAGTCTTTATTTGGTTGGAGTGTAGCAAAGTGTGCAAGGCGTTTGGCACTTAGAAAATTTTTCATTAAAAATATGAAACATAATAAAAGTCAAATCTTTGTTTTTCAATGTATAAGGGGGCTCAAATTAAATGCTTTTTATACTTGTGACTTTTTCTTTCCGACGCATGGTTTAACCGGAAAATGCGATAGAATATAAAGTGTTCAAACACTTAGAAAAAAATGGTGATAAAATTATAAAACTTCATAAAATTCAAATCTTTGTTTTTCGTCCTATAGAGGGGCATAAACTAAACGCTTTTTATACTTGTAACTTTTTTTTCCGACGCATGGTTTAACCGGAAAATGTGATAGAATATAAAGTGTTCAAACACTTAGAAAAAAATGGTGATATAATTATAAAACTTCATAAAATTCCAATCTTTGTTTTTCGTCGTATAGAGGGGCATAAACTAAACGCTTTTTATACTTGTGACTTTTTCTTTCCGACGCATGGTTTAACCGGAAAATGTGATAGTTTTTTTTTTTTTTATAAAATTACTACTTAGTGCCTACCCAGCACAAAAATCAAAGCACGCCCCTGCACCCAAATTGTTTGCAAGCTCCATTCAGGGCTAGCGCTCAGTTTGCATGGATTCCAGCGCAGTATCCCGCTTGCAGACGGGTACAGTATTGCTATCAGGAATTCGGGGTACACCGCGTATTCAGGGTTGAGGGTTAGCGGAATTATTGCTTAAATTGGTTTTATAGTACAGCAAGCCTGCTTTTGAACTGCTATGTGCGTTTACAATGCCCTGCTTTTGAACTGTAACTTTTTCGCGACTCGACGATTTTCACGACAAAGCGTTCAAAAACGGTCGAGATGTGATGGAAGATTTACCTCGCTCTGGTAGGCCATCAACGTCTGCTACTGAAGATAACATCGCAAAAGTGAAGGAAATAGTGACTAAAAATCCTCATTCAAGTTTGAGAGAACTAGCCGTCGAACTTTCTGTGTCACACGAGTTGATTCTTACCATTTTAAATAATCAATTGGGTATAAAACATGTTGCCGCTCGGCAAGTCCCAAAAAAACTGAATTTTCTCCAAAAACTCAATCGCAAAAGAGTCGCTAAGGACATGCTAGAACGAATCAATTTCGACCCAACATTCATGAAACGCATTGTTACTGGTGACGAGACGTGGGTTTACGAGTTTGACATGCAAACTAGTTAACAAGCTTCGGAGTGGCGCCTTTCAACTGAACCGAAACCAAAGAAACCGCGCCAAACTCGATCGAAAGTCAAAGTCATGTTGACTGTTTTCTTTGACTGTCGCGGTGTTGTTCACTCAGAATTCTTGCCAGAAAGTCAAACGATAAAAAAGAGTATTATTTAAGCGTTATGCGGCGTTTAAGAGAGCAAATTAGACGAAAAAGGCCAGATTTGTGGAATGAAAATTCTTGGATTTTGCACCACGATAATGCGCCTTCCTACAAGGCCATCATTGTGAACGAATTTTTGACCAAAAACTCAACAAATACCATCGAGCAGCCACCTTATCACCAGATATGGCTCCAGCTGACTTTTTTCTTTTTCCTAAACTCAAATGACCACTTCGTGGCACCCGGTTTCATTCGGTAGAAGACATAAAGGAGAATTCGCGGCGAGAATACTCGATTTCGGAAAAAGCGTTTAAAAAATGTTTTGATGATTGGATTATTTGTTGGCGTAAGTGTATTGCTTCTGAAGGTGCATACTTTGAAGGTGATAAAATAAATTTGAATGAATAACTAACATTTTGTGTATTATTAATCTTTTCCCGGTGCTTTCTTGACAGAGTAGTATAAAAAAAGTTTATGGAAACCCAAAATCACTCATACCCACGTAATAGTTAAAGGTGACCAGAAGGCTGGCAGCATTGCCTCGCTGAATAGCTATGCTTATTCGCTGGCCAAGGTAGCTACCAGCTCTCAGGTCACCAGTTTTTTTTCTCCAAACGGGTGGATAGTTCGGTAAATAGTTTTTTGGTCTCAAGGCCCCAGGGAACCGGCGTCTCTTCTCCAAAAGGCGAAAAACGCAGCTGTCTAAGGCGGAGTATTTTTTCAAAGGCTCCGCAGAGGCAGCTGTAGCACCTGCAGCTTTTGAAGATGCAGGAACGTGGGACGGAGTCAAAGTATCCACGCAGGTCGCATCCCAAACCAACGCACGGCCATTACTCCAAGCAATGATTGTCTTTCTATCGGGCCTTTTGCCATCATTCCGACAAATGCCAGCGGGTTCTAGAATTGCCGGTATTCTGGCTGATGTGAAGGCACTGTGAAGAATGTCGTTTAGGCTAGCGTGGCGTGGGATGCTGCGCGCGCTTTACTATTAATTTAGTCATATACAAAAACTATGCATTTCCAGGAAAGTGCTCAAAACCATCGTTGACGGCTACTTAGCATACGATTCTCTGTTTGTGATGAGCGGCGATCGCTTCTCCAGGAATTTGTTGAAGATCCTGAGAGACGTCAAAAAGCGTGCCATCATGTTCTGGATTACCATCATTGGAAACGGATTAATCTACACCATTAGGCCTTATCTCATCCCAGGGCGGCACCTCCCAGAGGACTTGGTAATTATTTATGGTACGTCTCTACGTCTATTACAATGTGGCACTACAATCACCACATCCCCAAGCGGTGTGGTGATGACCATCTCAACGTTGCGCCAGCTGTATGCTGTGGCGTTTTACAGCGTGTAACATTTAGATCGGACGGTAAGATAAATAAAACAACCATAAAGACAATTATACGCACCTAAACAAATTAAATGTGGTATTGAAAAAAATGGTTGTCATTGCAATGCAATGCAATTGCAAATTGCAATTGCAAATTACTAAAATAAATAAAAGGATGTGAAAACAATGCATTTTATTCATGTTAGACATCATGTTTTATGGAAGCATTTACTGCTTAAGACATACACATTCGATATCTAAGTAGAAACAGTGTTAGTTTTATTTCTCAAACCGCCCGGGTTCGATTTCCGAGCTGAGTAGAAGTATTTTTTAATGTATGAATGCAGTTTTTCTTGTTTCTAAAATCGACGACAAATAAAAATGTGTTCCTAAGAACAGATCTTCGTATTTATGTCTTATAGTTTCAGACTTTTCCATACTTTCCAACGGCTGATGATGATGAAGAAGAATCACAACGTCCTAAAACACAATTCTTACAGCCACCGACCAGTATCATCATTGTTACAGGACTAGAGCCGATGTTCGAGTCTCCCAACTACGAAATAGCGCTCTTTATGATGGGCTGTGGAACTGTTTGCACCTGCTTTATCCCTGCCAACATCGGAGTATTACTCATCGTCTTCGTTGGTTACACCGAAGCCACAATGCTTGCTCTTAGCGAAGAACTCCGTAACCTTTGGACCGACGCTCAGGACTACTACATAAAGAATCACATGGAAATCGAAAGACCTAATGCACTTGTCAGCAAAACGAATAATATTCTCAACAACAACCCAATCGTGAACAGATATATCAAAGAAAAGTTAGAAAATATAGTTAAAATCCACACAACGAACATAAACCTCATTCGACAGCTCGAAGCGGTGTTCCGAGGGGGCATAGCTGTTGAATTTTTTCTCCTCATAGCTGCTATCATAACAGAACTGTTAGGAAAATTGGAAAACACATATCTTCAAATGCCATTTACGTTGATGGTAGTAGGTATGGATTGCCTAATTGGGCAGAGGTTGATGGATGCATGTGCCACGTTTGAGGATGCTGTATACGATTGTAAATGGGAGAACTTCAACGTTGCCAACATGAAGACGGTGCTGTTGATGCTTCAAAATGCTCAAAAGACCATGATCCTTTCTGCGGGAGGGATGGCAACTCTAAGCTTCGTCTGCTTGATGTCTGTCCTAAAATCCACTTACTCGGCCTATACCACACTGCGCTCTACAATGTAGTACGACATAGTATATTATATTTCTTTGTGTTCACTAATTATCTAGCCAAAAACAGATTAGTATAAATACGCGCTCACAAACATTTGCCTATTACAGGATTTGAATCCGCACCGCCGACAAATGGTTAGAAAGTCATATTAAGATCTGATAAAAAAACGACATAAAAAAGCAACAAAATCTACTTTTAATTTGTATTTTTTTGTGACGGGGGATTTTTTAATTAAATTCTAGCATCAAGACCTCAATAATTCTACCTAACACCACCACTCAAATAAACGCCATTCTTTTAATTCCAAACACGATATCTGCTGTGAGTCACAGAGGTTTTCGGAATCCTGAAAACTTTTTTGATGTACAGCATCAGCTCAAAGTCTTGATCATCATCTATCTAATACCTACTCATTGAAACTATTCGTATGAGCCCGAACACGCTGTATTTGCTGTTATTTGCTTAATAGTGAGGAATCCCACGCATTTCTTGATGCTGCAGCAACGCTGGAACATATCTTCATAAAATATAGCTATATAAAAACCATCTCTTTGACTTTAATATCAGCTTTAAAACAAAAAAAAACGACATCATAATCGTTCTAATCGTTTGTGAATTGTTAGCTACGATGCCACAGACAGATACACAGACACACAGAACACACGCTAAACTTATTACCCCTTGTTCCTTCGGGGTTAAACGTACTTTACAGAGAATTCGTTATACAGAATCGATATCAAAGGCACTACTTTTTACAAGTTTAACAACCTAAAGCAGGTAAATGAAAAGTATTAAAACCGAGAATACAAAAGACAAACACTACTACAGGCTTTATAAACCAAGTATAACAATTAAATAAAACCTCACCGTCATATCTTAAGAATATGTTTTCATATCTTTGTCAATATCATGATCGCTCTCGCCGTTCTTCTGACAATCTTCGACTGGGTACGCCTGCTCATCGTTCCACTTTCGTAGCAAAATCTTTCTCTCTAAGGGCGACACGACTTTGGAACTCACTTCCCCCTGATATTAAAAGTTCGGATTCTAGAATGGTTTTCAAAAGTACGCCAATTCTTAAAATAGATAAATTGCACTAGATATTTGTATGTAAGTAAGTATATATATTTATACCATATTTGTATATATAAGTATGTATTTATTTATTAATATTTTGTAGTGTATCTATATTATTTATTAAAGTATATGTATAACATATTATGTATAGGTATTTAGCTAGAATAAGTTTGTGGAATTATTGTTGCCTTAATTACCTTTTTTTTCTCTCTATAATTTAATCTTACCGCACCCTTTGCAAGCTTTCTGCATGACCCAATGGTTGACTGGCAGAGAATGCTTTTAGCATAAAGTCCACCATTTGTACACTTATTGTAAGTTTGTGCAATAAAGTTTTAAATAAAAATAAAATAAATAAAACTTCAAAAATACCTGTTGTTTTTTTTAACCTAGTCCTAGAACTGAGTACCGCTTCCTTGCCAGTACATATTGGACATCTGCACTTTTGTTAAGAAACATCCTCAGCTCTTCCCTCTACATGACACGGTGCTTGGTAAGAGTAATAGCAGAGACCTATTTAAATTGTACATACCAAAACAAAGACTGAAAATATACTACAACAATGTTTATTGCAATGCCATTAGAATATATAATAAGTTACCCATTAAATTAAGAGCACTGACATTAAACAAATTTAGACATAAATTACACAATTTTCTGCTACAAGAGTGCTACTATTCCCAATGACATAAAATTAAATAATAACCAGTTTGACTTTTAATAACGGACGACGTAAGAGAAATAAATAATTAATATATATGCTTTAACAATTAATCCTACTATTAATTTATTAATTCAATGTTTAAATTTAATGTAAAATCAACTTCAATATTCAAACATTTTATATTTCTACGCCCGGAAATAATGGCAGAATATGTCGGAACCTGCTTACCTCTAAGATCTTTTTTGTACCATGTTCTTTAAAATAAATATATTATTATTATTATTATTTATAAATACATACAGGGTATCTCTGGCAGTATGGATCAAATCGAACAGCAGCATAGTGGGGGTGATTCCCAAACTTTTGGGCAATATATTTCACTCCCAAAGGTCAACCTATAAAACGCGACGAACACAAATCACACGTGGGATGAGGAAAACCGAACATAATAAAAACGGGCAGTGGCGCCCTCCTTTTATAGAGTAGTAGGTAATGACCAATTGGATTGAACGTTTAGGGTCACTTCCCAGGGGCGATCGCCGGGGCACGTCTGGAGCTGATACTGGACGTTCCAGCCTTTGATTATATCATGTCTAGATTCCCAGTTCGAGTGTCATAAACGTCAAAAAATATATAATCCAACTGTTGGCGCCCGCCAGTTTGTTTTGCCCGCTCAGTGGCGCGCTTGTTACTATAGCCAATGGCAATCCATAATTGTTACCACTAACCATAGTTGTTACTCACTCAAATCCGCTGTTCTTTTGGTGACAATTGCAGCACCACACTGTATCTAGACATGTTTATATTCAAAGGTTCCAGCAAACAAAGCATCGCTGGCGGAGGGTTTAGGGGTAGGCCCTCCATCGTAAAACCTGAACAAAGCGAGTCTACCTACTAAACTATGCATGATGATACTTTGCGGAGCAGGGATGATACTCTGCCGGTGCATCAGAAGCGGCCACTGGAAACAAATCAAAGTGTATTGAAGGATTTGACGTGGTTTTTGAACTCATAAAGAAGTAGGCCAACAAGATTTTGTGGTATTTTATTGGATTTTTCTAAACATTTCCCCAAAACTTAATTACCAACTTTTTTATAATCTGGAGCTCGGTACGGCAAGTTTATTTTTATTTCTAGTATTAATGATGTGAAACACCTTTAACGCTAAACGAGTTTAGGTTTTACTCTACTGTTATTAATTCAATATCTTTAGAGACCCCGCTCAGATAGTCGCGAGGCCCAAGACATACGGCGAAGTTATGACAAGCGCCCCGGGTCAAGTTATGACAAGCGCGCGCATGAGCGCACGTTTCGGGCGCTCTGATAAATTGTATGAAGTTGTATGTGTCGTGGCCCGATCTTAAAATTAATCACTTCATGATTTGGCCAATCATTTCATAAAATAGTTGTTTTTCATGATGCGGCAGAGTACCCGCTGGCCATATCATGATGTTGATAGGCCAGATCAATGAACCAGTCAGCGTTTGACGATATGATCGACTACATCATGAAATGGCCAAACGTAGGTGGTCATATCTTAAAACAGTTATATTATCCACCGGCAGAGGCGCTGATGTCGCTTTGTTATTGTGACAACATGGCGGCGAACAATTTATTATTCTGTTCTTGTGAATTGTGAAAGTGAATCATAAGTGTAAATAGAACATTAAATTGCAGTGAATTATTGTTTAAACATTAAGCTAAGGTGATTTTTATGAAAGTCACTCGAAAAAAAGGCTCAACGTCAAAAGTCGTGGAATTGACACGTAATTTGGGAGGTTAGTTAGGTTATTTAAATATTTTTATTTATTAGTTTTCTTTCAAAATTACAAATATTTATAATATTTTACTTATCTATTGAGAAAATTAATATTAAACAAATTGCAATAGCTTGTAAGCGTATTTATACCTATTTAAATGATATGGCCAAACGTTGATTAACAGATCATCAAACGTTGACGTTTCAATGATATGGCCAGTTTTGTTTTGCCGTTTTATGAAATACGACCATTTTTTGAAATGGCCGGCCACATCATGAAGTGTTTAATTTTAAGATCGGGCCACGACATATGCAACGGATCCTGTGAGCGCCCGACGCTCGTGTGCGCGTCCCGGGCGCTTGTCATAACTACTCCCATATTGTCACGTACAGCTCTTTTGATTTGAAGAGAATTTAAGCTCAGATTTGTTAGGAAAAATATAGTTTTAATGCAGATACCGCAAAATTTATTCAAATTCACATTTACTTTTCGATCAATACAGATATGCGATTCAATTATTTATTTACCTCACACTAGGTTCTTAGTTCCTAATTTTCCATTCTCCCTTAAAAACGCTAACATCGATTGTCGTCAACATTTCGACAACTCTTCATTAGACCCGAACGTTTTAATTGTACTATTCAACGAAAGGATGCAATCAACCGCATATTAAATAGTCAAATGTCACTCAAACGCGTTTAGAATTATTTATCTAAGTATTAAATACGACTTTTTTTAATTACGCTTAAATAGGCACCGGACTAGCTTTATTCTGTGTGTTTACATGTTTGTTTTTAGATTTTACTGACTATTGATGATAAAGATGCTAAAAGTGCAGTTATAAATAAAATAATAAATATTGGACAACATCACATACATTGCTCTGATCCTAAGGTAAGTAGCTTAAGCACTTGTGTTTTAGAAATCAGAAACAACGACGGTACCACAACACCCAGACCCAAAACAATATAGAAAAGTTCGTTTTCTACATTGACCCGACCGGGGATAGAACCCGGAACCTCAGAGATGGCGGCGCCATTGTTGTAGTTGTAGAAACGACTAAGTTTTTTAATTCACCAACATCATTTCAGCCATAGGAAGTCCACTGCTGAACATACTTAGGCCTCCTAATGACTTCCAAATTGGTCGGTTGGGAGCAGCCTGCATCCAGCTGCTTTCTGTTACCTACGCGGTTCGATACCTGGCCTTCATTCTAGAAAAATGCCTATATAACTATGTCGAGAATGTAGGCAAGCGGTAAAAAAAAATTGTAATTTTTTGAAAATTGGGTCTTGGGTCATAGATAGATAGATAGATAGATACTCTTTATTGCACACCACATAAAACAAGCAGTACACAAAGAAAAGTACATTTTGAATGGTATAATTTAGGCGGTCTTATCGCTTGAAGCGATCTCTTCCAGACAACCTTCAGGTAGAGGACAGTGAGGTCATTTGTGTAAAATACCAAAAATAGAGGAATAAGTTCCTCTATGATATAAGTATATCAATCAAATGAATTAAAAGCCACGAGAAAGCTAGTTAAAATAAATTCTGCTATAAAATTACATCAATGTTGTAATGCCTGCATAATGTTTGTCAGCCCGATAACGAGGATAAAATGTAAGCTTTTGAGTAATAACTTATAAAATAAGTACAGACATCACAAATAAGTAAGATGTTTTTCTATATTACTTTTTTACTTTAAACCTGTAATTAACGAGAAAAGAAGCCATTAAAATTGTTGTCAGCATAGCGGCCTTACCGTTTACTTTATTCAAATGCAACTGTTTCCTTAAGACAGCGCTTTTGAAAATACTTTACCTAAACATCCCAGGAATAGGTAACTCAAATCTATATCTGACCTGACTGCGCAGTTACAAGTTATACAAGGGCATACTTGCACAATAACCTAGTAACTGGGCAGTTTATTTGTTAGCTTTTGTCGCCGCCTGATAATTTGACTAGTAAGGTGTTAAGCTCTAACCGAGTAGTCAGGGCCATAACCTTGAACTCTTAAAACAATCTCAAAGTTGTCAAATCTGTCAATTTTGGTACGTCATTTCATACAAAATTCGACAGAAATGATAGTGTTTGACAGATTTGTGATTGTTTTAACAGTTCATGGTTAGGGCCCTGCTTTTGTTCCGAGTATACTATTTTGATTAATCAATCTTAGAACATTATAACACTGAGACTTTAAGCATCAGATATCAAAAATTAAAACTGCCGCTGGAACTCACAAAAACGCCAAGTCGCCGTCTAACTCAATCAATCATACTCCTATTATTCAATTGACTTTCAAGGACCATCTTAGAGAAAATAAACGTAAAAATCACGTACGTAATAAAATGTGGGAGAAACTACGTAAGTTCGGTCTGGAGTTCTGCGACCTCCCCACCATGCTGTGGAATGTGTGCTTACTACTCAGACCTCTTACTCTCAACCTCGACAGCAGGCACAAGGACGGTAAGTATCTTCAACGACCATAGTGACATTATAAATTTTAAGTGACTACTTATTACGGTTCAAAAGATATAGCCCTGTGTGACAGAAGGACGGATAAAGGAACCAGAGTAAAAGAGTCCCGTTAGCACCCTTTGAGTGAGGCACCCTGAAAATCAGAAACTGAAACTCATATCTCAGAATTCATAGCAGTAGTAGCATTAGCATTCTTGAATTATACAGGGTTACATTGCAAGGTAGTGCCAAAATTTAAAAATAAGATCTAGAAGTGCACTGCATAGGGTATGTGTTGGCAACTTCAACCACTGGTTTGCGCGGGCGCTCCTGCTGTTAAACATGTACCTTACATCGAAAAGGCTAAGGTTTGTGTGCGCGCGATATTGTGACTATTATTGCATTGAACTTTGCAGTTCTAGGTTGCACAGAGATAGTGCGTGCGTATTTTTTATGAATGAGATAAGATTAACCACGCCACGCGTACTAACTTTGAACAGCAGATATTAATAAAAATAAAATTGAAAATTGTTTTTTTTTATCGTTTATATCGTAGTTCGATTTAGGTACTGGTTCTGAGAGGTCTCTGAAAAAGTGGCACTACCTTGCCGTGTAACCCTGTATTCTTTTGTCATAAGCGATAAATTTTTGTTCGACAAGGGCTCAGACACTGAAGAGCCGCCGACTCGCTCAGCGCTCATGATCCGTGCACTTAGTTGTACTTCGATAATATGTAGCGTATGTCATCTCAGCCAACGCCTGTAACTTTGCATGAACATCGCTATATCCTCCGCTGACTTCCAGGGATCTCCCTAATCTCGTACGTGTTTACCATCACCATTTCTGCGTGCTACTTCTACGTGTACCTGGTCAGCATGTCCTGGTTCGTGTTCTGCAAGTGTCCAGAGACTGGCGACCTGACCGCAGCGATGATCGTCTTTTCCCTCGGTATTAGCAGCGAGATCGGGCCCTGTAAGCTGATCTGTATGTTTTTGTATGAGTAAGTTGACATTTGACAATATGATCGTCTTTTTAAGTTTTATATGTTCTGGGGCATTTTTTTATATAAGTATGGATTATTATCGTCTTAAATATCTAAATTATTTACTTGCCCAAAACCACTCGTCTTATGTAAATTTATTTCGAGTTAAAACGTATTTTCTGTTTGAGTCTATAGTATGAATTGAGTCTTTATGGACACTTGACAGCATTTGGTGACTTTTTATTGGATTGTCCCTCGCCTTATGGAAAATTCTCTTTAGAAAGGTGTTCGGGTAAAGAGGACAAGCGTGCAGATGTTCATTATCTTCTGTTACAAATCCAACGGAACCAGCATCTGCGTAGTTTTCAATTTAATTCAATTCCTTGGCTTTCACACAACAACTCACCAAAGTTCCGAACATCCATTATGAATATGATAGTTTTTAGATTTAGATTAACGAATGGAAAATGCATTTACAGGAAAGTAATCAAAACAATAGTTGACGGCTACTTAGCTTGCGATGCACTGACCCTGCAAAGCGCACGATTCTCCAGAAATTTGCTTAAGACTCTAAGAGACGTCAAGAAACGTGCACTGATCTTCTGGATAGTCATTATTAGCAACGGAGTGATCTACATTATGAAGCCCATCCTCATCCCAGGGCGGCACCTCATGGAAGATTTGTTTATTATTTATGGTACGAGTCTCTGATTTTCTCTTCATGGCCAATAAAACGTGGAATTCTTATTACTATATTTTAAACAATAATTCTTACAACCTCTGACTCAATAACATTACAAATCATTGTTACAGGACTAGAACCGATGTTCGACTCTCCAAATTATGAGATAGCGTTTCTTCTCATGGGCGGTGGCGTTATCTGCACTGTTTACCTCCCTGCCAACATCACAGCATTCCTCATCGTTCTCATTGGTTACACCGAGGCTACAATGCTGGCACTTGGTGAGGAACTCGTCAACCTTTGGACCGACGCTGAGCACTACTATAAAAGAAACGACATGGTAATGGAAATCTCCGAAGAAAATGCACTGGTCGCCCAAACCGATGGTGCTGACAAAAGCCGAATCATGAACAAATATATCAAACAAAGATTAGAAAAAATTGTCAAAATCCATACAACGAACATCAACCTCATTAAACAAATCGAAGACGTATTCAGAGGAGCCATAGCAGTGGAATTTCTTCTACTCATAACCGGTCTCATAGCAGAACTACTAGGAGGATTGGAAAATACCTATATTGAAATGCCATTCGCGTTGGTGCAAGTGGCTATGGACTGTTTGACTGGGCAGAGGCTGATGGATGCATGTGCCAAATTTGAGGATGCCGTATACGATTGTAAATGGGAGAACTTCAACGTTGCCAATATGAGAACGGTTTTGCTGATGCTTCAAAATGCACAAAAAACCATGGTTCTATCCGCTGGAGGAATGAGCAAACTAAGTTTCAGCTGCCTCATGACTGTCATAAGATCGATTTACTCGGCCTACACTACACTACGATCGACAATGGCGTAATGCTACGTAGAATACCCATATTTGTATCTGATAATCGAGTTTATGGCAAACAGTTCACGATTAGTTTGCAGAATCGATTAGAAAAACAACTATTACACTATGAGTAGCGTAGAAATTTTAGGTTTCACGACCCTTAGGAGTACCTTGGTATGGATAATATTTGCAAAGGGCAAACACCACACCTATATTTTAGTATTTAGCTAGTATTGTTGATTAGCATGGTAAAAAATAAAAATGTGGGAAATATTCTTTTGTTTTTTACTTTTCCGCTAACTCACACGAATAAGTACCTACTTTTGAGTATGACATGACTTCAGTCATTCTATTCTATCTACTCAAGCCAATATCTAAGCGTAGATAAATTTTAAGGATAAAATTACTTGCCAAAATGTTTCCAACACAAAAACATGATGTAAAACAGGGTAATGGTTTCGGATTAGAGCTTCGTAAATTTGGTATTACGCGCTGTGACCTGCCGACCATGATAGACAATGTGGCTACGTTTCTAAGAGTACTGACCCTCAACATCGATAACAGATACAAAAAACGTAAGTTACTTTACAGTTAACGTCCATTTTTAGTTCCTACACGTAAGTAATTAAAACTAGTTATTAAACGCCTTTAAAACAGTATGTACATTGCTTGTTATAGCGCATTTTTAATGGTCGATAACTCGGTCGATTTAACGCATGCCGGTACTTTCCGCAGCTTTGGTAATTTATGGCATATTATGCGTCTAGGGCTGGTTTCTTAAAGCAACTGCCAAATGAAAATAAAATGGACCCCAACAACTAATAAAAATGCGCCTCGAGGTTTTATTGTCTGTTTTAGCAATACCCTTTTCCTCTTACGTCATCACCATCCTCACGGCTGGCGCGTACTTCTACGTGTTCGTGGTCTCAGCCATTTGGTTCGTGCTGGAACGCTGCATCGCTACCAAAGACATCATCAGAGCCATCATCATGTTTTCATTGTGCATCTCCAGTGAGATCGGCAATGCTAAGTTCTTTTACATCTACTATTACAGGTTGTATATTTTTTTATAGTTGATGTTGTTCACACACTTCAGATTTGGGGCACATTGTAATGGATACAATGTGCCATGTGCAATATACAGATTTAAAACATTGTAATATTGGGGACGTCGTGTTTGTTATGCTTATAGAGATAATTTATTTTAATTTCAGAGACATAATCAGAAAAATTCTAAATGACAGTCTATGTTTTGATGCAACAATAGCTCCAGGAAGTCGCTATTCTAAAAATATTTTAAAAACCTTGAAGACAGCTAAGATTCGAGCTATGATGTTCTGGTTTACCGTCATGGGAAACGGCATGTTGTACGTCAGCAAGCCCTTGTTCACTCCGGGGAGACACTTTATGGACGATATTTTTACTATCTATGGTATTTACATTTAATTGTGTTTTTTGTATTTGATTTATTTGTATACCAAAATCCATAATATTACCAAGTATGATTCCACGCAATGCTTATAGCTAGGATAATTATATTAGGCATTCAATACCGTATTGGGAAGCAAAAATTGGTTCAAGGTGACTTAGGACATTAAGGTTGTTTGTTATTCGACCAAAATGTAACGTCCTATTAACTACTCTTTCATTATATACTTAAAAAGTCTTATATCACTCATTTTGTTTTATATTTAACATTAATTTTTCATATAATATTAGTAGGATGGTTTCGATCTCTACCTGAACTGTACGCTTGCTTTAGTCTACCCATTATTATCATCTCATATCATTAAGGTTCGTTACTGTATCACAAAGTACATTTTATTTATCTCAGCTATTCCTGCTACGTATACAGGTTTGGAACCCATGGAGAAGTCCCCTCACTACGAGTTTGGGTATGTCCTCGTCTCTGCCAGTGTCTGGTTCCTCTGCTACGTGCCGGCCAACGTCACCTCATTGCTCATTGTCGTGGCTGGCTACATAGAGGCACAAATGCTGGCCCTCACACAAGAACTGCTTCACGTCTGGACTGACGCTGAGCAGTACTACAAAAACCTTAATTTCACTCTGTTAAAAAGGGGATCGTTCGTTGATGTCAACTACAAGAAAAGAGTTATAAACGAATTTGTTACGATGAGACTCCATGATATAATACGAAAGCACTCCAGAAATTTGTACCTTCTACAATCATTGGAAGATGTGTTCCGTGGAGCGATCGCTTTGGAATTCCTTCTCCTAGTTCTGGGTTTGATTGCTGAACTCCTGGGTGGGCTTAAAAATACGTATTTAGAGATACCGTACGCCTTCGCTCAAGTAGCCATGGACTGCTGGACTGGTCAAAGAGTGATGGATGCAAGTGCACAGTTTGAGGCAGCTGTTTATGCGTGTAATTGGGAAATGTTTGACGTCCCCAATATGAAAATTGTCTTGTTAATGTTGGCGAGTGCCCAAAAGACGATGAAACTGTCCGCTGGAGGTGTCACGATGTTAAGCTTTGAATGCCTAATGGGTGTTGTTAGATCTATTTATTCTGCCTACACTGCTTTGCAATCTACATTTAAAATGAAGTTGCAGGTCTAATAACAACTGTTTTGGTTTTTTTCTCGTTGAATTCATCTAGGCTGATATTCTTCTCACTTTAATCATCGGAGTTCATAGATGTTACGTTTGTATTACTACGAAGTGTTACTGAATAACACTAATTATGTAAATCTTTTAATTGATTATAAGTGATTCCAATCGTGTGTTGGTCTTTATTTTACTTCTATTATAGGTAATATAGGAATATGCTCTTAAATCTACAGCTTGAAAATTAATTTGCAAATATCTTCTCCATTACGGAAGATTATGAAATCAATCAATATCGGCATGGTCTACAAACGTCAAACGATAAGAAAAAACTGTAAATAAGCCCTTAAGTGAAAAATAAAATACAATATCTCCAATCCATGAATGTGTTTATCCTTTTTAAAACACTATTATTTCAATGAAAGTGGTCGGTGTAACACTGACAGAAGTTTTGAAATCTAAAAACAAATATTTTTGTTTTTTTGTACGTACTTACTGTAAATAAAAAAGGCATCTTAATATGGATCTTGCTACTTTATTCCATAAAATAAATTTACTATCGACATAGTCGGCTGTACTACAGACAGGTTGACATTTATAGGACCTTGACACAGGCACCCTGTGCTGGTGGTCAACGTAGCTGGACCCGCAGCAAGTGGCCACTGACTGGTCGCAGAATCAGATCCACCATCAGCTTGAGCTTCTCGGCCTCAGAGATGAAGTGGAGCTCTCTAACGCAATACGCTAGTACCGTTTTTATGAATGTCATTGCGTATTTTTTACCTGCAAAACAAAACGCCAAATATGTAATATTTTCTTTTAATTTTTACACTTTTTGAAGTATGAAAATTAGAATCAAAAAACTACAGTGATTAATTCTTCATAACGGGCTTTATAGGTCTGCAAAGTCGGCAATGATTCGTAAATACCTATGATAATGGCATTGCATAATTTTTAAAGAAAGGTTGCAGGGATCCAGAACATACCATCAGGTAGCCCTATCTGACCTCCTTTTTAAATAAAATAAAACACCAAGGCCCAAAGTCGTTGGCATCCTCTCACCATTTTTATTACTTTTCTATACAAGACCTCATTCGAGTAAGTACTTGCCATGTCTGCAACCACCAGAGCCCTGAGTGAGACCTTCTGTAGAAAAGGAACTCTATAGCTGATCGCGCAAAACCGACCGAAAAGGGAACGCGAGTTTGAATCTCGCAAGGAACAATGCTTAATGATGTGCACGAAAATCTGTACTTGAGTCATGGATAACGTATTAACTTATTATGTATATCTATCCGTAATATAACAGAAGTTAGGCGCTGAGCTAAAGTTGCGCTGAAGACCATTACGATAACGTGATTGGCTAGGCGCGCGCCACGCCTGCACCGCCGGCTGTGATTGGTTGTTAGAACCGCGCACATGCGTCTCTGATACGATGATCGTTTCGTAATGCGATCCCCTCTCTTTTCCCCAGTGCGCAACATCAATACCGCGTAATAAGCTAGCTTAGTTTAAGACTATATTATTGAGATTGTTGTAAAAATTTAGTGGTACACACTACACACCTATACAAGACCTCCTCCCATAGCTAAACGCCAGAAGCGTCGTAGCATGTGTTTGAGTCAGGTCTGACTCCAGCCACCGCTCGGGTCGGTATACCAGCACGTCAGGGCCCCAGCACCTGCGCGACCTCCCTGCGCCCCACGCGTTGACGCCACAGCCTGTACCTTTGGGTACCACACAGGAATCTGTGAACATAGTATGAAGTGGGTGAAGACATCAATAGTGCAGTATGTACTATCACGGGCTCCGACGCCTTACCGCTTTGTAGATATATTCCTGTGTTAGCGCATCGCGCCGGATACGCCCCAACCCGCCCTGATTGTTTATGCATTTTACTACGTTTCACTACAACCAACTAGATACATAGAAGCTTGTTTGCTTGTGCCTAAATACCTATTGTTTAGATTGAACCCGAAACATAAATGAACGTAGGGCGTGACTTGAAGTGAGGGGCAATGAGGTGCTTGCAAGCAATTTTAGCTTTAAGACTGGTCAGGCGTGGGAGCCCGCGATAGTACCTTATAATAGGGTAAAATTAGGTCAAAAGTGAGGTCGCTGTAAAGTCAGTACAATCACTTCTTTCTCCTACCAATTTGTCCCGTTTGTAGTAGGGGTACGCTTTACCATGATCCGTGATGCGATGTGGCAAGCAAGTTGTTAGTGAGTGACTCCATACCGTCCCATCGCTGATAACAGGCCGCCTTAATTTTTTTAAAGCTCTCTCTATTGAGAGCCCGTTTTTGCCAGTCCCGGTAAACACTACAAAACCGCCACCTTTTATTGTGCTTAGCTTTCTTACGGCGTCCGTCTGTGGGTTCGTTATGATCTGTGAGTGCGACTAAATAGTCGCACTCACAGATGCATCCCAGATGGGATGCATTCTTCTTACATACCAGCTTGACTAATACTTCTTCTTCTTTTTCCTCGGTCCCTCACTGATGAGGATCGCGACCACATATAGTGTTCCTCCACAGACTGATACTAATTGACTAATACTTACTTAACTTTAAATCTTTGTCAGCGTATCTCATGACAACCGGCGCTGGGGGATATAGCCTTAAGGTCTCCTGAATAACCGCTTCGCAGTATTTCATTTGAGCTAAATCCTCTTTTTGGACTGCGCGTTTACTATCGCCGAAGATTCCTTTTAATCTGAAAAAGATTGAGTAAATATTTTAAAATACACCAATTTCATGGTTTGGGAATAAACCAATAAATTTATGCAGGTGCAAATCTGCCTCACTCAACACACCCAGAATCCAGTTAAAAAATATTTTAAAAAATGAATTGAACAAATAGATCTTCTTAATTAAATTTCCTTGCTGAAAGCATGCATGGTTAATGGTTGCTTTATTCATAATGCGGGGGCTTCACCTGCGTCTAATGTCGTTATTTAGTGCTCTATTTTACGTAATACGCAGGTGTGGCCGGTCTTTGTGCGCTAATTTGCTTTAATAACATTAGACGTTAGTCAATAGCTCGGACGGCGGTAACTTTTGACACATCAAAGGGATTGAGCGGGCGTTTAGTGCGTTGTTGTGGCTACACCTACTATACTAAACATGTTAAAACACGGTCACATTCAAAAACTCTTTGTGAAATAAATGTTAAAGTGCATAGTTATTAAGTTAGGATGGAGTAGACAAAATAAGAAAAGTATTGAGTTCTTGGAAGCGTTTTATTTTATTTTAAAGACACACTCACAGATCACACATAAACTAAGTCGCTAGAGGCTAGAATCAAACGTCAAATAAGTGTGGCCACGCACTTAGCGCGTAGCTTAATGCTTTAATTTAGTTAACGCTAATCATGCCTTTATTTGAACGTTAGGCGTCACGCAGGTGAAGCCCCAGCATAACAGAAATTCACTAAACCAGGCTAGACGCGCGCGGCAGGGTACTGTACTGATTTACTTTTAGTAAATCTACCAACTCAAAATACCAATGTTTCATACAAATATTGAATTTTCTTCAACTCACTCTTCATACAGCTTATTCTGCACATCATTGTTACATCCGATCATGAGCAGACAATAGAAAAGTGTGGTGGCCACCGTCTCCTGTCCCCCCACTATGATGGTGTCTACCTCTGATTGTAGCTGATCCAGGGTCATGCGCTCGTCTCTCTCGCTTACTTCCAAGAGAATGTCCAGGAACGATTTGAACTTGACTTCTGAGGGGTCTATATAGAAAACAAAAGAAAATTGTTCAAGAAATACAGTACGCGGCATCGTTGTTAAGCGCTGGGGCAAAGAGTGGGGATCGCTTTGCGCATCTAACGAAACGATCATCGTAAAAGAGACGCGTGTGCGCGGAGCTAACAACTAATCACAGCCAGCGGTGCAGGCGCGCCGCGCGACTAGCCAATCAATTCGTTCAAAAATCGTTATCGTAATGGTCGTTTGCACAATTTTCGCCCAGCGATAATTCATAATTCACTCACGGATAATTTAATTAAAAGTTTATTACCCAGGCCTTTTTCTTTGACACCAGATTTTTTCTTTTCTTCCCACTCGAGTTTCCTTCGGTTTATGACCTACAAAAAACTAGTAGGTAAATATCACAAATAAAATAATGCATCCTTAATCAGATTGACTTGCTTAACTAATCTTAAAAAAATCACAAACTAGTCGGAGCTTCGCTTTTACAGTTTGATAGCACAATAAGATATTACATCGAATTTTTCAATGCCTCTTATTTGAAATGAATCTGAGTTTGTAGCTTTCTGGCAATCCTGATAGATCACCGGCTGCACTATGTTTGTTTCAATGAGATCTGAAGAAATGCCTACAATATTTTCCTGAAACAGTTCTTCTTTCTCAGTCCCTCATTGATAAGGATCGAGACCACATATAGTGTTCATCCACAGACTGCGATCATACTCAATTATTTATTGCGTTCCATAATGTACATATAGTAGATGGATGGCAAATAATGATAAAGCAACAATTATGAACCCTGGCACAGGCACAGCATAGTTTATTATAGCATAGGCTGTGTGGACCGCATGCTGCATGTTTCTGCCCACCGTCCTCAGAAATCTCGTGATGAAGCAGTGATATAGTAGCAAAAACTCTAAATTGAAATGTGTTAAAGAGTTAAGCTCAGACATATTTGCAGAAATATATTGTCTTCTATAGTGGATTTACCAACCGTCGCAGACACATTATGTATGACGTCGACGCACTTCATGAGCTGCCTGTATGAAGGCGTGAGCTGGTACACCCAGTCCAAGTGCTGTAGCAGGTTTAGGCCCCGCTTGATGAGCAGCTTCACTGCCATGTTGAAAGCCTCGTAGTACTCTGTGGTGACGATGCTATCTGATATGCGGGGGACGCCGAGGGCTGTCTCTGGGAGGAAAATAATGAAGATGTTTTTAAGTAAAGAAAGACGATGTATGACCTTCTGCATGGTACAGGAAGTACAGAACCGGACATTGCGGAACTACGTAGCCTTAGTGCGGATTGACGGTAAGAAATAAAACGAAATGCGTTGGGTGTCTGTATACCTCTAACCAGATAAACTTATCAATTAGTTGATTCATCCTAACTAACAAAGAGCGTTAGAAGCAGACACGTTCATAACATGCTTACATATTTTGGTTCTAACGGGTCAGTCATTCAGTAATCAGTATAACCTTTTCTCAAGAGGTGTCGCAAAACTGTCGAAAATGCTCAGCAAAGCAGTACTCACGGCAAACAGTCTCAAGGGTGGTGTACGCCAGGTACTTGTACATAGCATCGAACGGTTCAGCCCCGGCCTCTCTCTTCAAGTTGTCGACGAGCTTCTGCGCCTGCGCATTGAAAACGGCCTGGTAGCCGTCCACCACCCAGCTGTTGAACGAACCGGCCAGGTTCTTTATGTTGTGCTTCCAGATTGACACTGAAATGAAGGAGGATCATAAAAACCGGCAAGAGTGAATTGGGCTCGTGCACCGAGGGTTCCGTATCGTGATCCTTTCACAGTTAACCATAACTAATTATTGTTATACCCGTATATTTTCAAAAATGGTATAGACCAAAGGTACCAATGGTATAGAATAGCTTAAAAAACCCGCTATACATGTAAACAAAGAAAGAACCCTACACAAATGTTTTAAGATTTTGTTTTACAACTTTGTAGGCGTGATTAACTTTACGCTTAAAAAGTTGTAACAGATTTTTAGTACCAAGGGTGGGTCTGAGTTAAACTACAGACAAATAAACAGACGGACTTCGCAAAACTGCAGTGTAAGGGTTCCTTGCTTTATTACGGAATCATTTTAAATTAGGGAATGTTTAATAGCTTGTTAATACCAACCTATTATAAAAAATAATTTTGGTTACAAAGATAACTATTATTCTGGTTTGTAAAACAAGTTGTGAGTTTACCTACCAGGTCCGGTAACGAGACCGTTGCCCAGCCAGGGTCTGCCGAAACTGTAGTAGTAGGGTTTCTCTACGAAAGCATTGGTCACTGCCTTAACATCCTCGCCGCCATTGAACACTGGAATTAAAGTATATCTAATTAATAAAAATAAAATATAACATTCACTCTATCAGGGCCCCAAATCTGCTAATTTAATAGTGGCATAATTGAATATCAATTGGATCTTATTGTAATTTTTTGACGCATTTGGTATTCTGCTACCAACTTAATTCTTAAAGTTAAGTTTTAAATTTGTAGCAGAATACCAAATGTGTAATTGTTTGATACATTTGGTATTCTGAAACTAATTTAAGTCAGTTAATTTGTAGCAGAATATTATATATGTCAAGCAATTACAATTCGATCCTATTGATATTCAATTATGCCACCATAAATTAGCAGACTTGGGGCCCAGGTAGGTAAATGTAGCCAAGAGGGTCAAACTAATTTCCACTACGCGATTCGCTTACCTACGGCAATTTTGTCTGTGGTGTACCTACTGCTAGTAGTTATCTACATGTAGGCAGAGGGTTTGACACCTATAACGAGATTTGACTATGGCAATTTTACAAAAAGGGTGACATCAGAAACAACGTCACCTACCACACACCTACCACAACACCCAGACCCGAGACAATTCTTATAGAAAAGTTCGTTTTCTACATTGGCCCGACCGGATCTAACCCGGAAACTCAGAGATGGCGACGCCATAATAGTCCAGCGTCAGTGCTCCCTCTCGGCTAAGGAGGTTGTCAATTAGCGTAATAAAATACTTAGGTGCCCATAAGTTTATGGAGCCAGTGACAATAAGTGACTAATTAATATGGATCCGTGTGCAAAGGTCATTAATGTGTAATGTACTAGCGTACTAGAGAACACATCTAGAACTATTTTTTTCAGCCAAGAATTGTAGTCCAGGACTACAAAGCTTCAGTCAGTGTCAATAATTGAAGTTGTCAAAACTGCTTCTTGATTGTTTAATACTACATTGCTTGGCTGAAATATTTAGTTCGAGATGTGTTCTCTAGTATTTTTACCTCAATGGCAAAGGTGCGCCAATCAACAGTGGCAGGTAAACACGCCACTAATAATAATTGAATAATAATATAAAACCTATGGTATGTCATCCCAGTCTACATCTGTTGAACACTGTCGATCTTAACCTTGACGAGCTAGTGGCTATAGTGTCACTAGACAGAAAATACTAAGTATCTTTTTCTTTTGTTTTGGAAAACAATACTTACTCAAAACTGGGCACGGCCCAATCCACAAAACGAATGGCAAGTTTTTTTCATCAGCTTTTTCCGATAGATCTGTAAGTGTATGTAATAAATCTGAAAAAAAATTGAGAAATTATTAAATAAAAGTGATAGGATATTTAGATATTGGGATGATAATACAATAAACTACGATGAAATCAGGAGGTGAATGGTGGAACTCACAACTACTGGTAAAATAATTTGGGCTTTTAAGAGTCGTTTCGAAATACATTTAAAAATGTGTTGTATAGTCTTTTAAACTATGGCATAAATTGATTTTTAATTCACAAACGATAGAAAGAGAAGATACTATCTGACTGTTAGTTGCAAAGGTGGCATCATTCCCACAATATCTACTCACACTCGCCACCTCCGAAGAACCTATGCACGTTCCCGAAGAAAGGCAGTTCGGGGTATGTGGGCAGGCCGGCCAGCAAGCTGCGCGCGCGCCGCGTGCGGTACCACGTGGCGACGTACGCGCCGCACACCGCTACCGCTACCAAAACCAGGCTTATGTACATCTAAAAAAGTATTTTATCAAATGGTTATCATTATGGAACAGAAAGGTTCTAAAATGGAGGCCACGTACCGGCAAGCGCAGTGTGGGACATCCACCCACAAGATGGACAGACGACCTGGTAAAGGTTGCAGGAAGCCGCTGGATGCAGGTCGCTTCCAACCAGCCGATCTGGAAGACACTGGGGAGGCCTACATTCAGCAGTGGACGTCCTGTGGCTGAAAATGATGATGATTATGAAAATGTATTTATTTTGCTGACAATTTTCGCTCAGTCACGCCGGCATATGAACCCTAATCACACCACCTGTAACCCACACTCCGAGGAGAATCACAACAAATGCAAAGAGCACCGCTTCATCGAAGCGCAGCAAAGCCGACGCGACAACATCTCTCATGTGGATGTCACGTGAAGTTTTTATGTCGGTGTTGGGTTGGGTACTAACTTTTGCATTCATCTGTCTCGCATGCAATTTGAGGGAGGGAGGGCGGTGCTCTTTGCATTTCCTTGCGTTTGTTTGTACTATGAATAAAAAAATGAAAATACAGATATTTGTGAATTTAACTCCGGTGCCAAGTTACACTAGCTAGGGTTCGAGGGATTGAATTCCACCAGATTTTCAAGTGAGAAATATCTTCGTTACTAAAACGAGCATTGTTGTGATTGCAAAAATAAAAGTAAAAATCCTTTTAAGATTGTTCAACCTGGGAAATATCGTGACTCAATTTTATTGTAACATATCTTAATCGTTTGCCTTGTGTGCTATATCCACTAGTTTATTTTAGTACTTGTTTACTAAAAACTGCTCCTAGATTCAGCCTGATAAAAGTATCTTGTTAGTATTTTGATTACCCTTAGGGCCATTAAGATTTACTATCGTTGCCAACATTTCCTTGTCATTTTATATGACGAGCACGAGATGTCATTGTTGCGGCTTCCTAAAGGTTTAATAGAGGTGACGATTAACTAGATTTTATTTAATTCACCATAACCAATGCCATTACAATTAACTGTCATCAACAAATGCCTTGATTAAGGCGTTTATCCTGAAATGGCTTGTTTTATAATTCTGTGACGTCAAACAATCTGTTTATCATTGTAAAGTATTATAGAATACGTTTATATCACAGAAATGACAAAGAAAAATACTTAACAATAAATACTAGGGTATCTTGTGCAACTAAGTGCATACATATCCGATCCCTCGTGCTGCTAATAGCAGACTGACTGTACACGCCCGAGATTTTAGTGAGTATACTTGGCGAGTGTTGGTTAAAAGCATCAGCACTCATTAAGGAGTCTCTCATAACCTGTTGTCGTCCCCTCGGGAGCAGGTATGCGTAAAGCCAATGCTTTTTTGCGGAGGCAATCCTCCGCAAAAAAGGGTACCTAATATGTAAAGGAGGTTCCTTAACAATTCTCTTAAAAACCAAGTACATACAGGCTAATTTTTGGCGGCCCCGACGCAAGGACGTACAGCGAGTAAGACATCGGCATATCTTTCTCTGGACCCCAGAACCTTAAATCTCTCCTACAGACTGCAAGCTTTTGCTGAAGCACAGATTCGGTTGAAGAAACCCGCAATAGGCCCAAACATAGATGGCTTTGAAACCCGCAATTCAGAATAGGTTCAAACATAGATGGCTTTAAAACCCGCAATTCAGAATAGGTTCAAACATAGATGGCTTTCTGGACTTCCATAAGCGAGACAAAGCCTTCAGGCTTTTAGGCCGTCTCGAAGAAAGTAATAAACATTCTTGATCCCGTCAATATATAAATACAATATCGTCAATTCCTAACCATAAGACCATTACAATTAATGTGTTGAAGCAAAGTTACTTCTTTTATTGGTCCCGTCAATATACGTTACAATTAATGTGTGGGAGCAAAGTTACTTCTATTATGAATTATCTCGTCTCAAATCCCCAAAATAAGCAAAGCTAAAGCTAGCTATGGCAACTACTTAGATACTTGAAGATAAATAACACTTGAAAAAAATCATCGACCTCAGTGGGTGGTCGATGATTTTTTTCAAGTGTTATTTATCTTCAATTAAACCTTGCATGGAATTGCTAAAAACAAAAAAAATCCAAAACATAGATACTGTTTTTGACGACCTCCGTAGCCGAGAGGCGAGCACGCCGGACTGTAAATGGCGCCGCCATCTCTGAGGTTCCGGGTTCGATCCCCGGTCGGGCCAATGTAGAAAACGAACTTTTCTATATTGGCTTGGGTCTGGGTGTTGTGGTACCGTCGTTGTTTCTGATTTCTATAACACAAGTGCTTTAGCTACTTACCTTAGAATCAGAGCAATGTATGTGATGTTGTCCAATACTTATTTATTTACTGTACGTGGCACCGATACAATGTTCCTTGTCCCTTTTTTGACGACCGTCTGGTGTAGTCGCCCGCGCTCCGGACTGCAATGCCTGGCGGTTGCGGGTTCGAATCCCGCGAGGGGCAAATGTTAGTGTGATGAGCACGAGCATTTGCACCTAAGTCACGGATGATTTAAACGTATTTAAGTATGTTTAGCCGTTATCTAGTCGCCATAGCACAAGCTTTGCTTAGTTTGGGGCTAGATAATTGGTGTGATTGTGGTTTAATTTATTATTTACTTATTTAATGATGAGCGCTTGGTCAACAAGTATGTATCGCTTTGCGCATCTTACGAGACGATCATCGTATCAGAGACGCGTGTGCGCGGAGCTAACAACCAATCTGGGCCGGCGGTGCAGGCGCCCACGCGCCGTAATAATATAGCCAATAGGGATGTTGACCTCATTCATAAATAATTCTAAGGCATCATTTATTAAATCAGACACTTTATTTTAGGCCTTATAACTCAGTACAATTTCATTTAAGAGATAACTGATTTTTGATTGCTTTAAAATTGTAAAAATGTAAGACAGTTGAGTTTATCGGATAGTGACGTCATAATCCGATATCGCCATACAAATTATAAGGAAGATATCTGTTTTGACAGCTCCTAAAAAGTATGTCAATTGATTGGTGGTGTCAACTAGCCTATTGCGTAATCGTATTGTTCTTCTGCGCATCTTTTGTTTAGGAGTGATTAAATTTAATCTCTGTTCGTTGTCATATTTATTTATGTTTATATCTTTCCTATGTAGGTAATCTATGTATGATAGTATTTATGGAATGTATTTACAGTGTTTACTTTTAAAATTATTCTATTTAAGGTAAACTACTTACACGTTTATGCCTTCAAAAATAAATCTTAGTAAATCCTTTGAAAAAAATGTATCTCCTTTATTGCACCGCAAAACAAAACATTTTAAGTCTAATGGGTAACTGGTAGAGAATGCATCATGGGATTAAGTCCACATAATAAAGTTTAAATAAATAAATTCGGTTTCAACCACCCGAATAACATAACGGACCCCTAAAGATTACTCACATCACAAGGCACACGTGTCTGTATGTCAGTCGGTTAAGGCCGTTTTACTCCGAATTAACTGGGCAAATTAAGTTAAATTTTGGTTTGTGACTTAAAGAGGTGTAACGTAAATAAAGAAATTTCGAAAATAAGGATATTTTTAAAAGATCAAATAAAAAAAAACCGGCCAAGTGCGAGTTGGACTCGCGCACGAAGGGTTCCGTACTTCCGTACCATTATCTATAAAAACGGCAAAAACATCACATTTGTTGTATGGGTATCTTAATTTTTTTTTTTAACAGGAATACATCTGTAAAAATTTCAACTGTCTAACTATCACGGTTCATGAGATACAGCCTGGTGAGGTGACAGACAGACCGGGTCACGTTTTACCCTTTGGGTACGGAACCCCTTAAAATGATAATTGGATTAAAGCACTTCCTTTGAGGGTCTTAAATCTAATATTCCTGTTCATTTTAAAATATTTTTTTAAAATTATAAATAATGTTTCCTCTTATCTGCGAAAAATACAGAAAAAAGCTCGTGACGTGGTTCTGGGAGAGGCCTCTCCTCCTGCCAAGTATCACTTTTTTTAATATGTTTCATTACTGCTCGACTCCGTCTGTATAGGCTTAAGAATTAAGGCAAAAAGGAATTAATAATGATGTGCAAAATTTTATCAAATTCCGTTAAGCCGTCAAATCATGATCCAGTGACAAACACATAAAAGTTCCACAAATGTAATACTAATTATTAAGGTTTATTAACACTGAACAACACTCACGTTTGTCTTGCTCTGTCTAGACTCAAATGACTCAAAAGACTGAGCCCGAGATTCATATAGGCCACGGTATTATACTTACACTTGGATCGCACAGGGCCGAATCTAGACTTTAGTTCAGTGATAATAATTACGATTTTTACGATAAATGTGATTAAATTCTTACTTTTACCTCGACTTTAAAATTGGTTAACATTAATAATGATAGACAATTATGAATAATTTTCAATTGTGTATTTAATTATGTAATTAATAATGTTCAATTTCAAAGTGTGATTACACTTACCGTAACATGGGTATACACAGAAAAAAATTGTAAAGAAATCTGACTTTCTCGGAACAATGTAACAAGCTTAAGTGGCAGTGGGCTGGCCACATTTATCGCAGAACCGGTGAAAAGTGGAGTAAACGGGTTCTCAAGTGGAGAGAACGTCTTGGCAAATGTAGAGTAAGACGCCCCCCAGCTCGATGGACCGACGACCATAAGAAGATGGCTGGCAGTGGCTGGATGAAAAAAGCGAGAGATTGTGGTCTTTGGCGCTCTTTGTGGGAGGCTTATGTCCAGCAGTGGACGGCAATAGGCTGACTTGATGAAAGTATTTAATTTCGCCCTAGTTTTTTTATCACATCATGATCTTTATTAAAATCTATTCAGTATCAAACATCCTAACATGCGAACACTCAAAATAGATCTTTCTTTACAACTGGTAAAATGCGTATTTTTAAACAGCTACAAAAATACACACATTAATGAGTTTACAAAATAGAGTTTATAACATCGAATGTAGGTAAAAATTTAAAGGTAAAATATTTTCCCTACATTTTAACCACGTAGCAAAACGATTAACAATAAATGAATATTGTCAAACAAACAAAAATGAAAATTCTGTTTATCTTTTTCCTTTGTTAAAATCTATTGTTTTATGTATCATAATAATCCGTTCAGCCATAGGATGTCCACTCCTAGACTTAGGCCTCCATCCCAATAACTTCCAGATTGGAAGGTTGGAAGCGGCCTGCATCCAGCGGCTTCCTGCAACCTTTACCAGGTCAGGTCATCTGTCCACCTTGTGAGTAGACGTCCTACTCTGCGCTAACCGGTACGGGGCCTGTGCTGTTCTGCCCCATCAGCCATCAGTTCTACGTACTGTATGTATGCACATAGGTGAATCATTATGTATACGGACAGGAATACTAAAAAAGGAAAAATCCATTGATCTGTTAATTTAAGCGGTAATTGGTATGATTTCACCGCTACCCATGTCAACGTATTTTTTAAGAGCTGTAACAAAGGCGATATTCCCATAACTTTGTATAGCAATAAGTATTATTACCTTTTTATGACGTAATTTATAAGTTGCGTGAGACGAGTCCTCAAAGGCAGTGCTTGCTTTAAAAATCATAATTTCGCCGAATCCGTCCCTGTATGTTAATCACTACACGAGGAAGTAAAGTGGATTTGAGTTCATGTTTCAGCGAATGTCATTTATTGTGCATTACTGTTATTTATCATTCCCCACGAGGATGAGGCAAACAAAACAAAGTTGAATCTTAAACCTTTCTTCCATCGGACATCCAGACGCACGGCCGGCTACCATCCGTTCTTAGTTGATATACCCATAATCCGCACTAAGCGCTTCTCATCATCTTTTATAATGCGCACAGCTAAAGATTGGAATTCCCTGCCTGCGTCTGTATTTCCGAGTGCATGGTTTCGGTTTTTGGTAGCATTATCATCATTATCATAATAATTTCAGCCGGTGGATGTCCATTGCTGAACTTAGGCCTTCCCCAGTGGATGCCAGATCGGCCGGTTTGAAGCAGCGGCTCCCCGTCCATTATACAGGGTGTACAAAAGAATAGGTGATAATGAGGATGTATCAAACCATGTGATCAGCTGGTGATATACAACAATGTTTCCTAGATGCTCCATACATTATCATCGAGATATGCGAGTAAGTTTGTATAAAGCAGCTAAAAAAAATCTCGATTTCGATGTTGCTGCCATAGAAAAATTTGTTTTATATGTTGCTATGTACCGGCTGATGACGTGGTTTTAAGGAGTGTCCAATTCTCTTGTACACCCTGTATAGGTACAGCTCATATACAGGGGGTATAAAAACAGACAATCCATAATGTCTTTTAAACAAAATCAAGGCTTAAACAACATTTCGAAAACTTTTATAATCTTAGCATCACTTAAATCGTAAAAAAATAATATTCTTCATACATTATCTTTGAGGTAGCGCATTGGTTTGGTATCGAGAAAAAAAAAGATGGTGCTCTTTTATGAATAGTTGATTTACTATTGAAATTCACGACCGGCTTAGCGGCACAGTTATTCTCCTTAAGCATGGGTTCCGGGTTCGATTCCTGAGTCGGCTAATTTTTATTCCTTTTTTTTACAGTCTAATGTCTGGAGTTGCTAAGTTACGCGCCTAGCCTTGGTGTGTTGTACAACGCACATTTGAGTCCTGTGTCATAAGAGATTATACCTAATTAACTACCAATTCGTTAGAAAACACTATGGCCGATTTGACTTTCGTGAATGTTCAGCGAAAATAAGAGCTGTCAATCTGGTTGACTAAAGAAGGAAGTTTTTTAAGCATCAAAGTCGGTGAACTCGCTGCTTATTTTTGGAAATGTTTTCCTGTAGTTATTTTAGACTCACTTCTCACAACCCGCCTTACATTTGTCTTGCAATTTGAATATTCACTGCTGTTTTCATTTGTAAGTAAATACTTGCATGACAGCAGTCTATCATGCGAGTACTTACAGACACGATTTTCCTCCCAACTTACCTGCTAGGCCGTCTATGGGCATACCTTAGGAAGCCTTAGGGCCTTAGGTTATAATCGATATAATCAAGGCCTCTTAAGGCTGTTCAAAGGCACTTAGGGCCCCTACTAAGTGCCTTTAAGCAAAACAGAAAAACATTAGTGGATCTGTTCTTTTAAAAAAACCGGTGTATGGTCCTGTCTAGCTTAACTATAGACCTCATTAAATGTAAGATAGAGTCGCATACGGACTGAGAACGTAGGCTTAAAAATAAGCTAAATTCGACAACCTAATTGGAGTAAATAGCGCGGAGCTTCGACTCAAACGTAAATGGTCCGGTACCTACCCTGATTCCGTATCTTGCAAAAGCAATGCGATAGAATGGAATAGAATAGAATGTATTTATTTGTCTTAAGGCAGATTACAGATAAGTAAAACATAATATGCAAACTGCTATAAGACAAAATGTTCTATGGCTCAGTGGATGCAGGAAACCCGCAAACTTTGTTATTCTGCCATAGCCTCTTTTATGGTACCTAAGTAATAAAAATTGATAAAAAAAATACATGAATTCTTTACTTACATCTAAATTTTTTGAGGTTTTTTGGTGATGGGAAATGCCTATTTAATTTTATAATTAGCTAGTGCTAATGACTGTTCATAGCGAAATTGGACAATTCTGCCTTTAAAATGGCAACATCAAAAACAAAAACAAAGCAATCTAATATCAGTGCTGTCCATAGGTTTTGACACTAAACCAACGATCGGGCAATGACTGCGATTATGCTGATTGCTAATTTTTAGGGAATAAGCCCGGTTCGATTCAGTAAACGATCTTTAATTGTTTTGCTCTGAAGCCTAACTCCCGTATTTTAACAAAAACCGCAATCCGGTGTCGATCCGGTTCTTACTATTTAAATCGGTATTCTTGTATATCTTTACCGTTTAAATTTAAAAAGTATAAAATCAAAAGTTGGTCTTTTTTTTTCATATTAGTTTCTTTTATTTTCAGTTGCATTACGAACTTTTTTTTGTTTTTACGAGAATACCTACCGTTTCTGAACGCAACGTAACTGGGACCAGAGCGACACTGGATTACGAATTTACGACTATTGTAAAATCGGGCTTCTAGCCTTGTGTGAGACGCTTCTGTGTGATTACAAATGTGTTGTTTGGCGTTTATTAACTTACTAGCACCTTTTTCACAAATAAATAAACAAATTGTCAAAAACACACCAATTACCTAGCCCCAAACTAAGCAAAGCTTGTACTATGGCGACTAGATAACGGATATGTACTTAAATACTTTTATAAACATCCATGACTAACGGTTCATCCACACCGTAGTTCCTTTATGTGGTGAAGCATTTGGCAATATGGAATCATTCGAATAACATAGAGCAAATTTCTGTAGACTTTCTTTGTTTTGGATGTTGCCGAGACACACTTGGAAACGTTGCGCAACATAAAGTAACTGCGGTGTGGATGCACCGTTAGGTGCAAATGCTCGTGCTCATCACACTAACATTTGCCCCTCGCGGGATTCGAACCCGCAACCGTCAGGCATTGTAGTCCGGAGCGTGAACCACTACACCAGACGGTCGTTTACGGTTTTAGTTACTTATTTGGTTATTAAAAGATATTTTTTTAATTTAAATTTTTGTTTTTAGCAATTACCATGCTAGGTTTATCTAAGATTTTTAATACTTGAAAAAAAGTTTAAGCTTTTCTGATCTTTACCAATAGTTAAATATTTGTAAAAATATTACTATCGGGTGTTGACGGTAGTAGTATATACCGCAACATTGATTAGATAAAAAAATAAGTTTAAAAAACTATAACCCGACTACGTAGGAAAGTGGTCTAAAAAGTACGAAACAAGTAAATAATTAAGATAGAAATCCAGAAATGCACAGGTACAAAAATGGTCAAGGTAGAGCCGTGGTCGCACCCACTGTTACCTACCATCACAGTACCATGACTTTCTGTTCAATGGAAGTGTTCCTGGCACCCACATAATCATAGTAGGTATACAGTGGGTACGACCACGGCTCTACCTTGACCATTTTTGTACCTGTGCATTTCTGGATTTCTATCTTAATTATTTACTTGTTTCGTACTTTTTAGACCACTTTCCTACGTAGTCGGGTTATAGTTTTTTAAACTTATTTTTTTATTTAATATTTTTCCGTTTCCCGATCAAGCAAATACACGAGCAGTGTAGTATCTACATCGATTCTAAGAAAAAAAGTTAAGGTGAGCTGCACGCGCGCAGCACGCGATCCGTTAAGCGGAAGCTTTGACCAAACCAACGCGTTCATCCTGCGTGCGCGATGGCTGGCGTAGACGGTGGCGTTCAAATAGTGCAATAGCATTTGTAGCGACGAGGTCAAACCGGTGCGTCCTGCGCAGCTGCGGCTTGAAATACAGCATTCGCACGCGCGATCGGGCGGCCGCGTTCATTTGATGTCACAGACAGATATGACAGTATGGATAATATCAATATTACTTTCATTGTAATATTTGAGTACATATTTACTACTTATATAAAAGAAACCCTCGTCAATAATGATTAGCAGATTCGATTATAAATTGATTTATTTCAAATACTCTTTTTACTTTTTTCATCTTCAATAACTGTTGCTAATAGAAGATATTTAGCTTCGATTTTAGTTTGGCTATCTTACATTATCACCAAATTAATTATGAGTATGTTCGGAATGGAAGGCGGACGCAGACTTGACTGAACGCGTACCTAGGCCGCGCGTTTGGTGTACACTGGCCTTGCACGCGAGAAGTCGCCAACGCGCGTGCAGGCTGAACGCATTAGTTTGGTTGAAGCTTAACTGCAATCGTTTGGTGTGCCTCCATAGCGCAACTCATGCAAGGCTTTTACAGTGCGTGCGTGCAAGTCTAGATCACTTTCCAGGTAGCTCACAGGCCGCGCACCTGCGCATTCGCGCCGCGTAAGTCTGGCGAATGCGCCGCGAACGCGCAACTCGCACGCTTGCATTTTATGTTTCTGCAGATCGCGCGCTTTCTACAAGCCTTGCATGAGTTGCGCTAAGGAGGCGCACCAAACGATTGCAGTAACGGAACGCGTGCTGCGCGCGTGCAGCGCGCAAGCAGATTGCGCGCTAAGCCATCAGTATTATTGGGGTTATTTCCAGTAACGGTAGTGTTTGTAAATAACAATAGAAAAATAAATTAAGTAAAGTGCTAAGACAAAATTAAAGAAAAGAAATTTATTTTTAATAATGTTCATACACTAAACATAAAATCATTATACCTAGGTCCTTACTCAATACTTAAAATTATAACTAATACATCTTTATTCTCATTACTATTTCTGGCCTAACTTAAACCTTAATATCTGCTGCCATAATGCGATATTCTACTTAAACCTGGAAATGGGTGGAAAAGAATAGTCGAGAATTGGGATCACTGTTGTGCATTGGGAGAGGCCTATGTCCATCAGTAGACTAACGTCATCACATCATTATCACACCATCATTGTCTGTAGGTACAGTAGGTACCTTGGTTTGCTGGTATGCTATCTCAAATCTCATCCGTTTTAGTAACGTCTCTTCTACCATGTTCATGGTTATAATTAACAGAGCGATGCTGCAGTCCGCCATAATTTACTTGGCTAGCCCCAAATAATAATTGCGTCAAAGCAAATTATCCTCAATGATTGCGTCACCTGCTCCTACTTTAAATAATGGTTTCTAGACTCCCTTTTACTACCTTCACATCGTACCTTCAGAACTTTGTTGTATAATATAGAAATCTTGTCCAGTCTTCAGTTCAGTTACTTTACTTATATAAATAACTAGCTTACCCGGCGAACGTCGTAACGCCTAACAGTTTTTTTCCGTCAGCTTTTCCATTTTTTTTTATTTATTCTACTATTCGGAGCGGAGACAAATCCAACAAATTATAAACCATCAAAATCAGTCCAGCCGTTCTCGAGTTACAAGTGTTGTAACAACCACTGATCAAATAAACTAACAAACACGACTTTGTTTTATAAATAGATTACGAACACATTTTTGCACATCAAAATAATGTTTGACACTACATGACAAAAACATGACAACCGTCTTTAAAATATTTTTTTTTAGTTCTTCATTTATAGCACTAAGGAGTGTTGATATCGACTTCGAAGCAAATCACCCCCAAAATAACTTTCTACCCCTTTTTAACCCCGCTAGGGGTTGCATTTCAATAAAATACAATACATGTCTTCCATCAATTCTGTTAAAGAATGTTTATGCAAAATTTAAGGTAGATTGGACCATGGAATCACGTTGTCTCATACAAACTTTGCCCCCCGGTTTCACCCACTTTGGGGTTGAATTTCGAGAACTCCTTTCTTATCGGATGCCTACGTCATACTAAAAACACACACTCCAAGTTTCAGGTCTCTACGATCAGCGGCTTAGGCTGTGCGTTGATCCGTCAGGCAGTCATTCAGGACAAAGCATTAAAATGTATAGATTATGACTGAAACAATATATTATATATAAATATTTGTACTGTGCTAGCCAAGACCTTTCTTTTAATACCAAACACGTGATGATTATCACAATTTAAGTTATTTTTTTGGATAAAATCTGACGTTTAAATTCCGTCTGAGACAATTTTGATAAAATGTATACAGCCTATTTTACCCGGGCCATTATTACGAATCTATTGACACCTCGTTCATTAAAATCGGTTCAGTAGTTTAGGCGCTAAGGTGGAACATACAAACATACATACATACATACATAAATACTTACATACATACATACATACATAGACTGCCAAAATCATTACCCTTCCTTTTGGCTTCGCCGTAGTCGGGTAAAAATACGCTGGCTTTGACAGCGAGAACCACTTGAAAGATTTCGTCGAGTTGACTAACGTCTCGGTAGCTTAGTGGTCAAAGCACTCGCTCGGTATGCGGTGGACGTGGGTTCGGATCCCACCTGAGGCGGACGTTTTTTTTCAAGTATTAAAAATCTTAGATATTTTTTTTACTTTATGAACCTTAAGTAATTCCGTTTAGTGTTAACTACCCTAGAAGTTATTAGAAGTTATAAGAACTAAATGACTCACTTAGTTTTATTACTATCATTTGGCATCATAATTATAGAATGGTACAAAATATGTCAATTATAACAAGCATTGTCACGACTATATCATTATTGACAACTTTATTGTTAAGGCCGGAGTTATCACTTAAAAATACCGGCCAAGTGCGAGTCGGACTCGCGCACGAAGGGTTCCGTATCACTATCTATAAAAACGGCCAAAAATTACGTTTGTTGTTTGGGTTTGGGAGCCCCCTTAATATTTATTGTATTCTGTGTTTTAGTATTTGTTGTTATAGCGGCAACAGAAATACATCATGTAAAAAATTTAACTCTTACAACAACATAAAAAGAGGTTTTTTCCCTAAAAAAACCTTTTTTAAGTCGGTTGATAAATTAAACAGCATTCTGTTTGTTTACGTAAGATAACTTGTGTAACATAATTATCAAGTTTTCAACTTATTGATCTGGGATTCCCTTTATTTTGAGAACAAGGTTATTATTAATTATCTGGCGTTTACCTATAAATAATTAAGTAACAGGTAAAAGATAAAAATACTTACTTATATCCTCGGAAATTTTATGAATCATTTTAGTGAACGTTCATTCACCAAGGTTTATTGTTTCCGAATAAGTACTTATGTTTTGCGAATTTTTTATAAGATCAGCCGTGAGAACACTAACACAAGAGAAATTTTATTGTTATCACACTTTTTTTTAACACCCTGACCCAAGACAATATATAAAAGTTCGTTTTCGACATTGACTCGACCGGGAATCAAACCCGGGATCTCAGAGATGGCGACGCCAAGTCCGACGTGCTCGCATCTCGGCTACGGAGGTCTTCAATAGTCGATCTTTAACCCATAATTCTAAGAATGGTAGGAAATGCCTTCGAGCATTAAGTCCGCCAATAAGGCGTTTTGCAGACCGGTCAATTTCACCGCGAAGGATAGCGCAAAGGGAATCCTATACTACCAACGCACACGGGGGACAAAAACACCGCGCCGCAGGTGCCCGGCGGACACTGACGGCGCGGCGGTATGCTTTGTGTTCGCGGCGAGGGCAGCCGCGGACATCGACGGGCAGACGCGGTCTTTATTGCTTCGCGGTCAGACCAGCCCGGCCCGCCCCGCCGTCTGCAAAGCGTCTAATGCTCTATAGCACTGTTTTTTCAAAGTATGAGTCTCAAAGCTTCTGTATGTCGCGAGGGTTCAATCAACTACGACACTTTTATTTGGCGACGTATTCGATTTAAAATATTGTGTTTTACGTTACCATCTACCATCTACTCAGATTCCAGGCACTTCAGTGTCTGTGCAGCTAACTGAATCGCTCAAATAGTACGAATTTGAGAGATTCAGATACTGAACTGCCTGGAATTTAAGTGGTTAAGGAGCTCATTATTATTATTCTGTGACGTAACTTCATTATATATTACGAGTGAGTAATATCCAAATCCTAATTATGAATACGCAAAAAATGTTGTACTACGGATTTTTTTGCATCTGAAGTAAAAAGCAAAGGTCTGGGGTTCGCGAAATATTTTAATTGTTAGATATTGTCATAATGAGAAAACCAGTCTACATTGTAGCTTGTCCGTAAATTATTAAGTACCTTTCTTTCGAGGGAAAGAAAAAAAGTTATTTTGTATTTCACGTCCCTAAAATTGACTAGTTTCACTCAAAGTCATAAGTGCACCTTAAGGATAATCACAGTACACAAATAAAATGATCATGACATTGTCCAAGTAATGCGGGCGTGCATTCTAAGTAAACACAGCGGCGACAAGTGATTGCAGCCTTAAAACTGCAAGTTGCCACCTAATTATACAAATTAAACAATTATCTATCCAGTAAATTGTTCAGCGGCCTAATAAATGTCCAATGTGTACGCTTGCCGGTTGATATAATGATATAAACGGTTCTCGTAAACTTGAACTAATTTCATTGTCAAGCTGTGTGTGGTTACTTAAACTAGATAGGTTTTGATGAGAAGAGAGTAAAATAATATATGTCACTGTCAAAGTAAAAACCGTTGATTCTTGAAGTGCATTTATTGACTAGTGTCGTGTGGTGCCGGCACGTTAAAAGAATTGCACCACCCCTTCTCTTCCTATGCGACTACGGGAGAACCGCCATAAGAAGACGGGCAGCAGCGTCTCCTCCTCCTCCATTGGCCAAACTGCGATCGCCAACCCGCCTGCCAAGCGTGGTGATTATGGCAAAATCCTCCTTTTGGAGAGGCCTGTGTCCAGCAGTGGCCTGATATAGGCTGGTGATGATTTATTGACTGACACTCGTATTTAATGCCTAACTCTATGGACACAGAACAACCTACTGTGAGACCGACCACTCAGGAACGACCTTGACCAGAGTTCACAATTTAACGCTCGACATATTGTAATCTAACTGTTTCACTTCGTTAGATAATAAATAATTATAATCTACCGTAATATGATGCGTTAAATTGGAAGCAGTCTGTTACGGATCAAAAAAATTTGATAGTTTACAATCTCGCTAGTTAGATTATAATCTAACGGTTTTTACAATTTTACAGTAACATTTACAAATATGGACTTACATAGTTAAGATATTCAGGGTTGTTGTCGCAACTCGCAACCTAACCCTGTACCACCATGAGCCCTTGGCGCAGCAGACCTACTATTTCATTGAGCTGCCCTACTTACCCTCGATTCACAACCATCCGAAACACTAATATTTTTACGTAGTATAATACTTACTCTGTGCTAATATTAAATACATCAGGTGGTCACGTCACGTGGTGTATTAAATTTATGGTTTATTTAATGGTTCTCAATATAATAGGGGCTTAATATAGTATTTACCTCTTTTGCAAATTCCGCGTTTATCTCAAGTCTGTTCTGTCGATTAAAAAGGGTCCTCTAGGAATCACAGTAGTCAAGTCAAGGTGGTAAAGGAACGGCATTCAACAGAAAGCACAAACTTAACATAAATATCCTTATTTTCTTGTACATTATAATTTATTCCACACGAAAACATTCACAAAACACGGTATATCATCTGTTTCATTGGTTTGTTTGATTTTATTCAATCAATCGAATTAAAAAAACCGTTTCCGATTTACGTAGTAGTCGGCTTAGTCGGTAGTAGGTGTAGCTATTCCCTTGCTCATAAAAAAAAACGAAACAAAATGTCAACATTGTCATGTTGACATTGTGCTGTCAAACGTTTTTTTTTGCTGTATGGCTCTGTACCATCAATTTGATCAGTGTGTACCATCGCCTTTCTCTTCGTGGATACCACGACTACTACAACTACTGTCTTTAACTGGACTTACTTTACTATGAACTAATGACTAGGCAGCATGGTCCCTGACCTTAGCCTGAAACTACGGGAACGAAAAAAAAACTACTACTGTCAAAACTTTTTCTCGAAAGTCACTGTCAGATTGTGGTCAGATTTGTCAACAAATAGCGAGAATTTTCTTCGCTTTTTTACAAAAAAATAGCATAAAACCGTATAAGATATGAAGCGAACAACGCAGCTTTTTGATTTATATTGGGATGACATTTTAGTGGCGTGGGTTCTACCCCATCTCACCATCCGCGAGTGTTTTAATTTCCGATGCGCATCAAAAACTTGCTTGCAGATCATAGATATGTATTTTTCCAAGCTGAAATCGCTGAAACTGATGAATAAAGGCTTTTCGCCGCACACCTTCAAAGTGAGTAACGTGCTAGTACGTTATTTGCGGATATTCAGTTGTTAAATCTTTGAAATCCGTTGATTTTGCAGGTATTCAGTGGAACTTGTACAAGACTGAATGTGCTGAATCTAAGCCGATGCTTGACTGTCACAGACGCTGATCTCATTCCTATGCTGCTAAATAACCCTGGCTTGGTGACTCTGAACTTGAGCCAGTGTAAAAACTTGACTGCTAAATGCTTACAACCAGTAATTCTTTACTGCAATAATTTACAAACATTGAAGCTAGCAAAGTGCACTTGGCTCACGACCGGGGCTATGGAGGCTCTTGCTCTGCATCAGAGCAATCTAGAGGATGTAGATTTGTCACATTGCTTATGTATTTCTGAAAGCTGCATCCTCATATTTATTAAAAAATTCAAGCACCTGAAGATATTCAACCTTGAAGGGAACAGGCAAGTTTCGGATAAATGTCTCTATGCACTGTCCAAGTACAGCACATCCCTGAAGCTCCTGAACTTAGGTGGATGCTCAGATATTACAGATAAAGGAGTCAGGTAATTATTACACTGAAATTAACTTTTACACTGTTTTATAAATCTTAGATTTTAATGTAGTTTTTACTTAAAATCACAACTAGGAAACTGTTACACTTATTAAGGTTTGTCAGTAGTTTAGCAGAACCTTTATCAAAATAACTTTAAGATCTCTAATTAATTAACCTTAATATTGATTATAGATAGTAATAAAATCTTATTGTTATCTTTCATGTACAGTTGCCATCAGATATATTGCAGCAGACAAGGTGACCAAATACTTCTGAACAGTTTAAAATGTCATTAAGTTCTATACACTAAAAGTTACCATTTTTATCTGAACATAAATTATTTCATCAATATCTGAGCAGACGCTGGTCATTAACTTCAATACACAACTAACCAATAATATCTGAACACTCATGATGTCAAGTGTATCAGCAGATGCGTGAGTGCAGATGGACTAGAATCAAAAACCCAAAACTACAAACTGCCAGCGTCATCTTACTATATAAATTATTTTTAAAAAAAACCTATTAATACAGTTATAGTAAAGTTGGAAGCACATCCTACGGCAATTCTTCTCAACCGCTCGAGATATTCAAGACCACTCCATCTGCATCTACCACTTCACGTTAGATGTTGTTCAGATGCTATTGTTTAGTTGTGTGTATAGAAGTTAAAGAATAGCATATTAATGAAATAATATATGTTCAGATATTAATGGTAACTTGTAGTGTATGGAACTTATTGATATTTCAAATTGTTCAGAAGTATTTAGTCACCTTGTCTGCTACAATATATCTGATGGCGACTGTACCATCTAATCTCATCTCATTTTTGTCACACTGCCTATAGCATAGCATCTCTTTCAGGCCTCATAATTGACAAATTAGATAAAGCCTTTACATTCATTCAATGCACTATTTGTACCTTTTGTCTAAAAGTGCAATAAAATTCATACTTTATTGCACTTTTATTCATTTATATACACCACTCCATCAGAAACACACAAAAAGGATGACATTTAAAATCAGATTTAGGTAACTCAATTTAAGAGGACTGGCCAAATAGGCCATGCCATGTGACAATCATTGAATAAAAAAAGTGACTGTTAAAGTTTTTATTTTCATTCAGCTTTAATTACAATTACAGGGCTTTAGCACACAGTCCCAAACTAGAAGGACTGCTAGTTCGTGGATGCACTAAAGTGACGGAGAACAGCTTAAAACTCATGAGGAACCGTGTGCACCTAGACCGGAGACCTGCAGAGCCGGTGCCCTTGCCTGTGTATGTCCAAATATAAGTAATCGTAAGAAAAAGTATGTTAAAGGAAACCTTATCCTTATTCCACTAGAGGTGCCAAATTACCACATCAAAACCATAGATATAGGTATTCTCTTTGTGTCAATGTTATCAAATTAGAATTAATCATAAATTGATCCAATTACTGTGGTACATGGGATAGTAAGTGATTGAATCATAGATACATTTGTATATTGAGTTCTTTAATCATTCGCCAACCTTTCTTCTTTTCTATTAGAAGTGAATATCATTGAATGTTCACCCCAGTACTGGACTTTTTATCGCAGATCCTTACTAATTAATTAATAATTAAATTCTTGTGAGGGCAGCTGGCAGCGACTGGATGCAAAGGGCGGGAGATCATGCGCTGTGGCGCTCCTTGGGGGAGGCCTATGTCCAGCAGGAGACTGCAACAGGCTGATATGATGAAGATTGATACATTCATCATCAATCTCATATATCAGCGAAATCTTATTTTTATACGAAATCGCTTTTATTTTTGTAACAATTTAAATTTTAAAACACACTATGCCCTTGATATCTGCTGTTGTGTGCGCATTAATAACGTCGCGGGCGATCCATCACGTTCAAGTGACAACTGAGGGTATCAGCAGACTGCTTTTATGAATTATTCATGGATCATACTTCGATCAGAAGCAAATCTTTTTTTGTCACTATTCGATCGTTTTATGCAAGGCGATTGTTTTTTACATCTCATACTACACTACTAGACCTTCAGACTCCTAACTATAATAATATACTATAAAACTTGTAAATCTAAATTGAAGCTCCTTTATTAAAACATGATGACAACATGACTATAGTAGAAAAAAATATTTATGGCAGACATAACTACGAATGTCTTTTGTATCCTTGGCCGAAAAGAGAAACTACTAATACCAAAGCATGCATGCATAGCACCTAAAGCTATTGACAAAAAACAACAAATATGAAATTATAAGATTTATAATTAATATGAAAGGGTGGATAGTGGAGGATTCTAGATTATTTTTAGTATTTTACTATTAATGCCCACCCTTTTAAAATTATATACATAATACTTGTTTAAAAATATAGATCTAAATTAAAGCTAGTAATATCAAAGATTTTTTTTAAATTCTGTATGTAAGGTAAGTACATAAGATCTCATAAAGCCGAAAGAGGTATAATGTGTGCTAAAATAAACATATTTTGAGGTCAAAATTTTTAGTATAATTTAGGAAGAAAACAAAATTTTTGTAATAAAGTTTGGCTAGTATTGCGACAAGCCTGCACCGCCGGCCGGCCGGGTACGTCTGCCTACTTTAGTAGCACATCTTTTTCGGCTTTATTAGGACACAACCTTACACCCTGTATATTGTTGTAGATATTTTCTTATTGGTATGAAAATTTTCATAAATGTGTGCTTATTAAAACACACTGTATAAAGGATCTTTAAATATATTTAGTATTATTTGTAATCTGATAAGGAATAATAAATAGTTGGAATAATACAGATAGAATATGTATCTTTATTGTATGTACACATGTATACAAAATATTGTAAAAAAAATTGATGCTCAATACAAAATCGTTGATATAGGAAACAGTTCACTTGTATGGAGCATCAATTTTTTTAAGTTTTATATTACGTTTGTGTTTGTGTTCATTGTAAGAGAAAAGACTTTCTAAGAAAGAGACTAGGTAATTTACATTGCAGAGGTCGTCAAAAATATGACTATATCCTTGAGCGACTGTTACCTGTTTATCTATATCAATGTGTCTGTCAGTCGATCGTTTTGAAGAATATGACTATATCCTTGAATAGGGCACAGTTTTTATTGTAATGGGCAATCTTTTATTTATAGTTTTGAAACTTGCTAATGTATTATGCAAGCATGGGTTTGCCTATTTTGAATAGGATTTAATTATTATTTGTAGATGCTTAGGTCTAAGGAAATAAACTTATAAAAGTCAATGTTGTATTATTTTTCAATGTTTATCACGCACGGCGTCTTATACGTCATGCCCATGGCCATATAAGACGTAGCATAGTACCAGTAGTAGACTAGCTGTCTTATTCAGAGTGCATTTACTAGTCCAGACCAAGGTTAAACCACAGATTTTTGTACGTTAGTACAGTGGGTTAACCTTAGTCCCGGACTAGCAAATGCACTCTGAATAAGACAGTGGATCTGCGAGCCTTGTTGAAATAAACAATAATCCCTGAATGTTAACATTCTGCTCCAACAGGCGCGACGTCCTCCTTTCATAATTTCAGATCTGTACGCACCCTTACTTGATGTGGTGCGGCGGTTTGAAGTTTTCTTCAGTTTTTCGTGTGTCTACACTCAGCGGGAACCCATGTCTGGGAGACTTATGAGTGATACAGAGAATTAGATCTGGATTTGTCCTACTGAATTATGCTGAAAACAGAATTTGTTCCGTATTACAAACGGAAATATAAGCTTCTCTAACCGACCTCTAGCCAGCGGGATATTTACCAAAACTACGTCGGATGAACTACAAATTGGTATCAACAATTAGATCTATATGTGTTCTGTTCATTAAAAAAAAACAGCCTACTAATGTCCTTAATTCAGTCACAATCAAGCTCCAAAGAAACCTCCAGTCAGCGGACTTTTTCTCCTAAGGACGTTATTATTATTGCAGCTTTTACACTAAATTAATAAAAATCTAATTCTCTGTATCACTCATAAGTCTCCCAGACATGGGTTCCCGCCGAGTGTAGACACACCAGTTTTTCCCAGATGATTAGATTTATTCATTCCAAAGTTCATTTGGGTGTTACGACATTGGTCAAGTATGATATAGGTCAAATCGTCAAATCGACAAATTAGAAATGAGACAAATTGGTAATTCGTCAAATTCTCTTTTCGTCAAATCATATAATTTGCCAAATACGGCATTGGTCATGTTATCTAAGTACAATGAACAGCAATAAAGACATAAAAGATTTAATAAATTTATTTTTAATTCATACCCAACATAACTGTTTTAAACACTTTCATCACCAGCCTATATCAGTCCACTGCTGGACATAGGCCTCTCCAAGAGGATTTGCCATAATCGCCACGCTTGGCAGGCGGGTTTTTATTCGCTCGCTACATTTGTTCATCTTAATGTCATTTAAATTCTTATCGAAGTTAGGCAAACAGATATGTCGTCCACTTTCTCTCAGAATTTTAGCTGAATCAGAGCTTACGCATACGTTTCTGTTTACGCATCGCCAGATTGTAGTACCGTTTTTGTTAGTGGAGTTAAACTGGAACTGATATCCTGCACGTAATAATTTATTTTTACCTTTTTCAGTACCTATAAACGTAAATACAGAATCACAGCCCTTACTTGTAGAAGCCATTTATTAAATTTGTTTTATTCAACAAACCAAAGACACGTAAATATTGTATTAATATTGACTTTTACAAATAATGAAATGAAATCAAATGGACATATAACTTTTTTTTTTTTTTTCTCTTTATATGGCTCGCGCGGTGTGCGCATTACCAATGTCGGGTAAAAACGAGGAAACGGGTATTTAAGATAATAATAAAACGGTAAGCGGAGTTATGGAATTTGGAAAAGGATAGATCAGGAAAGTATAAGAGGATACAGGATTATATATTAATTAATAAATATTTATGTACGGTATGTGTGTCACAAAAATATGTTTCAAAAATACAATATACATACATTTTAAAGCGTCAAATTATTTAAATTAATAAAATTGCAAATTACTTTATAAACATTAAGATTATTTGAATGCAACAATAAAGATATACTGGTAGGAAGTGGAATATTACAGGAAATTAGATTTTCAAGAAATGACGTGTGATCATTTAAGGGACAGGAGAAGAAAATGTGATTCAAATCACCCTCGTCCAATCCACACTCGCAAATGGAGCTATCCAATATATGAAGCCTGGTTAAGTGCACCGGGGTGCACGTATGACCAAGCCTCATTCGGATCAACATTGAAGTAAATTTTTTGCTGAACTTAGCTTTAAAATACCATGGTTTACGCGGGATTTCGGGTTGAATTAGGAAATATAATCTGCCTTTAAGTTGACTAGAGGATTTCCATAAACTTGACCAGGTATCATAAAGATAACTTTTTGGCAAAGATAATAAGTCGTGACTGTAATTTTTGTAAGGAAACCTATCACCACAGTGTACCGCCTCATTGGCGAGGCGATCTGCAGTTTCATTCCCAGGAATCCCACAGTGACCCGGAAGCCAAGCAAAATGAATTGAGGTTCCATTCAGAGTACATTCATAAGTTATCTTTCTTAAATCAAAAATAAATGGATAAGATGATTTGAGATGAAACGGAAATTTTTCCAGGGCCTGAAGGGCACTCATTGAATCTGAAAATACTATAGCCCTTTTCAATTTCATAAGACGGATATATTCTACAGCTTTAAATAGGCCGTAACATTCTCCAGTAAAGACCGATGACTCGGGAGGGAGTTTGACTTTTTGAACTATTTTATACTGAGCATGATACATTCCCACTCCGACACAGTCAGAAGGGGAATGTTTAGATGCATCTGAAAAGATATAATGATAATCGTTGAATTCTGAATCTAAAATAGACGTAGAACGACACTTAATGTTAGGGTCTGATTTGTCAACTAAATTGTAATGGACAGCTGGGGAAAAAGTTAAAATTTCATAAGAGTAGGAAAACAAGGGTAGAAGATTAGAACGATGAGTGGGAGATGAAAGTGATAAGAATTTCTGATAACTTATCAATAAGCATGGTAATGGTTTATGTAACCAATAATTATATGTTATCATCTCGTTAAGAGACTGAAGTTTAGGAATAAGGGGATGATTTTTAAACTGGATGACTCTAAGTAAAAACCTGTCAGATAAAAATTGCCGCCTGAGATGCAGTGGAGGGTCACCAGTTTCAACCTGAAGGGCGTTGATAGGACTAGACCTCATCGCTCCAGTAATAATTCTTAAAGCTTTATGTTGAATAAGATCCAATTTTTTAAGAGCTGAAACATTAGCGGGTTCTAAGAGGAACGTTCCATAATCTAAAATACTACGAATTAATGCGTTGTACACTAATTTCATTGAGTAGGGGTGGGCACCCCACCAGACACCAGACAGGCATCTTAACATATTCAAGAGTTTTTCACACTTGATCGAGACCAAGTTACAGTGCGGAACGCCAGTTAGCTTTGAATCCAGTACTACCCCAAGGAATTTGTATTCATTAACTATAGGAATGACTTTATGACCATAGCATAACTGTATGTTTGGCAAAATACGCTTTCTCGAGAAAATTACAACAGCACTTTTTGACGCTGATAGGGTCATGCCATTTTTATCCATCCAAAGTTTTAAAAGATTGAGAGAAGCATTAAGTATATTTTGAGCTTCTGTTATAGACTGGCCAGAGTGGTATAATAACAGATCGTCTGCATATTGCAGTATCTTAACATTGCCCTTTAAAGATGATTCCAAATCATGAGTATAAATATTGTACAAAAGTGGACTCAAAACTGACCCTTGAGGAAGGCCTTTAAAGATGGAACGGTTTTCTTTATAGTCGGCAACAGGAAGTACAATACATCGGTCAGCTAAAATTCGTAAAATAAAATTGCTTAATAGGCAGGGAACGCCCAACACGTCTAGTTTCATTTTTAAAATTGATAAATTAACGTTATCGTATGCAGCATTTATGTCCAGAAAGACAGCTATGACAGATTCGTTAAGTGTAAAGCTACGTCGTATATCAGAAATAAATAAACTAATACTGTCTAATGTACATCTACCTTTTCTAAAGCCGAATTGACTATCTGCCAAAAAACACTTATTTTCTACATACCACTCCAGACGATTTTTCATCAAGTGTTCAGCTAACTTAAGTAATACTGATGATAACGCTATTGGACGGTATGCAGATGGATCAGTGGGGAGTTTACCCGGTTTTAAAATTGGCAATACTATCTGGGATTTCCAAGATGGAGGAATGACACCTGTCAACATTATGTCATTGATAATGGCTAAATAATAACAAAGAGTATCATCAGAAATATTTACAAAAAATGAGTATGAAATGCTATCTGCACCAGGGGCAGAATCCTTGGTATGACGAATGATACCTTTGAGTTCATTAAGTGTGAAAGGAGAGTTTAAACCAGTACATTCCTCTGCTGAAGGCGAAGGAAACATAACAATGTTTTCTGGAACATATGGTGGGGCTAATTTATTTAAGAACTTATCAGCAAGTGATTCTGGGATGGTGTTAAACGACGAATTGGACATGGCCGATCTAAACCGTTTAATGTTTTGCCATACTAAAGTTGGAGGAGTATTTGGTGAAATAGAATCACAAAATTTCCTCCAACCCTCAAATTTCTTCTTCTTAAAAAGTTTACGTGTGTCAGCATTAACTTCAGTCAGTGTTATAAAGTTGTTATCATTCATATTATTCTTATAGGCCTTTTCTGCCTCCTTGCGTTTCTTAATTGCTGCTGTACAATCTTTATCCCACTATGGTGGGGATGGAATTTTTGCTGGAGAATTGTTTTTTTTAGCAAAAACTTCATTGGCAGCCTCTAATAAGACTTTAGCAAATGCCTCTACACATATATTTTGGTTGCTTGAGTTTAATGCTGGTAAAGAAGAAACTCGTCTTTCAACACAATTCCTATATTTATCCCAATTATCATTAGTCCTGTTAGGAAGATTATATCTTAATCGAGGTTTGTTATTGGACTTAGTGGCTTTACTAAATGGAAATGTAATAATTATTGGGAAATGGTCACTGCCTAAAGTAGACATAAATGTTTCCCAGGACAGTGTAGTGGCTAAATTGGGTGTGCATACTGAGAGGTCAACAACACTTATATTTTGTCCTGGTGGTGTACGACGGGTGGGTACTCCTGTATTTAACAAACATATATTATGTTGATCAAATATTTCAATTAAGTCTTCTCCAAAACTATTAGTGATAGAGCTGCCCCAAGATTGATGGTGACAGTTAAAATCACCTAATATTAAAAAAGGCCTAGGAATGACTGAAAATAAATTATTAATTATGTTTAAAATATGTAGAGAAGGGTAGGGTATGTACAAAGAAACTATACACATGTTATATACATTAATAGCTACAATAGAAATATTTACATTATGAGCAGGTAGTGGGACTACAGTAAATGGCACTGAACTTTTGACTAGCAGTGCAGCACCACCGTACCCATCAGGTCTGTCATCTCTGACAGATGTATATCCATGCAATTTAAAATTATGCATGGGTTTGAGCCATGTCTCAGCAAGGGCCAAGACAAATGGCTCATATTTGTTTAGCAAGTAGATTATTTCGCTTTTTTTACTAATAGCACTGCAACAGTTCCACTGCAGCAGCTTAGCTTGCATTACCATCTTGAATTACTCTCATACATTTTTCTATAATATAGGCAGCGTGGGACGGTGAACTTAAATTAGACTTTGATACAATATTAATTAATGCAACTATTAACTCTTGTAAAGAACACTGTGAATCTTGATGTTGTTCTGATAAATTTAAGGCACAGCCATTAGATGAGGAAGGCATTGAGTTTTCCCTTATTATGGCCTCATGAGCCTCTTGGTCGTAGCCCTTGCTGAGCCTAGGAGGAGAACGTGGTTTTAAAAATACAGTTTTCTTATAAGATACACTAGAATTAGGTGACATTTCGGAGACAACTTGCTTATCAGGTTTTGAAACTAGTATGTCAGCATAGGACTTTGATGCTGGTGGATGTATTTTGGAAGCTTCAACATAGGACATGGAATTTGTAGCCATTGAAGTTTTAATGTTTTTCTGCCTAAGAAATTCAGGGCAAGTTTTACTGGTGGCATAATGATATCCTGAGCATAAGCAGCAGGAAGCTTTGATTTCATCAGTTTAACAAGAATCACCAGAATGATTCTGTCCACATTTATAACAACGGGGTTTGGACCGACACTGTAATTTGGTATGACCAAAGCGGCAACAGTTATAACACTGAATGGTAGGGAATATGTACAGTTCAACCGGTAAGGCATTTAACATATAAATATACGTTTAGGCAGGACTTGGCCATCAAAAGTTAGCACTATAGACTGTGATGGTTTCCAAATTGGAGCACCATCAACAAATGTTTTATAATTTAGCCGCCTGACTTTGATAATTTTTCCACAGTCATCTGGCACTGTAATATTTTCAATTATTTCCTCTGGGGACCAATCAGCTGGTATACCTCTAACCAAACCCATCCTTGTGACATTAAAGGTTGGGATAAAAGCTTTGTAATTATTTGATACTAAGCTGTTGTGTGTCAAAAACAAATTAGCATGATTGAAGTTAGAAAATGATATTGATATTTTGTTACGGCCTATTTGTTTCACACTACCATTGACTATGCATTGAAAAGAATTCTGTTTTAAAAACTTCCCAAATGTAAGTGAATGCATAGAAGAACCCTCATTAGGATTTGCTTCGATTTTCTGAACATGAACTACATAGGGTGCACTGTCGGATTCATTGTAAAGATTACGCGCAATTGGAGTAGGATTGGAACGAGGCAAATCTGAAACGTTGGCAGGTAAAATCTTGTCTTCTTGTTGTGGGGACATAGGCGAATCGACAAGTTCACAATCATTAGACCTGTGTCTGCGTTCAACTTTCTCTTGATGCTTTCTACTTTTCTTATTTCGACTACGTTTGCGTGGGGGAGCAGACCCTGACGTTGAATACGTAGAGAAATCTGTTTCTGACTCATGGGATGTAACAGTTACAAAATCGGCTGCTGGGGGAACATCAGGATCCCCTGGATCAGGTTCATCGGGTGGGTCATTCATAGTGGACAAGTTTGTGCAAACTTACCGATATGCAGCAAAATATATACACTAACTAAATAAAATATATACACAAGACGATAAATTTACAAGAAAACTATACAATACTGATCTAAACAATGTTAAATAAGTTTTTCTAAAACTCTGAATCAAAAAAGGCGCCCGTCGCGTCCAACGTTTCCCGCGCTTTTTTTCGTGTGTGGACATAATTATAACTATGTGTCCTTCAACTGACGGAAAAAAAAAACATACGACATAATATGCTTCTAATTGGCCAGCATTTTTCGCCTAGATAAACTTCTTACAGATAATAATTTGACAATAACTGTACATGGACTTGACCAATGGCGTATTTGGCAAATAACATAATTTGACGAAAAGAGAATTTGACGAATTACCAATTTGTCTAGTTTCTAATTTGTCGATTTGACGATTTGACCTATATCATACTTGACCAATGTCGTAACACCCGTTCATTTGTTTTTGACTATGCTTCAAGGACGCCATAACATAAGTGCTTGGGAGAGGGTGAGTAATAAAATAAAACATGTTAATTTTTCACAAAATTATATTTTGTGTGATAACACCTGCTACATGTTCTTACTGTTATTGTATTTACAATATTTTATATACTACACATTAGTAACAAACAACATTCATAATCATAACCTTAGAGGGGCAGATCTTACAAATAATTTACCGAGAGCACAACGCGACGCGCGCCGGCCGAACTAAAACGTACGCACGAGGTCTAACGCAATAACCTAAAATACTTAACATAATCGCAAAGTCAGTGTTAATAACATTTGGCAATAAATTACTGGGATAACACGAAAATAATCCTTAAGCAAAGCGTAAAACAAAGAAGTTATTGTAATAAAAAATATTAAATCTTATGTCGGTAAAGGAATACAAAATATAAAAAAAATAACCGTCTGTAGGCCCGCCAGAGACGGCGCCTCTGCCACTAGCCGCTACGCACATCGACATCCATCGAACTAACTAAACCATATCGTACAAATATGCTAAAATTATTTACGAGCTCTGTGTTAATGAAGCGTTACATTTACAATATCTTACACTGGAACACAAGCAGATGGGACGAGAAAGAGGCACTTCAAGAACAGACAAAAACACTATCTGGATCTTACTGTATAAAATTAACATTAATGCCGACTGTACAAGCCTTTATAACTACGACGTGTGTGCACACTAAAACTTCATAACGTAAACGGGATATACATATAAAATATGAGTTTCAAAAGAATCTTTACATCAGAAGTACAATTTGCGATTCGAAAACATTGCACTTTTTAAACGTAACCAAAGACTTAAGATTATCTCTTTGGAAATTAAGTATATATTAATTTATGATTTAAGCACACGCCCATTAGACCACTGTCCAACCGTCAGTTATCACAGTATTCTCACAGAGTGAGCCGAATACTTTCGTTACGCCAATATATAAAACACGCGGTTCTACAATTATTGCACTATATAATTATGCTACTTTTCGCTGACGACATCATTATTGTAAAGAGATTTAAATACATCATTATCTGCAATTTTGTACTTTATTCAGCTTCCATATGGGGTACGGTGCTTTCTCGGAGAGAAATGATTACATACATATGATACAAAACGATAACAAAGCTGCCATGTTACAACACGGATATAACAGAAGTCACTCTCACCCGAGGGATAAGGCAACTGAAGTGGTGTTAATGTTCATTAAATATTAATCAGTTAACGCTATATACAGACTATCTTAACCGAAGCTTCACTTTGTACTATGCCTTAACTAACATTCCAACATTTTTGGTCAAGGTATGTCTCTTGTGGAATGTGAAGCGAGTATCACGTGTCACATTGTCACTATCACTGGCATCGAGATGATTACACTGTCACTGGGGCCAAGGTCTAAGTGGCTGGCTGTGTTCACATTCAATAGTTCTCACGCACAATGCTTTCTCTATCAATGACAAGATACCTAGGATTTTTATTTCAATCTTACAAATATGACCCAAGAACTGTCAAATTCCTTTGAGCATTTTGTTTTTATTAGTATCATTTGCAATATCGAGTTACCAGTACTCAAAGAAAATTTACTTATTGGAAAGAATGGTTACTGTACTGTCCTATGAGATTTTCTGTTTGTGTTTTGCTATATTAGGCAAAACATGTCATAGTTGTATTTTTGAGTAACATGTGATATACCATGTTTAAATGCTAATAAAGACTCTATCTTAATCAAAATATGCTTTGTATATACTGAACTGTCTCCATAACGAAAAAAAGCATATAAATTCCTCATTATAAAAAAAAAATAGTTTTCCGATCATCTGGTACGTGCTGTGCCAATCTCAAAACACAATTATTTAACGTTAACACACTTGTTGACTGAACTTAAAAATCCGAGCGTACTATCACAACGTCACTGGTCACTGGTCACTGATCACTGAGCACTGTGCACCCTGTCCCTTCCGGACCGGCGTGGGCTACCGACGCATCGACGAGTTTAGCGGCTGCATCGGCAGCGGCGGCGGCGGGTTGATGTACCCGTAGGCGTACACGTTGGGCTGCTGGGCCCTCGCGTCCGGCGCGGGGTACTGTACCCCCGGCTGCACGTTCATCATCTGCACGGGCAGGTTGTTGAACTGCTGCTGCGGCGGCACGCGGTACCCGTTGAGCCCGTACTGGCTGATGATGTGCGTGTTCAGGTTGGGCGACATGCGCGACCCGGGCGCCATCTGCATATGCTGCATTGGGCTGAGGTTGCCTGCAAGTTAGAGAGTTGCATTTGTTAGCGGGGTCAGAATGGTAAAAACACAAGAAAAGTATAAGTAACACTACAAATAAAATAGAAAAATGATTTATTTGACACATACAAATAAGAAAAAAAACGGTTGTCTGTAAAGTAGGTTTATTATGGACGATAATATTACGTGATAACGTCATAAGAAAACATTGATGCTACTCTGCCGATGGAGTGGAAAAGAGTTAGATGCGTCACAATCCGAACGCATAAGCCGATCGTTTCGCGCTCTCGCTTTCACGCGGAATGTGACAGAAGGAAGTACCGGGCAAATAAGTAGTCTGACTACCGTGCAAACTAAAGATAGGTACGTAAATATTGCGTCCACAACAAAACGGCTGTATCTTTTGATAAATTCACATGCTCCTGGTAAAAAGAGTCTTTGAAACAGACAGACAGACAACAGTGGTATACAGAACGGTCCATTCTACCTTTTGAGGTACATAAGCCCCAAATATGTAGTCCCGAAGTGGTGGTAGGGCTAAGTTTATATTTTGGGACGTGTATAAGTGCCCGAAAGAGGGCCTATATACTGAATAAATAACTTCATTTTACAGAACCAAAAAAAAAATGCTCCAAGACCAATGCACCAAAACCCTCAATAAAGCTTAATAAAAGCAAAAAAATAACAAAGTGCGTGTATACCTAGATACTCACTGGAGGTGTTCCTCGCGTTCCTCGGCGCGTCGAGCTGGTTGTGCGGCGCGTAGTACTTGGCGGCCGCCGCGTGGTAGTGCGCGCTCGACGCTCCGCTGGGCGGCGTGGACGCTTGCTGCGCGTACTGGAACATACATACATTCTGATTAAACAATTAATTATCCAATATCCAACAATCACACAAATACGCTAGTTGACATCGCAAATCAATTTACATTTAAAACCTTTTATGATCGAATTTTGGTTATAAGGTTAACTGTTTTGCAAATGACATACTTTTATGTGCTGTGCATTATAAAGCAGAGGTGCCTCTGCCACATGAGTAAAGAAACGGAACAGAGACAAAGCTTCTAAAGAGCTAGCAAAATTTATACCTATTTTGGTAGGGTTGGCACAATTGAATAAATTTAAAATATAAATGTTCTCATTTTTCACATTTTTTATTAAAATAGGTTATTTTTTTACAAATTACATACTTTAAAATTTTTTTTAATTACTTTTGGTTTTTAATAATTTGTTGTGTCTTAATCGTATGATAAATTCTAAATCTAATATAAAGTTTTTTCAAATAATCCAATGGGAAATAATCAGATGGCATATGAAATGTACAATCTTGCAAACGTGCTAATGTCATTACCAATATTAAAAATGTGTACATGAAGATCAAAATATTCGCGAAGTTTTTGTTCAAGCAATTCAACAAATGGAATAAAATTGTCAGGAGGTATTATTACACACAGTACAATGTACAAACATATTTACAACACTTTAAATACTAAAACAAAAATATTACTACGCATTATGTGAGAAACTCGATAACAAAACAAAACACGCACGACTTTCGAGCGTCGTGTCACGCCTGCAAGCCCTGAGATTGACCACTGGCTGATCTAGTTTGAAGCGGTTTCGGCTCATACGTGACAAGCGGCCAGTGGACACGCACACACACGCGTTGCACTTGTAGTGATGTACCTATCACAGCGCATTCGTATGTAGCTTTGTCTCTGTTCCGTTTCTTTACTCATGTGCCTCTGCTTTATAATTTGCATGGCGATAGCAAACTATGACGTTTTAGTTTACCGGCCTAAACTAACTTTTTATTTATTTTAAAGCAATAAAAATCACATTCTTTTAATAAATGATAATGTACCGGATTATCGGGCCTAAAAAAAGGTGCCCGATTTAATAGATGATGTCACAGAATTATTGTCCACATCCCAATTTGTGTAACGATTGTAAGCTGACGTAATGTTTGCCTAGCTCAACTTGCCTTTATTTTTGTTAATTTCGAAGCAACCAAAAATCATACTATTCTTATAGATTTTATTGTATGAGCTTAAAATGGGGTTTGAATTATGTTTTAAAATGAAGTGTTAAACATCCCAATTATCTAGCTGGGAAGTAGGCTCGTGGCAGAAGGAGTTGCCGTGAATAGAAGGAACAATTCATGAAGCTTTTGAACCTTTAGAGGGGTCATACTATAAGCATACATAGGATGAATTGAGTTTGTCTCTTGTTTACTGTGATTGATGCCACTTGCCACCTGTCTACGCACTTCCAGAGGTGCGATGGTGCGAGGTGCTACATGATCCAGCATTCGAACTAGTCAATTTTAACCTTGTTATGGTGTGGAAAGTATCGTTTAGGGCACAATGCTCAAGACCCATGTATGCAGAGCGACCCTAGACAAGGCAAGCGTATTTGCCGACAAGGTAGCAAAACGCTAGATCCGATGCTGCAGCTTGGCGAGGCTGCAGGACAGTGGGAAGCGGTACTGCTGCAGGAGCGTGGGGAGCGGTACTGCTGCAGGAGAGTGGGGAGCGGTACTGCTGCAGGAGAGTGGGGAGCGGTACTGCTGCGGCGGCAGGAGAGCGTACCTGCTGCGCGTGCGGGGGGTGCTGCTCTGCCATCTGCTGCAGCTTGGCGAGGCTGCAGGAGAGTGGGGAGCGGTACTGCTGCAGGAGAGTGGGAAGCGGTACTGCTGCAGGAGAGTGGGGAGCGGTACTGCTGCGGCGGCAGGAGAGCGTACCTGCTGCGCGTGCGGGGGTTGCTGCTCTGCCATCTGCTGCAGCTTGGCGAGGCTGCAGGAGAGTGGGAAGCGGTACTGCTGCAGGAGAGTGGGGAGCGGTACTGCTGCGGCGGCAGGAGAGCGTACCTGCTGCGCGTGCGGGGGTTGCTGCTCTGCCATCTGCTGCAGCTTGGCGAGGCTGCAGGAGAGTGGGGAGCGGTACTGCTATAGGAGAGTGGGGAGCGGTACTGCTGCGGCGGCAGGAGAGCGTACCTGCTGCGCGTGCGGGGGTTGCTGCTCTGCCATCTGCTGCAGCTTGGCGAGGCTGCAGGAGAGTGGGGAGCGGTACTGCTGCAGGAGAGTGGGGAGCGGTACTGCTGCGGCGGCAGGAGAGCGTACCTGCTGCGCGTGCGGGGGTTGCTGCTCTGCCATCTGCTGCAGCTTGGTGAGGCTGCAGGAGAGTGGGGAGCGGTACTGCTGCGGCGGCAGGAGAGCGTACCTGCTGCGCGTGCGGGGGGTGCTGCTCTGCCATCTGCTGCAGCTTGGCGAGGCTGCAGGAGAGTGGGGAGCGGTACTGCTGCAGGAGAGTGGGAAGCGGTACTGCTGCAGGATAGTGGGGAGCGGTACTGCTGCGGCGGCAGGAGAGCGTACCTGCTGCGCGTGCGGGGGTTGCTGCTCTGCCATCTGCTGCAGCTTGGCGAGGCTGCAGGAGAGTGGGGAGCGGTACTGCTGCAGGAGAGTGGGGAGCGGTACTGCTGCGGCGGCAGGAGAGCGTACCTGCTGCGCGTGCGGGGGGTGCTGCTCTGCCATCTGCTGCAGCTTGGCGAGGCTGCAGGAGAGTGGGGAGCGGTACTGCTGCAGGAGAGTGGGAAGCGGTACTGCTGCAGGATAGTGGGGAGCGGTACTGCTGCGGCGGCAGGAGAGCGTACCTGCTGCGCGTGCGGGGGTTGCTGCTCTGCCATCTGCTGCAGCTTGGCGAGGCTGCAGGAGAGTGGGGAGCGGTACTGCTGCAGGAGAGTGGGAAGCGGTACTGCTGCAGGATAGTGGGGAGCGGTACTGCTGCGGCGGCAGGAGAGCGTACCTGCTGCGCGTGCGGGGGGTGCTGCTCTGCCATCTGCTGCAGCTTGGCGAGGCTGCAGGAGAGTGGGGAGCGGTACTGCTGCAGGAGAGTGGGGAGCGGTACTGCTGCGGCGGCAGGAGAGCGTACCTGCTGCGCGTGCGGGGGTTGCTGCTCTGCCATCTGCTGCAGCTTGGCGAGGCTGCAGGAGAGTGGGGAGCGGTACTGCTGCGGCGGCAGGAGAGCGTACCTGCTGCGCGTGCGGGGGGTGCTGCTCTACCATCTGCTGCAGCTTGGCGAGGCTGCAGGAGAGTGGGGAGCGGTACTGCTGCAGGAGAGTGGGGAGCGGTACTGCTGCGGCGGCAGGAGAGCGTACCTGCTGCGCGTGCGGGGGTTGCTGCTCTGCCATCTGCTGCAGCTTGGCGAGGCTGCAGAAGAGTGGGGAGCGGTACTGCTGCAGGAGAGTGGGGAGCGGTACTGCTGCGGCGGCAGGAGAGCGTACCTGCTGCGCGTGCGGGGGGTGCTGCTCTACCATCTGCTGCAGCTTGGCGAGGCTGCAGGAGAGTGGGGAGCGGTACTGCTGCAGGAGAGTGGGGAGCGGTACTGCTGCGGCGGCAGGAGAGCGTACCTGCTGCGCGTGCGGGGGGTGCTGCTCTGCCATCTGCTGCAGCTTGGCGAGGCTGCAGGAGGGTGGGGAGCGGTACTGCTGCAGGAGAGTGGGGAGCGGTACTGCTGCAGGAGAGTGGGGAGCGGTACTGCTGCGGCGGCAGAAGAGCGTACCTGCTGCGCGTGCGGGGGGTGCTGCTCTGCCATCTGCTGCAGCTTGGCGAGGCTGCAGGAGAGTGGGGAGCGGTACTGCTGCAGGAGAGTGGGGAGCGGTACTGCTGCGGCGGCAGGAGAGCGTACCTGCTGCGCGTGCGGGGGTTGCTGCTCTGCCATCTGCTGCAGCTTGGCGAGGCTGCAGGAGAGTGGGGAGCGGTACTGCTGCAGGAGAGTGGGGAGCGGTACTGCTGCGGCGGCAGGAGAGCGTACCTGCTGCGCGTGCGGGGGTTGCTGCTCTGCCATCTGCTGCAGCTTGGCGAGGCTGCAGGAGAGTGGGGAGCGGTACTGCTGCGGCGGCAGGAGAGCGTACCTGCTGCGCGTGCGGGGGGTGCTGCTCTACCATCTGCTGCAGCTTGGCGAGGCTGCAGGAGAGTGGGGAGCGGTACTGCTGCAGGAGAGTGGGGAGCGGTACTGCTGCGGCGGCAGGAGAGCGTACCTGCTGCGCGTGCGGGGGTTGCTGCTCTGCCATCTGCTGCAGCTTGGCGAGGCTGCAGGAGAGTGGGGAGCGGTACTGCTGCGGCGGCAGGAGAGCGTACCTGCTGCGCGTGCGGGGGGTGCTGCTCTACCATCTGCTGCAGCTTGGCGAGGCTGCAGGAGAGTGGGGAGCGGTACTGCTGCAGGAGAGTGGGGAGCGGTACTGCTGCGGCGGCAGGAGAGCGTACCTGCTGCGCGTGCGGGGGTTGCTGCTCTGCCATCTGCTGCAGCTTGGCGAGGCTGCAGGAGAGTGGGGAGCGGTACTGCTGCAGGAGAGTGGGGAGCGGTACTGCTGCGGCGGCAGGAGAGCGTACCTGCTGCGCGTGCGGGGGTTGCTGCTCTGCCATCTGCTGCAGCTTGGCGAGGCTGCAGGAGAGTGGGGAGCGGTACTGCTGCGGCGGCAGGAGAGCGTACCTGCTGCGCGTGCGGGGGGTGCTGCTCTACCATCTGCTGCAGCTTGGCGAGGCTGCAGGAGAGTGGGGAGCGGTACTGCTGCAGGAGAGTGGGGAGCGGTACTGCTGCGGCGGCAGGAGAGCGTACCTGCTGCGCGTGCGGGGGTTGCTGCTCTGCCATCTGCTGCAGCTTGGCGAGGCTGCAGGAGAGTGGGGAGCGGTACTGCTGCAGGAGAGTGGGGAGCGGTACTGCTGCAGGAGAGTGGGGAGCGGTACTGCTGCGGCGGCAGGAGAGCGTACCTGCTGCGCGTGCGGGGGTTGCTGCTCTGCCATCTGCTGCAGCTTGGCGAGGCTGCAGGAGAGTGGGGAGCGGTACTGCTGCGGCGGCAGGAGAGCGTACCTGCTGCGCGTGCGGGGGGTGCTGCTCTACCATCTGCTGCAGCTTGGCGAGGCTGCAGGAGAGTGGGGAGCGGTACTGCTGCAGGAGAGTAGGGAGCGGTACTGCTGCGGCGGCAGGAGAGCGTACCTGCTGCGCGTGCGGGGGTTGCTGCTCTGCCATCTGCTGCAGCTTGGCGAGGCTGCAGAAGAGTGGGGAGCGGTACTGCTGCAGGAGAGTGGGGAGCGGTACTGCTGCGGCGGCAGGAGAGCGTACCTGCTGCGCGTGCGGGGGGTGCTGCTCTGCCATCTGCTGCAGCTTGGCGAGGCTGCAGGAGGGTGGGGAGCGGTACTGCTGCAGGAGAGTGGGGAGCGGTACTGCTGCAGGAGAGTGGGGAGCGGTACTGCTGCGGCGGCAGAAGAGCGTACCTGCTGCGCGTGCGGGGGGTGCTGCTCTGCCATCTGCTGCAGCTTGGCGAGGCTGCAGGAGAGTGGGGAGCGGTACTGCTGCGGCGGCAGAAGAGCGTACCTGCTGCGCGTGCGGGGGGTGCTGCTCTGCCATCTGCTGCAGCTTGGCGAGGCTGCAGGAGAGTGGGGAGCGGTACTGCTGCGGCGGCAGAAGAGCGTACCTGCTGCGCGTGCGGGGGGTGCTGCTCTGCCATCTGCTGCAGCTTGGCGAGGCTGCAGGAGGGCGGGGCCCAGCCGCCGCCGTGGTACTGCTGCTGCTGCTGGAACGACAGGTAGCCGCCCTGGTAGCCGCCCGAGCTGCCGCCAGAGCTACCAGCCCCCATTGATACTCCGCCTGGAAATAACGATTTAATGTTTCAAACTACTGTTAATATACGTATTCATTGAGTGCCTCCGCAGTCGTAGATGTGAAAAGATGATAAACTGTCCACTGCTGGACGTAAGCCGGGTAGGCTAGGAGGAGAACAGTGGACTGCAAAGAGCGTCAAAGAGTATGATCTCCCGTTTTTTTTTTTATCTCGTCACTACCAGCCAACTTCCTTCCTTGTCTTCACTACTATCACGTCTTGTCATGTACAATTAACGGTACGGATGATAAGCGCTGGTCAAAAGATGCTCAGTCTCTGATACGATGATCGTATTGTAAGATGCGTTGCACGATCCCCACCCTTTGCCCCAGCGCTCAATATCAATGCAGGGGCAGTCTCATTCTGTTAATTTTCACCGTGTGTATCACGCCACACCTAGCGTAGAAAATTTCGAAAACAACAAATTGTTTTTTTCGACGAAAGAAACGTTTGTTCGTTTTTTACCGTTTTATTTGTTTGTTACATTGAAAGATATCAGAAAAAAAATCGAAAGGAAAAAACCGGTTTTATTAAAAATTTCGAAGTTTCGAAAAATTAAAAAAAAAAACGATTGAAAAAAAAACATTTTTTTAAAAAAACAATGCATATTATAATTTTACCTTGCTCACTAATCAGATACAAACTCATTGTCGCTTTCTGAAGAATCAGTAATACAAAGATGAAATTCAAATGATTTTGCATTAAATGAAAATTTGATCAAACATATACAAGTTTATCAATTCTCGTTTTTTTTTTCGTTTTATAAAATATAAAACTTGGAAAAAAAACGAAGGAATTTGAAAAAAAACGGGGAAAATTCCCGCATTTTTCAACGCTAATCACGCCGCAGTCGCAGCGCTGCTCGTGCTGCGATTTCTCGTGTTCATTGTGCGACGCGGCCGGAAGTTGGAAAGACGACGGTGATAAGACCGAAAGTGACCGGTCACTGTCTTCTAAACAAACACCTTAACACCATATAGACAACACAGACAGCCCTCTCTACAGGTCCTCTGTACTACAGATGAAAAGGCCGACCACGTCGTCCTGGAATGCGAGGCGGTAGCATTACATCGTAATGAAATCCTTGGCAACCCAAGGTCACTACGCGAAGCCTGTGAAAAACCCAGGAATTCTGCTCTACTGGGCGAAGCTGTAAGTGGCTGCAACCGTAACCGTCACATCCTCCACATACAAAGGACCGACTTTGAGACTAAGTGCGGAAAAGGGAGTCCGTTCTCAGAGTAATACTCATATGAATACAAGGCCTATCATCATCCCACTAATATTTAAAATGCGAAACCTCGTGAGGATGTTTGGATATCTGGATGTTTGTGACTCAGTCACGCGTAAACAACTCAACGGATTTGGATGAAATCGAATCGCTCTGTTTACTTAAGTAATGAAGTGATTGATGCTTAATAATACAAGTTTAAACCTGCAACTTTTAAAAAAATATTTTCACTGATAAAACCAACGTACCTACCTAACTACCTACCTGCTGTTTGAAGTTTACTCCTTTTTGATTCAGAGGCTAGTTTTGGCCGCAAATCTAGACTCGAGTACTGAACTCTTCGAATACTAGACATAGAACTCGAGTACTGCACTCGAATCGCGGAATCGAGTCATGATTCAAAAACCGTATAAACTGAATCGAGTTGACTCGATCCACAAAAACAGCGACTCGGTACATCACTATTCACTGCTAGTAAACTGAGTGACTAAGGCGATTATCCCACTGCACCGCGCTACGCCGCAGTACGCGGGAAGACAGATTTAATCATTATATGCAAGTACCTCAGTTTGTATAGAAAACAAGCGCGGCACAACACACTGACAACGCGTTTGCGCACGGAAACGCGTCGCGCGCTGATTCGGCCAGCCCACGCGGGGGCGCAGTGTGTGCCGCGGGGTATAACACACTGCGATCCGCAGTACCGCGCGAGTTTTTATACTTTCACCACGACGTTCGACTGTGAAATGGACATTAGTCTTTATTTGACGCGGGGCATGTTGTACTGTACAACGCCGCTCCGCGCGGGAAGGCAGATCACACAGAGCGTGGTGACGCAGATCTGCGCCTGTCTCGCCGCGTGCGTTACCTGTCGCCACGAGGACCGCGGCGGAATGCGGATAATCGCCTAAGTGATAAAGCAGTTATTGCTAACCGTGCGGCTGGTGCGCGGGCGGCGTGGCGCGGTGCCGCGCGGGCGGCGTGGGCGCGGGCGCGGGCGTGCCGCCGCGCATCTTGCTCTCCCCGCCGCCGCCGCCGCCGCCGCCACCGCTGTTGTTGTTGCTGGGAGTTGTGTTCCTGTACAACGATTGGGTAGGTTATTGCACTGTTTAGAACACTTCCAAGATTAGAAGCACAATTCCTGTAATTTAAAAGTAATAATAATCCGGTTTCGATCCGGTCCCACTTATATCAACCCCTGAAACGGTATTCATCGTTACACTAAAATTATGTCGTCAAATTGACAAATGAAAGTCAAATCCAAAGTGAAATAATATGATCGAGTGGAAAATGGCCAAATGGTATTCTACTAATTTTAATGTTGGCTTGATTTGTCAAAATTGTCACTAACTAGTTTTTTTCACAATCATATTACAGTCCGCTCATAATCATATTTTGTGCGCTTTGACGTATAAATAGCAACGAGTATACTGAATTTTTTGTAACATCAATTAAAATCGCATCATATCAAAAATTTAAATCCTCTTAGTATGTACCCAATGAATGACAATTACGGGAATTGGCCCTCTGTTCGCTGTGTCGAAAGATCTGCTTAAAATGTAACGGAAAAGATAACAATGTATATTTTAGTATGTTGAGTAAGTAATACACAAAGATCTATCTGTTTGCCAAAAAAAAGCGTCGATTTGTTCAAGCAAGAGCTAGTTTGTAAAACAAATGGATTCGTTAGTTTCTAAAAGCAGCATACTGCATAGTATATAACTATGATATTTCCCAATATTTTTGTGTCAAATTCAATTTCTTGCAGGTTATCGAAAAATAACGACCACTTTACAAGACAAAAGATACCCTACTTTATTTGGTCCTAATATACAATTTACATTATGTCTCACAATTAACATTAACTTTAAAATGCTACAGACTAATTCACGGCAATGTATCCTTAGTTTTTTCATTTGTATAATTTGAAGAAATCAGTGCTAGTGACATAAAACAGTAAAGCTACATTTTAAAGAATATAAATTATAAATAGCTCACCTATTCCGATTATTGATCTTCTGCTGTTTAGGCGGCTGGTTGGGCTGCGTCATGATGGACGGGATGTGTATCGAGGAGTGCGGGTACTGCGGACTCGGCGCGGGATGCATGTGCATCATGGAGCACGGCGACGCCATGTCCGACCCGATACTCGTCGGGGACTCCAGCCCTAACTGACTCACGTCCAACTCGCAGGCCGGGTACTGAACCGAATGAACGGAATTACTAGTCGAATCAGGGGTGTAAACCCCCATAGATTGCAACGCGGGACTGACAGCCTCGCACATTTCTTCTTTATTTTCCTTTGGAGATTCCTCTTTCTTTCGAGATTTCTTCTCTATTTCTGTCTTCTCGCACGGACCGTTCTGGACGTACGATTTGCAGCCGGGAGAAGTGAGCACGTGTGGACTCTGCTGTCGGTAATCCGCGCAACTCGTGACGACCTCCTGCTGCTTAGCTTGCCGCTGCATCATCTGCTTTATTTGCGCTTCAGCAGAATTCTGCGACTGAGATTTCTTCGACTCGCATTGCGTCTGACATGCCGTTGTAGTCTTTGACTGCTTTGAAGGCTTACAGTCGTTTTTCTGCGAGCATTCCGAGGCCTTAGCCGGCCCTTTGGTTTCTTTGAAATGAGGCAGACCCGTATAAACACCCGACAGGGCGCCATACGCGATGTTGTGGAAATCTTTCTGATCGTACTTCGGATGCAACTTCTGAGGCGATTTTTGCACTTGATCTAAATGAGGTAAGTTGAACCCTTGGAACTTGTCTAAATAGTTTTTATCGCTGTTTTTCATTTCAAGAAATCTATTCGGATCCCAAGTTCCTTGAAGGCGGGCCGGGTCCCACGGCGCCCACTGATATTGCGCGTGGGTGGTGTGGTAGTTTGGGATCTGGTTCATGGCATAGTCAGCTTTGGGGACCAGCTCGTTGTCATACTTGAACTTGGGCAACGCTTTGTTCGTGTCGTTTTGGTCGACCTTCAGATTCAACTGCGCCGTGCAACTCTTGTCATGCTTCACAGAAGCATTCTTGGCGTCGCATTTGGCAGTGCTAGACTTCTCCTTCTTAAAAAAATCTTGTTTCTTCGGTGCCTCGTTAGTTGATTTAGCCTCGGTCTTGCTGACCGTGATTGAGTTTATAACGTTTATAGGGACAGACGTCTCTGGCTTCCTTGCGTTCGTACTTTGTTCCGGAAAAAACATTTTCGGCTCCGGCGTGCTTCTAGGAGTATCATTCTTCGACGGTTTCCTTTCAGTTTTCTCAAGTTTGCTATGTGCAGAGTTCACTCGCACATCGCGGAGTTTACTTTTTTCTCTAGGCTTCAGATTCGGGTCATTCTTGGCGTCTTGCGATGCCTGGACAATATTCATAGATCCCGTCATCGAGTTCTGTATAGAGCTACTATTCGCAAAGCTACTTTCTAAATCGTTTCTATCTATGCCTAAATTTACGGCCGCATTAGCGCTTTGGCAACGCGGTAAAAAATTAATATCAGTAACATTCGGAACTTTCGGTATCACTGGGTTTATTATAGGAGACGTGATCGGATGAGGCACTTCGAGTTTTGTTGTCTTGCTTATTACGGGGGCAGAGTCAGACATGTTGTTGACGCGGTTTGGTTCACTTGCTTTGATGAGAACCTTGTCAGTCTGGACTCCCTGCGACTCCTTGCTCACACTCGCTCTATGGTTCAGATAAGAATGCTGAGCGGTGTTGATCTGCTGTATTGTCATCGAGTTGCTCACTGGAGTCGGAAAGGGCGGCATGTTCGACTCTATTATGCTTCTAGTAATAACGATCTCGTCCTTTCTCGTATTTAACAAATCGCTACGAAAAGTAATCTCACTTTCTTTACTTATGGTTATAGAATTTTGATTTAGAATCTTATTTCTATCAGTTTCTAAGAATGGATCAACCTTGGGCGTTTCTAATTTCTTAATATTAGTAGGCATTTCTCTTTGTGGATCTAAGTTTTGTATGATAGATTCTATTTTGGTAGGAGACTTCTTATCTAGTAATTTAGTTTCGTCTATAGTTTGATGCTGAATGACAGTTTCCTTTCTCATTTCACACCTTTTCGCTTCACAGACAGCATCACTGTTTTTTTCTGGTGATTTCTTCTGCTTAGGCGATTCACTAATAACTGATTTATCATTTTTCTTAGGCGATATACACGATGGTGAATTCGCGGTATCCGATTCTCCTTCTACAACTATAGTTTCTATTTGATGCGTTTTAGGGATCATGCTATTTTCTACCGGAGTTCTTATAATATTAACCTCCTCTTGAACTTTAGGATCTAGAACTATATGAGCGTTCTCAGTGGTCACTACTGGTATGACCTTAGAGGGACTTTCATTTTCTTCTATCTCTTTGGGCTTATTATCATTATTTTGTGCTACTGGGGCCACCATATTTGGTTTAGGGGATGGCAGAGGACAACTCTGACTGTTATTGTCATCGGATTCAGATATAATAATAGTATCTTTATCATCGATAACTGGCTTAGTAGGTGACTTCATTTCACCGTTTCTAATTTCAGGCACTTTCTTTTCATCTAAGTCTTTTGGCACTGACTGTGACTCGGCAGTGTCGCTATTCACTGCCCTGATTACGTCAGACGAATTTTCAATTACATTATTTTCAGGCTTCTCGGTAGTAGAAGTTTCGTTAATTATTTGTTCCTTATCTGCTAAAGATTTGGGTGAGTCCATATGAATACTGTCAAGTTCCATATCGCTTGTGTGATGGTCTGTGCTGTTTTCCTCGACGTGTCTAGGCGTTGCGGGCTTGCTGAGAATACTTCTTCTATCTTCCCCTTCCTCAACGTCCATCTCATCATCAGCTTCACCGGACGAGTCTTCCGAGCTTCCCTCGGAATCTTTAGCTTTCTCTTTCGGCTTCTCATTGCTTTGAACTTTCGGTGAAGGTGGTCGTTCTTCGACAACCGGAGCAGCAACTTTCTCCGGCTCCTCCATTGATTCATCAGTTTTATAATCATTCGTTGCTTGCTTATTTTCTGCCAATTTTGGCTTCTTAGCCACCGGCGAACTGGCTCTACTTTTGGGGGTTTTGTTAACTTTCTGCCGCTTTCTCGGTCGACCCTTCCACGCTCTTCCAAGCTTTCTCTTGGTTTTAGGTTTTGCTGAATTCAAGACTGGAGTATCAGCAACAACTGGAGTATCTTCTTGGCTATCCTGGCTGTCAGAAGCGTAAGCTGGCTCTTTGACGCTCTGTCTTCTGTGTCTCGCAACATTAGGCTCCTCGCTAATATCGTTCTGAAGGACTCTAGAAGATCTTCTCGAGACGCTTTTACTTCTTTGTCTTCTCGGCGTTTCATCATCATTCTTCTCTTCATCCACCTTAGATTCAGAGATCTTTCTGTTGAAATCCCTTTTCCTTTTCCGAATGCCGTCACCAGTGGTCGGAGTGGTTTGGTAAGTGGTCTCACTATACTTCAATGGTCTCGTTCGTCTTCTGCCAGATGAGGTAACCTCGACTGGCACTTCCACTGCTTCTTTTTCTACTTTTGCATTTGTTTTTGTTTCAGATTTAGGAGCTGGCATCTCAGGTTCCGTTGCAGTGTCTTCGCTCTCAGTTTTTAATTCCGTCTCATCATTTTCAGTCTCTTGGTCACCGGAACCTTCTTCAGGTGATCTGAACGGGTTTACAGTGGGCGCTAACAGAGGCGTCCACCTCAAGCATTCGGGGTCGATTTCTAGCCGCGGTCTGCTGTTCACTTTTTTCACATGACTATCAACTCTATTCCAATCTATACTGAGTCCTAGTTTCATTGAATCATTATTTGGAATATATCTTACAAAGCCTAACAGTTGAAATGTGACGGCAATATCGTTCATGTGCATTCCCGTCGTATGCGCAATATCTTCGAACGTGAAGGGCTTGTCTTTGTGGTCGTGAAGATATTCGAGGATCATAGATTTCCAGTACGCATGATAAGATACCCTCCCCAGATCTGACAATGGTTTTTCCGGAGTCCCCGGCTGTCCCTCTTCTTTTGATAATAAATAACCTGAGAAAAGAAAGAAACATTTAATTAATTTATACGATTTTTAAATTAGAGCGTAGTATGCCGAGCAAAAATACTTTACGACAGAATACGCTCGTCAAAATCAAATAGTAATAAAGATTCCACCACTCACTAAAATGGATGAGAAACCTCCCGTAGCCCTGCCTCTGGTACTGCGGCATCGTCATGATGCAGGACACGTTGTACTTCTGCTGGCAGTGTTTCTCTTTGGAAAAGTATCCAACTAGGTGGCACCCCTTGCTGTCGTTTTTGGTGAGGACGTAGAAGAGGAAAGGTTCGACGTCGTAGTAGAGCGTTTTGTGGTCGAGGAACAGTTTGGCGAGGAGGCAGAGGTTCTGGCAGTAGATCTTGTTCGCGTTGCCGTCGACCTCGAACACAGAGATGTCGCCGCAGCGGTAGATCTCTGTGGCGGGCGGGTGCCGCCACAGGCACTTGTCTAAATGCCGCATGAGCACCGCCCGACTCTTCGCATATTTCAGACAGAACTCGCAGAGGAACAATTTTGGTAGCCTGAAACACCAAACATGTTTTTTTCCATCATCAATATAGTCTATGAGGTTTAGGTTGTCCAAAAATAAGCTTTCCAAGGTATGAAATGAAACCCCTTTAGCCTGCAATACATGTTGTCTAAGCCCAGCCAGTAAAAAGGTAGGCAAAACAAGTAAAAGGCTAAGTTTCCAAGTGACACCAATGCCAATGCCAATGGAATAGGTTTTTTAAAGTGTAGTCATACTTGGTTAAAGATGTTGACACGTCTTTATCCTTGGCTACTTAGGCATAAAACGGCGAGAAATGGCAAGGCAAGCCAAGAAGAAAGTCGACATTCTAAACTTCAGTAAAAACCTCTAAAGTTAAAGCTTTCTATCAACATGTAGTGCTGACTTCATTGCCACAGCTCTTAATCAATATGAGACCAGACTAATGCATGATAGCTGACACTAACACCAAATAAATCGAATTGAAATGAGTCGAATATAGAATATTTTTGAAAGTTTTCATCTCACTATCATTTGGAGTCATGTCAGCCTACACTAACGATGTAACACAGAGATGATTACAATAAAGAAGACATACCTGGCATACTCCTGCGGGAACGGGCTAGAGTACCAGGTCTCGATCTCCCACTGTCCGAACTCGATGGCGGACGGACACCGCGGGGCCACTTGTAATGGGGCCGGCGTGGGGGGCGCGGGGGTCACCGGGGCCGGCCCTGGGGTCCGAGATGGGGTCGCAGGGGCCGGGGTCGCCGGGGCGACGGTGACCGGGGGCATCTCTATCTCGGGGGTCGTCGATGCGGCAGCTTTGGCCTGGTTGAAGAGTTCTGCGTCGGCCTCCGTGACGCCGGGTGGCAACCGCTTGCTTTCTGTAAGGGGCGCCATCTCGCTTCACGGTCCGCCTCGCGTTTGCGATAGCGGAGCGCGAGCAAGTAAACTTATGAGGGAGAGTTTAGGGGATTTGTGAACAGTAAAATTTAGAATAGGACCATATTGTTGACTGCCAATTTCGAAGCACTTGGCTTAAGTAAATAGGAAAATATATTATGATTTGAACTTAAAGTGTCAGGTTTGAACAATATGATCTTATCTTAATATAATTTATCTAAGAAACACTTCACCGATAAATGTTAGAAAAAAGATAAAAGGGATGATAGAGTGCCTGCCAGGTTTGTTCTGTTACAAGTTGTTAATGTTTTAATGCTTTTTGTTAATACACAGAATGATATGACTAACGCAAAGCGAACATAAAATGATGGTTTACGTACCCAGGTATTTTTAGTCGACATTTACAACAATATTTACTTTAGAATTATTTTGAACAGTATTAGAAAATACCTGAGTACGAAAGGACTTTCCGACGGATAGACACTTCGCTATAGAGTACCTGGCCGTCGGAATGTCCCGTAATGAACATTCACGCCTCAACAACTCGAAGCGCGAGCGAAAGTGCATGTGTGGATACTGCCGAAACCCGATTGACAAATAAGTTTTGTCATCGGCGCTCGGTGTCCGTAGTAAGCTGAACAAACCAGCGAGGCTCACTCACCGCCCGAACAGAGTTTCGGAGGAGAAACGAAAGGGGGAGACAGCGGAGCGCCGGCCATCAATCAGAGCTTGCGGGACGGTCAGATCCACCACGACACTTTCACCGCACTCACGAACCGATCTTACCAGTCTGATTGGTGGCCGGCCTCCCCGCCAGCGCCAGGCCGCGGTACAGTTTGTCGTGCTCGCTCTCCGCACGCCGCTTGCACGCCGCCAGCCGCCGCACCAGCTGCGACGCGCTCAGCCGCACTTCCGCGCTCTGACCTCCGCTCTCGCGCTCGCGCTCCGTCTCTCTCGCGCCCGGCGCCGCACTGCGCTCTCTCTCTCTACTCGGGCTGCGCGCCGGCCTCCTCGAGCGCGACCGGCTCCGCGTTCGCGTTCGACTCGGGCTGCGCTCGTGCTCGCTCGGCGCCCGCTCGGCTGGCCGCGATCGGCTGCGCTCTCGACTTCGATTCCGACTTCGGCCGCGGCGGAGCGAAGCCTGGTACCGCCGGAACGTGCTTCGGGTCTCCTTCAACACCTGCCTCTCCTCGGACTCCTCGCGCTCCTCTCGGGTCGTCACGCGCGCCCGGGACTGGGATCGCGACGCCGTCCGCACCGAGTAGAACTCCGATAGGCCGTCGAATAGCGTGGTGAGGAGGCGGTCCCCGCAGCGGCTGCGTCTCCGGCGGCCGGGGGGCGCTTTCGAGGCGGTCGGGGGCGGAGTCGGGGGCGGGTCGTCGCGGCGCTGCTTCTGCGCCTCGGCGGCGAAGCCCCAGGTGCCGTCGGGAGTGGTGTCGGCGGCGAGGCGCTCGAACACCGTGCAGTAGCGGTCCGGCGAGGGCGGCGAGGGCGGCGGGAGCGCGGGCAGGGGGCGATGAGACGGGTCCCGCTCGTCGTCGGAGGGGTCGGGGCTGGTGGTGGGCGAGCTGGAGGCGGAGGGGGAGGGCGAGGGCGAGGGCGTGGGGGAGGCGGAGGGGGAGGCGGAGGGGAAGGGCGAGCGCGGCTCGAGGCGGAGCTCGAGGCGCTGCACGCGCGTGACGCGGACGCCGCCCCAGCGCGCGCGCCCCTCCCACCTCTCCCACTCGCTGGACGAGTCGCGGCGGCGGCGTTCGACGAGGTTGAAGGCGGAGAACCTAAAGAACTTTTGTTTCTCCTTCGACATGATCTGTTCGGGGGCGGGCCGGTCGGGCGGGGCATTACCGTCGTCGGGCTCGTCGTCGGAGTCGGCGCGGCGCGGCGCGCGCGGCTTGCGGCCCCGCGGCGTGCCGCCCATCGCGGACCTGTCCGCACAAGGGACACGTGTCAGTCGGGAACACCAGAGTGCCGGTATAAATGAAAGTTTAGGTCGGTACTACATCACCGCCAAGAAACTGGAACCGCGAAGTCACTACAAGAATCGCTAAAACGCAACCCGCGGCGGCGATCCTACACGAACGCGAAATTAGTAAAGTAAAGGTCGATTAAAAGAGCTAGTCGCATGAAAATAGTTTCAGTCATATTTTAAAATTAGTAGGTAAATGTTGTGGTGCTGGAGTTCTAGCGAATTCGTGTTGGAAAAACATAGAATAGTCGTACATCTGTAAAAGTTATGGAAAAACTACAGCAGTTTAATGGCGAAGATGTGATACCGGCCTTACAACGAGTTTCAATTTGATCGAAGAGAGCGTTATTTTTATCATCTACATTATGGTGTACAATATACCGTATTAAAAATAGACTATAATGTGTAAACATGCCGTGTGGTGCCGGCACGTTTAAAGAATTGCACCACCCCTTCTCTTCCTATGGGTGTCGTAAGAGGCGACTACAGGAGAACCGCCACAAGAAGACGGGCAGCAGCGTCTTCTCTCCACCATTGGTCAAACTGCGATCGCCAAACCGCCTGCCAAGCGTGACGATTATGGCAAAATCCTTCTTTTGGAGAGGCCTGTGTCCAGCAGTGGACTGATATAGGCTGGTGATGATGATGATGTGATATTTATACTAGTACAGGAATAAGTATTAAATTGTATCTATGTCTGTTCAAAATAAAGCGTGTACTAGTTATAATCAATCTGGATGTCATCTGGGGAGGCCTATGTTCAGCAGTGATCATTCCATGTGTTAGTGTTTCAAATAAAAAAGTGCTATTGAATGTGTATCTGTATGTCTAGTTAGCTGTCATAAATTAAATTAATTTAAAACTCAATGAAACGGAAATTAACGCGATCATCATTTAGGTACAAAATGTTACCTCTTTTGCCTGACGTTTCGATCGGGTTACACCGACCGTGGTCACAGGCTGACTGGAACAGCGATGTCTTCACTCCGTACGAGAGGCAGATTCTTCATCTACCCTCATAATATTATTTTCACGCCAAGTACCGTCACACACTACACCCACTGTGTCCCTATTCTGCACACTAACCGCCGCGTCCGTATTCAGTTAAGCACTTGATCGCGAAACAAAACGAGATTGACTATTTTTAATCACTGGATTACATGTCGCGGATAATTTGAAACCGTCTTCCCGATTGAATGTTTATACTTTGTATACTTTACCTAAATTATGAAGGCGTTAGATCCCGTTTCATTGATTTTTAAATTATGCAACGCGAAAGTTTAAAAGTAATTAAATAAAAGTAAATTTAAAAACATAAAATTAAATACCTTTTATGATGGTGGGTGTTATCCCCGTCGTTCCGCGGCTGCGCGCACGCGGCGCACCGCCACGGGAGCGCCGCGCAGGCGGGGTGCGCGTACCGCGGACACGCCCGACAGCGCGCCGCCCAGCCGCCCGCCGCGCCGCACGCTGAACACCACGAACAATCGCCGCACGACCAGCGCTGCGACTGCGGAATCATAGGCTAGTTCAGTGTTTCTCAACCTTTTTCAATGGCCACAATGGTGTAAGGGGTCCACACCAAATAACTACAATCCGCGGACCCATTAAACCGTTCAGCCGCAATAATAAGCTCTTCTACTATTCGTTTTTCTCTGTTAGCGGACCCCCTGAGATAGTTACGCGGACCCATGGGGGTCCGGGGACCAGAGGTTGGGAAACACTGGGCTAGTTGACACCAACAATCAATTGACATACTTTTTATGTGCATTCAAAACGCACCTCTGCTCTCTATTTTGTATGGCGATAGCAAGCTTTGACGACATTGTTTACCGGACTCAACTGCCTAACTCTTTATTGGTTTTGAAGCAAACAAAAATCAGATTCTTCGAATAAATGATAATGTATCTCCTCCCGCCGCGCCGCAGGCTGAACACCACGAGCAATCGCCACAGGACCAGCGCTGCGACTGACGGCTGATACAAACAGAATGAGATTGCAATACCCGCGTTGGACTACACTTTGCGGCGCTCGTACAGCAAACTATTGACATTATGAAAAAAGGTAAAAAGATACATAAATTGTAGACTGTTCTTTTCGTAAAATGAGTGAATAAAGATATTGCCAAAAAAAATGCTTTTAGGCACCATTTTTTCAATACGGTGGTGCGAGCGGTAAAAATATCAGGTGGCAAAGTCGAAATTCGGAAATAGCACATCAAAATCTATAAAATTACAAATTTTCTTAACTTCCACCCGGAAGACTTTCCAGGTAAAACTACCAAATGACTGCAATAAAAGCTGTGTCGACCGCTCCTATGGTGCCTAGGTGCCTATAGTCCTACTACATAGATGTCCCGGCATAAAGCAACCACCCGTTATTAGTTGCAAAAAGCAAGAGGGCTGAGGAATCAGACAATTGCGTGTTGGACTCGCACACTTCAAAACAAGCCTGTATAAAAGTATAGTTTGTCCATGTCCATGTCTGTTGTATGGGAGCCACCTTAAATATTTATTTTAGAATTTGTTGCTATAGCGGCAACAGAAATATATTATCATTCGTGAAAATTTCAACTATCATGCTTCATGAACAGCCTGGTGACAGACGGACAAACGGACATCGGAGTCTTAGTAATAGGGTCCCGTTTTACGTACATTACGTTTTTATCCTTTGTGTACGGAACCCTAAAAAGACATTCATAATATCTAATAGGTATAAATATATTAATGTTTATATTGTTTTATAAACTACGTCTCATCGCAAAGGAGTGGCCTAGCATAACACTATTGTAGTATTGCAACAGCTTTTTAATGTCATTTAACCTAGACAATAAAACAGCATTGCCTTTCAAACAGACATTTATGCCTATCAGTCAACAAATTAATAATGCAATGCAGTTACAACCTATTATTACACAATTTTAAAATAATGACTTTTCACAGAATTGTGAAGGTTGAATCCAAGTTAATTATGCATGCAAATTATGACGAAGGACGGACATCGTACCAACCTCTGTAGCATAGAATTGTATTGTATTATCATTAATCAATACTACCTGACCTGATGATACAGGGGACACTTGTTATTAATTTTATCATTGGGTAAAATTTTTCAAGAAAGTACCACAAACTCTTGTTGAACTACATATTCATGAGTTCACAACCCACATTAAAAAAGTTCTTATAAAAAAGGATATTACAAATTAGAAGATTATTTAAACGACAAGAGTGTATGGACTTAAACTGCCTAGCTCACACTTAGTTATTGTCTTGTAAAATGTATTTCCTGTAAAATCAGGCTAACAAAGCTGACTGAGTTTGTTGCGACACTTCTCTCATCACCGGCCGATATGTAGTTCGAAGCGGTGGTAGAGCCAAGTGATATTTTGGGACATGTATAAGTGTTTGGAGAAGGGCCTATATACAGAACAAATAATTTCTTTTTAATGGAATGCTATGAGTATTTTCTTAATAATTTATTATTGAGAATAACTTTGCTAATATCCTGAAATACTAATTATATTAAAAAGCCAACATGCCCATGGTGAGATTTAAACCCAGGACTCCTGCTTAATGAGCAGATTAGATGCTTCACCATTTAAGGCACCCGGCACGGCGAAATATTATTTATCTGATTCAATCGACATTATACTATATTTTGTCTGAATATTAGAGGTATTAAAGTAGGATGTTTTACCATCAGCTTATTCATTGTTAATGTTTTAAAGGAGAGTGAGACAGATAGATAATGCACAGTAAGCAGACAAAAGCCTGCTGGATACTTTATTGGCTAAAGAAGCCATGACAGGAAAATATAGCTAAAAATATTTAATTGCATAAGTAAGCATATTAAATAGGGGACAGATGGGATGTTAATGCTTTTCATTGCTTTCTTTTCCAGTTAAACAGAGAAAAAAAGTCACCAAAAATTCTGCTGAACTAAATAATACTTGGTCCATAAAAACAGTTATAGATAATATATAGGATTTGAAATTGGTAGGTGAGACAAGATTTTTTCCGGTCTCTACAAATTGCGGATTCCGATTCAAACATAAGGCGGAAGTTCTCTCAGAGCTGTGTCCTTACACACATACCTTATGTACACATACACATGTACATTATGTTTTTATATAAATGATAACCCAAGCAAACTCACTCAGTACTGTGTGTATGAAAACACTTTTGCTTGCACTAACACAGCTCTGGTGAAAAGCTAGAATCATATAAAATATAAATAGAAAAAAAAAATACCTTGATAGTCGTCGGAGTCACGTGGTCCAATAGATTGAGGCACGTAGGGTGGGCATAAGACTTGCACTGGTGACAGCAGATCAAGGCTTCAACGGCTCCTAGCCCATTCCTTGAGTCTGTACCCAGGCACTCCGAGCACACGGCTACACCACCTTGGACTGGTTGCTGAAACAATATTAACGATATTTCAGGGGTTTCAATGAAAATTATTTATTTTTAACTTGTTAAAAAATACATCAAAATATTCAGTTTACTACTTTTGTTTTTGCGTCTACTAAAGTCTTAAATAGAATTACTGAAGCTTTTAAGGCATGGGGCTAACTTATTTGATGTGCAGCAGACAATAAGACCACATTGCTAAGAAGAAAAAAATATTGTATTTTGTTTTGCTAGACTCAGGGTTATTGCTAATTACACTATTATTTTGGCACTCAGCATCTCCCCTTTTCTGTTTTACCAAAAGGTTTTCTGAAAGATATAGCTAACTTTGTATCATCATTATATTTAGAGAGTAGGAGTTCCTAATTTTATACCTAATTTGACCATTTCTATAAACAGATGCAACTTTCTTTTCATATGCAAAAAAAAAATGTTTGAAGCATAAATTATTAATTAATATGTATATAAAAATGCTAGCTCTTGTTTTTAGTGTGGAAGTCTCATAGTAATTAAAATAAAAATTGCTTGAAGCATAGTAGCCCCCAACCTAAAAAACATAACTGTTCAAATAAACTCTTTCTATCAGTTAGTAAACTATATTTACATGTTTACTCCATTCAGCGAGCAAAGCTAGCCTCAATATTAGTAAATTATTTTACTGAACCAGTAGATTAGTATTTATTGTATCCCGACAGTTTCACAACAATACATCTTAATATTTTTAGTTTTCTCTAAACTAGTTTTATGGAATACTAAAAGCAATAATTATGTACACATAAACAATTCTCTTTTAAAAAAAAGGTCATACTGAATTATTTTTATTTTTGTCTTTGATCTGTATAATGTTATTAATATCATTATTTATCATCATTTAATTTAAAAATATTTGAGGCACACAGAGCTTTTATTAGGACAGAATGTACCATTGCAACTTTATTTTTATTTTATTTGTAAAAGGCACAAAACATATTGTTTAAGTTATTCTTGTATCTCAATTTTAGATATTAATGAATTAAAACAATCAAAAACCTACATTACAAAAAAATGTATGTAATTCAAAAATAGATATCATTGTAATAAATACACTTTTGAAGGCGACTCAACAATGATGTGAATTCTATGAGCAATGTAGTATAGGTCATTGACCTTGACAATGAACTTCCAACAAGTTGGAAATGTTTAAGATTAAAATAATATGAATAGTGAGAATACATTACATAGTAAGAGTATGATAATGTGTTATCAAATAAAAAGTTAATCTTGAAGCATTGTTGTTTATTATTGTTATTAAGACAAACAAATTCTTTTCAAATCTTTGCTACTTCATAGCATAGGCCAACAATTTAATAATAAATAAATCATTGCATACCTCTTCAACTGAATCCTGTGATTGTTTAGGTTTTTTGGAACGTTCAGTAGACTTGTCAGTGGCCTTGTACACTCCCGCTTGATGGGTGAGCAGCCCTCTAGCCACAGCTCTCTTCACAGCGGACCTTAAAATGTTCCTGATATCTACCTCAGCTGGCACTGTCACTTGGTATGCTTGTCGCAAATGTCTCTCAATAGATTTCAAAGTAGAACCATCCCGTTCACCTAACTCGCGCACTGCCTTTGCCACAGCCCGCGACAAGTCCGTATCTGCCGTCACACGTAGAGTCTTACTCTGGAAGCCACCAGGGTCTTTGTACGAACTCTGTCCTTTATTGTACACTTTTAACACAACACCTTCGCGCACTGCGCGCTCTAAACGCTCAGAAACAACGTCCTCATGATAGTTATGGTGCTGCCTAATTGCATGACATATTCTTTCCACACTGGGCCTCTGTTTCTGCGCCCGAATTTTGTGAATCGCTTCTAATATCCATCGCTTCCACACTTCTTTTCCGACGTCGTCTGGCTCGCTCATCTTCGTCAACGATTATTTCGTGCAGCCGTCAGAGTAACGGTACGGTATCAGACTTGTGTCAACACCCATCGTATTTTGGCGCCTCGAGCGAAATCCCATTGTATGGAATGGAACCTCGCGGAAAGCAACCGGAACGCTCGGCTCAGCGGCCGACGCCGGTTTACAGCATATCCGCGAGGCGCTTGCCCGCTGATGACACATCGGGCCCCACGAGCGGGTTTTGGCAGAGCGAGCATCCTATGGCGGCCATCTTGTGGCGATCTAAATTTTACGTACAACAAAACACGCGACGTAAATAAACGATAAATCTGTAACACTTCACTGAAATAGTCTTCAACACCGACGTCAAACACTTTTTGTCTTGACAATTAACAAAATTATTTACAAAGATAAATAGAACAAGAGTAAATTATGACTTCTTTCCGGTTTTTTTTTTCACAATGCTTCTTCCCCAAACAAACAACACATTCACCTCAAGTCAATGCAATTTGACCTTTTGCTAAAACTATGATTTCTTGGTGCTCATAATAATTTCATTCTACTAGATTTTTGCAAAAATTACATGAAAACATTCACAAAACACCAACAAAAGACTCTTCAAAATGGCTATCAATCACATTGCCTTGTTGAAAAAATTATTTGATATCCTGTCGGTCACAAAACGGTATTGCCATTTTAATTAAACATTAAATTATTTTTTAATTTTAACATGATTGTCTATGGTGTTAAAAGTGTCACTAGTGTTGTGGCATAGGTAGTGGTGAGAGTGGTGGTGAGTACCCATGTGTGTGACTTGTGGTATGGTATGGTATGCATGCATATGTCGCAGTCATATTGTATAATCCGTCATTATAAAAACGGCGTCGTCCGTTTGCAAACGCTCGCTGTAAAAAATAAAAACAAACACAAAACATATAGACAAGACATATTGTAAAATGTGTCATCACTTTGTAATACATAATTTGTTAAACCACTAGGTACAATGATTCAAACGCCTTTTTCAAAATGTTGCGGCAAATTGTATTTACTAGTTCTATTTTCTTTCAATCGTGACGCTAGTCTCGCCACAAGTGTCAAATCAATAAAAATGGCGTCGCATAGCAAGAATGCTTTTGAAAACAAAAGTGAGAACAAGCGACTTTAAAGACATTTATTATGGATAATTAATTATATTTTACGAATCTTAAGCAGGGGCAATACCATAGCTTTGAAAAGATGAAAAAGTTGTATAGGTTATACTAACGTCATGTTAAAAAGCTAAGTGTCCATAAAAACCGGTATTCAAGGGACACCTGCGGAATATTGTGTGTGAAATGTAGAGTTTTAAATTTATAACATTTTATACCTACCTTGTTAAGTTAAGAGATTAATTGCTATTCATGCATCATTCATCCCAATGATTCATGCTAATCAATGTTGTCAATTTCAACTTTCAAAACAAAAACTTTGTATAAAAAATATCATATTGTAAATTTTTGTTTTTAGCAATTCCATGCAAGGTTTAATTGAAGATAAATAACACTTGAAAAAATATCATCGACCTCAGGTGGGACTCGAACCCACGTCCCATCGCATACCGGGCGAGTGCTTTGACCACTAAGCTACCGAGGACGTCACGTGACAAGATGAAATTCCTCAAGTGTTTTTTCTCGCTGTCAAAGCCAGCGTATTCTGATCAATGTTGTAGCTATATGTATAGCAGAGTAGTATACTACCGTCAAAACCCTATAGAAATATTTTTACAAATATTTGACTATTGGTTAAGATCAGAAATGCTTAAACATTGTAAATTTTTGTTTTTAGCAATTCCATGCAAGGTTTAATTGAAGATAAATAACACTTGAAAAAATATCATCGACCTCAGGTGGGACTCGAACCCACGTCCCATCGCATACCGGGCGAGTGCTTTGACCACTAAGCTAAGCTGAAAAACACTTGAGGAATTTCATCTTGTCACGTGACGTCCTCGGTAGCTTAGTGGTCAAAGCACTCGCCCGGTATGCGATGGGACGTGGGTTCGAGTCCCACCTGAGGTCGATGATATTTTTTCAAGTGTTATTTATCTTCAAATATCATAATTTTTATTATTATTTAAGATCGTTATAGTTCATAAAAAACTTGATTAGCAAAAGTAAGATTTTTTCATCTGTAACGAGGCTGCCTTTTAGTCATGATATTATCAGGGAAGTTTATTTTTGTTAACAAATAAAAATTTGGCAGTGCCTCCGCTGCCGGCGCCGGCACCCAAAAATCACGACATAGGGAGCCGGCAGTACCAAAAAAACAATTGTCAGTTTGTCAGCACAGCTGATTGCTGATTCGCTCGAGTTGTTTTCTGTTCCTCTTGCTGTGAAATCTTTGTTTGTTTTTATTAAATGAAAAAAGATGCAGGTCGGAGGCCAATTTTCATCTTACTAAGAATTTGAAAAAGCATTAACAGTGTTCAAAGCAAGTTTTAACAATTAATTCTGCATAAGAGATGCCAAAACATGACTGGAGTGTAGCAAAGGGTGTGCAAGGCTATTAATTTGTTAAATACTATACTGTCATCGAAATGTGGTTATGTTTTTAAAAACTAGGTTTAAGTTTGTTAAATAGATAATTATTAATTAAGATTTTTATAAGAATAGAGCTTAACTTCTTATTTCTGTTTGTTGAATAAGTCATGGTGGTAGTAAGTTACAGAATAATAAAATGGCATTTCATTTTGTATAATGTTTTTTTTTCTTTTTACCTACATTTATTGCTAAATCCGTTCTTGTAAACTTAATTACACAAACACGCATGCATAACATAAAATTAATAGCGTTATAAATGCTGGCACATAGCAAGTACCACGGTGTTCCAAGGGAACCGGCGCCGGCAGCGGGGGCACTGCCTTTAAGTAAATATTCGGGTGAATGCCCATTTTGGGAATATTTCCGTGAATATACCGGTTGGAAGTTTTTGAGCTACCCATCTCTATCTGAAGTTCTACTACTTAACTAGAGAATCTTAAATTCACAAAGCAATCGCTTCGCATAAATCATAATAAACATACATAATATATAACATAATAAAATATAGTTTCGTCGAGGGGTTAAGGGAGTAGTTATGACAAGCGCACTAGGCACGCGACCGGGGCGCTGCGTATCGTACGTACCGTTCGACTCCAATGTCACTAACCAATGTCATATGCACGTCAAACGCGATATTATGACCACACTACGATCTTTTGAACCATCAACATATTTATTTCTACTGTAATAATTTTAAGTATATTTTTAATACAGATAAATGGCAGGGGAAATCCAAAAAAATTTACGTTTACAAAGATATCATGTTCATCCCTTTGAAGCTGAGAGAATATTATGTCAATTTAATGCCCATTAACAGAGATTAAGGATAATTACTTTTTAACTTTCGCGTTGCATAATCCAAACTCAATGAAGAGGTAACATTTTATACCTAATTATGAACGCGTTAATTCCCGTTTCATTGAGGTTAAACATGAAGAAATTTTCCAAAAAAAAACCACTGTATTTCGTCTAAGTGTCACGAACATCCTGCGGTACGACGACGCTGCTAAAATATGAACGAAGACAGTCAACAGGAAAGGAGATGGAATATGTGCTGACCAAAGACTTACTCCGCTTACATTAACAAATCAGCAAGACGCAATAGAAAATTAAAAAAGAATAAATAATAAACCGCCCTTCAAATTAGGACAAATCGGGAAACAGGGACGGCAGCCCTACCCAGGAGGAGCGCGCCTCGTACACGCGCACGTCGCGCGCTCGACGCCTGCCTGACGCTTGACGCAATCCGTTGCATACAACTTCATACTTAGAGCATTCAACCAACACGCTCTAATACTGGGGCTTCACCTGCGTCTAATGTCGTTAATTAGTGCTCTATTTGACGTAATACGCAGGTGTGGCCGGTCTTTGTGCGCTAATTTGCTTCAAAAACATTAGACGTTAGGCGATAGCTCGGACGTCGGTAACTTTTGACACATCAAAGGGATTAAGCGGGCGTTTAGTGCGTTGTTGTGGCTACACCTACTACACTAAACATGTTAAAACACGGTCACATTCAAAAACTCTTTGTGAAATAAATGTTAAAGTGCATAGTTATTAAGTTAGGATGGAGTAGACAAAATAAGAAAAGTATTGAGCTCTTGGAAGCGTTTTATTTTATTTTAAAGACACACTCACAGATCTAACGCTAACTTAGTCGCTAGACGCTAGAATCAAACGTCAAATAAGTGTCGCCACGCAGTTAGCGCGTAGCTTAATGCTTTAATTTAGTTAACGCTAATCATGCCTTTATTTAAACGTTAGGCGTCACGCAGGTGAAGCCCCAGCATAAGACTTCATACAATGTAGCAGAGCGCCCGAAATGCAGCGTGCGCGCACCCCGGGCGTTTGTCATAACTACTCCCTTTAATGTTTCGCCACGCCAGGCAGTATCGCGTCTTCCAGCCCAGCTCGAAGGCCAGATGACCTTAGAAATTAATGTGAAATGGTTGGTCGTAAATTCGTAGTCTCTCGTGTGATAGTCGAGCGGCGCGAGCGTAATCGTAGCTGCAAGTTGCTCGACACATCGTTGTGCACACAGCTTTATGGCCAAACGGTTTCTTAAATGACATTTGTCACCGATATTTAAAAAAAGTTTCGAAATAGCGCGATCTCAGCAGTTAGGTACTGAATGAAATAAATAATTTGAAAGTTTTTTTGATTAATTGTACAATACTATACCAATAACTAGAAGAAGTTAGAACTAGATGGCACCCAAAACTTAATTCGGAGTCGCACAAAGACTTATGGATGTTTGAACAGCATTCGTTCGCATACTTTAATTGAAACTTGACACCAAACTTAAACCTACTTTAAAACTACCTAACATTCGTCAATCAATGAAAAAAAAAATGCCGTAAGTTGAATTATTAAACTTAACTTATTTCATAATTTATAATCCATCACAGCTGTTGTGAACTGAAACACACGTCAGTCGCCATATAAAAAAAAGAAGAACTTCTCAGGTCAATTTCAAAAACCAATTTATTGTGTAGCTGAAATAATAAGTAAAGGTTAAGTTAAAACATGTTTATTCCATAACAAGTAAGTACAATTTCTTTCATACAACATTTCTTACAGGTCCTCAAAGCGCTGTAAGACGAAACAATTAAAATTGAAATCAAAATGTTTTGTCTGCAAAAGAAAGGCTTGCATAGATGATGCACCCAAAATAATATGTAGAATTAACCCGGCTTCTGGTGTTATAACGAGAAGTATCACAAGGCTGATTAAGTCCATGAGTGATTTTATAATTATTGAGATATACAGGTGTATGCCGCTACTAGGGAATGAAGAGCAGTTGTGTCCTAACTGGGATGTGCACATAGTGCACTATGCTATTGTTTTTATAAATAAGTCATAGTAATCTAGTAGGGTCTAGAAGTACATAGTTTAGGATTAAGCTTAAACTCTTGACTGTAATGCAGTATACTGCCCTGTTCCTATTACATAGTATTTTTGTTGACATTTGTTTAAAATTTTATAATTTGTTATCAGAATTTAGTTTTTTATTAGTTCTTTAAAATAATTATTAAATGTGTATTTCAATTTATGACATTAGGTCAACTAGGTAGTAGGTAGACTACTGGAGTTCCCCAATGACTGTATTTTTTAGGTTACATTATTAGTTGTAGTCTCTTCATTGGGAAGTAACAACTAGTGACATAGAGGCAGCTATATGCCATTTATACAGTTAGCTTAGTTGATCATAATTAAGTTATGTAGTTAGTTGTACATTAGTCTTGTTTTTTTTATATTTTATTAGTTGATATTCTTCCAAAGGGTTATTCTACAGCTCAAAACACAGCAACTAAGAGACTGACATTGCCATAACATAAAAATAAATTAGAAAACATTTTCCTGTGACATCAGTTTGTTTAGAAAAGTACAAAAAAAACATTTAAAATTTGAGCCCAAGAAAATATAATTTTATTTGAGCAGTAGAATCGCCAACTAGAAGTTATCTCATAAATTATGAGCCATTCAATACTATTATGCTATCATTTCATTTTTAATTAGATATAATTATCTGGATTGGTGCCTCTATATCACTAGTTTTCAGAAATGTGGAATAGTTCAAGCTACAGATATATCTAATTTTTGAACTTAGTTTTTATAATAATATTTGGATCAACCAGTGCCTATATTACTATAGTGCCTAGTATTTACTATTCTATGGTAATCAAATGATAATAATTAATTAAAAGTACATGTTGTTTTATTTTTTCTCAAGATTGAACATGTGAGCATTTAATGCAGATATAAACACGAACACCACCACAGTTACTTTCTAATATTAACACAAATTAATGTACCTATTTTTAGCAAAAATATTTGGCCAAGGTATACACTGATGGAAAATATATTAATTATTATTTCAGATCTAATAATAATACTATTGTACAATTAAACTAATATTCGATGACATACAAAATGAGATGTATTGCTAAAAATATGGGTATCATAAAACATGTAATACCAACTATGGCCCACTGTAAATTAAACAATAAACTCCACAAATTTATCACTGATTTTAAATCTTTGAACATAACAATTAAATTAACGATTGCTTACAAACATTATTATAACAAAATTACTAATTAGACATTAAGTTATTAGTTAAACATTGCACACTGAAATAATTATCACATCTAACATACACTAATATCTGTTTAAACTGAGTATAGTAACAATAATAATTTAGAAAGTATTGTCATTCATTTCTGAAATTACTGAATTATTAGGATAGGTTTTAAAAAATATGTGCGTGTTTTGATTTAAATCATCTTACTAAGTCAAGATTGACATAGCCTGACCTTATCCTATTTCTGAAGTAACTTTATTGAGATGTCGCATAATTATTATAAGAATGTTCAGCTGTTGTTTTTTGTTAGGTGAACTACATGGGTCCTACTAGTATGATGAATATGATTTGATAAAATTAAGCGTGAGATTGTCTTTATTGGGCATGCTATTTGCTAGCAAGTGTATTCGAACCTTATCTTTGACCTTTAGAAATATACACTGGAAACGATCTGGCTTCGGTTTTGTAGGGAATCATCTTCTGTCACATCACAATTTGGTGTGATGTTATAGTGTATATAATTTATTTTATTTACTTCCTAATGTACGTTATAGCTGTATAATGGCACAGGCACAAATAATTGTTGATAATTATATTAGAGCTTTTACCAGTAATAAATATTTGGGTTAAGCATAACATACGAGAATATAGATAGTAATGTAGGAGTGGGCATAGAATCAATGTTTTCTTTTTAAAGTGCAGCAATACATGAAACCATAGTGTGCTATATTCGTTTGTTACTTTCTTCTTTTTTTTTAATGGCTAATTCGTGATGCCGCGTTGGCCAATGTCAAATGAGTATAGTTTTTTACATTGTCTTTAGGCGAGAGAAAAAAAATATAGGTAGGGTTTCCCTAAAAAAAAATAGACAAATAAGGCAATCTGACGTATGCATACAATATCATAGATACTTAAAACTCTACAATACCGAAGCGACGTACTGATTCTCTTTCTCAAATAACAATTAAACTGATATGGCTGCTTACATTTTCCCCAGCGCAAATATTCACTGTTACCTTAACAGCAAATTGTCTTTAAGTAAAAAATACTTCTAGCTTTCCACAAAACTGCTTTCGCCACTAAACGTGCACCCTGAATGTTGTATGATATGTGTAGCACTGTAGATTCCACATTTGACAGCTGACTTGTACGGTGCCCCTAGCACCATTTGAGCTAGGAAGCCTCCTGCAAACGCATCGCCAGCACCATTAGTGTCCACTATTTGTTCCCTAGACAACACACTGACTGGTATCAGGGAGATTTCCCCATTTTCTACCAATATCACCGGATCGCAGCCCTGCGTTATCACGACAACCCTGTTGCGTGATTTGTTGATTTTCGGCATGGAAGAAATTCGGAGCGCAATCTCTTGTAAGTCGGTTGAGTTGATGCCGAAAGCTTTCGCGAATGCTTCGGCTTCCTGTAAAGATATTATGAAAATAGTAAAAAAAAAATACATTTAGGAATTTCTGCAAATTGGTCATTAAAGGCACTTTTACACATCCCTTGCTCCTTTGTTAATGTTACTTTGCCAAATTTACTGACATTACAAATTTACCAAATTCTAATTTAAAAAAATGAAGGGCACATGTTTTTCTGATAAACACACGTAAACTAAGTCATGATAAAGTAATTATGCTTATCCGTTATCTAGTCGCCTTAGAAGTAGCTTTGCTTAGTTTGGGATTAGATAATTGGTGTGATTGGGGAAGCAGTTTATTTATTTAACCGGAAATTCCAATTATTTTGTCAGTTTTATCAACTCATTGCCAGGTGAAAATTTTGCAGTTCACGCCGCGGTGGTGCTGCAGATTCTTGCCACATAAAAAAAGCAGGATTCTTACCGCCGCGCCAGATTGAGTAAATGCAGCATTAAGGTTAATGCACATTTTAATGTGCATAATGAGCCTTAATGCTTTTTTTTAGTGCGGTCAACACCGCACTAAAAAAAATACTGACATCTCATTTCTTTTTCTGAAAAGCGAAAGAATCGTTAGATGTTATTAGCGATTCGGCCATTTTGGATTTGCAGCCTCTACACATTCCTACAAACACACCGCACTTAGGAATCCGTGATGGCTTTTGAGATACATGGCCCTTATCTTACAGGTAACTGGCTTTCACCGGCCCCTAACCGACTCGTTCCCGAACAGAATGTCGATGTAGGGCAGCAACTTCTCTAGCGGCTCCTTGTAGAACTGCGAGACGAAGGGCTGAGGTTCTGAACAGTAAACTTGTATAAACAAGCTGTAGGGCGGGGGCAAGATCAATCAACATCTGTATTTTAATAAATACTTTGATTGGTAATTCCCCTACTCCCAGCATCTGTCCCGATGCTGGGTTTGGTGAATGGTCTAAGGAGGAGCGCAGGTCGCAGAGATCCCGTAGACAAGGCCAGTGGACTATCCTTCCCGAGGTTGCTGCCCGTTCTTGACCAATTGCCCTAAGCTACTGGTATAACAGAAACCTCTGGCCGTACCCCAAAATATCCTTACCTAGTCCCATCCTAACTCCCTCTCCAAACCGGCATAGCCGAACCGTGGCGGCGCAAAACCACACACAGGCATCCGTAAGCCCAGAAGGATTAAATCCCTTCTGAAAGCACGGCCACAGCACCTTGGGAAAGTGCTGTGTGTTTATTTCCCAAACCCCCCCCCCGTTAATGATATGAATAATACGAATGCGATTCTGTCATGCGATCCGGCTAACGCCCGGCGCTCGCAGGTACCCGGGCCTGCGAGTGTGAAATTTGTTACCGAAGGCCGCGCAGGGGTGGACGACCAGGCCCCCGCGTCGGCGAATGTTACTGGCGCTTTACCACAAACAGGACCAGGCTCCAGCCTGGACCTGTCAGGCCTCGCAGAGGCCATACCTACTGGCACAGAATCTGTGCCACCACAACACCAGTGGACCGTAGTCGCCCACAAGCGCCCCTTGAAAAAGGGGAAGGCTGGCACAGCGGCTCCACCACACAAACCAAACCACACACCAAACCAAGGGCCAACGGGACAACCGGAACGTAGTCGCCACAACCGGCGCGCGGAAAGGAAAGCCCGGAAGCCTATTACCAAAGCGGCAGCCGACGACGTAGCAGCGGAAACGCAGCGCGTATCTGCGCCGCCCACCTCCACGGAGGTGGCAGCGGCACAGACTATACCGGCTCCGCCGCCACTACCACCACCAACACTACCACCACCACCACCACCACCAGCACAGTCTAAAAGGAGAAGAAAGCCGAGAGGTCATCGTAGCCGGACACATGCTGCGAATGCTTCCCCTGCTCCTGAAAAGGAGCAGTCTGGGCCTGGGGATCGCCCGGGTGAGCGGACTTCCTCGAAGCGAGCTCGCCTGGATGAGACTCAGTCACCCAGGGGAGAAGCCAAACGCGCAAAAACCGACACGAGACCAAAGCGGACGATGAGCTACGCAGATGCGAATAAATCGCATCTGAGAGTAGCGGTTACCACCGTTCCGCCGAGGGACCTCTCGTCCGCCCAGGCAGATCAGCTCAAGGAGACTATCGACGATAGTATCCTGCAGGCTGTTCTGTCTCCACCCTCTCCGAGCGCGCAAGCTCCTTCCTTCCGCGGACGCCCCTTCCTTCTGGATGGGGCACTAGCGATGTGGTGCGAGGATGCGAACGCTCTCGGCTGGCTGGTCGACAGGGTCAAAACCCTACCATCACCGATACCGGGCACCACTCTGACTGTTATTAAACAGTCAGAGATGAAGAAAAAGCTGAAGGCGGGGCTGCTTGTCCACTCCCGTATCACTGACGCTGCCACACTGCACCGAGTCCTTTGCGCCCAGAACCCGTGGTACAAAGTTGACTCATGGCAGTGTTACGATATGACGGTGGACAACAAGCCTCGAGAGGAGGATTCCAAGGAAAAGGTGATTCACCTTATCCTAGGAATCCCCGAAGACCAGAAGCAGACCATCCTGGAGAGAGATCGCCGAGTAGCCCATATGTCCGGCAGTGGCTACATCCGCTTCTTCTCTCCGGACGAGCCCGCAACAACCGGACAGGAACCGACAGCGACGAGTGAGGCCGCAGGGATAACATCCAACCCAGCGGCATCCACCTCAGCTCCCCAACCGGGTATGAGCGAGATGGAAGTAAACTCGGCGCTGCACATTGAGGGGAGCTACAGCGACGAAGATGACGTCCTGCGTAGCCCTTAGCTCCCTCAATGTCATACAGACAAACCTCCAGCACAAGCAGATAGCGGCGGCAACTTTACGCAGAGTGCTGGAGGTCAACAACAAGACCGTCGCTCTGATCCAGGAGCCCTGGATCAGGAATAATAGAGTCTGCGGTCTAAACAACATCGGTGGTAAGTTACTGCTGGACACCTCAGTTGAAAAACCGAGAACCTGCATCTACATGCCTAATAACGTAACAACAACCTTGCTTAACCAATTCTGTTCTAGAGACCTCACAGCAGTGAAGATATCTACAGTACAACAGACCGTCCTAGTGTTAGCTTCGGTGTATATGCCAAGTGAGGGCGAAATTCCTGCAAGGGAACTAGCCCAACTGGTACAACACTGCGAAGCACACGGATGGGACCTGATCATCTCCGCAGACTGCAACGCACATCACCCGCTGTGGGGAAGTAAGGACACAAACAAAAGGGGTGAGTCTTTAGCCGAATATTTACACCAAGCAAACCTGAACATTATGAACAGAGGTATAGAACCCACTTTCGTAAGCTCAAGGTATCAATCTATCATAGACGTTACTTTGGCAACACACGCGGCGGCAGACCTCATTGAGGGTTGGCATGTATCAAATGAACCCTCCTTCGCAGACCATCGCCGCGTCTGTTTCCAAATACAGTACACACAAACAGACCCTGTTCCATATCGCAACCCCCGCAAAACAGATATAACAAGGTACACAAATCTACTAACCAAGTCGCTAGGTGATGTACAACTAACAGACGTAACACTTAGTACTGATAACATAGAATCAAACGTTCAGCTCCTAACTGAATCCCTCAGAGACAGTTATGAACTGGCTTGTCCTGAAGTAACACCCAAAACCTCGGGTAAAAGTACCTGGTGGGGGCCAGAACTCGACCGACTACGCAAGGGACTCAGGACACTCTTTAACCGAGCAAAAAACACCAGATCCACTGAAGACTGGGAAAAATACAAAACAGCACAAAAACACTACAAGAAAAGAATCAGATTCCGGAGAACGGAAAGCTGGCATGATTTCTGTAATACCATTAACTCAACCAACCAAGCCGCAAGAATAAAGAAAATCCTTTCAAAAGGCGATCTCAAACTCCTGGGCTGAAGAAAGAAGACGGCACTTATACAAACACAGATGAGGAAACCAGTACAGTACTACTGGAAACTCACTTCCCAGGCTGTCAAATAACGTCAGACTACGGATGGTCTGACGAGCAATACAGCACACCAACAACCCAAGAATGGGAAATTGCAGACAAGGTAGTAACGACAAATAAAATAGAATGGGCTCTAAAGAGCTTTAAGCCCTTCAAGTCGGCAGGGCTGGACGGAATCAGTAACAAAACATCTACTACCAATCTACAGGGCCTGCATTGCATTTAAATACATACCAAAAACATGGAGAGAGGCGAAAGTAGTCTTCCTGCCAAAACCAGGCAAGGAAGACTATACGCACGCCAAAGCTTTCAGGCCCATTAGTCTAACATCATTCCTACTAAAAACACTGGAAAGACTAGTAGACCGATACCTAAGGGACGGAGCGCTAAAACGTAAGCAACTACATCCCCAACAACATGCATACAGAACAGGCAGATCAACAGAGTCAGCGCTGCACATGGTGGTGCATAAAATAGAAACGGCTATCACAAATAAAGCTTCAACCCTAGCTGCCTTCATAGACATAGAAGGGGCCTTCGACAAAACCATGCACAACAGCATTAACCACGCCCTACAGAAAATCAACGTCGATCCAGTCATAAAAAACTGGATAACGCAACTAATAAGTAAAAGGGCGGTTCAAATAGTGGTGAACACTACCACAAGAGCAAAGGTAGTAAAAGGATGCCCCCAGGGTGGTGTCCTTTCACCACTCCTATGGAACATAGTAGTGGATAGCCTACTGTACAGACTAAACGAAAGAGGATACACTACTATTGGTTATGCAGACGACCTAACAATACTGATAAACGGAAACGCTGAAAATCTGCTCTGCGGAATTATGCGCTCAGCACTTCAGATAGTAGAAAAATGGTGTGACGAGCATCAACTATCAGTAAACCCGAAAAAGACAGAACTTATCCTTTTCACCAACAAAAGGAAGTTACCTCCACTACAATTACCAAAACTATTTAACACAGAACTCTCGCTATCAACTCAGGTGAAATACCTGGGCGTTATCCTTGATAACAAACTGAATTGGGCGAGTCATATCGATACAAAAATAAAGAAGGCCTGTATAGCATTTTGTCAATGTAGAAGACTAGTTGGTAAAAGTTGGGGTCTAAATCCAAAAATCACACTTTGGCTCTACACATCAGTTATCAGACCTTCTATAACTTATGGATCAGTTGTATGGTGGCCCAGAACACAACTGACCACAGTGAAAACAAAACTCCAGAGTCTACAACGACTAGCGAGCGTAGCAACTACTGGATGCATGAGAACCACCCCATCAGCCGCGCTCGAGTTCCTCCTAAACTTGAGACCGCTAGATCTCATCATACAGGAGGAAGCACAGTCAGCCGCCCTGAGACTAAGAGCAAATGGACTATGGAAACAAAACATAGAAACAACACACTCAAAAGTTCTGCAGGAGGTCCTAAAGGAATTACCACTCCTCGAGGCGCCCATGGACAGAACTCCGTGTCAACACATCTTCGATCGAAGATACAATATCCAACTCACAGAAGAACCAAAAGACAACTCTGGCGTCGATGAAGTTAGGATATATACAGACGGCTCAAAAACGGCACACGGTACCGGAGCCGGCGTCTTCTCGAATGATTTAAACATAAATATATCGACCACACTAGACAAGTTAAACTCCATCTTCCAGGCAGAATGCATTGGTATAACCAAAGCGGCACAGGCGGTTGCAGCCAGAGACGTCCGAGATCTTGGCATAAAAATTGTCTCGGATAGTGCATCCGTACTCCAAGCCCTACAAAACAATGTCGTAACCTCCGCACTCATACTAGAGTGTCACAATGCACTCCAATCCATTGCAAACACGAACAGAGTAGTTCTGCAATGGATCAAAGGACACAGCAACTCACTGGGAAATGACACCGCAGACGAATTGGCCAAAAGAGGATCGAAGGTAGTAGTCCATGGACCGGAACCACTACTGCCTATACCTCAGGCCCAAATTAAAACGTGGCTGCGTGAAAGAACCACAGGAACCCACCATACCGAATGGATGAACAGTGTAGGATGCAGGCAAACAAAAGATGCAATTCCGGCAGCATCAAAAAAGCTTGCCCGCAGCCTCATCAGACTAAAACGGAACGAACTTCGGAAGGTTGTAGGTACTATAACCGGTCATTGTTCACTAAACAGGCACCTATTCCACATAGGAGTAACAGACAGCCCCACATGCAGAGGATGCATGGAGGCAGAGGAAACGCCGCGGCACGTGCTCATGGAGTGCGAGAGCGTGGCAGAACAACGGGCACGGATTCTCCAATCACCAGGATCACTCCCGGAGGCATTCAGGAGCCTGAAGGGTCTGCTGGCCTTCTGGGATGACTTGGGCTGGTTGGAGTAGGGGAAGGACACAGCACGCACAATGGCCCAATCGAGAGGCTAAGTGCGGACACCTCCCAGCCAAACTAACTAACTAACTAACTAACTAAACAAGCTGTAATCTCACCGACTCGTTCCCGAACAGAATGTCGACGTAGGGCAGCAGCTTCTCTAGCGGTTCCTTGTAGAACTGCGAGACGAAGGGCTGAGGTTCTGAACAGTAAACTTGTATAAACAAGCTGTAATCTCACCGACTCGTTCCCGAACAGAATGTCGACGTAGGGCAGCAGCTTCTCTAGCGGCTCCTTGTAGAACTGCGAGACGAAGGGCTGAGGTTTTGAACAGTAAACTTGTATAAACAAGTTGTAACCTCACCGACTCGTTCCCGAACAGAATGTCGACGTAAGGCAGCAGCTTCTCTAGCGGCTCCTTGTAGAACTGCGAAACGAAGGGCTGAGGTTCTGAACAGTAAACTTGTATAAACAAGCTGTAACCTCACCGACTCGTTCTCGAACAGAATGTCGACGTAGGGCAGCAGCTTCTCTAGCGGCTCCTTGTAGAACTGTGAAACGAAGGGCTGAGGTTCTGAACATTACACTTGTATAATCAGCTGTAACCTCACCGACTCGTTCCCGAACAGAATGTCGACGTAGGGCAGCAGCTTCTCTAGGGGCTCCTTGTAGAACTGCGAGACGAAGGGCGCGCTGAGGTTCATGACGAACGTGTGGCCGTTTTCTTGTGCGTGCGTCGCCAGCTGCATTATGGCTTCGGGTGAGACTGCCACGAAGAAGCCCTGGAACAACGAAGGTCATGTCACTAAATCTATTTATAAAGGTACGACCACAATAAGTAAGCAAGCTGGAAAAGCTAGCTACTCTCAGATGGCGTCAATGACATCTTGTCAACGAAAATATGTGTTTTGTTTTATGGAATTGCTAGGTTAACTCAATATGCATTTTGACTAACTATAACTAGTACATACATGGACAACAGAACACCTGGGAAAGGTTGCGAGAAGCAGCTGGATGCAGGCGATTAAGCATAGACAACCTTGGAAGTGATTATTTGAAACCACTTTAGCAGAATCACTGATAAACACAACGGCACCAACCGGGATTCCATATAGGCGTCGAAAAATCTATGAGAAAACTAACGCGTTTTGAACTTTTGACAGCTTATAAACAGTACGTCCATTGATTGGTGGTGTCTGACAGAGCTTCTCATATATTATACAACATCTTAAGTATGGGAGTACCATCAAAATGCGCAAAACATTATCATCGAGGTTGGTATGTCAGTTTGTAAAAGCACCATTTACTCAATTGCTTACTGTAATTGTAATGTGGTGCGGCCTAAAAAGAATACCTGTAGTAACCAATTTCACTCACAGAAGCGTAGAAGAACTTAGCCGCCTAACTAAGCTTAGTTCCTACACTCCTCCTTCGCCAGATGGTCAGCGGTGAACTTCTCCCCCAGGTTGGCCCTAAGAGGAATCCTGACCTATAATCAAATTTGACTCACAGAAACGTAGAAGAACTTGGCCGCCTGTATGCTGTTCCTACACTCTTCTTTCGCCAGATGGTCGGCGTGAACTTCTCCCCCAGATTGGCCCTAAGAGGAATCCTGACCTATAATCAAATTTGACTCACAGAAGCGTAGAAGAACTTGGCCGCCTGTATGCTGTTCCTGCACTTCTCCTTCGCCAGATGGTCGGCGGTGAACTTCTGCGCGGCGGCCAGGTTGGCGCACAGCGAGCGGTGCGTGCCCGTCACCAGCACAGCGCATGTGCCCGTCGGAGCTTTAGTGGAGATCTGGCAGTGAACTAAACCGTAAAGCGCTTCGCGGCTAATACGCTGCACTTCGCCGCTAACACATTGAGTTAGCAAACGAAACACCGCTCAGAGACAACCAGCGGGCAGTCAGCAAAACACTCGGCCACGGCCTAAAACGAATACCGACCTGTAATAACCAATATCACAGAAGCATAGAAGAACTTAGCCACCTGATGCTGTTCCTGGCTGCAATAGGCTGACATGATGATATACCGATAGCCTAAAAGAATTCAGGTACTGTAGTCCATTCCACTCACAGATGCGTAGAAGAACTTGGCCGCCTGTATGCTGTTTCTACACTCTTCCTTCGCCAGATGGTCGGCAGTGAACTTCTCCCCCAGGTTGGCCCTAAGAGTAATCCCAACCTATAATCAATTTGACTCACAGAAGCGTAGAAGAACTTGGCCGCCTGTATGCTGTTTCTACACTCTTCCTTCGTCAGATGGTCAGCGGTGAACTTCTGCGCGGCGGCCAGGTTGGCGCACAGCGAGCGGTGCGTGCCCGTCACCAGCACAGCGCATGTGCCTGTCGGGGCTTCAGTGGTCACCTGGTAGCGGACCGTCACGCCTTCTGCACTGGAACAGGTAGGGGAAGCGTAAGGCGTGGGATGAGAATAGAAACTCCTTGTTGCACACCAAAGTTATATTTATTTTTATTTTATTTGCTCCACCGCTCTTAAATACAGATTTTTTTATTTATTATTGGACAACATCAACAGAAACAACGACTGTACCACAACACCCAGAGCCGAGACAATAAAGAAAAGTTCTTTTTCTACTTTGACTCGACCGGGGATCGAACCCGGAACCTCAGAGATGGCGACGCCCTATAGTCCGGCGTACTCTCCTCTCGGCTACGGAGGTCATCGTAAAGAATACATTTAAAAGTTAATTGACGGTGTAGCAGTTTACAGTGTTAAGGTGGTTAACCCCAAAACATTAATGAAAGCGTTTGAGAGAACACGTGGCTCAGCGCATTTTTAATATTAGTGCCTTTTTTTTAATTTACAAAGAAAATGTATGAACGCCTTGCATCATACATTACACTAGTATTACATCCGGTGATCCGGGAATAAATGTATTTTTAAAATGATGTTTAAAGTTCTATTTAGTATGGTGTGGTGGGATCCTGATATATGTTCGCTATCTTAATCTATTGCTAGATAACACTTGCGATAAGTACTTTTATCTACAAAACTGTCCAAGATGTATGTATCTTTATGCTTGTAATAATGCTCAAAGGATTAGGTACCTTTGACAGGATTTCTAACAAAAAAAAAAGTTAATAAATTGTTTCTACAATTACACCAATTATCAAGCCCCAAAATAAGCAAAGCTTGTGCTATGGCGACTAGATAACGGTTGTCAAATATTCGACTTATCTTGCAATTCAAGAAGTATTTTACAATAATACAAGTAGCCGTAGTTTCACTCTTAACAAAAGCGTCTCTAATTGGCGTATCGACACAGCGAGGTCGCTATGTTTAAAATAACGATATATTCAACAAAAAGGTTCTATACCTACAACGTTGAAAGTTACGTATGAAACGCGTAAGATCAAATGCTATCGCTTGAGGGATCAGACGTGCTGTCATCTCCATTTTATTTATCTCGTTGCGTGTTATCAGTAGAACAAACTTGCCCATATTTTGAGAATTACATCATTGTTGACACAGTGAGCGTTTTCGGCAAACCATTTATTTGCTGTTTATTGCGATTACGAAATTTACAGCATTATTTTTTCAATGTAGGACTAAAATAATGCGATATTCTTCGTCCTAACAGTTTGACCCATTTGTAGTTGCGATAGGCTTAGCCATGATCCGAAATGCGGCAAATCTTGTTCCTTATTACATTTTTTGAAGCAATTGCCAATATTATAATGTAGGTATCAGACTTCTGTGACCCTGAGACACCCCTGTCTTTCCTCAGACCCAGGAGAATGGGATTTTCTTACCGCCGAACAAACGATGTAAATCCGTACATGGATTGTGAACTATCATTTTTTATTTATTTATATCAAGTGACCGCGCAATCAAACTCATAAGTATCTTAGTTACCTACTAAAGTATTCGTATCTAATAATAAAAATAAATTGCAATCATCTCTGAATGAGAACTATTACAATAGACAAATTTATCCTCATAGCTTGTGATAGGGCCACGTAATATGCTTCGCAGATCTGACGATGAGCATGACTGGCCTGTTTATCAAGAGATTAAAAATATATACTTACATATTTACTTACTAAGCGTGACTTTAATTATATTTTTATTAAGGAATAGACAAAGACATGCTTGTTTTACGAGGTAGCATGCAAAGATTTTTGGCAGGTGCGTCACCCAACACATCAATTTTCTCTTTCCAATAAGGGTTTTATTCTGTTCCTAGTGGAGTACATTTGACCATGACCCTAAGATTTTGCAAGACTAGTTAGTTATCACATTTGAAACGATTGCCAACAGGCCTCCATGTTTATATCTACGGTTACACATGTATTGTTATATAAATGTGCGTTTCCTCTGAATTTTTACTCTCACCGCCGAACAACTTAAAATTTAAATCCGTACACAACTACATAGATTAATAAAAAATCCGAGGTACGAGTCGTAATTTAAACTCAAGAAGTCACAACTCTTTGGATGTATACCACTAAGCTACAACCTATTTTCGGATTCCAAAATCTAATCCCTAATTATTTGAAGTACTTTATCTGACACGATATAGATTGAACCGTTTCTATCTAACATTGATAAGTTTAATGCTTGAAAATCACATGACCTGACAAGTTTTGATTAAATATAGATAGATGTTCATCATCAACGCCGTACTGAAGAAAGCCCAAGTAAATGGCCTAGCTAGGGCTAGGCAAAAAAAACCGGCCAAGTGCGTGTCGTGCCACAAGCAGTATAAGGTTCCGTAATTTCCCGTCGTTACCAATATATTTCAGCAATTACTTCATTAATGTCACTTTTAATGTTTTTCTCTAAGGAATGTTTTGAACGACTGAGTTGATCGACTATTACTCTTAAACTAACTGATCTATCTAAACCGTTATGATTTTCCTTACAAGTTCATGAAAAGCTTTATCATCATGAATTTTTCCAGTTTTTTCAAGCCAATAGTTTAGCTTATAGAAGGGGGGGGGATAAGGGTTCCTTGTCAGGACTACGGAACCCTAAAAAATCAATAAAACTTATTTAGAAATGCAAAGCTATTTCTTTCTAGAGAAAGAAAATTTTTCGATAAACGAAACTTGGAATTGTAAAAACAAATCGTACGATTTAATATCACTGTTATCAGCGTGCTGATGACATAAACTGATTTGTGTTTACTAAGGTAATAATAACAGATAATTACCAATTTACAATAGTTGATCATCAACATTATCATGTCATTTTTTGACGACGGTCTTAGTCCTATTTATAGTGGTTCGCGGTTCGAGGAACGAAAAAGCCGCTTGCTGTTTTGAATCCGTTTGAGCGGTTTCGTACTGCATCCGATCCGAATCCGAATTGTATAAAGGTCCTCGGATTCGGTGCGTAAACGGTCTTGGAGTGTTCATATAAATAGTACTACGTCGATTCTGATCCGAAATTTCCGAATTCGGATTGATAACGAATCGGATGTAGTGCGAAACCGCTCATAGGGGCAAATCACAAATGGTCTTGTTTTGAGCATTAGCATTTAATTTTATACATTCTATTTTATGTATTTCTGAGAATCCGTACACCGTTGTCAGTATAATTCAAGCACAGTTCGGCGTGGATATGCTTAGTTAGGGGCCGATATTAAGCGGTGAGATCGTTGATCAAATATATCGTCAATCGTAATATGAATTGCGGTAACCGCCAAATGGCAACTTTACAGGAGAGGCGAAAAACAAAATTACAATCGCAAAAACAGTTGTAACTTTTTGTGTTCTTATCCGATTGCAATGCTGTTTCCACCTATTTATGCAAAACGTTGAGATCTTTCAGCTTTAATAAAACATATTTAGCCTTCTATTATGGTTTCGAAGATGACATAGTGCTTACGTTATTTTTTTAGAAAAAATATTGCGTTACCTTAATTTTTGTAGAAAAAAATATTAAGAGCTTTAAAGTAACTCACATTACATGCAACCATAGCTGAACGTATATCACAAACAAAATATAATTTCATAACGTATGTGACCACAGTTTTCAAGGCGTGGACATACGCTGTAGTAAGGTTATTATAGTATTATCATACTTATTACCTTATATTAAGGTCTAATATAGAACAATATCGAGATTATTAATGATTTTTGCCTTACTCGAGAAAAAGGGTCGGCATTATAAATATAGCCATTAAAAAGTGAGAAAAACTGTTTTAATAATCTCAGTTATACTATACTGAATTTTGTTTTTAGGGTTCCGTACCCAAAGGGTAAAACGGGACCCTATTACTAAGGCTCCGCTGTCAGTCTGTCTGTCTGTCTGTCAGTCTGTCCGTCTGTCACCAGGCTGTATCTCATGAACCGTGATAGTTAGACAGTTGAAATTTTCACAGATGATGTATTTCTGTTGCCGCTATAGCACCAAATACTAAGAACAAGAATAAAATAAATATTTAAGGGGGCTCCCATACAACAAACGTGATTTTTTGCTCGTTTATGATAGATAATGGTGGGGATCCCTTTGTGTGCGAGTCCGACTCGCACTTGGCCGGTTTTAAAGTTTAAATCATACGAGATAAATCCATTAGACTCTATAGTAACAATTGTGTAAGTGTTTCAATTTAAGTTTTCGCATTGTGCCTTTTTGAAATAGTGGACTATAAAGTATCACGTAAGTTACGCATTAAGAGAGATAATTTGGGAGCTTGTAGAAAAATAATGTTTTAATATTATGTGATTAATGGAAGTATTATATAAATATTTTCTTTTGCTAATGCCAGTAATAATAATCAGTGGATAACAGCAATATACAGGAAACTATCAGTCCTATACCTGACGCCAATGACTCCAGAACGACGCTAATACGCCACTATACCGACATCTCCCAAAACTGGACATAGACGAAATTAAGTGGGCGCGGCTCTCAAACAGCTTGGTAGTAGAAACACGCCCAGGGGAAATGGAGTCAAAGCTTTTTATGCCAGGGGCCAACCAACGCCAAAGCCAGCCAACTTACGTTCTAAGTAACTAAACAGATTTTTCTGTTCCGTACTTCAGTAACATTGTGGTGGATCAAAAAACTAGATAAAGCTCTTCTAAAGATTTACAGACCTTGTCTGCCCTAAGCCATGTCTTTAAGCTGTTTTCGAGAGTCGTACCAAATCATCTTAACACAAGATTAAATCCTTTCCAGCCACTGGACCAGGCTGAGTTTAGTAAAGGCTGTACACTAAAGAACATCCAGAGTAAGACAAATTATACAGAAGTCAGAAGAATGTAATCAGGCCTCGTACTTAGCCTTTGTGGATTACGAGAAAGCCTTCGACTCCGTCGTTACCCGGACTGTTCTGGAATTCTTACAGCGATGCTAATTTTTTGGCGATATATCGAGGTGCTATGGATCCTGCACAAAATTGCATCAGTTACATTTCAAGTCGAAATCACCAGACAAGACCTATCTCGTGAACCGTAACGCTTTGTTGGGGAGGCGCGTGATATAAGTAATAAAAAATCATCTTTAATACAGCATAATTCAAAAAACGTGATCTAAATTTATTAAAATAACATCATAATACTAATTACTTATGTTTTAATAGCCAATAAAAACATATTCATGCGCAGGTTTAGTGTTTTACTTAAAAATATATGTCATTGAAATTTAACGTAAGCACCAAAAAATTTGCAAATACATTTATAATAAATTCAAATTGGTCCTTACGGTAAACTACAAATTGAATTTATTTATAAAATGGACTTAAGTCACAAAAATAAGTGTAAATGAAAAAAACTACCTAAATTTTGTTAACGTATTCGCCAATTTTTTCAAGATATCGAGATTTTAAAGACACCAATCGATAGAGCGGAAAATTTGCAGTCGAACTGTATGTATAACTCAATATCGCCATTTTGGCGGTTACAGTAATTCATATTACGATTGACGATATGTTTTACTACACGACGAAACAAATATTATCGTCAATGTGTGGTGATCGGGTTAAACTGTAAGATAATGATATTTTAAGCTGATGATGTTGGATGGTGATCCATCATTTATCAACCTTTGGATGGTCGCTTTTTTATCAAACTGAATTTTGCATTGTAATGTGTATTATGAACAAATTCATGATTCCGTCGCAGCTCGCTCTCTTCATTTCGAGAGCCGAAAGATACTCTACCTCCGCTAGTCTCTTAGGAAGCGGAGGAGCTCTGCTGCGTGTAGCGGACAACCGCGCCGGCCAAATTGTATGTATACTCAAAAATGAATAACAAATCAGTAATGAGCATACCCGTTTAATAAAAGCACGACCTTATGGTATACCAGACTCTGTAGACTTCAGTAGGTGGTTTTATTTCTCAGGAAGCCCGTTAATAGTCGTATTAGAGTATTAATTAATTTTTCAACAATGTTATATTCTAACATATTATTGCGTCAGAAAATCGGTATGTCTCCCTTGCCAATAAGTGACGCTGGTCATGGATTTTGTTCCGCATGCTACTCTACTCGAATGTTAATTAATTAATGTGTACATACAGGGTGACTCGTTGCTTTAACAGGATGCTGTTCTTCCACAACTTTTTTTTTACTTCGAAAACGGGAAAAATCTCTATACAAAATTGTGTCAATTTTTTATAATAAAATGATATAATTAGTTCATGATACACTTAACGTAGTATCTTTATAGAGTTTCGTACCGGGTAAAACGGAACCCTATTACTAAGGCTCCGCTGTCCGTCTGTCTGTCTGTATGTCCGTCTGTCACCAGGCTGTATCTCATGAACCGTGAATGTGATAGTGCTATAACAACAAATACTAAAAAACAGAATACAACAAATACTTAAGGGTGCTCCCATACAACAAACGTGATTTTTTTGCCGATCTTACAGATAATGGTACGGAACCCTTCGTGCGCGAGTCCGATACGCACTATAAACGAATACCTTTATGCAACAGGTCAAAAGTCTTACGACTAGTTACGAGCCAAGATAATTCGTTGCCTGTGAATTAAGTACTATTCGCCATGAAGTCACATTTGTATTTATATATAATCTAGATATTATTAGCCTCCCTTTACAATACAATTTTGTAATATAAATCGTCAGATTGTATACTTTGTACAACATCTAGCGATCAGCTGAACACTATTTATGCAAGAGGAAAATATATAAATATATTTCTTGCACTATTATGAAGTTTTCCCATAATTATTTGTAAAATATGTAAAACCTAGGTAATAGGTATTATGTAATAGGTAGGTAATAGGTATTATATAATAACCTAGGTAATATGTAATAGCGATACGCGAAATTATCTTAAGTTACATTGTTCTATTTACAATTCGTTACGACAATTATTTATGTTAATGCCAACGATGACATACATTTGTATGTAAGGTGCCATTCAATGCATGTCCGAACAGTCACACTTCATATCAGTTTATATGTGTGTATGATATGATAAATTGTTTGTATGTACACAACTTGTGTACATGCAAACAATTTATCAACGAGTCGCACGCATTAGTTTGAAATGTATGACAAGTACAACCGGTTTGGCGTAATGGCGCGGTGATTTGCTTTAAAAGGGTCTTGGGTTCGGTTGCCGGATCGAATCAATTTTAAAAACTTTTTTTTTTAATTGGCTGGGCTAAGTGTGTGAGGAGAATATTTATTGTTTGGTCTATACCTCGTAAAAGAAAAACATATGTCTAAAATCTATTTTTGTGTGAATTTTTTTTTTTTTACTTACACAGCTCTTTCTTTCAGGATTTTAGCGTAGTCATCGTCTCCCACGCAGCCAAAGTAAGTGCATACGTGCGGTTTTTTCAATATCCACTGAGCTACACGCAGGGAATTCTGCACACTGCCTCCTGCAATGAATACTGCCTTGTACCTAAAAAAAAATTGATCATAGAAGGTGATGCCATTAAAAAAAAAAGTTAACTAACCTTCAAAGTGATTCTACTACTCAAATTTTTATGAGACCAAAAATTAAATTGAGAAAAAATATTTACTTCTTTAACATACTAAAACTTGCTTTTATGGAAGATAAATAACACATGAAAAAAAAAACATCGACCTCAGGTGGGACTCGAACCCACGACCCATCGCATGCCGGGCGATATTTATCTTCAATTAAACCTTGCAATTCGATGCAAAAATAAAAAATTTCAATAATAAAAACAAAAATTTTCAATTGCTTTTATGGGTAAAAAAAATACATAGTAGAATCACCTTTGGAAGTTAACTTAAAAAAAGAGGCCCTAAGATGTAAACAGGGTAGGACTCTAAGCACCCATGAGATATCAACCTTGATAATGATAATGCCACAGAGCACAATTGCTGCCATTAAAAATATAAAATTAATTAAATTAAATTAGAGATTGTCAGTATCCTACCCTGTATAGATTCTAAGCACAGCACTAGAACACTTATTATGTACAAAAAACTTCACTTTGAACTAAAAAGGTATAATATATAAATACTATGTTACAACATCTCGAGTATCAACAGTGACACTGAGTGCATATCATGATACAACCACATATGCAAACAATATCAATCGTATAACTATGGTTCTAAATTAATAACTATGTAAGTATGTGTATGCAGGTCGGTTATTAGTTTACATTGCAAATCAATTAATTATAATGCCAAGTCATCATTACATTTTGTTGCATAAAACATTATACAGGGCTGCATTGCAAGGTAATGGCGCATTTATAGTCTAGAAACAATATAAAAAAAATATTACCTCATCATTTAATTTTAGTATTTTAAATAAAAATTCTAAAAAAAATGAAAACGCGAGGTTTGAGCAAAGACCTTTTGTAGTGCACATACGGGGAACCGAAAAGTTGTGACGGGCAATGGTAGCAACTACCGTTGCTACGTTTGCGTTGCGCAGTAGCTGCATACAACGAAGTTCCGTCCGCAGCCAGAATTTACTAACAGATGCTTCATTCAAATGACTACTAAGTGGCTCGTGACCTACTTTATCATTGACTGCAGACAGAAAGATATAAGGAAATAATGCTTTCATATTAAAAAGCATTACAGTTTGAAATTACTTTTACAGGATAATCTGCTCATGATCATAAAAGCTAGCATAAAAATTAAAAAAAAAAACACCTTTCTTGATCACTTGGGTCAAGAAAAGTGCATTCATTGAGTATAATTATTAAGAATGGTCCATTATTTTGGCATAAAGAACGAGAAAGATGCTTTCTTTTGGCACAATGATCGAAACAAGTGCTTTCCTTTAGCACAATGATCGAGAAAGGTGCTTCCTTTCGGCACAATGATAGAAAAAGGGGCTTTTTGCAGCATCATAATCGAGAATAGTTTATGATTTCGGCACAATGATCGAGAAAGGTGCTTTCTTCTGGCACAATCATCTGGTAAGGAGCTTCTTTTTTCGGCACAGAGATCGAGAAAGGTGCATTCATTTAGCATAATGATCGGAAAGCTGGTTTCTTTCGGCACAATGATCGAGAAAGATGCTGTCTTACGGCATCGAGAAGGGGTCTTTCTTTCGGCATAAAGATCGAAAGAGGTGCTTTCCTACGGCGTTGTTAAGTAATTAACGGGAAGACACGTTCATTTGCCAGAAAACCGGTTTCATTTGCCCTTGACAAACGAAAAAAAAAGATTTTAACTAAAGAAAATTGTAAAAGGTGTTCATTATTTCGCATAATCGACAAACAAAAAGTTCATTTTAATCAATAATGAGAAACGCGATATCTATATTGCGTAGTTAAACTAGAGATGGATGATAGATAGGTAGGGACACGCTCATTCACTCAAAGGGGCACTTAAATATTAAAAAGGACAACTCTTTTTTGTGGTAGCTTAGTAGAGAGTATATGAGATTAGTACACATACATTTAAAACTCATAATAATAAATTATGTACTTTACTTTGCTGGCTGGGAGTCATTGCCAGATAGCACACTGTAACCATTCAAACTATGTTACATTATCTTCATGGGTTGAAAGTTTATAAAAATGTTTCAATACTTTTTGACCAATAAATTACCAGTAAATGAGTGTCATAAAAGTAGTCTGATGAAAATAATTGACCAGTCAGGAAAAGAAGTCAGTATTGAGGAAAACAATTGTAGGTACATCAGCAAAATAAATTATCATCAAGAAAAAGGCATTCCTATTTAATTTATTTGATTCTTGACTAGGTTTTCGTTTTTTAGATATTTCTTTGATTATTACATAAACTTATTTTGTCAAAATATATATATAACTAGCTGTTGCCCGCGACTTTGCTCGCATGGTCTTTGTTTTATTCAATATACCAGAACATTTAACCAACATAAAAAGTATCCTGTATGTTGATCCAGAATTAATCCAGCTGATGATGAGATCATATTCATCTCAGATCAAAGCCAAAATTGCAGCCAAATCAGTTCAGTAGTTTTTGCGTGAAAGAGTAACAAACATCCATACATTCATACAAACTTTCGCCTTTATAATATTAGTAGGATTCACTTGTTTTCCCTTGACGTTCCATTGTTTTGAATGATGTTCATATCAATCAAGCTATAAGACTACCTGTATGTATGCCAGCCATAATGCTTATTATTTATTTCTTTTATGAAAGTAACAAAAAAATATTTTGAACTAGTTTTTATGATATTGGTCAATATCAATGTTAACAAAATAATGATTTAGTCCTGTTATATTAAAGGGCCTAAAGACAATTCCAATAAATATTTTATTTATAAAAGGTATGTAATTGTCACTGCATTTAATTTTTATTAAAAAAAGGAAGGCATACAACAGGTTTTAATTGTAAAATTTTGTTAAAATAAACATTTTTCTTACCTATGTTAGCTTTTAGGTAATAAAAACTTGGTAAAACCTGATCTGTAAAAAACACAATTTATCTAAAGATAGACAAGCTATAGTAAAATAATAATAAATAATTAATACAAACTTTTCCATAAGTTCCCGGTATAAAGGCATATGTTTCTCCTCAGCCATGATGGCATCATCAGGTTCCAGGTCATACTTCTTCAGAAGTTCCATGTCAACAGTAGCGGAGATGTCCAGCAAGGGATTACCAATACCAACCAAGGCGCCTTCAATCAAATTACTAAAAAAAAACATTTTAAAAATTTGTGAATTTCTCTATTAATAATAATAGGCCTCCTCTAGTGACTAACCAACTTCTTAAATAATTATAAGAAGTAAATAGTTTTATTAAAATTCAATGGAATGATTTATTTGCCCAAATTAAATATAGTATGAAATTAAGGATCATGAGATAGTTATGAATATTATAATATCTAGGACTACGCAAAAAAAAAACTAGCGGAAAAAAAACAACGCGCCGATAAATTATTAAAATTAAATTCTTGATTTTCTTGAGGAGGATGCAGCTAATAAGCTTGAAAACATACCTGCACCTGCAAACATCCATTATGTAATAATTATTTAGGGGCAACACGGAACAACTGAACTTTCACTGTTGGTACTAATCAATAAAATAGAGTTGAAATATTATATTTGATTCGTTCGACTTTTCACCACATGTATTTGTTGATTTAAAAATTAAAAACGTGCTCCCCCCAGATCGAGCCGCGAACGAAGAACGTAAAACGTCAAATTGACATTGAAAGCAATGACATTAGCTTTTATCTACAGTGGCAAAAAGCAATGGAACAAAGGCAGACCTTGAGTTCAGATTTTCAGAGAGTTTGATACGATGTTCGAACACAACACTCTATCTATATTATAGTAGTTAGTAGTAGTTTATTTGATCAGTGCATGACACCAGACCGAATAATCGCCAATAAGTATACAGTGTATACCAAGCTTTAATCACTGATCAAATAATATGGCTTTAATCACGTTGTTTATGGTTCGCAATAAACGTTCCGTTCCACAATAGATAGAAAGACTGCACGACGAAAACATTTTTTTCTCACATATTTTTTTAAATTTATAAATGAAATAGGGGGCATTTCAAGTGAAGCGGACAACGAAAAAAAAGTCAGGTGCTGGATTTTGTTCATAATTGGGTAAATTGTACATCTATGGGACTAAAAAAAATGTGCATCATTATTTTTATTTTTTTCTGCCTAGTTACGAATTTATGCGTCTCCAAAGAATTGCCAAAATTTGAGAAACAGTTTTTTCGAAAGCTGTTAATGCAGTTAATTAAATGGATTTAATAATAATGGAATAGTGTTTATTTGAGAATATTAATGGGTTTCTTTAGAAATTGGTTAAAATTTGATATTCGATTATGTTTTCGTATAGTAAACCGGAAGTTAACATTTGAAATCTTTTTTTATCAAACTTCGCATTTTTTATATTTTTTATTTTTACATTAAAACATAGCTAGTAGTTTGGAAATATTATATAAAAAGTTCTAGAATGGTATCTCGATTCGTTTAGAAGATGGATGAACTAGAGTCACAAGATGCCGCGCGCGCGCGGTACTGAGCGGTTCCTTAGTGCGGCGGTCTTACTCGCTATTTACGGTTTATTATTATATTAAGTTTAACTAATGAAATATGAGTTTGTAAATTTTGTTTTCATTATGGATCGGAAGATTATTTTAAACAAAAAAGTAGAAAAAAATCAGTTAATTTACTTTCTAGTTTAAAGTAATTTACAGCTCATGTACTTATTACATTATTTTTGCCTTTAGACGTTGGTAAAACGATGCGGAACTTTTGATTCCTTAGACAGCGGTTCGATTACCCCTGTATGACTATTAGGCAATTTACGGTTTCAAATTTTTTTGTTGATGCGTCTTTTCTTTAAAACAAACTGCAGTTACCGCCTAAAAGTTTTCGCCTGATCATATAGTCATACAGAGGTAATCGGTCTATTTGTAGGCAATTTACGGCTTGTACGGATTGCCAGTCCTTTGAGGTTCCATGTGGCAATTTATATGATTATATAGAGCGATTAACCGATTTGAAATATATAATAAAAAAGACCGAACGGTCGGTCAAACTAGAAAAATAAATTAAAAGAAATTTTACTACTTTTTATCATAATCATAAATCTTTATTGTGGTTTAGGGTTCCATACCCAAAGGGTAATACAGTCCCCTGTTACTAAAACTCCACTGTCCGTCTATCGCCCGTCTGTAACCAGGCTGTATCTCATAAACATAGTTAAATTAACAAGAATTTTCAAGAAAGAAAATTTCACGGATGATGTATTTCTGTTACTGCTATAACAGCAAATACAATAAACCAGAATAAAACAAATATTTAAGGAGCTCCCATACAAAAAACGTGTTTTTTTGCGTGTTTTTATAGATCATGGTGCGTAACCCTTCGTGCGCGAGCCCGACTCGCACTTGGCTGGTTATTTTTTGTTATAAATAACCTTGTGCTCCATAATGAAACAAAATTTACAAAATCATATTTCATTAGTTTAACTTAATATAATAATAAACCGTAAATAGCGAGTAAGACCGCCGCACTAAGGAACCGCTCAGTACCGCGCGCGTGCGGCATCTTGTAACTCTAGTTCATCCATCTTCTAAACGAATCGAGATACCATTCTAGAACTTTTTATATAATATTTCTAAACTACTAGCTATACTTTAATGTAAAAATAAAAAATATAAAAAATGCGAAGTTTGATAAAAAAAGATTTCAAATGTTAACTTCCGGTTAACTATTCGAAAACATAATCGAATATCAAATTTTAACCAATTTATAAAGAAACCCATTAATATTCTCAAATAAAAACTATTCCATTATTATTAAATCCATTTAATTAACTGCATTAACAGCTTTCGAAAAAACTGTTTCTCAAATTTTGGCAATTCTTTGGAGACGCATAAATTCGTAACTAGGCAGAAAAAAATAAAAATAATGATGCACATTTTTTTAGTCCCATAGATGTACAATTTACCCAATTATGAACAAAATCCAGCACCTGACTTTTTTTTCGTTGTCCGCTTCACGTGAAATGCCCCATAGACTGTGCGAAACAAATATAATAATAATAATAAACACATTTATTTCAGACTAAGTCCATAATTGTTAGTATACAAAAACTCTTAAACTAGTGTTAGTTAGTATAAACTTAAGATAATTTCAGATTTATTTTAATATTAATATGCTGGTGATCACCAGAAGCGTCGCACGAGACGCGTGCACTCGCTATTAGTTAGTGTGTGCAGGCGCACCCAGCGCAGCAGCATCGGTGAATCCCAGCGTTCTGCCAATGCGTTGAGGATGTGGTTCGGGCTGCCCCGCAATCGATCCAAGAAAGATGCACAACGTTTCCTTATGATGGCATTGAAGCCATCTACTTGTCTTTCTGCGAACATAGTTGACGCGCTGCAGTAGCGCGGCAACCCGAGCATCACCCTAAACGCGTTGTTGTACTGAACTCTTAGCGCGCTATATGTGCGCTGGGTATACTTCAACCACAGGCTGCAAGTGTAAAAGGATTGGCAGTAAGCTTTAAACAGCGTCACCTTTACTTGTTCAGTACACCTTGCAAACCAATATAGGCAGCGATAAACGGAACGTTTTTACTACTAGTGCACTGATCAAATAAACTACGTAGATACTAGTGTTGCACCTTGAACCGAACTTACGATTACTTTACTCTATGACTTACGCTATCTGACTGGCGATTTTCATTCTTTCTTCACTCGATATAACCTCAACCGGCTGTAGTAGATCACGTTTTGCGATCCCGGCAAGAATCTTCGAGAAATAGAGGTTGGAAAATTGCTTGAAGCACCAAATAACTAAAAATTTTATTTCAAAATGTTGCGTTTGCCTCGTGTTGTTCGCCAGACTGCTGCATTCCACAAATCCCATCAACTTGCAAGATTCTACGCCAAAGATGTGAGGTTCGGTGCTGATGTAAGAGCCCTCATGCTTCAGGGCGTCGACGTCCTAGCCGACGCCGTCGCCGTCACAATGGGTCCGAAAGGCAGAAATGTTATTCTAGAACAGTCTTGGGGCTCACCGAAGATTACAAAAGACGGAGTGACTGTTGCCAAAGGAGTGGAGCTGAAAGACAAATTCCAGAACATCGGCGCAAAACTGGTCCAGAATGTCGCAAATAACACTAACGAAGAAGCCGGCGATGGTACCACGACAGCGACCGTTCTGGCGAGAGCTATTGCCAAGGAAGGTTTCGAGAAAATCTCGAAGGGTGCTAATCCCATTGAGATCCGTAGAGGTGTCATGTTAGCGGTAGACTCGGTAAAAGATAAGCTGAAATCCATGTCAAAGCCTGTTACAACTCCGGAGGAAATCGCGCAAGTGGCCACCATCTCGGCCAATGGCGATACAGCAATTGGGCAACTCATCGCTGAAGCCATGAAGAAGGTCGGCCGCGACGGCGTTATAACCGTGAAAGACGGCAAAACGCTCACAGACGAACTCGAGGTTATTGAAGGTATGAAATTTGATAGAGGTTATATTTCACCATATTTCATCAACTCGTCAAAAGGCGCCAAAGTCGAGTTCCAAGACGCATTAGTATTGTTCTCTGAGAAGAAAATCAGCAATGTACAAACCATTATCCCTGCTCTAGAGCTGGCCAACCAACAGAGGAAGCCCCTGGTCATTGTTGCTGAGGATGTTGACGGAGAAGCTTTGTCCACTTTGGTCGTTAACAGGCTCAAGATTGGTCTCCAGGTGGCTGCTGTAAAGGCACCAGGTTTCGGTGACAACCGCAAAGCTACCCTCAGTGACATGGCCATTGCTACTGGAGGTGTTGTATTTGGTGACGATGCCAACCTAATCAGACTGGAAGATGTCCAGGCTTCTGACCTAGGACAGGTTGCTGAGGTAGCCATCACTAAGGATGACACACTCCTCTTGAAAGGAAAGGGCAAGAAGTCTGACATTGACAGGCGTGCTGAACAAATCCGTGACCAAATTCAGGAAACTACCTCTGAGTATGAAAAGGAAAAACTACAGGAACGTCTTGCCCGATTGGCCTCTGGTGTGGCTGTGCTACATGTAGGTGGCTCCAGTGAGGTTGAAGTAAATGAGAAGAAGGACCGTGTCAACGATGCGTTGTGTGCCACACGTGCTGCTGTTGAAGAAGGTATTGTGCCCGGAGGTGGTTCAGCTCTCCTCAGATGCATTCCAGTTCTAGAACAGCTCAAGACAGCGAACCCTGACCAGGCTACCGGTGTAGAAATTGTAAAGAAGGCCCTCAGAATGCCCTGCATGACTATTGCTCGCAATGCAGGAATTGACGGGTCTGTTGTTGTTGCCAAAGTTGAAGATCTGGGACCCGAATTTGGGTATGATGCTTTAAACAATGAATATGTGAACATGATTGAGAAGGGTATCATTGACCCTACCAAGGTTGTCAGGACAGCGCTGACAGATGCCAGCGGTGTCGCGTCGCTCCTGACGACAGCCGAGGCCGTCATATGCGACATCCCACAAGAGAAGGAACCCAACCCAATGGCCGGCATGGGAGGCATGGGTGGAATGGGGGGGATGGGCGGTATGATGTAAATACCGTATAGACTTTTAATGCATTTAAAGTGTATAAAGAACTATGTTATAGTAGTTACATCACCTGTTGTGAGTACGGCAATGTATTTGATATGTCCTAGTTGTAAATTGTGGTGTGAATGCAAGTGGTTACATAGTTTCAGTTTATTTCAATGAGTCTGATTGTGTTACAAATGTAGTAGAATTATTTAGTTTTAATATTTGCTGGATTCTGCAAACTGTTATTTTTAATAATAATAAAATAATGTTTTCTAAAGCTTTTCCTTTCATTATTTCTATAAACCTAATAAGTTACTACATTGCTGTTGTTAGTGAGAGTAAGATATTCAAGTTTCTGTCTAAATGAATGAAATGCGAAAGTTAATTAAGTTTTCGTAAAATCTCGGCTCCCACATGCAAGTTGATTTGCAAACAATACAAGAGTTCGCTCTGAGAAGTTATCGCGGCCGGTATCAAGTCTTACGTAACAATACAAATTGCCTTAGTTCGTGAAAGATAAGACACGCTAATATCTCGTAGTAGAGCTATTACAATCGACGCCGAAATGTAATTAAGTTGTTGTTCTTGTTACTATGCAGCTATGAAGATTTAAACTTGACCAATAACGACTTAGTTTTGCATTGTCATGCAACCTTAAAATTCATTATTTATATAGGTACCTACATTATATCGGATTTAAAATGTAAATATGTTACATGTTGTAACCAACCATCGCACATAAACGACTGAACGGATTTAGAGTTGACTTATTATATCTTTAGAGATGAGACAATTTACTTTACAACTTGCTTTATCATACTGAACAAAGTTCATAGCATGAGCACAAAAAGTGCGGATTTAGATTTAAAATATTACCATTATAATCTACCTTCAGAACACACAGTAAATATGATGAAAATGTAAATAAAATTTTGTGTCCGACTGTACTTGTTTAGAATTACCACTGTTCCAAAATAGCACTGGCAAAGTACAGATAAATCTCTACCACGGTAATATATTATAGATAGTATTACCGTGTCTGTACTGTTATCTAACTAAAGGTTTGAAATATACCTATATCAGAATGAACTACATCTGTACAGGGTGATGTGAATAAATACATACAATTTTGTTTCTAACTGTATTATGTACTGTTCAAACAAAAGACAAAAAGCTAACTTATTTACGGACTGTCTGATTTGCTTTACGATTACGAGATTTTTTTTGTATTTATAAACGTGTATTATATACGTTTTGCATTTGGTGCACTGCTGTTAGCACGACGTCTCTGCTAAGCCAATGGTTGGCCGGAAGAGATGACAATGATATCATGGCTTTATGTTCACTTTTGACTGAATTTGTTGCGCCGCTTCTCCTCATCACCAGCCGATATGTAGTCCCGAAGCGGTGGTAGGCTCAGTTATATTCTGAGACATGTATAAAATATCGGAAGAGAATTTATATCGAACCTTTATTTTGTTCGCAATAAAGCAGGTATTAAATAAAATATGAAAAGGCTCATTGATAAAAATATTTATTAAAAATTATCACAATATATTTTATATTTCTATCTATTAAAAACATAAACTAGTAATACATTTAGATTATAAAAATATTTGATCTTCATCCGAGTCTCCAGCAGCACCATACACAAAACGTCGTCTAATAATATTATTGTCTACGATTGCACTGTTTTCGGTGGTATTGTTGCTGTTTTTGCATGGCGTCACCGGGTATCTAACCGGGCCAAGCCAACGTCTGCCAAGTCCGAAGTTCCTGGGTAGAGCCACATTTTTTGAAGATGTGCTCTTTACAGACTTATCAAGACTATTCAAAGAAGACTGTATTGACTTTAACGAAGATCTCTTCATCAATTCGTTACCATCTAAATAATCTTCAGGCAAATCCATGTCTGTAGGAATGCTCAGACTGAGCGGCCGGCGTTTAGGTATGTGATTCGCTAAATGACCACGCCAAGTATTAAACTTCTGACCATTCCGTTTCTGAGGAGTACTCTCTTGAGATGAGTAATTCCCAATGTCTGATTCCTCATTAACTCTTATCTCTGAAAAGCATTTATGTAGGTTACTGTTGTCTGGATTACCTTGCTTGCTTGACTTATCCTTCATACGACTTATAACTTTGTCTTTTGTTAGTTTTATAAGTGCATAAATGGTTTTTAAAGCTTCTTCGTTGAGGAGTTCGTCGTCAGTGATTTCTCCATCTAAAGCACTAGCTACGCTAATACTTTTTTGATTCTTTACTTTGGGATAGTGACAGAAAACTTCACTGTTCGAGTCTTGCTGATGTTCCACACTTGGCTTAAGTGTGTTCTGCAAAACTATGAGCTCCACTATTTGAGGCGCAGATTGCAGCAATCCTAAAGCCTTCTCGTATTTCACGTTCAAAAGGGTTTTCCCGTTTACTGATATAATTTGATCACCAGGCAATAATTTCTTGCACAACTCTGCTGGACTGTCTGGTGTTATTGATTTAATGTAAACATTTCCATCAGACCCTTCAGCCACTTGTAATCCTAAGGCATTCGTTTGATCTCTTTCTATAGTAACAGTAACAAAAACTCTTTCGCCTTGCACGCAACCCATGTCATCTAACTTTTCAAACAGAGATGTGTTCAAGCACGATTCATTGTTGGCAGTGTTGTAGGTAAACGCTTCCGAATAAACTTTCGGAGATTCTATGACATACGCAGTGGGTGCGTTAGATATGTTATGGTTGTAATGTCTCTCAGGAAGTAGCTTCATACTATTTACATTACAATGTTGTTTCTGTTCAGAACTTAGATCGTCGGAATCGCTTTGCGTGGTAGCCAGATCACAATCCGATCTCAAAAATGTATTGCGCACAGGTGATGGATGATATCTTCTATCTACTGTTGGCTTCATACCATTGAATACTCTGGTTCCCATTTTAACACCATGTCTTCTTGGAAGACTGCAACTTTCAGATGACGATAAACCATCATTGGAAGAGTTCCCTTGAGGGGTTGCAGTCGAAGTGTCGAGCATACTTTCGTCATTTTGATGAGACGACGATAGTATTTGTCGTAATAATTCTTCTGTATTTGGTTTTTCATTTTCCTTGTTTTGTACCTTCTTTTCACCAAAAATGTCCATCCTAAACCTTCTCCTTGTTGGTCTCCTCATTCTAATAGGATTAGGGTTTCTCACAGCTAAATTATAGCTATCCTGGTAGTTACTACAATCGATTTTGTTTGAATTACTTTCAGCGTTTACTGGACTATTTAGTTCTCCAGATAAATAAGTTATAAAGTCTTCTTTAGCATATAATTTTAAATACAATCTGTGATGTAATGAAGCTAACCAATAAGTAAAATAGGTTTTGTTATCATTCATTTTCAGTTTATATTTTACTCCAATCTTTGAGAGACCAGAATACGAATTTGGTATTATGTAAAGGCTCTTTTTATTATAGTAGAAAGTGTGTATGTGGTGCCAGGGTAGACTTTGTAATACAATCCTGTTATTACTACTAGACTCTTCTGAGATGTGATTGTTTCTAGAATATAAAGTAATACCTCGAGGGCCAATAGATAACCATACGTCTCTACAAAAACCATCTCTAGTAGCCCAAATAGCAGAGTAAAAATGTGCTCCATAATCGCGGAAGGTTTGAGCCAGTGTTATGTAATTAATTATTGCTTTACCCCTGTCTAAACCATGTCGAGATTCATGTGCCCTTTTCATTCGTAGTTTAACGTCCGCCATATCATTTGTTATGGCACTTTCAGGAAGAAAATGTTCTAATAGAAAATAATCAGCAGACCCATGCTCTCTGTAAGAGAACTCCCCAAATTCAATATGCAAAGCATAGCCAGCTAGTAAAATGAGATTCTGTGTAGTTGAGGTCAATTGTCCTTCCACTGTTGCTCGCCTAAGTTGCAAATAAACTCTGTACCTCCACTCACCATCCTGTATGTTACTAGCAATATTCTTAGGCAAGAAAAATTTTATTCTCAGAAAAACTGTTAGTGAGATATTCTCCTCTACAGTTTTAATCTTTTTATTTGCCATTTTATACCAGCCTTCTTGAGCGACTTTTTTCATTTTGTAATCATCAGGTAAAAACACAAAGTCCCCTCCAACCAACACAGCAATTCCAAGCATGAAATTATGTTCATACTTTTCACTGTGAACTAAAGCTTCAAACAACTGTCCTGCTGTTATTATATTTGGATCACAGAGAACTTCTACCTTCTGTCCATTTAATAAAACAACTGTTATTATCCGTTTTTCAGACATTGCTGACAGTGTTAAGTCCATTTTCTTTGCAGGCTGGTTGGCTCTGACAATAAATTCGGGCCCCACGCATCCTTCTCTGCCCTTGAATCCGCATTCAGCTTTGTAGAGCCTTGATGCTGCTCTTTGAACTGGTTTTCCTCTTCGAAAATTTGAATATGACCCAGGTTTATTTTTACTATTGTCATTGTTAGTTATTGCAGTGATGGATACCGCAGCATTTGGAATTCTAGGCTCTTCTATTTGGGTGCTACAGGCAATGTCTAATGTGGAATGTGCATTACTTAATCCACCTCTTCTGGGCGAGTCAAATATGTTAAAAACAACATTTCTATGTCTGGTGAGCAGTCTGCAGCTGGGGAAAGGGTCTCTTTCGTCCGGAGACTTTAAAAGAGAAATGCAACTTCTTGGACGGGTGCTTACTTTTAAGTCTGTGTTTGTGCTGGCTTCCTGAGTCTTAGAGTGTCTTCTTTTCACCTGTTGTGATAGGTCAGGTTGCTGGAGGTCATGGTAGTCTATTATTGGGCTGAGGCCAATAGATCCTGCTGAACAGGAGCTACGGCCTGAATCTTCTTCACAGCTTCGGATCATTGCACTGTAACAAAGCAAATTATTTTATAAACATTAAATGCACTTATCAAGTCAAGACTAGAATGAATCTATAGAAATATTGTAATACTTAATAATTTATTAAATCATTCCTTATATAAACCTAAGTAGATAATAGCATGAAGTTTAGGACACAGTTAAGTTAGGATGAGTCATTTTAGTAGGAATACCATTTATACATCTACATCTTTTGAGTCTATAGTTACCTAAACTTAGCTATGTTTTGTAATGCTTTTGTCACATAAGTGTTGGTAAATTATTCAAAGATAAAAATTTCTCTGGTAACAAGCTCAGTCATGAATAAATCACACTCATCAATGCTAAACAAACGAATTTCCCATCAAATTATGCACATTCTTCAGATCACGCAGCACGCACACTAGAGAAAGTACATGATGCACACAACAAATAATAGATTTAGTAATAAAACAACGTTTCTATTACAAAAATGTTTCTACCGGTACATACAGGTATTAGTAAAAAAATGATTAATGTGTGATAGATAAAACATTAGAACCGCGGCACTAACTAAACACATACCTTCCACTTATAACTATTTAAATTACACTCATTGAATTTTGAAGGGGTTAACTGACACTCATCTTCGATTCAAACTGATCTATTCACAAATTTAAATTCCAAGGCCCAATTCACAGTCTTCTTGAAACACAAACCGCCAACAAAGTTGCTGTAAAGATATATACTAACTAGCTAGCTAAATAAATAAAAAATATGCGCATTACTCACACGCACGCATTCAACAAAACCCACTTGTTCCTTCTACTGTACGTACTGATGCACACAAATAAATCAAATAAACACTGCTTTTGTTAACAATACACACACAGGTGTATGTAGTACACAGGTGGGATGTGTGTGGCCCAGCCCAGCCCACAGATTAATATGCCCAGTGGCCCTGCGGGTGCACCTCGGGTGCACTGAGGTCTGGCGTGGCTGCGCATGCACATGTTACATATTTTAAGGATTTAATTGATTACACCGTTGTTGAAAAGTAATCAAATAATATATAAAACAAACTCAAGTTTTATTAGGGACCGTTTGTAGTTCTAAATTCGAGAAAACTTGTTAAGTTAAATGCGTTTTGTTTTTTTATTGAATGAACTACGTGTTATGACAGGCCTCAAACATAATTTTATTAGTAAAATGGTGCTAACGAAACGCTAAATGTCAAATTTTCTGAATAGGATACGTGTGAGTAAGAATCATTTTTATCCAAGTTTTGGGGAAATGCTATTGATTTCAGTGTAAATTGTATGGTACTATAAAGGCTGTTACAATGGCTACGCTAATACAATCGTATGAACAACAGTATTCAGTGCTTACCGCCGATATAACAGCAAAAATTGGTCGTCTAAAATCGAACAATGAAGGCAAGTACACAAACTTTAAATTGCTTGTCTTTACGACCTAAGTTCTAAATAAACCTACAAATTGTATATTTTCAAAGTTCTAGCAGCTATCTATCAGTTAAACAATGTCTAAATTAAGTGTCTTGTTGTAGAAAATCGTGATCAACTTGCTAAAGAAATACAATCAAACTTCGAGGAAGCTAATGATTTGGTAAGTGTTGTTTTGATTTTAGAAGCCTATTTTAGTCAATTATTATATGTAGCTGTAGCTAGTACGTTATTTCATTTTAATCACGTCAAACAAGTACAATTGGATTAAATGAAAAATCTTAGTTTCTAAGAACCTTTTGTGTGTGTAGCTAGAACAGTTGGAGTTGGAATCTCGCGGCGCGGGCGCAGGTTCCCGGGTGGCCGCGTACCGTGCAGAACTGCAGCGTGTCCGGGCAGAGTACCGATCGGTCACCAACAATTCTGCCACTTGTAAATATTTATTTCATTCATTTTATTATTCACTCATTTTGATTGTTATAAAATCAACGTCTTAATTAATTAATTATTTTATTTAAAATTTATTCATGGACAGGCTGCTGTAGTTAAGTCAATGTTTTTCATAATCTTACTTATCATGATATGCTTTGTTATAAAATTAATTAATCAGTTAAAAGAAGTTGGTTATTGCCTAAACTGTGTAGCTATTATACTCAAGGAGACTTGACAAACTTCTGGACTGTAGAAATAATAACAGGTGGGAAATATCTATGGACGGGGCACATAGCACGTAGAACTGTTTTAGTCAATATTATTTTTCGCTTTTTATAGACTAAAAACCGACTTCAAAATGAAACTAAAAAGCGAAAAATAATATTTGACTAAAACATACCTAATCAGTTCTTTTTGGAGTCGGTGCGAACGAACACATTTTAACTCTCAATTGCTGGCACCGACACCAAAAAGAACTGATTAGGTATGTTTTAGTCAATATTATTTTTCGCTTTTTAGTTTCATTTTGAAGTTTTTAGTTTTTTAATAAACTTATTTTATTTCACAATTTTTAGTCCTCTATTTTTTCCCTCCTAACTTCGCCAAAAATGTCTTTACATCAAAGTAACATTAACTAATATTGGTCCTCTATGGACCCCCCATCCAATGGTATGATAAAAATACGGTATTATATAGGGTCGATTTTTCGACGAAAATTTTTAAGTCTTAAGGAAAGGGTTTACCTACACTCCCACCAGAACGGCGGCTATGTTGGTGTCGTTTATCTTTACCATAGGATAAGGTCTTGCGTTAAATAACAAGTCAAATTAAGAAAAGAACTTTTTTTTTCGTTACTGGGAGTGCGGGTACGCCCCCAGTAAATAAAAATTGGCGGTCTGGTACCTCATAAGCTCCACGTCTGCCTAACACACTACGTTCTGTCGACAAATTGCAGTATTATCTTCTAATCCTATCCGTTAAGGAGTTCTGAGGCTTCCATCATCAGGTCAGCAACGTGACATGATGATTACCAGACTCAAAAATCAGCATTGAGTCAGAAAATATATGCAAAACATTATGGGTGCCTATAAAAATTGAGGGTTGCCCTCGATTTCCTAGGGATCCCATCATCAGGATCTGACTTGGTGTAAATGGGACCACCTCAGGAGTATACCCACCCTTTCAAACTAATAAATAAATTTTGAAATCGGTCCATAATTGACGGCGTAATCGCGTAACAAACATAAAAAAAACAACATACAGACAAATTGAGAACTTCCTCCTTTTTTTGAAGTCGGTTAAAAAGGAGTTCCAATTGATGTTTGCAGAAACATGCTATGCCAAATATGTAATAAACATTGAGATATATTTCTTAAATTCTTAAGACACTGGTTGTTTCTGTGGTCTATGATGCCACACATGTGACATAATACAAAACCAGAAGCACAGTATAAGCAGAGCAAAAATCAATTCCAATTATGCAAGTTATTGGAACTAGCCTTATTCTTTTCAGATAACATAGACAATGAAGAAGTATATGATGATTGGAGCGGTGCAAATGAGCAACATCGCAAGTTGTTGGACAACACCGAGCAGGTGGAACGTACCGGCAAGACTCTCACCGAGGGATACAGGCTTGTGCTGGAGACGGAACAAATTGGTGCAGCCGTACTCCAGGACTTGAGTGGGCAGAGAGAAACGATACAACGGTCTCGTGGCAGGGTATGACTATATTATAATAAATAAATAAATATTTGACAACATTACAAACATTGCTCTGATCCTTATAGTCCGGTGTGCTCGCCTCTCGGCTACGGAAGTCGTCATTAACTAATCTGAAAATAATTGATTTTAAGGTGTTTCTTTTAGAAGCTGGATAGCTCGCTAAGCATCTGCACACTTGGCGGCCTTAGCATTAGTCTAGCTCAAAGCAATCAATCCTATTTCTTGGTGTCTCATTAGACAGCAGGAGCTTAGTAGTAAGGCGTCCAGCATTGTGGCCTCAGCCTAAAACACTTAAGTAAAAATCAGACACTGTCAAGTCACGCTAGAGCCGGAAAACCTAGCTACGATTTACAATTACGCCACAGGACACTTCTTGCGACCGCCATTCGTGACAAAATTGGTTGCAAACATCTGCAACTAATCGTTCGCCGACAAAAAGTCGCGCTCTAAATATGAAAACTCCGTAGCCGAAAAGAAGCCGAGCACGCCGACAATGTAGAAAATATACATTCCTCTATTGCCTCCGGTCTTTTTGTAGTAATAACACACTATATCACCAGCCTATACCAGTCCACTGCTGGACACAGGCCTCTCCAAAAGGAGGATTTTGCCATAATCGCCTCGCTTGGCAGGCGGGTTGGCGAACGCAGTTTGGCCAATGGTGGAGAGGAGACGCTGCTGCCCGTCTCTTTGTGGCGGTTCTCCTGTAGTCGCCTCTTACGACACCCATAGGAAGAGAAGGGGTGGTGCAATTCTTTTAACGTGCCGGCATCACACGACACACTATAACAGAAGTGCTATCGCTACTTACCTTAGGATCAGAAGAAGAGTATGTGATGTTGTTGAATATTTATATATATCTACTAGCTGTGCCCGCAACTTCGTTTGCGTGAACTACAGGATGTTTGGTATATCAAATATATCCCACAGGATCACTTAAAAGAAAGTATCCTATATGATAATCCAGATCATATTCTTTAGTGTGCAAAATTCCATCCAAATCCGTTAGCCATTTACGCGTGATTGAGTCACGAACAGCCAAACATCCACATAAACTAACTTTCGCATTTATAATATTAGTTAGTAAGATTGTGTAGCAACTTGCAGGTTCAGCTAACGCGTTTTGTGATTATCACGGAATCCACGACCAATTTCTGGTGATCCAAGTATTTTGTGATTATTTAGGCGCTTTGCAAACGGCGCGGGGCGGGCCAGGCCGGTCAATTTCACCGCGAACGATAGCGCAGAGGGTATCCTATACTACCAACGCACACAGGTGCCCGGCACTGGCGGCGCGGCGAGGTCAGCCGCGGGCATCGACGGGCAGACGCGGTTATTATAGCTTCGCGGCCATAAAATACTGCCTTGCCCCGCCGTTTGCAAAGCGCCTTAAGGGACAGCATAATAAAAAAAGACACTACTTCCAGCTCCGCGAAACAGACGAGCAACTAAACCGTTCATCCCGCCTCCTCAAGACTATGGTATCGCGCGCGCTGCAGGACCGGTTCATACTAGTCGCGTTGTTCCTGGCGCTGGGCGCGCTGGGCTGCCTCGCGTTATACTTCACTGTTCCTTAACCGAAAGGCTTGGGAGAGTTTTAACAGACAGCGGACTGTGGGATGCAGCCTCGGATAGTGTTGCCGAACTATCGATAGACGCCCTATCGATAGACAAAAGGACTGATAGTCTGATATAGGCCTCAGAGTCTACATAATCTGAAATTATTAGTTATAATTATTTAGTGTTCATTGTCAAAAGGCATTGCCTGAACCAAATGTTAGCATGTAACGTATCTGATACCATCTTGGCGGATCTGGGGTTCTAGAGGCCTAGCACGGAAATGTATCTTTCGTTCGGATGTATAAACCTAGCAAATTTAAATTACCAGTCTCATGTGTCAATCCTTTGATAAAATATGACCAACTCAATCTAGCCGTGAAAAAAGCCCGACAGTTTTCCATTGTTCATAAATTGTCAAACCTTTGATTCAAGCGAATGGATATTTTTATCGAATAATACTACCGACACGACGCTTTCGTATTAGGCCTCCTGTAGCTTAATGCGCTCACCAGTGACTCGCAGCAGGCTCGTGCCTACGTACTCACTTGATACAGTATCATATACGTTACATGCTACACGGCTAGGTGAGTACCCTGCTTAAAATACGACTCATTGGAATGATCTATCACCTTTAATCTTCTAACTTCAGACACTAACTTGTTTAACGCACTATGTATTATTGAAATTGAAATATTGTAACATTTGTAATGATATTCTGTTTATATACCATTATGTCGGTTAAGGATAGCAGATTTATATTTATTGAAAACCATGAGTTTTCAGCATCATTTCAATGTAAGTAGAAAGCATTTAATAATCGTAGGTCATATCATGGAAACATCCTGTTTTTGAAAATAAATTGTAGACTCAAAACTTACCTACTTCTAATTGACTAACTATTGTCAAATTATTATTCACTAATAATTCCAACTCATTTCATTCAAGGAACACCTTATTTAATACATTATTTCATTCACCAATCATCTGTAAAATTAGATTTTAAGATTTTAATCGTTTTGAAATCAATAAACATATTTTAGTCCGAGACACCCTCTTTATGTTCAAAAACAGGATTCTTTAATTATAAATCCATGCACCTCTGTACATACTTGATATTTCGCAAAGAACAGCAGTTCAAAATTCCTATGCGTTGTGATAATTTTAGTTAATTATGTTTGTATGTTCTTGTATTCGAGATGCGTATATTTTTAAGTGCAGTAAGTATGTATTTGGGACTATGTGACGCCGAATGGCGCTGTAAAGTCAAAATGTATGTTGCTCTATGACTGCGCCGCGATTTCTTGTTATATTTCGTTCCTAAGAGCGCAATAGATTTTCGTCTCAAAGCGCCTCGGACAATACACGATATGATATATAGCAATTAATCGACTACCAACCAACTGTCAAAACATGATATACCTAGATCTACGTAGTTTATTTGATCAGTGTACCTACATAGCTGCCATCTTATACTTTTATCTTATTGACGTCACGGTCATGCTCGCTGTTTCGATAAAATATCATAATTCGACATTATCGTTCTGTTGGTCATACTGGGAGGGCTAGCCGCTGGATATCAAGTCCCTTATTTTAAACATTTAGGGCGACCGCTGCGTTAAGCGACCGTCGCGGGCATAAGCAAACGACAAGACGGCCTGCGCAATGTAGCGGTGTTGTACAACCCAAGTACACAGCGCCCCATGACGTAGTTCGAGGTAGGAAGGTATAAGAAATGAAACTTTAAGTATCCAACTTTACCAAACTTTTTAACTTTATTATGCACCTTAACGGCACCAAGGTCATTATCCAAAAAAACGAAAACATTGCGCGGTGTAAAAGACAACCTACGCCATCTATGGTAAAATTTAAGAAATAACCTAAACAGGTGTTCTTAGTTTTTCCTGGAGCCATTACATACTTTTGACGACCTTCGTAGCCGAGAGGCGAGCACGCCGGACTTTAAATGGCGCCGCCATCTCCGAGGTTCCGGGTTCGAACCCCGGTCGGGTCAATGTAGAAAACGAACTTTTCTATATTGGCTCGGGTCTGGGTGTTATGGTACCGTCGTTGTTTCTGATTTCTATAACACAAGTGCTTTAGCTACTTACCTTAGGATCAGAGCAATGTATGTGATGTTGTCCAATATGTATTTAGTTATTTGCTTAGACTGTACGCGCGGGGGTCCCGCCTAACGTAGCAGCGTCCCTTACTGTAACTTTATGGTATAAATTGTGAATAAGTGTCTATCTAAAAATCTGAAAAATTATGTTACTTTAAAAATGAAGCGCGCTTATAAAATGTAAGAACGTAAATATTATAACAAATCTGTATATTATGTATAGTTAAGCTTATATCATCTTAAGACTGTTATGTAGATAAATGAATTTATTGTAGATAGGACAAATATTTACTCGCCTGCGCAATATAAGTTATAAATAAAAGGTGTGGCTTAAGAAACTGGGTTTTATTTCTTACTAAAAGCCAATAGTGAATAACTTGAATACTCATTTACGACAATGCTTTCCGCTTTATGCTTATGTTATGTAAACGATCAAATTACATATAATATGAAGAGTGGGATTAGAAAGGACTAAAAATACGATGTTGAGCGCTGGGCAAAAGATGCACAGAAGACCGTTACGATTACGTGATTGGCTAGTCGCGCGACGCGCCTGCACCGCCGGCCGGGATTGGTTGTTAGCTCCGCGCACACGCATCTCTGATACGATGATCGTCTCGTAAGATGCGCAAACCGATTCTCACTCTTTGCCCCAGCGCTCATTATCGGTGCCGGGTACTTTATCCTTGATTCAATTGCCATCTCGCTCAAACAGAATCTAGTTATCCTACTCTAATTTACCGTAGTAGAAAGAGACACAATGAACTAACCGTATCCAATTACGATCTGTTGATTTTAAAAAGTTAGCGCCAAATAAATGTAACTTCAACTTCGAAATAAAACAGAATGTGCAGGAAAATTACATAATATATTAATTCTATAACTTTATATTACATTTAAATACAATATCAATAATAATATTAACAGTAAACAACTGTGCCATTCTTGATACAAAAATGTAAGAAAGGCACAACGATTCTTTAAAACAAGGTGTAACTTGAACAACGCACATTCCAAATGCTGATCAAATACCAGAATTTTCTATAAAATCAACAACGAAATTTCAAAATATGTCCGATCAGCGTAACAGTCGATTGGACATTTATATCATCATTTCAGCCGGCGGACGTCCACTGCTGAACATAGGCCTCCCCCAGTGACTTCCAGATCAGCCGGTCGGAAGCGGCCTGCATCTAGCGGCTTCCTACAACCTTTACCAGGTCGTCTGTCCACCTTGTGGGTGTGAGTCCCACCCTGTGCTTGCCGGTACGTGGCTTCCATTCTGGAACCTTTCTACCCCATCGGCCTTCAGTTCTACGTACATTTTAATTGGTAAGTTTTTTAAAATTTTGTAGTTTTGTCCCTCAAATATATTTTATATTTGAACACCAGTCAGCTTTTAAGAGAACTTGCATTTTTCAAGTAACACCTTGTATATTACGTTACAATTTACACTATTTCAACAATTTACAATAGCGACCGTCCACTTCTGTTCATTCTTCCGGCAAACAAGAGACATACAGTTAATAACTTTGGCTCTCTCAAATCATTCGTAATATTTAGCAGTTTAGCACTTCAACTAAGTACAACTCGCAAAAATTTAAAACTTCTCTGACTTCCGTTAAGAATTAGAATAGTTTGTTACGGGATTGCTACCATGTACCTTATTTTTGAGTTCCCGATATTTCGGCACTGTTGCAAGCGCCATGATCACGGAGTAACTGAAGATCTTGCGGGTAAGTTGTTACGGGCAAACATATCGGTCTACCCTCTTTCGCAGTCTTTTATTGCACGCGTCGGTACCATTGTCTACAAACTCACTATTTTCTCGCACCTGTTCTCGACACACAACACAAACAGTATCTGACCGCGACACAGCAGTTTGTTGTTTTTTCCGGTTTTTGCACATACGAATCACTGGATTCCAGACACTTGACAATTTAAACCCATCCTCACGATTGAAATTTTTGTACTTTGTAATTTCAATCGCTTCCCTGACCATTCTTGGTATGTAGTGGCGTTCTGTCGAAATGATCTGAGGGTTGTGAAACTCAATCCAGTGATTGAGACCTGATTCCAACAAATGTTCCGCGATTGCCGATTTCTGTTTGTCGTTGTTTTTGACCGCTTTTATGTGTTCCTTCATTCGGCACGCTATGGTACGTTTTGTTTGGCCGATATATGAACTGCCACAGCTGCAGTCAATCTTATAGACACCTGGTTTCTCCATTGGGAAACTATCTTTTGGAGATCGTAGACATTGTGTTACTTTTCTTAATGGAGTGAAGACAGTATTAAGTGAGTATTTATGAAGTACGTTTGAGATCTTGTCTGTCACTCCTCTTATGTATGGCAAGAACACAGGTTGCCTGTCTACTGTGTCTTTAAAGTGTCTTGATTTGTGTCTAGATGGTAGCTGCCCTCTATATCCATTATTCTGTAAGACTTTCTGAACATGTTCCAACTCTTGGTTTAAGTGTTCAAGGTCACACAAGTCATAGGCTCGATTTGTCAGTGCAGTTACTACAGAATTAAGATGTCGAGGGTGGTGATGCGAGGTTGCGTTGAGATAGCGGTCAGTGTGAGTGGATTTTCTATAGACAACAAACAACAGTGCCGAAATATCGGGAACTCAAAAATAAGGTACATGGTAGCAATCCCGTAACAAACTATTCTAATGTTAGTGACCATGAAAGTTTAAAAGAATATATTCCGTTAAGAATGAACGAAAGAGATGGCTCGAAAAATCTATGGGCCTGTTTCATCACTTATTACTTAGCCCATTGCAAGTGTTACTCGATCACGTAAATATAATCACGTACTGTCTTATTCAGAGTGCATTTGCTAGTCTGGAACTAAGGTTAAAACACCGTACTATCGTACAAAAATCAGTGGTTTAACCTTAGTCCGGACTAGCAAATGACTTTGAATAAGACAGGAAAATAGTATCTATTCAACGGCCATTGCCTAAATTCAAATAATTTATTTGTGGTCCATAGGTTGGTCATACAGAGTTGGTTGGTTTGTAGGACGCTGTACAAACTACAAACCTAGCTAGATTTTATTGTTTAATCGTCATTATTTCTGGTGAAAATACATGTTGAGTATAAAGTTCAAATAGAAATAATGATGCTTACTTATCAAGCTTGAAGCTGGAAACATACTATCGGACGCGGCTTACGGACGCGGCTTACAGCCGCGACTTAAAGGAATCTAGGTATTGAATTTACACTAAGGTGTGCAAACCATCGGACGTCAGTCGCGGACGTAACCTTCGCTGACCTTGAGCGCTCGGACGTCCGACAGCAATCTGGCGCGCTGGATGTTTCTGTAAGCCGAAAACGTCCGCGGACGGTATGCACGGGGTGCGGACGCGTCCGAGCGTCAGAAGGACGCCGGCTGCGCGAGAGCTCACACGTGCTTATTGATTGCATGAACATTTTTATTATAAGATAGCTAGCGATTTGATAACGTATGCGAAAAAGAAACCCGCTTATCACCGTATTCAGTATTATGTTACAGGAAATCCCCAGGACCTGGACAAGATTTATTTAGGGTTCCGTACCCAAAGCGTAAAACGGGGCCCTATTACTAAGGCTCCGCTGTCCGTCTGTGCGTCTATCTCATGAACCGTGATAGCTAGACAGTTGAAATTTTCACAGATGATGTATTTTTGTTGCCGCTATAACAACAAATACTAAAAACCAGAATTAAATAAATATTTAAAGGGGCTCCCATACAACCAAAGTGATTTATTTTGCTCGTTACTAAGACTCCGCTGTCTGTCTGTCTGTCTGTCTGTCTGTCTGTCACCAAGCTGTCTCATGCACCGTGATAGCTAGAAAGTTGAAATAAATATTTAAGGGGGCTTCCATACAACAAACGTGATTTTTTTTGCCGTTTTTATAGAAAATGGGACGGAACCCTTCGTGCGCGAGTCTGACTCGCACTTTGCCGGTTTTTACAGATAATGGTGCGGAACCCTTCGTGCGCGAGTTCCACTCGCACTTGGTCGGTTTTTTGGCCTGGATAATTGTATTTTGGATTAGCTACTATTTTTCAGAATTTTCTTTCAAAATCTACTAAACGATACAGATTTTCTACTGAAATTACTACTAAATCATCGTCCTCTTTGTCACAAACCTACCAAAAACGTAGAAATCTACTTAAAGTGGTCACACTCATGGCGTCCGCAAGCAACGTCCGAGGACCGTGCACACTTATCAGTCGCGGCTTACAGCCGCAGCAGTCCGTAAGCCGCGTCCGATAATATGTTTCCAGCTTGATAAATATTCAATTTTACTTGAATTTCATTTATTTAAACGCTACATTATATTAGTCAGTCCCGTATTTGAATCCAAAAATCCATATATTTACTACCTTTGCGAACTTTGTATTATTAGTTTTGTCAATCCAATTTTGAGACTGTTGGCAACACGGAACAATATCGGGTAGACCATATAACCAACAATATTTCACGTTCTAATTAAACCTAACACACTAAATAATTTAACCAATAATTTTCAATGGTATTGCTTCTGAGAATTTCACTCAAATCGAACGTTTACGAACGTTCGCTATCGAGTATCGAGCAATACTCTTTAGACTTTATAAAATCACTTTCTTGCTCAAATCGTAACTTGTACGTTTAAAATTGTCATTATAAGGCAAGTACATAATAGGGTTACAACTATTATTTTGATGAAACAGACCCCGAAACGCATAGACTACGATAACCCACCTGACTGATTACTTATTCGAAATGTCACTTTATAAGCGCTCACTATAGTTCGTTCGCGTTAAGTAGTTCGCGTTGCAGTGATACTTGTTCACCGGCGTAGCCACGCCCCCTAACCAATCAAATCGTACCTAATTAGAAAGTCAAGTTCACAGTGACCAGTTGAACGCATACTTTCGAACGAAACGGTTATGAACACTTCGGTGAATACACCTTTACGCTGCAGTTGCACTGATGACTCACTGCATTCTTAACGCGAACGTACTATATAGAAATTACTTTACAGGCAGCGTTGCCATGGTATCGAATCAAATAGGCATTTTAATCACTAACATCAATATGTAATACATTGTCAACCGTACAAATGTCATTTTTGTTTTAAAGTGCTCGCTAAATATATACAAAATACATTAACTAATGACTTAACTATTTACGAAAGCATCTTCTTCTTTTTATATTACTGGCAACCCACGCCTCTTCAGTCTAGTTGACTGAGGATTACTTTGATTTATTTGGAGGATTTATTCGATTGTTTGATCAGTGGCAGAACCACTGAATCAGTGATCAGATAATCACTACGGGCAATACCAAAACAATGCTACACCACACACACATTTTAATACAAACAAAACGGTTGGTCAGAATTTCGAGTTTGATCAGTGGCAGAACCACTGAATCAGTGATCAGATAATCACTACGGGCAATACCAAAACAATGCTACACCACACACACATTTTAATACAAACAAAACGGTTGGTCAGAATTTCGATTTTAGCGTTCCCAAAATTAGTTAATGTTAAGTTATATCAATTCGGAACATGTTAAAGCTCGGTAAAATCGATTTGGGCTCAATTCGGAAAGTACCGATCGACAAAAGTGACGGTTGACGTTAATAACTCAAATGCCTGCTCGTTTCAATATCTTGGCAGGACTGTTATTCTTATTAGTCATACATGTCCATTTCATTTTTTCGTAGACTTATTATACAGTCAACGTCAAATAGTTGGTGACAGTCAAAATGTCATATTATCCTAATTACACTAATATATTTACAATGAAACAGTACAAATGTTAAAAAACGTGTTTCAATTTATATATAAAACCACTATTTGTAAATAACAAACCGCAACAGTCGTTGGTTAAGTAGTTGTGCAGGCAAGATGAAATTGTATATTTACTACATCTATCAAAATGGTAATTTTGTTTTGACTGCCACCAACTACCTGATGCTGACTGTAGAAGCGGTACTTCTAAAATGGTATGTAAGAGAATTAAAGACGAAAAAAACAGTATTACGTTTTCTTGTAAGAATAAAACTAAAATCACATATAATTTACATTGCACCTCAAATAATATAAAAATAAATTGATAACATCTCCAATTACTAGTGTTTCTGGCTGCGGTAGCCTTTATTTTATGGAATAACGTAAGCAAGAACAACTCATTTCAGCTTGTAGACTTAAAAAACAAAATAAGTCATAACTGGTTGAGTGAGCATATTTAAAAACAAACTGGATAAAATATCAACACTTTGAATGCCATGGTAAATAGAAAATCTGTTCGAGGTTTCGTAACAGCTTTTTCTATATTTAAGTTTATTTTATATTCTTGGTAAAAAAATGCTTTGAATGCAATAAATAGTTGTCAAGTTTGGCAACAAGTGACGTCGTAGCTTTTTAGCCATAATATCTGAGATAGGCGTTTCGCAAGCTTTTAAATAGTTCGTCGATTGACTAGTAGCCACTTATTCGATAACCACTCAACCAATCACGCTTTCACATTAGTGGAATACCATTCCTTGAATCCACTTCCGGTTCACTTACGACTTATGCCGCGTTTACATTATTCGGTTAGGCCGAATTCGGTTGCAGATCGTATTCGATTAGACCGTATTCGATTAGACGGTAATCGACTAGCCCGCATAAAAACAATCATTGATGTAAGCCGTACCCTTATCCCTAAAAATTAGCGAACAGCAATAATCGCGCAATTTAAATTTTGATTTTTAGCAATTACCATGCTAGGTTTATTTATGATTTTTAATACTTGACAAAAAAAAAATTAAGCTTTTCTGATCTTTACCAATAGTTTAATATTTGTAACAATATTTATATCGGGTGTTCACGGTAGTATACCGCAACATATATCAGGAAAAAGCTGGTTTGACAGCGAGAAACACTTAAAGATTTCGTCGGGTCAGCTAGCGTCTCGGTAACTTAGTTGGAAAAGCACTCGACCGGTATGCGATGGTCGTGGGTTCGGATCCCACTTGAGGCGGACGATTACTTTCAAGTATTAAAAGTCATGAATAATCGCGCAGTCATCGCCCGATTGATGCTTAGTGTCAAAATCTATGTGCAGCACTGTCAGTAGATTGTTCTTTTTTTTGCTCTTAATTTGCGATTTTAAAGCCAGAATTGCGCAATTTTCGTTATCGGATTGCTTTTGCAAGATACGGAATCAGGGTACCGGTTAACATGTTCGACTTAAGACCAACGTCCACAGACCAGTTCAGTTAATGAATTCGGTTAAACCGAAAGCAATCGCAAATTCGGTTACCGATCATTCTTAACAATTCGACTAACAAATTCGATCAAACAGAATGCAGCCGACGTATTCGCTTACCGGCTAATGTAAATGAGTCAATACAATTTAGTCAAAAGCAGTCGTCGTTAACGGTCACCAACCAAACCTAACAAGCCAATTCGGTAAACGAAATTTATTCGAGTTTCTTGCGCGCTGCTTCTTCTCGGCACTAGCACACAAATTGTCCCTAAGCAGTGGTAGGTAAAAATATATTATTGGGACGTGTTAAAGTGCCTTTAATGGCCAATTTGTAGAAATAAATTATTTTGATCAAAATCGATTACGGTCTACACATTAGTTAACAAGTGAATTCGGTTAAAGAAATCGATTTAACCAAATTCGGTCTACCTATTCGGACACCTATGTACAACTAGCGGCACGTATGTTCAGCGCTGGGGCAAAAAGTGGGGATCGCTTTGCGCATCTTACGAGACGATCATCGTATCAGAGACGCGTGTGCGCGGAGCTAACAACCAATCCCGATCGGCGGTGCAGGCGCGTCACACTACTAGCTAATCACGTAATCGTGCGATCTTCTGCGCAACTTTCGCCCCACGCTCAACTTACGAGCCGCTAGCTGTAATGTAAACGCGACATGATTACATCGGTAGTATTTATTGTAGCGCTAATATCGAAGGCGGGCATTACGTGAGGTTCTCCTCCGAAGGCGGCTCGTCGACGCTCTGTCCAAGCGCGAGTAGACGCATCTTGTACTCGTTAAGTTTCGCGTCCTGGTGCAGCAATAAAACAATAATAATAAAAATAGAAATTAATATTACATAAATAGAATTTCATATTACACATATAGAAATGGATAATATACAAACTTGAAATTCTAAAAAAAATTACATAAGTAAACGAATCTATGACACCCGTCATCATGTTGCAAACTAAAGTAGTAGTAGTAGTAGACGACCTCCGTAGCCGAGAGGCGAGCACGCCGGACTAATATGGTGACGCCATCTCTGAGGTTCCGGGTTCGATCCCCGGTCGGGTCAATGTAGGAAACGAACTTTTCTATATTGTCTCGGGTCTGGGTGTTGTAGTACCGTCGTTGTTTCTGATTTCTATAACACAAGTGCTTTAGCTACTTACCTTAGGGTCAGAGCAATGTATGTGATGTTGTCCAAAATTCATTTATAACAAGTTTTCGAATTGCAAAGCTAGACTGACAACTGTTTGGAAAGTTTCTCAATTGGACACCACGAGGGAATGTTTCTTTGGGGGAAGGCCTGTGTTCAGACCAATCATAGGAGTGCCCATAACTTACGACTAAAAAAATAAATTGAAAAAAGTCTTTTAAAAAGCGCAAGCAGTTGGCAAGCGACGCGTTCACCAGAACTGTATTACGGCCACTTAGATAATTTTGAAAAAAAAAACCAGCGAAAGCTTCAGTTCATTCGTGAGCCTTGCCACCTCGTTCCCTAAGTGCTGGTCTTTGGCTTCATACTCTTTCAACTTGCCGTCGATTTAAGGTTAAGGTTAAAGATCTTTATTCTCATACGAAATAACATTTCATTTATAATGAGATACAGGATTTATGATTAATGAATTTTTTTTATTAAATTTGACTTGGCGCTTCATAGTTAACTACTACTATTCAGCCTATTGCAGTCCACTGCTGGACGTAAGCCTCCCCCAAAGAGCGCCAATAAGCACGATCACCCCCTTTTTTATCCATCCACTGCCAGCCATCTTTCTAAAGTCGTCGATCCGTCGAGCTGGGGGGCGTCCTACACTACGTTTGCCTAGGCGTGGTCTCCACTCGAGAACCCGTTTAACCCACCATTCATCGGTTCTGCGACAGATGTGGTCAGCCCACTGCCACTTAAGCTTGCTACATTTTTTGATTATGTCCATTACTTTGGTCTTCTGCCTGATGATCTCGTTTCGGATTTTATCTTTCATCGAAATCCTAAAAATCGACCTTTCCATTGCTCGCTGAGTGACATGGAGTCGGTGGGCCAGTTTACTGTCATGTTCCACGTTTCGGCTCCGTAGGTCATCACCGGTAGGACGCACTGACTTTATCCTTTAAAGTTTAAAACAAATTAACATACCTGATCAACAAGCAACACCAGCAAATCCTCCTGATCCTTTTTCAGCTTATCCAACTCTTCGGAAGCAGTCGCCTGCGCTTCTTGAGACAGCCTCAGTTCATTCGTCAGCCTTGTCACTTCGTTCCCCAAGTGCTGTAATTTAGCTTCATATTCCTTGACTTTGCTGTCGTCTTGGCTTGGCGCTTGATAGTTTGTAGGGGAGGCAGATACTTGCGCTTTTAGTAATGTATTCTCGTCTTTTAGGTGGGAGTTTGAGGCTATTGAGTCGTTGAGAGCGCTCTGGAAAGAAATATTAGTTATATAGAGCATGGCCCAAAGCGCCATATGGGTTTTTACTCTGTTGAGTATTTTTTCTCATGTCATACAGGAGCGAGTAATGAGTCTTAACGCTGGGAAGTGAGCGAATAATACGAGCTACTTTATTCCGTGACGAGGCCAGGCTTTCAATGATTTTCATGTTTGTTTACACTTCGGTTGACAATCTAGGTTTAAATTATTACAAATCAGACATTTTAGTACGTGATAGTATGGGTGTCAGTTTTGTCTATGGTTTTAAAACACAACCAGCAATAGTTGTCTATTTCAACTTCACGTTTATCATGTCTGTGAAATCGCTCCAGGTGGCAGCTATGGACGCGTGTCACGTACGTTTTTTTTTTTTTTTAACTCGAGATGGGCTTACTCTTGACCCCAATCTTGCTGTAGAGCATAGACGTGCGTGTGGAGTGGGTGTGAGGAAAGGGACCTAGGGACCTAGATCTAGCGACTTTCGAGCGTCGACGTAGTGGCATCGCCAATCAGTATTGACGCAACGTCTGCGCTGCGGCATTTACTCAACGCTGATTGGACACTGCCACGACGTCTAAGTTCACGGATGAGGCTCTTGTACTGGTGGAGGGGGCAGCTGTACTGTAGAGTGGGCGCTCGGTACCTGCAGCTGCTGGTTCTGGTGCAGCATCTGGTCCAGCTGCTGCGTGAGCTGCTGCAGTACTGGTCCTGCTGCCGGATGAGGCTCTTGTACTGGTGGAGGGGGCAGCTGTACTGTAGAGTGGGCGCTCGGTACCTGCAGCTGCTGGTTCTGGTGCAGCATCTGGTCCAGCTGCTGCGTGAGCTGCTGCAGTACTGGTCCTGCTGCCGGATGAGGCTCTTGTACTGGTGGAGGGGGCAGCTGTACTGTAGAGTGGGCGCTCGGTACCTGCAGCTGCTGGTTCTGGTGCAGCATCTGGTCCAGCTGCTGCGTGAGCTGCTGCAGTACTGGTCCTGCTGCCGGATGAGGCTCTTGTACTGGTGGAGGGGGCAGCTGTACTGTAGAGTGGGCGCTCGGTACCTGCAGCTGCTGGTTCTGGTGCAGCATCTGGTCCAGCTGCTGCGTGAGCTGCTGCAGTACTGGTCCTGCTGCCGGATGAGGCTCTTGTACTGGTGGAGGGGGCAGCTGTACTGTAGAGTGGGCGCTCGGTACCTGCAGCTGCTGGTTCTGGTGCAGCATCTGGTCCAGCTGCTGCGTGAGCTGCTGCAGTACTGGTCCTGCTGCCGGATGAGGCTCTTGTACTGGTGGAGGGGGCAGCTGTACTGTAGAGTGGGCGCTCGGTACCTGCAGCTGCTGGTTCTGGTGCAGCATCTGGTCCAGCTGCTGCGTGAGCTGCTGCAGTACTGGTCCTGCTGCCGGATGAGGCTCTTGTACTGGTGGAGGGGGCAGCTGTACTGTAGAGTGGGCGCTCGGTACCTGCAGCTGCTGGTTCTGGTGCAGCATCTGGTCCAGCTGCTGCGTGAGCTGCTGCAGTACTGGTCCTGCTGCCGGATGAGGCTCTTGTACTGGTGGAGGGGGCAGCTGTACTGTAGAGTGGGCGCTCGGTACCTGCAGCTGCTGGTTCTGGTGCAGCATCTGGTCCAGCTGCTGCGTGAGCTGCTGCAGGCGCGCGTCCTGCTGCCGGATGAGGCTCTTGTACTGCTCGAGGGTGCCCGCGGAGGGCGAAGCGCGGGATTCCGGCTGGGACTCGATTCCGTTCTCGTGCTTCACTGTTAGGCTTTCGACGACGACACCTGGAATACAATCGTCTAAGTTTGAACTGCTGTAGTCTTAATGCCATGTGGCATTTATGGACCTAGTCGACTTTTTATCATTAACATTTCAGCCATAGGACGTCAACTGCTGAACATAGGCATCGGGTCTGAATGTTGTGGTACCGTCGTTGTTTCTGATTTCTATAACACAAGTGCTTTAACTACTGACCTTAGGATCAGAGCAATATATGTGATGTTGTCCAATATCATCATCATCATCTAGGCCTCCTCAGAAACTTCCAGATTGGCCGGTTGAAAGCAACCTGCATCCAGAGGCTTCCTGCAACCTTTACCTCCTGGTAAAGGGACGCCTATCCACCTTATGGGTGAATTCCCACGCTGCCCTTACCGGTACGTGGCCTCTATTCCAGAACATTTCTGCCCTCGGCCGTCAGGCCCTTCAGTTCTACGTGCTATGTGCCCAACTGCCACTTTAGCTTGCTAATCCACCGAGCTGTGTCAGCGACTTTTGTTCATCACGGATCTCCTCATTTCTGATTCGATCTCGCAAAGAAACACTGAAGATAGCCCTTTGCACAGCACGCTGTGCAACCTTTGGCATTCTTATAAGGCCCACCATAGTAAAAGACCACGTTCCTGTTCCATATGTCATTACTACTAGATGTTGTAGACTTTCGTCTTTAGGCACTGAGGTATTTTGGACGAGAAGATGTTGCAAGTCTTCCGAACGCTGCCCATCTGAGTTGGATTCGATGATTGTACTCCTTCTCAAAATCAGATAGACCTACCCAACTCGATCACTTGTCTCAGGTAAACATATTTATTTATTTTATTTATTTATTGCAAACTTTACAGCATGTAAATTTAACTTAAACTACTTAGAATTAAATGCTTACATAGCCAATAACAAAGTTTGTCATATTAAATTAATATTATAGGACGGTAAGACACGGAAGGGTTATACGGAAAAAATATACCAAAAGTAGAAACTAAAAATAGAAAAAAGAATAACAAGATATGTCCGGTGAGTGTGTGTGATGTGTATGCGTATATGTGTATGAGTGTGAGTTGAGTGTGTGTGTGATGCTCTATTTACTGGGGTGATTCGCAAAATTTTGGCAGTTTCCGTACTACGTGTGAGATGAATCGAGTACGTGTCAAAAAGAAAATATCGACATCGCTAAATCTGTCTTCAAAAGTGTGCACAATTCTGTGCAGGACAGAGTGAGCAGCATAGTTTGCCCTGACCGTCCCGGCGTAGAATGAGCGCATATGCCTACGTCTGGAGCGAATTTTAAAGGCGCACAAACCAATGCGCTCAGTGAGCTCTGGGGCGTCCAGTACCGCGTTCACCACATCGTACAGGAACTTCATGTCTGCGATTAAACGCCGTTCCTCCAGTGAGTGGAGACATAGAGTTCTAAGTCTCTCTTCGTAACATTCTCGTTTTTTGAGGCGACACATTAAACGGCGAGTGAAACAACGCTGCACCCGCTCCAACTGAGCTATGTGCGTTACATAAGATGGTGACCAAACAGCTGAAGCATATTCCATAATGCTCCTGACGTAGGCAAAATAAATAATTCTTAAAGATGTTATTCTTTTAAAGGACCTTGTCGACCTATGAAGAAATCCAAGCATCTTATGAGCCCTCTGACTAATAAAATCAAAATTTGTCAACAATTTGACCACGCAATGGCAAACGTAGTGTAGGACGCTCGCCAGCCCGATGGACAACCTTAGGAAAATGGCTGGCAGTGCAGTTGCCGCGGAGGCCGTACTTTAATGTTCAATATCTCAGTAATTTTTAGACACCCTGGACGGTGATAACAAAACATTGGTGTGACTTATCTTAATATATAAAAAACAAAGTCGTGTTTGTTACATTTCTTATAATTAGAGAACGGCTGGACCGATTTTCATGGTTTAAGATTTGTTGGATTTGTTTTTGTTCCGAATAGCAGAATAAATAATAAAAACATTAAAAAGTTGACGAAAAAAAATTACTGTTTGGTGGTACGAAGTTCGCCTGGTCAGCTAGATTGTATAAATAAAAAATAAAAAACTCACCTTCAAGAGATTTAAACAGCTTGCAGAACTCGTAATCGATCAGAATCTCAGCCGGCGCTTTGACCCTCAACTGAGGGTGTTTTGCCGCTTTATTGTACGACTCGTGTTTCGTCACTTCGCTCAGTTTCCCCGTAAACGTCTCCATGCCTATCCTCTTCAGCAGGAGTTGTTTTAGGGAATCCTTTAAATGAAATATATTTTGCTAGTACCATGTTGCTTATTAAAAGGTAGGCAGGCAGGCACGGCGTCAGGAGATATGCTCTAGCATGCACTACAAATACTTAAATAACGATGTACTGAATAAGTATGAAAATATTACAAGTTAAATGTGGTGCGATTCTTTTAACGTGCCGTGTGGTACCGGCACGTTAAAAGAATCGCACCACCCCTTCTCTTCCTATGGGTGTCGTAAGAGGCGACTACAGGAGAACCGCCACAAGAAGACGGGCAGCAGCGTCTCCTCTCCACCATTGGCCAAACTACGATCGCCAACCCGCCTGCCAAGCGTGGTGATTATGGCAAAATCCTCCATTTGGAGAGGCCTGTGTCCAGCAGTGGCCTGATATAGGCTGGTGATGACAAGTTAAATATGGAATAGGTTACGCGGTGGGACGCGCGGGCGCACCATCGTAGCTGAAGCAAAAGTGAGAGAAACACTGCGGGCTGGGGGGCCAGAGGGGGGCGTGGCGTTAAAAGGGGAAAAAAATACATTTTGATGGCAACATGCGAATTTTTAAATTAAATTATATACTTACCTACTATCATTAAATTAAAAAATCAAAGATACACATTCTAGCTGATTCTACTGCTCAAACACAACAACTTTTTCTATGGGACCAACTTCGAAATCGCAAAAAAAGGATCTCTCAAACTTATGTGATCAGTATCAGACAGTGTATTTTTTTAGGATAAAGTTATTGTTTTTGAGCATCAGAATCAAGCCCTAGAAAATAGTTGACTAATAAGTTTGCACCCTATAGTATAAATAATGTACATATTATACTACTCTATTATTCATCTTTGATTATAAACATGTCTAGATAGAGTGTGGTGCTGCAATTGTGACCAATAGAATAGGCCAGATTTGAGTGAGTTACAACTAAGGTTACTATGGTAACAATTATGGGTTGCTATGGTTACCCACTCAGTGACGCTCGCCCGCGCGCTTGTTAAAGCGCGCGGGCGAGCGTCACTGAGTGGGCGACGCAAACTTTGGCGCCAACAGTTGGCTTATATATTTTTTGACGTATATGACACTCGAACAGGGAATCTTGACATGTACTATGGCGGGCTCCGACGCCTGACCAGTCTTAAAACTAAAATCGCTTGCAAGAACCCAATTGCCAATCACTTCAAGCCACGCCCTACCTTCATTATGTTTCGGGTTCAAACAAGACAATAGGTGTTTAGGCACAAGCAGGCAAGCTTCTATGTATCTAATTGGTTGTAGTAAAACGTAAAATGCATAACCAATCAGGGCGGATTGGGGCGTGTCCGGCGCGATGCGCTTACACAGGAATATTTCAACAAAGCGGTAAGGCGTCGGAGCCCACGATAGTACTTATATAATAAAAGTTATTCATATAGTACAGTACCTTCGAATAGTTTTCAACGGAGTCATCATTGAAATGTATGCAGATGGCCAGAAGGAAGGCTGAGAGACCTTGCAGAAGGTATTCGTTGTCGTCGTTCTCGTTGGAACATGTCTGGTTGACGAGGTAGCCCACGCCTCCGGGTACGCGAAGGAATGCGCTGACTGCCATCGGGCAGTGGCTCATCCATTGGGATAGCAACATTAGTAGGGCTACCTGGAATAGTTTGAATATATATATACACCGTTATTTTTTGGTAAGTGCAAATAATTTAAGGGGATACCCTAGAAACGTGAAGTAAAATATTTGAAAAGTAAATCGCGCAACTATTCTAAATATTCGACCAAATTAATATTTGATAGTCAATTTTGTTTTAAAGATCTATCTTTTAAAAAGTACTAGTGAAAAAAAATCGGTGTACTTATGTATAATTTATCTATGACACTTTTCTTGAAATAAAGATTATTTTAACTAATAATTAATCTAAATTCTAGTCATAACTATAATGAACAATATTACTTATGTAAAAAAATGATCGTAAGTTTTTTTGTGTAAATGCCTTTTTATTAAATTAAATAAATTTGCATGGCTACACTTTAAGGTATAAGAATTAAGACTGTTGATACTTTTAAAATTTTATGACATGCCAACATCTAATATTGTACACAGTTTTAAAGCCAATAAAGATTATTTCCATTTCTATTTAATTCATTAAATATGCGTCACAGAACACACTTATCGTCTCTCTCGAGTCTCTATCGTCGGTCTCGATCGAAGAAAGAAATCAAAATCCTTGTACAAGATATGAGATAACAGGCAGTGAATTGTCTCTTTTGCTAAGAGACCAAAGACCCTAGCAAAATTTAAAAACTTCGTTTCCTAAATTGGCCCAAACCGGGCATCGAACCCAGGACCTATTACGTTCAAAGCACTACGCCAATCGGATCTTCAAATGTTATTTGCTATATCAAATTTTCGTCTCTCCAAAACTCTGTCGCATGCCTTTAAAATGTGTTAAATTACTACCTTACCTTAGCCTGCAGCTTCGTCGACTGCTGCAACAGAAGCGTGCACTGATGCAGCAACGACACCGGCGAGCTACCAATATTAGTCGCAAGTAACACCCTCAACAGCTGATCCTTCTGCCCTGGATTGTCCGTCAGTGCATGCATCAGCGCAACCGCCGAGAACCAGTTCGACAGCACGTCAGACGAGAACAGTCCACCGCAGAGCAATTGGCCGCTGGTCAGACTGGACACGTCAGACGATGAGGGCAGAAGGGTCTGGACGAGACTGGCCTGGCTCATCTCGTTGTGGTAGAGGTAGCATTGGAAACAGTAGAGGACGGCGCATCTGTAATGGTTTAACGAATTGATGTCACGTGGGAATCTTCTGACTTGCGCTTTTCGCGGTTAGTCTAGTTATATTATAGTTCGTTCGCGTTAAGAATGCAGTGAGTCATAATTGTTCACCGCCCTAGCCACGCCCCCTAACCAATCAAATCGTTCCTAATTAGAAGTTCAAGTTCACAGTGACCAGTTGAATTCATACTTTCGAACGAAACGGTGTAAACACCACCGCGGTGAATACACCTTTACTCTGCAGTTGCACTGCTGACTCACTGCATTTTTAACGCGAACGTATTATACATTTAGTGCAACTGCCATTCGATCTTCATAACTTTAAGACCCCTGTGTTACCAGACCTTTTGGTCTGTGGTTATCAGACTGTGTACGTTTTTTTACGATGTTTCCCTTCACCACCTAGCAAGGGGTATAATTCTAGGTTTTAAATATTTATTCTCAGAAAAGACAAAAGTCACTTACATGAAAGCAGCATTATACAGGGTGTAAAAAAAGGCTTAACGAAGCCTTAAACCACGAATTCTATACATAAAACCAAGTAGAATGCAAAAAAAATAATTGCTGGGAAATGACTTTTATTTTTGGGTATCAAAAAAAATAACTTATTTCTAACCCGCAATGTATAGCGCGCGCGCCACAGACTATGCCTGTGTGTGTAAGCGGATCATGTTTCTTTGTAAAAAAGTTTAGTATTATCAAACAGAAGTCAATTTGTAAAAAATCTTTGAAAAAAAATTGTAACATTGACTGTCAATAACTCGGTAACCCGTCATTTCCCAGGTATAGTGTAAAAGAAAAAAATGATCGTAATAATACGTAGAATATGTAGTATTCGGCTTCGTTAAGCCTTTTTTTACACCCGATATATAGATAGATAGCAATCAAATAGGTTTCATAAAATTCCCACCACGGATACCCATGGCCTTGGCATTACCCAACAATAACGTAGCAACATTTGGTATTTCCAGAAACTGATAAATAAGTAATGAAAGTTAAAAATATATTAATTGCATTTTCTAATGTGTGTGTGTCTCACTGGGTAGGCATTATGAATACTTATCTCTTGAATCACAAGGAGTGAGACCATAAAATAATCATTTACCAGGCCAATAATGTTAATAAAGTGTGAAAGAGATGTATTACCTCAGCGAAAACGGTTGTTTCTCATTGACCATCGACATAAGAAGCACCACGATGGCCGGGCGCGGCGGATTTGACGGCGCCATCACGTTCCCCAGGAAGTCCTGATTAGTCACATCGCCCCGCACCACCTCCCCAACAGTGTTTATCGTCTCCGTCAAAATATCGGCCGGAACCCCACTCGCCATCAGAATATTGCACAATGAATCCAACAAGCCCGCGTATTTCATTATCTTTTGACAGCTAGTTATTATTTGAACATTGTTACTGGGCGACACTAGAGTCCTCACGATTTGAAGCATGCAGTGAACGTTGGACACTTTCTGCGGTGACCAGCCCAAGTCTTCCGCATCGTCCGGGGTTTGGAACATCGGTAACATCTTCTGTATGTAATTCCCTTCTTTGAAAAAGTGAATGTTACTGCTGTTGTTTTTTAACAAATTCAACATAAGTAATAAACAGTCTTCTACGATAATTCCGCCGTCAGAGAAACCCTCGGACGATACGATTTCGAAAAGCCTATCGAACGCGTTTTCGAACGCTACGATTTTCTGTATATTAGCGTTTCCTTTCGTCAGTTTTATTAGCAGGAGTAGGGTTTCGTTTCGTATAACTTCTCTTGTGTCTACTAAAAGATCCATCATTTTGGACACACCCATGGGTTTGACTAGAATTATTTCCTGTATATCTTTAGGCCTGTTGGTGAGTAGCGAAGTGAGGAGTTGGACAGCTGACAGTCGCACCCTGAAGTCATACTCATCCAGAAGATCTAAAACCAGTTGTATGTTGTTGTGGTCTTTAATGAACATTTCGGTGAACTGTTCCCCGATGTTCATGGGTATGCTGGGGTTTTCTTCTTCCTCCTCAAACTGCGCTGGGGACATGATGTTGTTGAGAGTGTCAAGGGCGTAGTTTATGGTCTCGTTGTCAGCCCTGTCTAATTCCAGCACCTATGGAATAAAACTTATCTTGATCAAATAAACATCCAGGACCTAATTCAACTCACATTTGCTTAAACTTTACGTGGTAGAGGGATACAAACGACCAGACGATAAGGACGCATTTTATAAACCAATATCAGCGACTACAAGATCTATAAGGTTAGACTTAGGCGAGATTGACACTGAAAGCGTAGCGAAACGAAGATAACTTCGTGTGGTATGTATAAAACGATGCGGCGCTAACGACATGAGCGAAGCGAACCGGGCAAGCACTCTGTGATGGATGGACTTGGAACAGTTTGCTGCTTTTGCTTATTTATTGTGACAAATGTTGTGACCTTATGGTCATCACACCACAGGGTTGTTATTTATTAGGGTAATTATGTAGGTACTTTGATAATTATCCGATACTTATTCGATAATTATCAATGCTGGGTCATATTTACTTCACTTAATTTTTAAAAAAATTATCAGCGTTAGGTGGGACTCGAACCCACGTCCCATCGCATGCCGGGCGAGTGCTTTACCAACTAAGCTACCGAGGACGTCATGTGACAAGATGAAATTCCTCAAGTGTTTTTTCTCGCTGTCAAAGCCAGCGTATCTCTGATCAATGTTGTAGCTATATGTATAGCTGAGTAGTATACTACCGTCAACACCCTATAGAAATAATATACACATATATATATATAGATTTTTTTAATAATATTTGGATTGTTATGTAAAAAATAATTTCATTAAACAATAGATATTAATTAAACTGTATAAATCTTTTACTGTCAGGCATACAAGATACTTGTAATTTGATAAAATAGTCGCTTAATATTTTACTAAATAGATTGCAAGAATATGTTTTCAATTAGAAATCACATAATATTTTTCTGACTGACTGTATTGTGACTCTATTGTGCGCCTATCCATTTTATAATTATGAAGGTAAATTATCAAGGTATGATTCTCTTAATAATTATCAAGGTATAATTATCTTGATAATTATCAAGGTATAATTATCTTGATAATTATCACTTACAACCGTGTCACACCAACCTGCCTCAGGGTGGGCATCCCCTGCGCGCCAACCTCGACGCGGTACTTGCGCGACATCGCCTTGAGCGCGCGGCACGCGTCGCGCCTGTCTTCTAGGAGCGTCGAGTTCTCGACGCGGTTTACTAGACGCTCCACCTGAAGCGAAATATTACATTTTATATAATATTATTTTTATAGAACAATTTTGGAAACAAAAAACTTTGCTTGTTGGGAAATATATTTATTTAAAACTAATATTAACAAATTATTTAACATAAAATACAAAAAAATATATAATTATAGTTTCAAAAATATCTTACTTTTAAAGGGGCAGACAAGTAAAGTGATGGGAAGACTTTGTAAAATAAGCAAGAGGTGTAAGTAATTTGGACTAATTAAGAATATGACAATGAAAAATGGAATGACCTGGCAGAGGCCTATGTTCCACACAGGACATTATGCTTAAATAAATATGCTTTCCCATCATGCTATTTATAAGCATTAAAGGATAAATAGTAATAAAAAGTAGTTGTTGTTTTTTATTTAGAAAAAAACATTTTGGCACAACATACATAGCAACATCCTGTGAACACTGCTAGTTACTCTAGTAGTCTAGGACATTCTCAACTAAAATTGTCTATAATTATTTATATGATTTCACAATTTATTAATTTCAGCCATGTAAGGGAGTTAGTATTCAACAATGTTGGGTTGATGTTTGCCGTGCTATACATGCTACATAACATAAATACAGAATGAAATATACTTAGCACAGGTACCATTCACAACCTTTAAGCTGAACTGAATTTCAGATCATTTTCTTGTTTTCTGGGGTTCAGTAGTACTTGATAATGAGATAGTTAGCTGCTGCTATTAATTAACATTAGAAAACTATCTCTTATGAACTACTAAGTTAAAATTTGGTCCTACAAGACTAAAGAATATGAATGAATTTCTAAATACCATAACACTTATTTGGAGCTTCTACTGGCTTATAACTATTTTGTGGCCACAAAATTAGAACACTAGTGATCTCTACAATTCTTAATAAATGGGTCAGGCGGCGATATAATGTGAAATATGCCAGGAATCACCGTTTCACCAGCTGAAGGTTGTTGTCCGGCCTCCGGCGCGCCGAGCACGGTCTTGAGACCGCTTTTAAAGAAGTCCATTTTGCACTGTTCCCTTCGATCTATTAATATCACAAACAGGTGCTATTAATACGAAACCATGGTATAAAATAGCGAAATTTCAGAAAACCAAATTATTACACAAATGCTCGACACGACACGTCAAAGCAAAATTTGACAGACATTCGGATAAGAACATTGCGTTTTGTTCATAGAAATGTATAAATATTTTTTGATAGTAAATCCACAATTTATAAGATCGACTGTAATAATATTTAGCTTTCTTTTATTTACAAAGTACGAAGTATTTCACGTTTTAATTCTCTATATAGATGTTAAAAGTTTGTCCAAATTCGATGTTCCAACAAAAAGTTCATTGTTATGTCAAACTTGACAAGCGAAATGGCATGAATGACATAATACTGTTTGCTACGCTATTTTGGCCTTTATTGAAAGATGATAAGGTTGATTAATTAAATTACCTACTCACGAATTTTGTAATAAATTTCATCTCTGTTGTGTTGTGGTTTTGGGCTTGTAAATAATTTGTTTGTGCAGTAATTTGAACTAATTTACATTGTGATTGATTTGTTGTGTTGTGTGTGGTGTAGTGTCTGATCAATTTTATTTTGTAACGTTGGAAGTTCTATTTTTCTCACACAATAAAAATGTCAACAGATCTCTTTGCAAGTTTTAACGAACAGTACATGAATATAAACACAAAAATGAAAAAGTTAGTGCCCACTGTTCTATTGATGAATTGAATAATTATTTTTTAGAAACCTAGTAACATCATTCAAATTCTTTCACTCTTCAATATTCATTATTGGTAATCTTTCAGACGGTTTATGCGTAAACCGAACATTTCAGAAGCTACCAACGAGTTTATAGCCTTAGCTATCCAGTGTGAACACTCCGAGCAGCCGGCGTTCGCGGCCCAGGCGTACGTGGGTGCGGCCAAGTGCGAGGCCTCCGCGGGCAACTTCCTGGGCGAGGCGGAGCACTATGTGACGGCTGCAAGACAGTTCATGAAGGCGGAGAAGAAGCTTGTCTCTTTGAAGTTTCACAGCCCTGATAGAGAGAATTTGGAGGTAAGAATGAAGTGAGAATTTACTTTTGTAAATACCAATAGGCTCTACTATTTAAATAATAGATACCTATGTGTTAGACAACACAGGTCTAAGATAGATGGATACTCTTACTGCACACTGAACATATAAATTACCATTGATGTTTACAGAAATATTTTATTTTATTCGGAAAATATAGTGATATTTTTACTGATAATTAATTACTACTTTAGAACTGTATACCATTTACATGTTTTTGAATATGTATAACAGAAAAATTTGCTTATTCATTATTGTGAACTCTGATTCTCTACTAGGCAGTAAATGAACCGTCAAACCAAGATTTTGCCAATGTTTCTTTAAACTGGAAGATGTAAACTTACCTACCTACCTAAGAATTAACAACCTTGTGTTTCCAGCACACCCAGACTTGAGCCTACTTTGAAAAGTTTGTTTTCTGAATCTTCAAACTGGGAACCAAACTCCATTCTTTTAGCTTACAAGATGAATCATTACACCAATATGCTAATCAGATCAGGAACTGATCAAAGTTTGGGTTGATCAACAAAAAGCCCACACCTATTTCTTTACTAACATGTAATCCATTTCAATTCCAGGCAGCCATAGGATGTTTCATGCAAGCCCTCACCAAGTACCCAGCTAAGTCTCCATTACGGACGGCCATCCTGATGGAGCTGGCCAGTGACCTGGTGGAGCTGAACCACAAACTGGAAGCAGTATCCTACTATGAGCAGGCTCTGGAGGCGGTGGAAGAACGGACCATGAGGCTCATGTGTATGAGGAAGCTGCTTGAAATGCAAATTGACTGTGGTATGTGATTAAAGGTCACAATTATAGTTCAAAGATATACTTAATTGCACACCAAAGTAAAGAAGTATGTAATTAAAAAGCGACACCCATAGTCAGTAAGATAAAAATTCTTTATTTCACACAAAAGCAAGGAAACATAGAGCAAGAAAAAATCTATTTAAGTAGTCTTATTGCTAGAAGAGATTTTTCCAACCTTCAGGTTGTGGATTGGTGTATTAAAATTAAGAAGGGGATGTTATTCACTACAAAGATTTAATAGATGCCCGATGAGGACCGATCTTCTGGAAATCTTTGGGGGAGGCCTATGTCCAGCAGTGGACGTCTTTCGGCTGATGGATGGATGGATGAATAGATCACCAGAGATATTTAAAGATAGAGAGATTCAAGATTCTAGTCTATGATTTGAATAAATTCAATCAATCAATCATTTATTGCATGTTAAATGAATTAGGTTTAATCTTTTATCACAGTCATAGTAGACCTTGAGTCAGTGTTCACGTCATCTGAGTAGGAATTAGTAGACTATGTACTAGCAGAACTTCTATCTATTATTTGCGATATTCCACTGTTTTTTATGTAAACTTAATATTGTTTCAGAAAAATATGATCTTGCATTGGAAACTGCTAATGCTATTTGTGATTCTGATATGAATCTATCCGATGATATACTCACAGAGTAAGTACCTAGTTAGTGTTATAGTTATAAACATGTGTATTATGAATAACTAACTGGCGTCGAAAAAGACACATCCACATCATATTCAATTGTTGTATTCTTTATGTTAAGCAAGATACTCTTCTAGCCGTGAAGTATGTAACATATCTGATACTGTATCAACCTGCAAGTGGAGTGGGTACGGCTTGTCCATGGTCACCACATATCCAGCTACGAGCTTGATCCGCAATGCCTGTACCGATAACATGCCGACAACATGTATCAAATGGTGGCTAGTGCTGCGTTCATATTTAATAAAACTCAGAAAAAACATTCAACAGATGAATTACTTTTCTATATTGGCTTGGGTCTGGGTGGTACCGTCGTTGTTTTTGATTTCTATAACACAAGTACTTTAGCTACTTACCTTAGGATCAGAGCAATGTATGTGATGTTGTCCAGTATTTATTTATTAAAACATATTTATTATAGACTAAGTAGAACACAGCAATTTCAGTTCCATCAGAATCCCTTAAGTCTTTAGCAACACAAACTTTTTTCCTATTTTCAGAGTCCAGGTGAGCAGAATACTTCTGACACTGTTAGTGGAACCCCTGGAGGAGGACAAACCAGAATCTCTGAAGCAACTGATGGCTGACCTACTCAATGACACCGAAAGTGACTGTAAGATCATAAACTATTATTGGCCTTATTACAAAAAGATAGACTAGTGTTAAACACTTGTCTAAAGATTAGTCAACCAATTTGAAATGTTGACATATCAGACATTCGAGACATATTATTAAGAAACATTTCAAATTAGTTGACTTATCTTTAGACAAGTGTTCAACACTATATAGTCTATCTTTTTGTAGTATGGCCATATGTATTCATATAATAATGGACTCCTTTGCACTAGATCAGATGTAAATAAAAATGTGTTTACAATAATACTACTTTATTATAACAAGGATAATCTCTACATATTTACTTTTCTTTGATCCTAATTTTATTTTATGACAAATTGAATATATTATTGTCTGGTCTACTCTGTTAGTTCCGTGCTTCAGCAGACTACAAAACCCTTGCGGGTTCGAATCCCGCATGTGAGAAACGCTTGTGTATAAGTAATTATTTCTATGTCATAAACGTATTTAATTATGTTTATGCGTAATTAGGTATCTAGTCGCTATAGGACAAGCTTTGCTTAGTTAGGGACTTTGGGTCGAGATAATTGGTGTGATTGTGGAAAAAAAAGTTCTCTTTGTACTTTTCTCTTATAGCTGCCCACCTAGCATGACCAGCAAAACACGATATAACATAGTGATTTATCGACACCCTACTGTCAAAATATGATATACATAGCCGCTATCTTGAACTTTTATCGAAACAGCGAGCATGTCCGTGCCAGTGACGTTATGGTCATGCTCGCAGTTTCGATAAACGTCCATATTTTGACAGTTGGATGTCGATAAATAGCTATATCATATCATGTTTTGTTAGTTATGCTATGGGGGCTGGGCTGGTTCCGTATCCAAAGGGCGAAAGGGGACCCTATTACTACGGCTTTACTGTCGCGATGTCGGTGTGTCACTAGGCTGTATCTCATGAACCGTGATAGTGAAGTACATAGTTGAAATTTTCACAGATGATGTATTTTTGTTTCCGCTATAACAACAAATACTAAAAACCGGAATAAAATAAATATTTAAGGGGGCTCCCATACTCCCATATAATAAACGTGAATTTGTGCTCGTTTTTATGGATAATGGTGCGGAACGGAACCCGGCTTGCGCGAGTCCGATTCGCACTTGGCCGGTTTTTTTCTAAAGCCTAATTAATGAGTCTAATTTTGTCTTCATTTCTAGCGATCCCCTTCAACAGCGAGCTCCGTCTAAAGCTCCAGTCCATAGTGGTGTGCCATGCGCGCGGCGACGCGGGCGCGCTGCGGGCGGCGGCGTGCGGCGCCGCGCGGACACTCGCGCCGCCGCACGCCGCCGCAGCGCACGCGCTGTGCCGCACGCTAGTGCCGAGCGTCTGAGTGGAGCGCCAGTGTCTTGTAGTAGTTAGTTCATAAATGTCTCTGAGGTTCCGGGTTCGATCTCCGGTCGGGTCAATGTAGAAAACAAACTTTTCTATATTGGCTCGGGTCTGGGTGTTGTGGTACCGTCGTTGTTTCTGATTTCTATAACACAAGTGCTTAGCAACTTACCTTAGGATCACCGCAATGTATGTGATGTTGTCCAAAATTTATTTATTTAAGTGTATTGAAAGCACCGTGTTTTTTGTTGTTACTGGTGACAAAAAGTCAGAACTTCTAGACCAGCCCCCCTAGCATCATCAAAAAAAACACGATATGATATTATAATATTGCGATTTATCGACACCCAAATGTCAAAATATGAACTTATATCGAAACGGCGAGCATGACCGTGACGTCACATGCTCGCTATATACGAGTACATCTTATTTTTGCAGTTGGATATCGATAAATCGCACATCATATTATATCGTGTTTTGTTGGTCATGTTGGGAGGCTGGGTACAGCTCTATCTTAAGTTAGATCATAATCTTGTAAATAAACATCACATTCATGATCTGGAGGTGTATTTTAGAAGCATACATATTCACAAGAATCGCATACGAACTTTAGGCAGTTAAGTACCTAACTAAAGCACTTTATTAGAAATAACGCCGGTATCACAACATCCAGACCGGAAGTTTTTTTTCTTTATTTACCGACAGGGAATCGAATCCGGAACCTCAGAGATAGCGACGCCAAGAGCGGCGTTCTCACCTCACTGCTGCCGAAGTCGCCTAATTCAAACTGTCCTTGTGAGACATAGATAAGGAATGAAGTATTGTGATTATTTTGTACATTTCTTTTATAGTTATATTATTTATATGAATAGTTGTTATCATTCCATTTTACGTATTCGAAACATGTTGTGTAGTCCTATTGCAATGTAATAATAACAAAAATAAGATTTACAAAATTTATTCATTTCTGTAATACATGAACACATTTTGCATTATAATAATGCTCATTAAAAATGTTTGATTGTTTATTACATTTTCATCATGAACATTTTACAATAAAATGTAAATACGATTTGTATTTTTTTTTTCCAATTTTTCAATAAACTGACGATTAAATCCATTTTTAAAATGGTCTCATTAAGACTTTTTGTCAATACTGCTACTACTACTGTTGTCTATGGGTATGTTGACACACAGTTCCCTCCCAAAATTGACTTTATCATCAATAATAGTCACTGGCTGCTCGTCAACTACCTTCACAGGTTTGTCATCTACCAACTTTACAGATTTATCAATCTTCAGTTCATTCGCAAAGTTAGTAGCTGTGTCAACAATCTTATCCTTCAGAGAATGGCTCCACATTTCTTCAAATTCGTCTTCATCACTTTCATCTCCACTTTTATCACTCTTTGCTTGTTTGCCTTCACTGGTCTTCTGCCAGCAGTACTCGAATGGATAGCTCGAGTTCCTGTTGTCGTCTAAAGCTATCTCAAAACGAGTTGATAGAGAGTTGTAAGTAGTGTGGACACCTTCCAACATGTTCACATCGACTTCATCAAAACCTGTGATGGACTTGAACAGGTCATCACCTGACTTCACATCGCTTACACCCTTCCTTTCAAAGAACTGAAACAAAAGAAAAACAATCAATGATGAATTGACAACAAAACAATGCTTTGGAACAATGATAAATAAATATTATGCAACACAAGTGTTACTGTTGCATAATCTTTATTTGTGGACAAATGAGTTTATTTTTAGTCATACTTACATTGCTAATATTGCGGCAATCTCTTAGTAAAAATTCAAGACCATTAGGATGGTCTGGTTGAACAGATTGGGAGACATCAATAAACCAACATTTGTTGTCCCACCATAGAATGTTGTATTCGGACAAATCAGCATGAATCAATCGCCCAATGTTGTACATCTTATGCATTGCGTCTACAACTTCATTGTACACACTCTGCCATTTCTCAGGCTTCAAAATTACATCTCTCAGCTTAGGAGCTGGCTTATTGTCTTTCCCAATGAAGGACATGACAAGAATGTGCTTCTTCAACACCACCATGTCAGGGCAGTGCAACCCAATCTTCTGCAAGCGCATCATGTTGTGCATCTCCTTTTCAGCCCACATATGCACAATTTTCCTTGGATTCTGCTTAGAAAAGCGATCCTTAAACCTGTAATCGGCCTCTATATACTTGTCTCGAGTTTTAAACTCATTCAAAGTAGTTTTGAACACTTTGATTGCACACTCTTTAGGAATAACCAAGTCAGGATATGATGTGTCACCATTAGCATGCAATACGACAGACTCCTTTCCGGTAGAGATTACACCATTGATATCCTCCAGCAACCCATTGTTGATGAGCTTAAAGAGAATAAGCCTGGTGGGTTCATCAAGACCCATTTCAGCTGTGGCCTGGCTCTCTTTTCTGTCCAACATTTTATTCTTACGTGCCTGGTGATGCCTGGTTTGTTCTTTTAGATGATTGAACACAGAGTTTGGCAGTTTCATGTCGAACCCAGCACCATCACCCGTACAAACCTCGGGAGGGAACGCCATAACGCGACAGGCATTCCTCCTGCCATTGATCACACTGTCATGTTTCGTAACCATCTCTCCATCCTTTATGATGAAGCCTCGCTTAGGAAGGCTTGCGAATTCTTTCTCATTAGTTTCAAATCGGTCCCAATCTTTCTTCTCGCTAGGATCAAGGTCATCGTCCGAGTCAGACTCGTACACCAGATGTTCAGGAACGGTCCGGTAGTTGTCGTACGATACAGACACCTTCGCTTCACCGTTCCTTTTCTTTTCTATCCTCTTGATTTCTTCATCGTGCTCTTTGTCGAACTGACATTGCAAAACTTTCGCAATAATAGAATCGGAGTCGCAATACTCTTTGACGTTGGACTCTTCGATTTGCTTCAATATCTCTGGCGATATGTCGTTAGTTTCGGTCTGATCTGGCGACTCAGGTAGAAATACATCACCGATCTGCTCCGCGAACTTAATTTCCTCTTTGACCTGTAGTCCTTTAGCGTATTCTTCAGACATGATGTCCGAAAGATTTTGCACGTCTGTTGGTGTTGAAACTTTCTTCCACGGATTCGACATTTTATCAGTTTTTGTATTATAAATTACGTCTAGATATATCACAGAAATTTCTTTCAATAAATAAATAAGGTATCTACTGAGAAAACTTAAAATCTATTTCACAATATTTCTTGCTTGCACACCACAAGAGAAAAAATGATTGAATGAATGGTTGGTTGGTGGATGGAAGGAAGGAATGAAATGAATGAATGATGGACTTGACAGACGGAAAAAAGAAAAATGACAGTCTTTTATTCTAGCAAGGGAATAAAAAGATTATTAGACAATAATACGATTAAGGTAACGGTATTATTTTACCGTTGTCATTTATTCGTTACTTTTAATCTGGCTTCTTTGCTTGTACGAGCAATAAAACATCGTTATAACCACAGATTAATATATGTCTATGGTTATAACACTTAAAGCATCTAAAGTATTACACTGCACAACAAAATTGCAACTTTTGTCTGATGAATGACTTTTATCACGTAATGTTTACTAATTTGACGTCTCTGATTTTAGATATACCCTCATTTTTTTTGTAACAGCTCTTGTTTACAAGTTGTAGCTTGTACTAAAAATTCACCATATTTCAGTGTTCTTTTGCTAAATTACTAACTTTTATTAGTTTTCTAAACATAATTTGACATGGCATCATAAAGACGTGTTTGTGTGAATGATCCGAACCATTTTTGTTTCATCTGCGGCGAGAATATATTTAAAGAATCCCGTTTGAATGTGACAGCGTTCGTAATTGAGGCGTACATAAATTACTTTGGTCGCCCGCTGGAAATTAAAAACAAGCCTTGGATTCCGCAAAAGGTATGCAAAATATGTGTTGATTTTCTACGTTTATGGTCAAATAAAAAAAGAAATAAATTTCGCTACGAAACCACCATGATCTGGGATGAACCTGTTAACCACCACGATAACTGTTATTTTTGTTCAGTGAACATTACAGGTATTAGACGAAAAAATCGAACAAAATGGCAATATCCTTCTATACGGACGGCACACAGACGTATTTCGAGCCCTATCATGTCACCTGAACCTCAAGCCGGTCCTTCTCAGGAGGAGGCTATGCATTTTGAGGCGAAAATTGAAAGTAGTGATAGTGACTTCGAATATGACCTGAAAGCGCCAAAGTTGTTCAACCAAACTGATTTAAACGACCTTATCAGAGATCTGGGATTGAGAAAAAGGCATGGAATTAATTTGTTTGGCTTGTTCACATTTTTTTGGGAAATAAGAAAAATATGGACTTTTGTCACCACGTTGAAGAACTGATGTGTCAATTCCAAAAGCTCGGATGTAACATGAGCATCAAGTTACACTTTCTACACAACCACCTGGATTATTTTCCATCCAATCTTGGAGATCTAAGCGAAGAACAGGGCGAGCGATTCCACCAAGACCTTTGTACGATGGAGGAACGATATCAAGGCTACTGGAACGCACACATGATGGCTGACTATTGTTGGACCATTCAGAATAGCTCTCAGCCATCAGCTTCAGCAAGAAAATCAACAAAAAGAAAGTTTTTTTTTAACTTAGGAATTATATAAACGTGGATTATCTCTGAAATTACGGTGTTTTCTTAAAAAATTCAATGTGTTATATTTTCTAAACTAGAGCTGGTACAGAAATTTCAGTCACAGATTTGAAATCTACGTCGAAAATTGGGCTAATATCATGTATCACAACCCAATCATCAGAAATGCTGTTGTGCAGTGTTATCACAAACAGTGGCTTTGTTAAACTGAGAGGATGATTTCTTGTAAAATGTTAATCGAGGAATAACTGAAAAAAACAAAGTACGTATCTTCTGAAAGAAAATGGGACGAGCGAACCCTTCTGCAGACTAGTACGGAATAACTTAACTTTTATGTATTATTTTTCAATAATTGTGGAATACATATTAATTAAATTAAACAAGAAGCCAACTCGCCCGTGCCGGTATTTGAACTAAGATATATATTTCCACAATAATTAGCATAAGTGACGAAGATGGTGTAGTGGACTACAATGCCTGGCCTGGCCTTGGCGGTTGCGGGTTCGAATCCCGCAAGGGGCAAATGTTAGTGTGATCAGTGTGATGAACACGAGCGTTATTGTTTATAAACGTATCCTAGTCGCCATAATACAAGCTTTGCTTAGTTTGGAACTTTGGGCCTAGATAAGTACCTAATTGATGTGATTGTGGGAATCATTTATTTATAGTAATAATAAATTAAAGTTGTCATTAAGAAATATTTTACAAAAAGTAAACATTTCGAATTATATGGTGCAAAGCTTGCTGCATTAACTTTAATCGAAAATGCGAACGAAAAGAAGAGATGTGATATGTGCCGTGTGTGCGTGATGCATTTCCTAGGTGGCGTTAGTGTAGGTAATGGTAGGGGCAAAGCTTAGAGCATTGGTTGAATGCTCTAAGGGGCAAAGAGATAATTAATTATTAAACAAATTACTAGTTTAAAAACAGTACTTAAGTAACAAATTAATAATGAAAAGCACCAAACTCAAGAATTTGTGGGCATGCCCAAAGATTATTTCTTTCTTTTTTCAGTTAATTTTATAGAAAGTTTTAATTGCTTTTAATCGTATGTGGTAATATTTGAGAGTTTCGTTGCACTGAGTCACAGTACCTATCTAGAAATCTCTTCCTTTCATTACCATTCTGATCTAGATATTATTGTTAACACTTGCTTTGTACTCTGTTAATGACGACCTCCGTAGCCGAGAGGCGAGTACGCCGGACTTTAAGTGGCGCCGCTATCTCTGAGGTTCCGGGTTCGATCCCCGGTCGGGTCAATGTAGAAAACGAACTTTTCTATATTGTCTCGGGTCTGGGTGTTGTGGTACCGTCGTTGTTTCTGATTTCTATAACACAAGTGATTTAGCTACTTACCTTAGGATCAGAGCAATGTATGTGATGTTGTCCAATATTTATTTAATGCTTTTTCTAATTCTTCGTGTGACGAAAATTGGTCACCACAACCTGCATCTCTTCAAACAATATTTTCTTTCTCTCTCTTTAAATGCAGTAATTTACACAAACAGCTACTAGTTCACATCTTCTTGTCATGACCGAGGGGATCAGGACTTGCCTTGTTAGCGTCAAGACAGAATGAACCTACAAATGGAATGGATGGCTCTAAAAGTATATTCGAAAATTGCTACATGATTGCTAGATAGATGATGATCGAGAATTTAAGCTGATGCTGAACATTAAGTAGGTAATCTGCAGGATAGGTTATAATAATATATCATATTTTCACGTTTGTTGCTAACGTAAAACCGGTTTCTTTAATATTTCTTTATTTTATGTTCATTTAACTAAAAGCGGTGAAATTTGAAAATACGATTGCTTTGCTCCGATAAAAATAGTAATGTTGCTTATATTACCGAAATACTATGGATTACACCATAGTTGTAAACGCCTGCAAACAATCTGGACACAAAATTGTAGTAAACATGATTGCATTTTTATTTTACTAGGCGCTTCCTCCTACATGTTAATTAACGTCATATATTTTATACCTAAATGAAGTACGATGCTAAAACTGAATATTTTTAAATGAAGCAAATAATGATTAAAATTTTTGAAATTCGGCAACCTTCATGTTGAACTAAGAGGTCACCAACCATCCTGATATCAGAATGGCTGGTCCAAAAAATATTTGTTTCTCTCTATGTATTATGTAGCATTTTTTTAAAGTAATGAAGTAAATATAAGCAATCATGTAGCAATTTTTAAATATACTTTTAGAGCCGTTTGTTCCGTTCGTTCGTAGGTGACCAGCCATTCTGACGCTAACCTTGCCTTCACTGTCTCCTATATCTCCTCAGTTGGGTTGGGTTAGATTTTAACCTTGCCCCGCGTATCTCTCAGTTTGGGGGCACCGCCAATATACCGTCTCACATAGTTATCCCTGTACGATATGGACGAGTTTGGTATCACGGTATTTCCTGCGGGAGAATTTCCCGACATGCATAGGGCCATGGGCTCCATAACAGCAAAACAGCGCGCAGGTGTTCTTAAAATGTCGATTACAACAAATCATAATCTCAGAATGAAAACCTCTACCATAGTATAATAATAAGTTTCCTCTACCATCCATTTTAATAACTTCTGGCCATGAAATTACTGCACACAATGTGCTCAGTCTATGACAAGTCCTGCGCCTTTTCGGGGGCGCTTGCCACAGGCGATAAGGTTTAGTATTGAAACAAAAAACAATTTCTGGAAGTCACATAAAGTTTACAGCCTGTAAGTAAACTTGCAAAATACATAATGTGATTCCACAATATGTGTTGGGGAGGCTTACAAATGGGACAACCTGTAAGGGGAAGAGTCAAAACGTCATGAATGCTGTGTGATGTAGGTGGTTAATCGATTGCCTCAAAATATTACTAGCCTAGTTTACGTTAAAATAACAGCTATCTTTGGATCTCTTAAAACAGATTGCATCAAAATCCATTAGAATACTTAGGTATCAAACATAATTTTCCTTCATCATACACACTAGATGGATTTTTAATATAAAATAAGAAAACAGTTCGTTTTCACTTATTTATTTACCCTAGCATTTACTTGGTTGGCTTCTTGCCGGTCTTAACACTAGCTTGCTGTGCTTTTAGGACCTTGACAATCTTTTGCTCCTCAATAAGGAAAGCTCTGACAATACGTTGCTTGACACACTTGTGGCAGAGGACACCTCCGTAAACACGCTTAACAGTCTTCTTGCGGTAGCACAGACGGGAGCGTTCTGCTGGCCTGGCGGGCTCAATACCACGGAGTTTGCTCTTGCACTGGCCACATCTCGGGATCTTCTTGGGCTTCTTAACGTATTGATAGACCAGACGGCCTCCAGGAGTCCGTACTCTGAAATAAAATAATTATTAGATTAGTTTCACTTTGCTTTTAACTTTAATTAAGTATTACAAGACGAACAATAGTCACTCTTGCTAGCAGAATTATTCTAGAGCAATACATCATTATTTTAATCATTTATCAAGTGGGCAGCTCGGACAACCTATTGCCTGTTGTACTAAACAAACATTAAGTGGACATGAGACTGGGTAGTAATGGAAATGTCTCTTTTACCTGAGAAAAGATTTGTCAACTCAATGCTGTAAAACAGAGAAAAAACTAAATCCTAGAATTAACTTATTGGTCTTCTCTGAAATGGAATGAGAACCCACCGGGAAAGGACCTATCACCTGGTTAACAAATTGTTGTTCATTCATATGAAGAATGCCGATAATTTGAGGTTATGTGAAACACAACATGATTTAGATTTTAAATGGCAATCGGAACATTTACCTAAAATTATACTTAAACGATAGTTTAGATTCACAAAAGACTTACTAGATAGAATAAAGTCTAGAATACTCACATTCTCCTTTGGTTTGACTTGGTATTGTACGACAATCGTCGTCTGAATGTAAGACGCTGTACCATTTTGAAGCTGAAATACGAGACAATTTATCAATAACAGGTATAACACACTTAGTTTCACTTAAAATAAATTCCTTTTATAGGATTTCAACCACGATTAAATAGGATTTTCTATAAAAATATCACAAAACACATATTTTGCCAACCTTTTTGACAGCTAGTTGACAGGAAAGAAAAACAATTGCTTAATATGGCAACACCACTGACTGACACCACTGATCAAATAAACTCTGACACTATCTTATCTTAATCTCCGCTATTTTACCGTCTGTGCATTAATACAATCTTTTTTAGGCAGAATGGCTGGCGACAAAAATAGAGCCTGCTTGCAATTAGTTGACTTGAAGCAATGCTTAGAGCATCTAACAAAACGTGTCAAACTGTAGCCGCCACTAGCCACGTTATAAAGTTTGGTCACCAAACTGTTCTTAAGTTATCCGGCCCTTAAGAAGGGCGAAGGGCGAGGGACTTGGTTGATGGTTTTTAACTATATTTTTTTTCTATATACCGTACAAAAAAGGTCAAAAGTAAGCTGTACTTACTTATTTACCTACCGAGGGTTTTGTAAGTACATCTGAATTTAACATACCAATGTGTCTACTTTCATTCAGTTGGTGCCTTGAGCGTTGGTGGACTTCAGGAGTTGGAAAAAGGGAAATCGTCTTCAGATGAAAATAGCTTGTTGTTGTAACTAGGAGGGCGTTGCTTTAAGATTTGCAGCAGTGGCGTCGTTTCAGTTGCACTTGCAGTTGCATGCAGCGTCCCCACGCATCTATAAATTTAGAATATTTTATGGCTCGGAATATAAACAGCTGATTCCGGTCGGTTGCTTGTCGGTCGGTGGAATGTTTTAGAACCCGTTCATCAAAGACTTTAATGCATGAGTAAGTGACAGATTGAATTGTATTTACTTGTTAATTGCCTGAAAAATTGCTTATGTATAATTATACTATAATCAGTGGTCTCAATACAGCGTCAGAAAGGGTTTTAAATAGCTAATAATGTAATTTAATGTAGTGATAATTTGTCCAGGCTTTTACAGGTCAGTGGTCAATGTAGTTTTCTCTTCGTCTCTTGTTTTTCCAGAAAAAACATTGCGTACATTTTGTTGAGCCGGTCAAATAACAACTAGTACAAGGTACTATTTTATATAGGGTAACACCATTTTATCAAAATGGCTGCTGTGTAATGTGGAATGAACTTTTGTGGTAATGTTTTTCTGTGAAAAATCCTGGTTTGTGTTTTAGAAGTGTTATCATTTGGATCATGGGTAAGTTTATATTAATAATTGCTCTCTGATTGGTATACTACTTATCAGCCAGGTTTTAGAAGTTACTGTAATTAGCATTGATCGAATGTCTTGTCATATAAACTCAGAATTTTGTTGATGTCTTTTGAGCTAAAGCTTTATTGGAATATTTAGTACACAAATCACAAACGTCTTGAAACTAAAGGTGCAGTAAATGTTTTATGTTTATTAATGAACGTAGACCTTCATTAGTTAGTAGACGAAGCTTGTTTACGTTCGAGTATTATCAAGGTGTCACTGTGGAGTGCCTACTTCGCAGAAGCCAATGACTTTAATCTTTGTAGATTTCAATTTCTCTACTGGTACCTTCTTGATCTAACAGCTGACTAAAACTAAACCTTTTAATAAGTAGCATACCAATTCATCAGATTTCTAAACTTTGGTTTCACACTTGTTTGTTGTTATTCAAATATATTTTTTTACATTCAGCTATTAATAATCGTTCACTTTTGAGGTATAGTTCATTAGTATAGCGTATAGCAAAAATATATATTTTAAGTAGTAAACACATTATGCTTGATTACAAATTAATGTAGAGGTCAAGTTAAGTTTGAATAGAAAGAAATGTCAATTGATTGCACACAATAACAAATGAACTATTAACAGCTTAATATCCAACAACCTGATTGTAACAAACCTGCAAATAACAAGAGGTTTTGCTAGAAGTTTAGCCTTTAACTGTCTTATTTAGAGTGCATTTGCTATTCCAGGACTAAGGTTAAACCACTGTTTTAACGTACAAAAATCAGTGGTTTAACCTTAGTCTGGACTAGTAAATGCACTCTGAATAAGACAGCAAATGTAACTTTCACCCTGCCCACACAAAAAACATTGAAACAATGGACTTATTTCAAATATTTATACATGGAGGTAAAGAATAAATGTCATACATACTTACATTATGAATTCTAAGAAAAAATCAGCAGAAACAAAGTTTTCAACCTAAGCCATAGTTATCCTGTAGGACCAAAGTAACCTAGCTTTACTATACTTTTTAGTTTAGTTTAGCTGGTTTCCAGTTTTCTTACTTAGCCTCTTGATTGGGCCATTGAGCGTGCTGCATCTTTTTCCTTTCTCCAACCAGTCCAGGTCATCCCAAAAGGTCAGCAACTCTTAAAGGTTTCTGGGAGTGATCCTGGTGATTGGAGAATCTGTGTCCATTGTTTTGTTACTTGCAATATCAGTTTGTACTAATACAGGGCTGATACTTCGTTCGACTAGCAAGGAAAGGAGAATAAAATTGTATTTGTGTCATCTAATTATATATGTATATTGTGTCTTTTTTCTGTCTGTTACTATTATTATCATTCTTCTTCTACTGTCAATATTATTAATTGCTTGTTAAGCTGTTAGTTTTAGTTTTTTCTATTCCTGTCTCTAGTGCCGTGCTTTTGTACCCCTAACATCAGGGTCCCTGCTGAAAATCAGCGTCGTGATATGTCCCTGGCTGTCACGACAAATGCTGAGCGGGGGCCTTTTTGACACATTTTTTTTTTATTAATCTTATATCTTTTGTATTCTATGTATGATGTGTGTGTCAAATAAATATTTTTCTATTCTATTCTATTCTATTCTACTGCAAGTGGCAGAACAATGCCACTGACCTGCTTGGTTTTTGGCTAGAAAATTGGTGTGGGGTTGGAAGTATTTATTCTTAAAAGATATTTCATTTACCAGACAGCCCTCCAACAGTCCTACCATGCTATTCATTTAAGACAATATTTCCACATGCCCTGTCTAGAATGTTTTCTATTAGTACAGGTTTTGTTGTGTTATGTTATTTAAGTAAAAATTTACAACACAGTTTTTAAGTTATGGAAACATGTTCAGTAAAGTAACAATAAGCTATTTGGAATCATTGTGGTTAATATTACAACCTATGTAACCTTACTGCTTGTGTTTATTAGTCTGTGCTGCTGGGAATAAAATATCTTCTACAAAATTTACAATTCAAGATGATTAATACTTAAAAAACAATCGACCGCCTCAGGTGGGACCTGAACTCCTCACGACCATCGCTTATAAATAATAATCTAATTAAATTAAATAAAATCGGGTTTGTTACAAGACTTATAACTCGAGAACTGCTGGACCGATTTTTATGGTTTATAATTTGTTGGATTTGTCTCTGCTCCGAATAGCAGAATAAATAATAAAAACCATTGGAAAAGTAGATGAAAAAATTTGCTGTTAGGCGGTACGAAATTCGCCGGGTCTGCTAGTACTGTTATAAATTGTAGTACACAAATCTTACTTGAAAATCCATTATAATAATGCCGATGAAAACTAAGGTATTAAGATCCTCCATTAGTTTTAGAACTTAGCTTAGCTTGTAAAGACAAGACTAACAAAAAAATACTAAATGCCCCAATGATGTTAAACATAAAAATTTAAAAAAACCGTCCAAATGCGAGTCGGACTCGCGCACGAAGGGTTCCGCACCATTATCTATAAAAACGAGCAAAAAAATCTCGTTTGTTGTATGAGAGCCCCCTTAAATATTTATTTCATTTTTGTTTTTAGTATTTGTTGTTATAGCGGCAACAGAAATACATCATCTGTGAAAATTTGAACTGTCTAACTATCACGATTCTTGAGTTACAGCCTGGTGACAGACGGACATCGGAGTCTTAGTAATAGGGTCCCGTTTTAGCCTTTGGGTACGGAACCCTAAAAAAACATTGCTAGTCCTGATACTATCGACAGATAGTATCGGGACTAGCAATGTTTTTAAGGTTTGGACTACTATTAATAGTTTCACTATTGCTGAACAGTACTAGTTAAGATGAGGCATCCTATAATTTTAGAATCATACTAGCTGACCCGGCAAACGTTGTTTTGCCATATAAATAATTTTTATCACTAAGGGGTATGAAAAATAGATGTTAGCCGATTCTCAGACCTACTCAATATGCTCACAAAATTTCATGAGAATCGGTCAAGCCGTTTTTCGTAGGAGTACGGGAACGAACATTGTGACACGAGAATTTTATATATAAGATGAATACAGTAGATTCCGTTTATTATGACATCGAAAGGAATTGACAAACACGTCATAATAAGCGGACGTCATACAAAACGTTTTGTGAAATGAAAAACCTTTTTTATGTAAATATGTATGTACTTAAGTATTTTAATACAGAAACATAGTAAATACATATGTATACATACATATTAAATCAAAATCTAAATCACTGAGATTCAAAACAAAAACGAGCCACGTGCCGAACGTCGTCGGAAATCAACGAACATTACCGGAGGTGTAAAGAATCATGTCGGTCATTATAACCGGACATAATTTATTAAAAATGGGTCATAATAAGCGACATGTCACTGTAAGGGAAGTCATTATATCCGACTTTTTTATAAAGAATTTTATATGAAAACCAAACTTCGTGGTGTAATTACGTCATAATAACCGGTTGGTCAATATAGGCGGAGTCATAATAAACGGATTCTACTGTATACATAAAAAATATATTTAACCTTTTAGCCTCATAGGGTACATAATACTTCTAATATAACTAACCACATTACATAAGTACAACATTACCCTGATCCCTTCATACACAAATCGTCGGATCCAATTTGGAATCCCATTTTGTGGGTGCCTCTTTATGGGCACTTTATAACGATGCGCGCACGCATTCGTTCTGCGCCATGTTTCATCCGAGGTGTCAGAAATAAGCCTTTATAAAATGCTCAAAGGCGCTTACGATGTACCACAGTAGAAGCAGAATTAGTAGGGTCATTTTACAAATAGATAAACTCTTCCAACTTCATATGAATATCCAGCCTCAAATTAAGCAGAGGACTATGGCTACTAGACAACGGGTTACGATAATCTTACTAATATTAGAAATGCGAAAGTTTGTAAGTATGGATGGATGTTTGTTACTCTTTCACGCAAAAACTACGGAACGGATTTAAATGATTGTACAAATTTAGAATATGATCTGGATTACCATATAGGATATTTTCTATCAGTTAAATGTTGCTGTTCCTTCCAATATTTTTCTTTATATTGTTCTATATTTGAACGTATCCTATAGGTAGTCTAGGCAAATGAAGTTGCATGATTGAGTCACAAACATCCAAACATCCTCACAAACTTTACAATATTACATTGTCATTGAAACATAATTACCAATTAGAATAGTTTGTTACGGGATTGCTACCATGTACCTTATTTTTGAGTTCCCGATATTTCGGCACTATTGCAAGCGCCATGATCACGAAATAACTAAACACGAAATATCGGGAACTCAAAAATAAGGTACATGGTAGCAATCCCGTAACAAACTATTCTAATGTTAGTGACCATGAAAGTTTAAAACAATATATAATTACCAATTTTGCATAATCCCGTATAAAATGTTGCTCAAGCTTTATTAACTGACTGGTTTTAAAATCTCGCGAGATTGCATTAATTTGTCACCACCTGTTTCTGTTATACAGAACCAACTGTGTCCACCTGTATTGTAGCTAATAACTCCAACCGCACAGTTCGGAGAAACGTTCGACATTGAGATGGGTCATTTTGTAATAACAATAGCCGGGATTCATGTTAGGGCTGCCACTTACCTACTTTTTATTAGACACGAATAAGTAGTATAAAAGGCAGAGTTTATGTAGAAGCATTCTCTACCAGTCAACTCAGAACTCAACAGAAAAGATAGTTTACGCGGTCTAACATAAATAAGATTGGTACCTATTAGATAAAATCTAAACTGGAAAAACCACATTGAAGAGTTATGTAAAAAAATTAATAAATTTGTATATGCTCTAAGAAGGCTAAGGAAAACGACGTCACAGCATACAGCTTTACTTGCTTACCATGGTTATGTAGATTCAGCTCTCAGTTATGGTATTATTCTATGGGGCAATAGCACTGATTTTAACAAGGCCTTCGTTACACAAAAAAAATGTGTTTGAGCAATCTGCATAATAATATATAATAAGTTGCCAGCCCATGTAAAACTTTTACCATTATATAAATTCAAAAAAGTCTTGCATGCTTGGTTAATTCTTTGTAATTTTTACACTGTAAGCGAATATTTGAATTACAAAATTTAGCAGTTTATTAATTAACTTTTTTACAATGTTTGCATGCTGGAATGTATACAGCGAAACATGGATCCTACTCAGTACCTGCCATCTTATGTAACCTGTTTCTTGCAAATAAATTATCTTTATCTTTGCAAAACCTAGAGGTACATAGCACAGAATACATAGTAGGTACCAAAAGTTAAGCTTTAAATGACAAAGACACGATCTCAGAACACTTGGGTGTTCCAAATCCAGGGTGTTCCGAGATTTTGTGTCCGTAACGTACCCGATGGGATTCGGTGTACCCTCTATCGAATCGACTCGGGTACGTTACGGACCGAAATCGAACGAAAACCAACCTGTTTTGTTTTAATGGTTTTTATTTATCATATAAAGACCTTTAGATTGCAAGTTTGGTGTAGTTTGTGTTCTATTGTTGGGTGCAGTGATAACGATGCAGAATAATTGAAATATGATTGTTTTCAACACGCATCGAGTGTCAAGTGACTTGTCTCGTAGACAACTTGCTTGATACCCGATGGCGTTTGAAACCTGCTTCTACCGGAAGAGTAAGCCTTAACAGAATCCAGAAAAAGCAATAAAACACTGAACACCCATTTAATATTACCCGACATTGGCGGAAATAAACCTCCCAAACAGAGGTTTTGTTTCCACAAAAAAAAAAACAAGAAACGACATAACTGATGTCTATGAATGCGTTGCTTTAGCGCTCATATTTAATATTTTAAATTCGAGTGGAAAGTTATTTTGCGAGGTGGCCTGACTCATATACGTTAATTAAAAGTTGGTGTCAAAGTTCATAAGTAAGCGATATCCGTCCGTGAATAAATTCCAAATTAGTAAGCCGTAATATTTTTCTTAGAATAATTTTGTCGTTTTATCAACTACTGTTCGTTAAATGAGGTCAACCTAATTTATAGTCTGTACACGTGTACATTGTTTATTATGTTGTAATTAATAGCCGTTTGTATACTCCTTTATGTTATCGCGAAGGAATAACAGTAATTACCCGATCTAATTAATAACTTGGGCTAATCTTGAGACTTAACAATTTTGATTATTAAGATCACAAAAAGAAACGGATTTAAAACTTAACAAAGTTTACAAAACGCAATTTTACAACAAAATATTTTTTTTTGGAACTACTTTTAAAGCCTTTAGACAATTTCTTTGTTAATTGTTGCCAACGGATGATAATTTATGAACTGTTACCTTCTAATTTTGTGAACGTCAGGATGGCACATGTAGTTTCTGTATCTTGATGAAATATATTATCAACAATAGTACCTAAACTGTACTAAACAGTACCTACACAGAAATAATCAGTGCCTAAACCCTTCTAATGTTAAATAAAAAATCTCACAGCTGCCATTCTGATGTCAGGATGGCCGGTGTATTGTCATATCATGCTTACAGCTACATCTATCACTCTGGAACCTATGCCAATTCATTGTACCTAAATAAGTACCTAGTAAACCGTACAATACATAATGAAATATCATTGCGTTTAGTGGGCAATTCAAATTTTGCTCCGCAGTCGTTAACGCCTGCAAAAAGTAAATGAGCAAATAATTTAAACATACAAAACTAAGTTTTGCTCATCAACTTTTTGTAGTTTTTAACGACTAAGGAGCAAAATTTAAATTGCCATTAAAGGCAATGATATTTCTTTATGTATTTTATGGTTGAGTAGGTACTATTTAGGTACAGTGAATTGGCATAGGTTCCAGAGTGATAGTTGTAGCCATTAACATGATATGAAAATACACCGGCCATCCTGACGTCAGAATGGCATCTGTATGAGATTTTTTATTTCACATTAAAAGGGTTTGGGTACTGATTATTTCTGTGTAGGTACTGTTTAGTAGAGTTTAGGTACTATTGTTGATAGTATATTTCATCAAGATACAGAAACTACATGGGCCATCCTGACGTTCACCAAATTTTGTGAATTTAATTACCATTAAATGGGAATATTAAAATACCACTAAGCCACCGACATAAAGATTCAATAAAACTTATGATATCCCTCTTCCTCTATCGTTAATGATAGTCTGTTCTTGTTTCTATCTTCTCCTCTGTAAAAAGAAATGTTACTTTATGTGCACGTTCGAAGCTGCCTTCTTCCTAGCGTATATCTAGTCTTATTACGGGGTTCTCTTTCATGCTGTTTCTAGATTCCTTTTATCTTAGGCATCCTCCTCACTAAGGAGAGGCTCCATGTATTTAAATAACGTTAAGTGTATTCTTTGCTCGGCGAATTTTGTTAACAATTTTGAATTTTAATGACAGACACATACGAATAACCTAACTACAGTAATTAATCATGAAACACCAAAAACATTTTGTTCGAAAAGTTTGATTGCAAGAAAAGATTGGTTACTAAATTTGCTGCTAATCTAAGATGAACGGACTTATTAGCAACAACCCTGTGTTTACAACTTGATCTCATGACATGACATAAAGCATGATAGAACCATGTAGGTATTATAAAGCTAAACCGCTTATGCTTAGTGGCAGCCCTATCGATAGTGGTAACTCGACAGTATATTTTACGTTTTTCTTACCGGGGATTTGGTCCGGACTCGAATCTTTGACACCACAATAGGAGTGACTGTGGCGCCCTCTTCCATGTAGGTACTATTGTTATTTTGAACATTGTCTTCCTCCGTGTACGAACGATTGTAGTTTCGGATGCGGACTTGCAGGATTCATTCCTTACGGGTTTGAATCCTGCAAGCCCGCCTGGCCTTATATTCCGGTCCAGGACGTCTACTACGAAAAACGAAATCCGTCAATACGATAATCGTTTTGCGGATTGCTTACTATGAAACGTTTCGGATCCGATATCGGCGACGAAGTTCGTTGTTTGACGAAGACATTTGTTTTATTTTAACATTAAATAATCACAATAAATATCATAGAATCTTAAAAATTTGATGTATTGATCGTTTTAAGCAGTAAAATAAAAAAGCACGTTTATTGTTGCTTTTTTTTAAATGATTTCCGGTTTTTTTTCTATAAGTTCGGTAAATAGCAACTTAGTCATTCGTTTCACGAAGTCATTCCGAAATGTGTCTATGGATCCGATCGAAGCATTGAAATCCGATAGTGTTTCATAGTAGGCTTATCGTTTGCGTATCGTTCGTGTTTCGTTTCGTCCGAAACATCGTATATCGTTTTTCGTAGTAGACGTCCTGAGCGCGAATCATTACTTACATTCACTACTCGTCATAGGTTTCTCCTAAGGTCTATTTTACGAAAAATGTTGATGCGGTGCGTATCATTATCATATAAACTGAGGACTCTGACCTGACCGGACCGAGGAGCCATGAAACAATTAGACCGGATAGATTCCAAAAGGCAGCTCCGATCATGATCATGAGTATCATTACAGATTGTCTGGAACGACGGAACGTAATTACAATATTGTCCTATATTATGTACGGCCTATGCTGCTCTACAGTTCCAGGATGAAATTTACGTAAAATTGGTGCATGAGGTAGACTTGTGCATCAATGTGAAGTCCATCCTAACTAACGGACTAGGAGGCGCCTCAAATACTGTTAAAAGACAAGTAGTAAACTATTAATGATTATAAATGTTATTAAAGCACATGAAAGTTTACAATGCCCTTCTCCTATCTTCCTCAGCGCTCGTCGTAAAACTAAAATAGATAAAGTATGCAATAAAACTGATGCTTAGCCCTTTATTGTTGCTTATAACCCGTACTAAGCTACGCGCTTCAGAATCCGTACAGAAACGGTAAATGATAATTCTAGAGGGTGAAGTACAACTAAATGTCTCGAACTCACGTAAATCCTTTCCAATGATAGTGCAGTATGCAGATGCGTAAACAGCTTATGTAAATTCATTTCACTGTGTTATCCTGCGTATTAACTATTCATAGAGGACAATTTAACCGGTCATATAGGTCTGTCGAAGCGTTCGTATCTGCATCTGAATGAAATTTGATTAGCATTGTTATGAGGTCTTCTTAAGCGTCCTTGTGCTTACGGACGCTCTTACTAGGTTGAATCCCCGCCTACATACGTAAAGGCACGAACACATTAAGCTTTTGATAAATAAAGGGCCGAGAAACTGTAAATAATCACTAAATAGGCTAGGGCCACTTGCTTATAGATAGATGATAGATACTTATTGCACACCACACAAAATAAACAGTACAAAGAAAAGAAAATACATTTAGAATGGTACAATTTAGGCGGTCTTATCGCTAAAAGCGATCTCTTCCAGACAACCTTCAGGTAGAGGACAGTTTAAAAAGTCGAGAGGGGAAGGCTTATCTACTTAAAATGAAGGTTGGGACTAAATTACAGCTAAAACCATTTATTTGGTACTTATTATGTCAGGTCCATATTGCAATACTACTACCACCGTATTAACAAAGTACCGCCTAGTTCCGTTCAAAATTCATTTAATAAAGCAGAAATTGCAAAAACGCGTTTTGGCGTTTTTAAATAAAAAGTCCCCCAGAAAAAAAATGTCCTCCAGAGAAGTTATACTTGTCCAAGGGTTGCGGCCGGTCAGATGCACATCTGGGCTTGGCAAATGACATTAGCTACAAATGTTATATTCAAACTGCTGCAACTATGATCATGTCTAGTGTTCTTAGCAAAGGTTTTAACATATTTTCTGCAATTCCTATTGGTCAAAATGGTGCCAACTGCCATGGTTCACTCTATCGATATTAAGTTCCATGTGATCGCACCTTTATAACTTTTTGTTGCATTCTTCCAAGTGACAACTATAAATTAAAATTCAAGCCTTCCACGCCCTTCGTACAACAGGTTTCAAGATACAAGATATCTTAGACTGCATTGATTTATCCTAATAGATATCCATTAAACTTATTGCATTTAATAACTAATCTATAGTGTTGTTATCTGCGTTAGCATTATTAGAGTCGACGGCACGGTATTTATTAACCAGTTCGCGAGCTTTTGTTGGTCCTTCGATTATCTCATTGCTTATTTATTATGCATATATTTTTCTGTTATCCAGTTTCTAGTCAGGTATCGTTGCGATGACACAACTTGAACATGTGATACCTAGTGAGTGTAGCGAAGGCTATATTATAATTACGGCTGTATAAAATAATAGCCATGGGAACAATATTCAATTATAAATAACATCAAAAACGTGTTATGTTCAAATAAGGTTTGCTGTAAAGTTAACGCGAGAAGCATACGAAAATTTCAATATTTTTTGATCTTCAATCTTCCCTCGACATCTCCGAGTCGAAACGAAAATGTGAGTTAATGTGTTCACGTATAAATCCTATTCCCCGCCAGTGATATTACATTTAAGATGGAGATTACTTCGATCATAATGCATTTGAGCGTCACTTAGATCGATCCGATTTGGTATTTCGGGATCGTTCCCATTGTTGCTGTTAAAAGCTGCTGTATCTTGTACCGGCATCGAAGTGTTAATGATTATTCTGATATTGATAAATCAAATTTGATGGGTAAAGGCATTTATTTCAATTGGAGGACAGAGCACATCATACCGACGTTTAGATGACATCTCTTGCTTAGAAATGGTAAGGCCATTAAAGCTGACTGCACTCACAAAGTCCAATAGCCTTCGGAAATGAAGCTGTCGATGGCGATAACGATAAACGTTTTATAACTTTGAAACGAAAGAAGCAAGACGAATTATTCTCATCGATCACGGCAGTGAAAAGTATTTCAGTATACGCACAATTTGTTTACGAGTCGTTGACCCGAACAGAAAATACTAACGTATTGTTGTAAGTACAAATCGGTTTACAATCTAGGGCATTACCCCTCTAAAATAAGGTATTTGTTTTACAACAAGCTCTGTTTAGATTATAACAATGTATTGCATTCCTCAGTCCCCTACGAAATGAAATAGGAGGGCTCAACAATGTATTTGAAATATTTTTCAGGGATTATTATGACGGTTGAGGCTGTAAATGCTGCTGATACCAGTGTTCAGTGTTAAATATTGCGACATTCTGTTTGTAAGACTGCATCGATGAATTTAAAACAGCCCTCGATTATGTAGGCGTATCGCTAGGTCCGGTTGAATTAAATATACACTAGTAGAGTAGCGACATACAGATCTCCCGATACTACGTTGCTTTGAAATATGATCCTGAAGCGGAACATAGAAAACGCAATTTTATTGATTACTATATAGATAGCATCCGGTTTAAGTACGTAGGATACTACTTACTAAGCAATTTGACATAATAGTACACTAGTTATTATTGTTTACAGGCACGCCATGTTATGGGATAGTGTTCTTAGGTTTAATTAGTACAATTTTCTCTATTTACGGTGTAGTAAGGATGAAGGGATGTCTTTGATGGCTGCTCATTAAAAGGAAAACATCTGATGTGTATAGAGGTGCTTTGCTCGCATACCTCCGAGCCCAATGTTTACTCACCGACGAGGATGTTCGGATCACGTGTGAGATGGGACGATAATCCTGTTATTTATTTTTCCTTCGCATTTAATTAAATGTAGGCTTAACTCCACTGACATACACTAATACGGATATATTTGGTAGTATTTATTTTGGGTCTGGCCCATAAGTTACTTCGTTAAATTAAAGCTCTAATTAATGACCCGTTTCCTGCTTTACCAAGAATTTTAAGGGCCGACGTGCTGGATGTTGTTATTTCAGTTTTGTTAGAGAAATATTCGATTGCAATGTTATCTACATTGCTGCGCACTATGTAAAATTGTTACATTGTATTGAAATGAGTTTTATTTTTGGAAGAAACGAAGCCTTTCATGTGTTTTACTACGCACTGAAATTGCTATTGGTTCGCAAAGCTATTGAAGCGTCTCCGCAGTTTGATTTTGCTTCGCAGTGTGCGTGCTTTTGGTTTTTGCGGTCGAGTGCAGCACGACTTTGCCTGCAATTTGTTCGTACGTGCGAATAGGGATTGCCTTCCCTAATTGCAGTGTGCGTTCTGCCCGACCATTTCATTTGCTACGTATTACCTCGCGTCAAATTTACTTCTCGGAAGTGCTCAATCTGAAGATCCTGCGCGTATCACTAATGAGTCTTTATTACATCGATTCTCTTCGGCGATATTGCAACTGATAGATTTATAACGGAACGATTAGCTCGGATATGTAACGTATTTAGATGCGGGAAGTTAATTGGAATTCCTGGTGAATCCCGTTTTCCACTTAACGCATCCAGCGTTTGGATCTTGATAATCTGCCCCTATTAGGGTTCGCGCTGAATCGTCTGTGGGAGTTACGAGCCGCTTATAAGGTTCTGAAATAGCCGCCGACAGACGTCGCGATTGACTCTCAATGGAGGTTGGAGGAGCAGCTCGTCCGCGTGGTTAACTCGCGGTACACGTCGTTTTTTGTTCGGCGGGCGTTGCGAACGAAATTACCCATCGTTCGGCGCCGCGCGGCCGCACCGACTCGTCTTTTTAACGTGGTCCGAGTCGAATTTTATTATTTTTATTTAACACCTGCGCCCAGTAATCTGTATTCGACGATCTCCCGAACGCTTAACTCTTTTTGGGCGTGTTTTTGTGTCGGGAATGGCCGATTTATAGCGCTGGAGTTTTGTCAGCCGAAAAGTGTCGTTTAATTTTCGTTGTTGCTCCGATGACAATCGATTATGTCCGCCCATGGTAAAAATTCTTCTACGCTTGTTTTTTTTCGTTTTGAACCTAACTCTCTTGATTAGATTTTCTTGAATACAGTAGGTACGAAACCAAGTTGTCAGAATGTTTACAAAAATTTATCCACATTAGACATGTTCTTTTGAGTAAAAATTTATCCTCAATTACAGTTTATAAAAAAAAAACCTTTTTTTTTTTAAAGCCTTTACTTAAATTTTTAAGTATATACCTGCCTTGCTGTACCCATCGTAATCGAACCTCTAATTTTCTGAAGCAATTAAAAACTTTCCACATTGAATTTGACACTAAACATTCTTCAGCCTTGAGAATAAAAGGTTCCCTTTTTTTCAATCGTTTCTAATGGGGTATCAATCACAGTAGTGGTTTGAAATTTTTATTGTTGGTTAGTTCGAAAGGGCAGTAATAACGCGTTTTAAGCCTAAACGCTAATTGCTACTGGCACGCGGCTGCGCCGGCGCCGCTGTTATTATAGGTGCACTCGTGTTCCGATGCGCGCATTATTACTGCCATAATCGAAGATATCATTTGTGATCATAAGCTCTGGGTTTGGGAAAGGCCTTGACCAGCAGAGGACAATAGACATTACTCTCTCTCTTACTTGCAAACCTGAGAATAAAGTAACAGTTGATGATTTTTACACAAACATCACGATTAATGAAATTGAAAAAAAAATATTATAACTTTATTTGTCCACTCCAGTCAAAATTAAGCGGCTTTATAGCTGAAAGTGACTTTCTAGCTAGATGATAGTTGACTGATTTTTCGACAGTCATAATAACGTTCTTATTAGAACTATAATTAGGTTGAAATTGATTTTTTATACAAGACGTATAATCTTTTTCAAGATTGTCTACTTAATAAATGAATCCGTATCTGATGTGTATTCGGATTTACGAAATAAACATTTATTTAAAACATGTTTAGTATCATTCGCGTAAACATGAAATACAAAACTTTATGGATCTTTTATTAAATAAACCTCCTAAAAACTACGATACGACAGTAAATTATAGGACATGTGTATTCTGTAAAAAATATTGCTCTATGGCTGCCAAGTTTCGAAATTTATGCTACTATATTTTATCTTTAAAACGTATTATACCTGTATGTATTCATAAACCCGACGATCGGTATTCGGAACCGACCTCGAATTATAAAATGAAATCCCAGAGTAAAAAAAAACGCGGCCCCGTGGCGCCTGCGCAGTCCTTCGACAAACTTAAAACAAGTCTTTATTACCATTCTAATGCTCATAATAATAAAGTTTATTTTCTAATAAATTTATTACGCAGCAGCCTGGCGCACCAATATATCATATTCGCTTCTTTATGCCCTATGAACGCGTGTTTTTACACAAATATACATCAACGAAATGAATAAAATATATTTATTGGTTTTTTGTTTTAAACGGCTGACGGTTTGAACCCATTGGTCCTAATTGCTTACGTCATTAAAACTTGGTTAGGGTGTCATTATTTCCTTAAATATTTATATAAGAAAGGTATTGCATGACGAATTGGCTGAACAAAACGCTAATGTTTTTCTTCTAGTTTGATGTTGTAGTTATAATTAGTTGAACATATTTAATTTAAAAGGCTCGAGTGTCTGAGCTCAAAATATACAGGAGTAGACGCGGCCATTTGTTTGTCTGCGACGAGGCCAGTTGTTTGATGTGGATGGGGAATCGGGTCACTCAGGCGAGACAGTGCACATTTTACACTGGATTTAGATTTCACGTCCTATGTAGATTTGTAGATGATATTATGACTGAACGAAAATAGTAGATGCTTTATTCTGCCACGATAATAAACTTGTTGAGTGTGAATCGAAATGCAAGTAGCGTGTTCCTAATTTCATGGCCTCATGTCTGTAGTTTTATTTTGTAATTGCGATAATTTAGTCTTAAGATTCATTTTTATTCTGAAAATTAATAATAGTACCATTTCACTTTTTATTCGCTTTACATATTAAATGAATGCCAATGATAATATTTCGCTCTAATGCTAAGTCGGCTCTATCAAAGACGTGCTGCTTCTCGTACGCCTATTAAACCGTGTTTTGCCCAAAGCCATCAATTAATGCAAAACGCTTAAAAATCGTAATTAGCCGATACCGGCGTCGGTATAATATTTATAGCTCCACGGAAATGCCACTGCATATTGTAATTTCAAATCTGTTTATTGGTGCGTTATGTTCAATAAAAGCTTACTTCACATTTTATAAAATGCGATATTTAGAATATTCAATAGGTTTTTCCTTATGTAAAGTAGTTTTTGTACTGTAGAAATGTTATACTTTCGTTTTAAAAAAGCTTAGGAAGCAATCACATTCGAACGATCTAAAAGTAAGTGTAGAAAAAAATGTAATTCCATGAAATTGTGCAAAAAGTTTTGAATAGCATATTCAATAGGATGAGCAATGGACACCTTTTTATCGAGGAAACTAAATATGAACGCATTTATTCATCGTTTTTTGTTTAACATCTGAGATTTGAATTTCCTATACATAAATTGGTGTATTGTCGAGTGAGATTGACACTGGCGCGTCTTGATTGACGGCCGGCTTGATTCGTTAGACCTCTCTTCAAAAGGGTACGTGGGTTGTATTCCTTTTGAAAGCCTTAGCTTATTATACTCGTAAATAATAGTCTCATCTCCGTTTACGACTTGTGATGTTTCTTGTGTTAAAATGTTTTTTGTTAAGATGAACTTGCGGTTTTACGACGTGCTCTATGATTCTTGGTAATTGAAATCAATGCGAGCGAAGTCTTGTTACTTTGTACCACTTTGTGTGATTGCAACATGTGAATCTTCTTTTTAATCGAATACACTAAACGACATGTCAAAAATTAAGACTGATACATTGATTTTACTGTAGTTAAACGTCAAAATGTGATCGTAGAATATTATGATTTGATGTCAATGAACCATAATTTTGACGTCGTGTCCGTCGTACCGTATCGTGTTCGGAGGTGACTGCATTTAAATGGTACTTAGTCTAAACGGAGATATAGGTCTCTCGTCTTATAGAAACAAACTAGAGCTTTCTTTTCTTTTTTCTTTATAACTTGATCATCATCATTATTAGCCCTTTGTCTTCAACTTCTGAACTAAGCCTCCAACGCTCGCCATTTTCCTCGATCACTTGCCCTCCGTATCCAGCTACGAACACCGGCTTATATACCAAGAACTGTTCAACGAACCGCTGCACTGGGCGTCCCATACTATGTTTGCCCATACGTGGTCTTGTCTCGCTACTTCATAACTTATTGTTAATTATCTTGGGGGTGGGAAGCTCTGGAGACCTGTAATACGGGTTTCTTAGGAAACCTATCTCGGGCTTCAGTCTCTCACACACAAGGTAACATCAGCAACTATTGTACCTTTCTAAATTGTCAAAAAATTGACATAACTTGTCTGCTCCATTACTATTGGTTCTGCGGCAGACGTGGCCAGCCCCTTCAACTTGCTGATCTTGTGGAAAATATTTGTGATTTTAATTCTCTGATCTTACCTTATCACTAATCTTATCCATTATTACCTGCTCGCCAAATCTGTAAACAAGCGTTGCATTCCGTTGCTAGTTTTTATAACATACAATTTTTATGAATTTGTTATTGTTGGTGCGAAGTTAGTGTTTCAGTACGTGTTTTACTTGGATCGCGACCACATCGCATGCTCTATGGAAGCGGTCGGCACTGATATACGTCAGTCAGCGTGATTGACGGCTGGCGCCGCTTCGCTACTCCCTCATTACGATTTACACTGAATCTTTTACAGAAACCTATGAATCAAGCTATCATAGATTAAAAAAAGAAACTTGAATTATTTCTCCGCCTGAGTAGTTCTTGAAGTGTAGGCGATGGCTCGAAAACACACCCGTCACACGTTTAAAAAAATGTAAATCTTCATTCGTTACAGCTAAATAAATGATTTCCGTCGGACTCAGGCCGCGGAGGCGTCGCACAAAGGGGCTCATTAACAAAATCCGACACCGCACCTAATCCTTTCGTTAGACCTCTATTGTGGTCGCTGCAGCGAAGCCTCGACCTCTTCACACAAAGGTTTAAAAATATTGACTCAATATTTCACAAGAGACCCTTAATTTTCGGCTCTCATGTTTATCCTTTTCCATGACTAAAATCCTATTTCTCAGTAATGACGGAGAACACGACAAAATAGGATTTTAGTCTGAATGCAGATAAATGCAGAATTATGTAATTTTTATTTCAAAAGACAAACGGGGCACATATTTTGATGCAATGCAAACTCGATCTTTTCCTTTTTGTAAAATATTTTAACAATTTTATATGCATAGAGTAAAGCACATCGATAAAATTGGCATAGTTTCTGTTATGATGACTCTGCGAATTGTATGTTCACGATAACTAATTCCCACGAGCTAGCGAACCCTAAACGAAAGAAACAGTTACGCTAGTGGTAAACGTAAATGATCACATGCCCATATCGTCAATGCAAATTGGCAACAACGTTCAATTTGTCGTCCTTTAAATTGATGCCTATTGATATTTGCTCGACCAATTCAGTTATTTGATATGCTAACGTTTACGACCGCAAATAGTGCACCGCTATGAATCCCAACGAAGCAAAATTGAGACGAATGCTGCCTCTAATATGTATGACACACATTGCCGAATATTTGCACGGCGATTGATGATCAAATCCTGACGGTGATATCATGATCTGGCAACTTTTAATTGACTAAATGTTTGTACAGCGGCTTCGTTTAAAAGATAGACGTATTGTCAGTACTCGGAGAAACATTGTGCGTTTGTATGGCGGTCTAGCTTTTGATTTACTGACATTTATCCCTTTTAATATACATAAAATATATACTAAGCTCTTTACTTCTGGTGATAGACGTTCAGACTTTAGTGGGTGTACATTTAAAACTTTTAACTTAGTTTTGTTTCGTTTTTTATCTATCTTGTTAAATTAACTGTCCATTGAATTTATTATCTTAATAGATGTGGCTATAATCGTCAGTAGTATTAAATCTTTGTCAAGATCATACCCCTAAATTCCGTTCATCTTTAAACTTACCGATCCTTAAAATATATTTGAGCATTTAAATTCTGTGCGCGGCCTCCTCAAAGGGTATTTTATCTCACGTTGACAGCTTACAAAATCCTTTTAATTAGCCGGGTGTTGGCCGGCGCGGCCATACCTATCGGCGTGTCGCCGTCTCACTCCCACGCTCGCCAACCTCGCACCTTTTAAATTAAGTCATCTCGAGATCATCCGATAACCAAATCATATCCTCCGATTTATACACCATTAATTGCACATCGTTACTTTATTGCTCTGTTTTCAATTTGTTTCGCGTTTAGCTTCAACTTTATTTATGAATTGCTCCATCTGTTCCATGAAATGTTTAACACAGATTTACTATGCCAATCCAATAAAGAATATGATTTCAGTTCGTTTCCTAGTAGGAGTTAAACATTGTACATTGCAGGCGGTTCACTCCCCGGCGCGATGTGCGCCACTTTAAACAGATCTTCATTGTCTGTGTTTACATGATTTGCAGATATCTCTTAGAGCTCACCAGAGGGCTCTTTACGGGTCACGTTAGAGTGGCGTTTGTTATAGTTCGTTGAATGAGCGTAATCGGTGCACTCGTAAAGGACGGCCTTATCGTATGCTCCCTCGTAAAAGTCTGCATAAAGTTTATGCTGTTGGTACGAAACGTCGGGTTATTTATATATTTGTGGATTTAGTAGCGAGGAAGCCTATGAGCATCCGCCCGTACCGAAATACACGTGGCTAGATTCCGCGACGTCTCGATGGGTTAACGAACTCATAATGAAACACTTCACTTCGATGATAACATTAACGTGACGAATTTCTTACGCATGAGACTTTTCCGCCATTGTAACAAGTTTTAGATAAACTTATGTATGTTAGTTACTTTAATCATGTTTACGAAACAGTATAAAACAAACTGTCGTAGTTTTCTTAATTCCATTTAAACCATACCTCTCTCAATTTCATAAAATACGAAGGCTAAAATTAACCCTACGTTTAGCTAAGGTACATTAACTCTGCTTTATATACCTAAAATTCCCACATTTAGACTTATCGGGCAATCAGCCATTTACGTTTGAATCGAGCGATATATGTTTATACAGTTTAACGAGATTATCCACCCTACCTAAAGCAGCCAATGAAACGATTCGAATCATTTTAATTTAAGTCCAGCGCAGCGTCCCCAAATTCCATTACTGCATCATTTATAACGTCGATTTAAATTCTCGATTCTGAACATCAAGTGCTTTGACGAAATTTATGTTGCTACGAGTCTGTCGTTTTCTATCGGTCGATGTTCGGTGGTGTCGGGGCAGGCGCGGTGCGTGGATCGAGATGGTGGTTGTAAGCTGGTGTGAAGTCCTGTGGTGCCCAATTATTCTGCCCGCGGTGGTCGGCGGGCAGGCGCCGCCCCCTATCGCGGCTCGCCATCGATAACACGAACCGGTTTATTTTCGTTTATGGCTCGGACCATCTTGATACTCACTCCTCTCGACGGCCATCCCAATTCCCTAATCTGGATTTCATTACAATTGTATATTATCACTCGAATAATAATTCCATCTCCGTTCCACTCTATGAAATTCAACTTCTTTTCTCGTTATCACCCGTGTGGGTCTACTGAGAACATGCCTTTTTTGTAATCATTAGCAGTTTACAAGGAATTAATTACGTATTTGTTAAAGCTCACATTACTGCGTTTGTTTTTGTTACGTGCAACGGCGCAGGCATTTGATTTCTTGCCGTTGGAGAATTTTCACATTAGTCGGCAGTGCCACGTCAGGTTTCTAGTATTTATTATTTTCATTCAACAAGGATTTTCCACGTATGGTCATGCCAAGTACACTTGTCTCATACTTGTTTGCCAACTCGCTGCCGTCCACAATTAAATGACTAATTAATTGTTATAGCGACTGCGGTTTAAAAACTTTTAATCAGATATCTAAGTCTACTTAAAGCATCCATTTCCGATTAGTGCTAAGCTTTATATTTATTCTTCGTGCAGTCTTCTTCATCTTACAAATTCAATTGGTTTGAAAATGGTTGTAATGGTCTAATTACAATAATTAACAGTTGCCGTAAATAAGTGTATTTTATTGGATAAAATGTTCTAATTAGAATAGCTCTCCAGTACGACATAGTTCGCACAAATTACTTTGCGCACGGTCTCAGGATATAATTTGTCCGCGGAGTGTAATTACGACTGTTAAGCGACTTAAAACGTTCCCTTCATTAACAGTGTAACTGGTTTTGCCTCTCACATATGAAAATATATCATCTTCCTGCACTGTTTCCTTCAAAAAATCGCGAAGCACCTTATCATTTACATCATACACGACTGCGAAGTATTCCGTGACTCCAACTCTGGTTATTTATTTTAAAAGTAGTCATTAAGTACAGAAGTAGCAATTTGGTTCCCACATGACCCCGTTGTCGGTGCCGTGAGATAATCGCAAACGGTAGTGTCCGACCACGTACTAGCTCCTTATTAGGCGAGTAAGATTTTTTCTGTCGTCAGTCGCCTCCGAGTCGCGACATGGTGGTATTGAGTGCGCATGCATGATGTCGTACGGAGAACCATTTTAAGCGTATATTTACTTCTATGGCTTGCTTTCACCTTACCCGTCAGTGGTATAAGAAATTTACTACGTTCCCATAGGCATAACCTTATATTACTATTTAGCCGGTTGAACGTTTCCAATTTTCTATAAATCTCATTAGGCCCGCATCCCATAAAAGTCAAAAGCGAGTGTTATAGTGAAATATGATAATTTTTCCCCGTCACTTGCTCGGGTCGAGCAACAAAACGATTCGGCGCTGGCGCCAGCGGTCCTGCCCGCGTCAGGTTTTAAACGACCACGGTTTTTATTCCATTTCAATATGGACCATAAAAATCAGCAGATTTTTAACTTCGCCGTGGAACGTCGACGACCGCAGTTATTATTATGGCCTTTGTGCCTAGCTTCGAGAACTCTCATAAAATTTGTCTCGCTGTGTCACTTTTAGCTGTGCAAATCGTAAACATTCTGAAACGGTCATAACTAGGTTGGAATGACGAAGTGAGTTGCTGAAACAAATCCATTGTTTGTATCGTTCAGACCGCCTAGGATAAGGTAATGTACTTATTAAGAAATCCTTTTAGGTGGGTTATGGTGTCGTATAAGGAAACCCGGAAGGTTTCCTTGCGAATGGGTCCGAGAGTCCGAGTGTACGGCAACTCGTGCCCTTATGAATTATCCAAGCGCTCTGCCGCGTCTCGATGGCGCCCGCGCACACGGTAGCGCACGCGCGGGCATCACTCGGTTGATAAACGAATGCTATTTCCTTTGTGCAACTGCAAATCTCTACATAAAACTTGCAACAGTTGCCTTCGTTCTCCACATAATTGTATGAGCCGTATGTAGCATTATAAGAATTCTTGTCGCATCGGTGGACTTGCATAAGTTAATTACATACGGTTAAGGCAAAGCTTGTTCCACACGGAAAGTTTAATTTTCTTCTTCCTGTATAAACACAGAGCATTAATTTTCACGTAATATCTTTTTATACTCGGGTACTTTTTGCACTCGCTCTATCATGTAGAGTGGGATTGGCTTTTATGCAGTATACGATGGTTTTATATTATTACCTTATAGTGACATTATTCCAGTTGATGGGGTTTACTGGCTATAAGCAATTTCTTTCAAATTAATGTGTATTGTGGGATTATTGACGAACTCCGTAGCCGACCGACAGGCGAGCACGCCGGACTTTAAATGGCGCCGCCATCTCTGAGGTCCCGGGTCGCGGTCGGGTCAATGTAGAAAACGAACTTTTCTATATTGGCTCGGGTCTGGGTGTTGTGGTACCGTCGTTGATTCTGATTTCTATAACACAGTGCTTTAGCCACTTACCTTAGGATCAGAGCAATGTATGTGATGTTGTCCAATATTTATTAATTTATTTATTATCTGTATTTGACAATGGGTAAAAATAGTTATAACAAGCCTTTTTATTAAAATAAACGTTCATTCATATAGGGAAAACATAACTTACATAACCAAGTTTCCTTTTATGGTGTGTTCATATTCTCACATGCTGCGAAGTCGTGTTGCAAGCATGTTTGCAATATTACATTTTTATTGTTACTGCTTGATAATTATTCTCATCGATCCTATTTTACTGATCAAGATTCATGTTGTCAAGTCTTTTTTTTGGGTTCCGTTTCCAAAGGGTAAAACGGGACCTTATTACTAAGGCTTCGCTGTCTGTCCTTCTGTCTATCTGTTTGTCCGTCCGTCCGTCCGTCCGTCCGTCCGTCCGTCCGTCCGACCGACCGTCCGTCCCTCCGTCTGTCACCAGGCTGTATCTCATGAAACGTGATGGCTAGAGACTTGAAATTTTCACAGATGATGTATTTCTGTTGCCGAAAAAAACAGGATACAATAAATATGTAAGGGGGCTCCCATACAACAAACGTGATTTTTTCGTTGTTTTTATAGATAATGGTACGGAACCCTTCGTGCGCGAGTCCGACTCGCACTTAGCCGGTTTTTTCAATTCGCTACTGACTTATTGGCTTCAATCACACCATATTGTACCAAAGGGGACTAGGGAGTCAATGGTGAAGCACGCTTACTAACGTCATTGATGTACTGATTCTTTTGCTCTTTGGTGCTAGAAATAAAATAAATAAGTCGGTTGTAGTACCTGCCCATATTATAAAGTGCTTTAAAAAAGCAAGCCAAATATCAGAAGGTGCAATTTTAAACACCATGTTAATGCAACGTATTACATTTTTATCGTTACTTCTTAATAACCTTCGTATTACGATGTTTCTATTACATACCATACCTTTAAAGCTCATATGGGCGCGGAGGCGAAGCTCTTGTCCATTTATCTTGGAATTATAACGGATGTGAGCTGCGCACGCGACGCTTTCCCCTTTTAAACAACTACTGGATAAGGCATTCGCATTGATAAATCGCCATTAGACTTTCATGTTACGAAATCACCAACATTTGTATTGATTTCCCTACTAATGAATTTATATTTAGTCAGACGAAATGCAAATGTGTCGTGTGGTGCCGGCACGTTAAAAGAATTGCACCACCCCTTCTCTTCCTATGGGTGTCGTAAGAGGCGACTACAGGAGAACCGCCATAAGAAGACGGGCAGCAACGTCTATTCTCCACAATTGGCCAAACTGCGATCGCCAACCTGCCTGCCAAGCGTTGCGATTATGGCAAAATCCTCTTTTTAGAGAGGCCTGTGTCCAGCAGTGGTCTAATATAGGCTGGTGATGAGACGAAATGCCCTTTTTCTTTGCTTACAAAATCACAGCCTACGAGTTCCTCCTTGTCATGTATGAGCCATATTTATTTAAAAGCTTAGTTCGCTAATTTGCTTTCCGGATAAAGATAAACTTTATTAGTTGGAAGGGGTGTATTATTGTTGTTATCTACAATAATGTTATTCTTACGACTCCTCTGGCGTTCGTCGTTAAAATAATAAACACTGGCCCGCCCGGTGATTGGGGCGTCTAGTACCGCGAAACAGATGTTTGTGCTCGCACCACCGCCTCGGCAATGTTTACACGATAAATAATATTTAAAAGACGTTAATGCACCGCTCATATATGCTTGCTGGCCGTCAATTTTATTTATATTCAAGATATGACCCCGTTTCTCATTTTCTAACACGGACATTTTCGCATGATAATTTTCCCAGTGCTATATCGCATATTAATAACGATTAATGATCTTAATTGGTCGAACGTGAAATGAAGCCTCACTAATTGGCAGAGAATCCTATAATTTGCATATTAACTTTATTATTAGTGTTAATTGGTATTCTTAAATCAATTCATATTAACGGTTTTAGCGTGTGATGATCTCCTGAGATGGCTCGAAACCTGTTGTGTATTTATGGTTTGTGAATGAAATCTTGAGTAGCTATTTTATTGCCATTCAGTGTTGTAAACGAGTCGACGAACATATTTTCTAGAGCTCTTTGATCAGTCTTATAAATCTTAAAGACTTGATTAAAGAGATGCACCTAAAATGATTGCCCAAGATGCAGATGCGTATATAGGTGTGGTTACATAACACTCTCAGTCGACACTAGCTCGCTAATCGAGCGTTAGCCTGTAATTAGTACAGTGGATTTCTCAAGTAGGTAACTAAGAGCCGTGTCACTCTAACCGTAGGTGCAAGACGACGTCGTCTGTAGCAAGAGATAAATGTTGCGAATACAGTTACGCTATCTATAGCAGCTGACGAAGAGGCAGTCTCATCTACTCCCGTCGTGCGATACTCCAGATGTCACTGCATTGACGTTGCCTGCCCACTGAAATCGCGTGTGATAGCACTCTAGCCGTAATTAGCGCAGTGAAGTCAGTAATTAAGAGTTGAAATCAGGACGCGTCGTCGGGTGGCTGACAATTGATTGTTATGTACGCCGCGCTCGTGAATGGCCCGCTACGCATGCGCCCTCGCAGAATACGTAATCGCACTGCGCCCACGTAAGGCTGTTTGGTGATTTATGCCATAGGATATTGTTTGTCCATCTTGCTTCAATGAATTCCTCGGACATTGTTGACGCACTTTTGATGTCTCCAACATAATAATAGGCTCTTACACGTGCAGAGCTAAAGTATCATTGTCAAATAATATACCATTATTCCCATAGGTATTACCAAAATCAGAATGAGCACAGATCATATTAACGAGGAACAGTTAGAAGATAGTACATTTTATATTGTAGCGGTCCTATTTCTTTGTGTTCTATTTCAGTATTAAATCAACTACAGGTCGGACAGCGAAATCTTGTATCGCGTCTAATAAAACCGAATGAAACAAAGTCGATTACTATCGTATAGATATTGTCTGTTCTACAGCTACCTGACAGCCTCAATTGGCAGTCGACGTGATATGTTATCATCTCAATTGCATCTTCATCAGTGTTTCCCGGGGCTTCTGATTTAAATAACTAGTTGCCACAAAGCAGTTTACGTGTCCAGGCATTTCATTTGATACTTACTTCGTCGCCAGCATAAAGCTGTCTGTGTTTGCAAATTGCATACCTCGACGAAATGAAGGCGATCGGAGTTGAGGACAGCGCAGTGCCTGCTCGTTGATTAGTGATTGGACACGGGACAGAATAGTAACAGGACTGACGCAGCCACGCAGGCGTGGGCGTCGACATGCCTTGGTGAAATCAGCCACTTCGCTTCACACAACGTAATGTCACTGCTTGCAGTCAGCAAGCTTCAGACTCGCTAGTTGCTTTCTCCTAGCTAGATGACTCTCGAGTCTCGATGTCATTAGGATTAGCTAGTTTAGGCTTACCAATTTTACTAAAATTAATTCAGAAAAAAAAGTTGTTGTTTATTGGAATTAATTTTGTGCTTAATGAAAACTTCTTTATGGCAGGCCCACGTCCATCATTGTTGTTATGTCGAAAACATGATCTGACATATTTGTCAATAAGTACGCGCCAAAGAAGTTAAAATAACGTTTATTTGCGGTTAGTAGCAGCTACAGTTTGCCTGACCCCTGATTAGAGAACTGGCTGCTCTGGTCTCAACATTGCTCGGGCTGTGCAGTGGCGCGGAATTCCTGCCGTCACTGTCACCCAACGGGAGTAATATCACGTTTTGCAATTCCGATAGCTTTATTGCATTACTAAACTTGTCAATTTAATCAGTATTCTGTACAAATGTAATAGAACGGAACCTCGTAAAACTGCAGCTTTCTAGAAAATATTTTGCAAGGGATAGCTGACAATGATAAATGCGCGCGATGAAATTTATTGTTCCAGTCAGCCGGTGTATGTATCGTAGCGGGTTCTCACCAGAAAGCTAGACCATGATTGATTCTAAAGATGCGATCATACATTTATTGCGTATTAGATACACACTGCTTAGTTTCACCGGTGTGAAAGCTTCTTTAAATGATTTTACTAACTTCTTCGCCTTTATCTAAAAGTAGTTCACATAGTTTACATACAAGAACATATTCGGCTGCAAACATTTACGTAAAGACAATTATGTCGATGACATGATTTTTGGTGAATGTAAAATTAGGCTGTGTGATATCTTGTTAACATTTAAACTTGATTTTGTCATTTATTAAATCATTTCAAACTTAAGTTGCAACAGCATCTTTAAACCATTTAAAATAGTAAAGATGTTATTAATATGCCTATAATAGTAGGCTCGGTTATATCAAATAGCCACAATCTACAATCTCGTGAAAATGTAAATGCTAAGCTGTTATATTATGACAGCGAGCTGAACCAAATGCCAACTGGTCGCATAAAGTGTGGTATCGGTAACTATAGGCACATAACAGAACTGATGTAGGAATTTAAAGAGCCAGTTTACGCTGTAAATTGTCTTAACTGGCTTTTAATGTTTAGCTCTTATTAGTGCTAGCAACAATTGAAAATAATGTTCCGTGTTATTCAATCTGAGGACAATATTTGCAGCTGTGGAACTACTAAGCTATTTTATTGGGCAACGTTATTAGTAAGTAACTCTGTTCTCGGCATGTTTAATGTGACGCTGAGAAATAGTCATCTTAAGTCACCGGTCGGTACCAAGTTAGTCTTGTTGCTGTAATTTGTTTTAATTAATAGTTGTCTTATAATTTGTAAAGGGGACAAGAATAATTGAAAATAAGCTGAATGATAAAAACAGCACATCAAATAGTGCTCGAACTGACAGCCCTAATAAAATAATGATCGAGATAGATGGATGATAGACAAACTTCTCTCGGCGGATGGGAGTTCATGGGAGTGACCGATTGATGAATTATAGTCGCCGCGTCCGTGTTTCATTATTCCTTTAACTGTCTGGCGGTTACAGTATCTGCTATGCAGATTTCAACGCTAGAATTAAGGAACACATTTGAACTGGTATGGTTCAAAATTATTCCTTACGAAACATACTTAAGATTTGTCACAAATCTTCTTCCAGTACCTGCAATGCAGATTTTAAAGCTGGAATTAAGGAACACTTTTGAACTGGAACAGTTCAAAATTATTCCTTATGAAACATACTTCGGATTTGTCAGAAATCTTCTTTCAACTTTGATTAGACAAGACTTGAGACTTGCAACTCGGTTAAACACCAACTGCAGTTACTATTTGTCTACATCAAACACGTGCATTAGTACGTACTTATTAGAAATCAAGGCTTATTAGAATTAGAACCACTTGTCAGTCAAAGCCTAGACAAACAAGATACATAATTATGTCGATTTTGCGTTTTATCAGCATCGAATGCCACGATGTAGTATAATGTATGGACTCCATAAATGGCATGGCATAGTTGTAACGAGCAGCGAACGATCGAGTGCTGTATCGTATTTTAATCATGCTAATACAAGCGATGGTATCGGGTTACACGCCACTACACGTTGTTGTTAGTAGGAAGGAAAATTGAAAAGTCATATTCTTTCTTGCGTCTGCTTTTTGCAACGTATCTTCGCTAATTTAGAGCGTTATAATTAGCTTCTTAAACAGGACTCCTAGACCGGCAGAGATAATTGGTGCTCAGATCTCAGAACTCATTGAAGCGACTCAAATCAACAGGAATCGTTAAAGATGTATCGATAAAGTTTTAATTGCACTATGTATCGTTAGTCGATTTATAAGTTTTTAACCGCTCGTGTTTTTAGTAGCGGCCCGTCACACTTGATCGGGTTACTGTCGTGAATTTATCTTTATTACAAAAGTTTTCAGTATCAGACACAGATATGAGTCAGCGCGTGAAACTATTCGACGCCTATATAATGTTCGTTTAAATCGATACCATGTGAGCGATATATCGAATGGTGTAATTCTATACTCCAACGTAATCTGTCGGAGTGGTTGAACGAATCGAGAAGTGTTCGATAGTGTGCAAGTTTGTCCGGATGGTCTGGTTTACTTGTCGTGTTGCGCGGACGCCGGCGATCGGTTTCCGGCGACTCTCGTTAGCACTTTTCATCGTCGATAAGGAATCGGTCGTGGGAACTGTTCCGGATGACCGTTTTTGGGTCTCCTTATAAAGAGGCTGCTTTTTTTCCTAACGCAATCCATTCGCGTCGGATACACATGTCGCAAATAATTATTATAATTATACGCGTGTCGTTGATTAACGGAGATGGCAAACGAGACGTGACTAGCAAATAAGTAGAACTGAAACACATAAACGGACATTTAAAATAAATATGTCCTGGTTTTTACGTCTAGGTGTTTGAACTCCGATACAAAACCAGAGTAACTTCTGTTTAGCCTAATGATCGAGTGGCATTTAAACCACCTTCGATAGGGTTTTCTAATCTGTGCAACGAAAATAAATCCGGTCTACTTATTTCACATCCCTAATCGCCTCAGCTGTCCGCTGTCAAATGTGCTTGTCAACCGTAGCGTGCGCGACTAGCGACGAGTAATTTGTGGTCGGCGCATATTCGATACCCGTGGCAACGTCAAATCTATGCGCACTGACCCTATCTACTGACTCATAGATCGTAAGCCAATCCGCCAGGCGTGCGACACGAAGTATATCCTGCATCTGGAGCGCCTGTGATATTGCCACTGATCCATGTTGCTGCATATTTGGTTACCGAGTCTGATACAAAGTAAGCCTCATTGCGCAGGGCACAGATCTACCTCAACGGTACAGTGTTTGAAGGACCATACTTATCCACTTTACTTGCCACGCAGTTCCAATGCGAAATCATAATATGTTTGATGCATATATGAAGCTGTTCACTCGTTTAACAACAGCAGCGGATTGGGAAGTGATAAACTAAACTAAACCTTCCGTGTTTTTGTCACGGCAGTCACATCAGCATTTGCCCATGGCTGGTAGAGGTGAAGGGAGATCAGGCAGGTCTATATCTCTTAGTACACTGATGAGGACTGACTATGATGAATCATCCACTGCGAAGCAAGTTAGCCCATGTTTGCAAAGAATTAAGACCACAAATAAATAAAAAAGCAACGTTTACAAAATCAAAAAAAGAGAATATTTTTCCGATAACCATAAAACTAAAAAAACAAAACAGTAGACAATATCGGAGGCTTATAAAACACGCAACCGAATAGGTATAAGTAGGTTATTATTCGTTTATTTTCGCTATTGGTTTCGCAATGGATTCTCAACATGGCGCCTGGAGGCTTAATGCAGCAATTAACAGCTTCCATAAAAGTGAAACGTTCTGAAATAGTATACGACTATATTCGTAAACCGTACTGACTTTGGAAATAAAAATGTTAAGCCAAGAAGGAATAATTATGTCAATAAATGAAGATCAAAAGCTATATTTATATCAATTACTTAAACAGAAAGATCTTCACATAAACGTCCTCTTATATTCATTGATGATGTAAGTAAATACTAAAAATAACTCGCTGTAACTAAGACTTTATGCTTACTTGGAACACGAAGTTTTTATTCCATAACTTCCTTTAGAAAATTCATAAATTCGTACGATAATCTACGATAAGTGTTAAGAGCTATCATGGAAGCGGCTTCCGCGAGCGATTTTATTATTTCTCAGATAACTTTACTACCTTGTCCTGTCGTTTTACAACTACGTTTTATTGGCGGTGGGCACTACTTAAGCTGAAATTGCACCGCTTGCCATGTTTAGGTAGCAAATTGAAAGTTTTACGATATATAATAATGTTATCAGTTTTGTTATTTGATTCGTTTGTTTGTTTGTGCCGGCGGTGTATCATCTCGCTGAATTTTAAACATGAAATGAATATATGTCTCCGCTCCTTTGAAAACTTGTTTGATTAATCTCCATCTCTGCTTATGTGGTTTCGAATTTTAATGTTACTTCGCAACAAACTGTATCTCATTACGCATATTTAAGAGTATAGAACTCCTTTCTCGTGCAGTCCCAACCCTAAAATCGCATGACTATAATTAGTTTACCCCGATATTTGCACGCGTTTTAGTTAAATCGTTTTACCAAGGGCAATTAAACTGACAAATCGTAATTTACGATTACTCTTAAGCGAATCGAGACGAATTTGCAATTCGTGTCTTATAAATTGCATTAAATAAATCCGCTGACATCTGAAATGAGTATAGTAGATAGAGAATTAACAATTGAAGCGATCAATTCATGCTGTCCCTCTGATGATGATGGATGCACCCACCCCGGCGGGGCCGCGTCCGGCGATCATTCCATTACTCGACTTAATAGTATGATTGTAAATGCGGGCTGCTCTCAATAAATGTTAATATGCTATTGGCCGGCCGAGATTGCCGGTTAAATTGGTCACTCGCTGAACGGTGCGATTTGTCACTTGTGCAACAAAGTTGGACCTCAAGTCTTGTACACGACGTTAAACGATGTCTTCATAAACTGCAATAAACGTTTGCATTTTAACAGGATCTAATGAGACGTGGCTCCGTGCAAATAGTGACAGGAAGTATTGAATCTAAATTCTGGAAATATCCACCACATACTATTATATTATTTTGTGCAACCTTATATTCCGAGCATTAAAAACTTTATATATAAAAGGTAAAATAAATAGGAGTGAATGACAATTATGCCTCATTATAATTCTAGTTTCCCGTTTTACGGTGTTTCTTGGGTGCAGCATAAATCAAAGGTGCGGAGTTGGCCGCGGGCGGTTTGTCATTACGCTCACCTGTAATGAAGCGGTGTCATTCTGATCGGCCATTTGCTGCAAGCTGCCATTCGCGGACCCGCATCATTTGTAATGCTTAGGATTTAGAACTGTCACTGGGACCGAACGCTTCTGTGGATACCGACGCTAAATCGGGATTACAGCGACATTACCCGCCTTGCCTTGGGCCTTGATTTGCGAACAATCGCAGACGCTAATGCTATTATACGAGTACGTAGGCATACTTGCAGAAGATTTCGCATTATAATATTGTAAAGGTTGAAGAATGTCGCACGGCAATTTATCTCCGAAAGGGTCCATACACAGCGTCGCATAATTGGCGGTGTTCACACTTTGCAATTCCCGGCTGGGCGATGGCGAGTTAAAAACAAGACGAGTGTGTGTCCGCGGTGTAGCATGTGTGCGCGAGCGCCGCGGACGTGTATAAATCCGACTCGTCCATTGTTCTGTCGCGACACGCACAAAACTGCACTTTTATTTGCTATCCGAGCGGAATAACTTGCGACGGTTGGAACTTGCAAAAATCGGGGTTGCTTCTTGCATATTTGAGAAAATAATAATTAATAATTTAACAGTACTTACGGGCAGATTTTGTATTTTTTTAATTTAATAATTAATCAACTTCCAAAAACACAAATGCATGCGCCGATCAAAAGACCGAATATACAAATAAACCAAAAACAAAACAAGTAGGATCTAAAAGATAAATAAGCAACTAAGCAGGTAATTGATCCCGATAAGATAATTTATTAACAGACCCCAAACTTGGAAGAAGCCAAATCCAGAACCACTTTACCTAACGAAGCATATCCCTATTCGTAGTCCTAACACAATAAACGTTAGTCAACCCTTTCTTTAGCTATACAAGCTACATAGCTTTCTTGCTAAAAGCCTGCGCCGCGCGTCGCCCGCACGAACCTCGCTATCGCATTAAAGCCGAATGTCTTACAATTCCCCAGTAGAGTTTTTGCTCGTTTTCACAGCGGGACGTGCGAAATTCGCGCCACTTAAGCAAAATAAAAGTAACGACGACATGAAAACTGCTGTATTTCGCGCGAACACAAAAAATGGGCATCGGACGCGAACGGCGTGTAACCAATAAGATTATTTCCAAATTCAGATAATCTTCAACACCAAATTCTATAGGACTTAAATAACCTGATTTGAATCACGACGCCGATCGTTAAATATTACAGAGGTTCTTCATGGAATTGTATTCATGAGGCAACACAGACTCGTTTTATTGTAGCCTTCTTAAATCTTTATTGATCCTCGTCTATAAATCTTGTATTGCTAGACCTTTAGATGCGAGGTGCAATGTATCACACCCGAGCATTCTGTAACCATAAATCATGATCGAGATGAATACTCGCTTATTAATACTCGACGCGGGTAAGGTCAAGATTTCCATCTGAATGACCTTAATGTGCCGTGAATGGTTTAATATATAAATTCCTGCTGTTGATGAGTATTATTACATGGGTTCTCTAGAAAGGGGTAACATGAAAGAGTCGAGATAACAAATAATTTATAGCAGCCGACCATGTGCAAGGAAATGCCCTGTTTACTTTCATTCCGTTTTCGGACAGTTCCTTTTAAGCAGCTCGTTTATTGCGCTCCGTGCACGGATAACAAGGGATTTTGTAACATGGCTATTTCTGGTACACAATGAAATCGTATCTCCTGCGTTCGGTGGGTGGAAGTCTATGTTTGTGCTGATGCAAGTGAATTTCGTAATACGGTATGGTGTCATTCAATGATATATTGGCAATGTTTCTTGTGTTTTAAATTAGCTCAATAATATTAATATAGGCGCAGCCCAAAATAGTATACACTTTATAGATTACAAATAGAATAGCGTTTGTTATTTTATATGGTAATGCGACTCGCGGCGGCGGGGGTTCAAAGACAAGCACTCAATAAGGAGTTGTCCCTTTTAATTCTCTCCGGTGTGATCGGTTACATTCCTACAAGGGTTTGCTCTCCACATTTTTGTGTGTTCCGATTTCGTTTTTCTGGGCAGCCATTTCCCACCTCGGTTTTGTCGAAGGGAATTTAAACGAGCTCGCTGATCATCATCGCGTTTCTTGACTTGGCTTTTGTTAGGATATCGTGCGAGAAAAATTGTCGGCCTTTGGACTGTTTAAGGTTACGTTACGTACGGTTGATTACTCGATCTCTGATATCTTTTATTCTTCATGTTCTGCAAAGTGGCAATTACGTAAACAACTATTACTTGAATTTTAAAAACTTTTCCAACATCTATTTTAAATGTCAATGTGATGATATTTTGACGGGCCAAGTTTCAACGCAGATGCAGATAATAATTGACTTTGAATTTCAAACTTTTCTAAGTTTGAAAAGTTGCCAAGTTATGTGTATTGAGTAGTTACAAAATACATAACTTTATTTTTAATCGCAACGATCCTATAGTACTTTTTTACAAGAAACTTTAACCATTTAGGTCTTATGTCTTTTATTTGCGAATCCGATAATATTGTACTTCCTTTAGATAGGCCTCTTTCTAAAGGTAAGAAAATTTTCTAGTTTGCTTCAAGATGCTATATTTATGTTCAGTTTCGGTTTAATAAAGTGGCACGACTTGGTATTGTGTGGAATCCGGTACATAAAAATATTCCCTTTTGTTTGTTAACGTTTCATGCGCTCGGCGGTGGATTCGTTTATTTGGTTGCATTGTGCGATGGACAGCGGATTAACAAGAGCGTCGGCGCCAGGGTTTGCGCGTGCGTGCTGCCTCTGCGGCGGCTGAATAGCAAATGCATGCCGCTCGGTGTGTGGTGCTCGTATCTAGATGCTGGCCAGACGCGTGCGCCGCTCGCCGCGCAAGACGAGATGCGCCCGATTGTCCATATTAAAATAGTACTGCTGTTTTTATGAACTCCGAATGCATTGTGCTCTTTATGAATGTAAAAATGTAAATCATTCCGAAATGAAGCGTATAAATTCCTCGTGCACGCTGTAAGACAGTCTTGCAGAGGACAGCTAATTGACACACGCTCGGCGTTGTACCTTCAAATTGTGTTCAAATATTAGCTTAGTGAACCCATAAAGGCTACAGCAAACAAGTCGCTGTCCGTCTGTTTGCGTGGCCGATGAGCTCGGCGTGTTTGCCTCCGTTATCTGTACGTGATCTCGAGTCTACAGACCAGTTTACTCCAAGCCGGAGATTTTCTTTGTCTCCTAGTTATGGATATTTTTTTATCTAAACCTGAGATCGCATCGTTGACACGTAGTAGAAAATGGGGTTATTGTCCTTGTTTGTTTTAATGGGACATGAGTTGTAAAATGTATGATATAATGATTTAGTACCTACATAAAACTAATGTATATTATTTTTTGTTCTAGGTATGTATCCAGAGTAGATGTGAAGAACTAGACGAGGTGGTATTATTTACAATTAAACGCTTTTTAATTCTGCATATTTATTAACAAAGCAGGTGTATATTATTTTAAGTAGCAAAATTAACATCTTTAAAAAATAAAATACTCAGTATCTACTTTGTTTCGTAACATTTTAGTGTAATTTTAAATGATACATGGTTTGGATGTATGTTCAGATAATTCGAACCATTAATATGATTATCTTTCTCCCTATCTCTGCCATTGAGATGTTAATTGCTTACATGATGTTGATTAAAATGTGCGGACCATGTTATAACTGAGATTATTATCAGAGCGTTGAATTTAAGTGATCCGACACTCGGTTGGCTAGGTTTTATTGCATTTCGTTTGTATTTATTGTAACTACTGAAAATGCTGGACTAGTGTGTTCTAATCACACTACAGAAACTTGTAAAAAACAACAACATTCAGACGAATTGAGAACCTCCTCCTTTTTTGAAGTCTGTTGAAAATGTGAAGAAGCATAATATGATAGACTAGTACCTACCTTAGAACCTCAGATTGTTCTACAGTTAGATAACATTTGAACTTAAAAGTTAATCAAATTGACAAACTTATTAAAAAATACAAACTAAAAAGTTTTTGTTGAACTTTTGAGATCGTGCTCTTAGGCGCTCGTTGTAGGAGGCTTACGTCCGGTGGACTGCAATAGGCTGAAAAGATAGAACTTCAGTAAAATTTTAAAATGTTTTTATGTGTGTTCGTATTAAACTGTGGATTTCTCGTAAGTTATCGAATGTTGCTGTTATTATATGCGTCGGTCAAGCAAGACATCCCTGGATATGTTGGTCACACACATGGCATGAAATTTTCTTGACTCAAAAAAACATGTCAAGCAATGGCATGTTTTTTTGGAGTGTTTTCTGTATCTAGAATAATTAGAACGATGTTATGCGAACCAGTTGCGTGCTGCTTCTAGGTTATTATGTGTAAAACAACAAACATTTGAGTTGCCATAAAAAGAAGTTTTCACGTTCGTTAGTATGGCAATGAAAAACCATTTAAATCTCGCTAATAGGAAATGCTTTATGCATTTGCATCTCATCGTGAGACGTAGTCGTCAGCTCCAAGAATACCCTTTTCAAGCGTGCTACCATTTTCGTAACATGGGCATAATACCGACATGGTAATGAATGGTCAAAGATTCCTAGACGAGCCGGTATTTTAATGACACGCACGGTACAGTCCAGCCCAATGTTATGTGCTAATTGTGGTTAATTGGAGAGCCGGCCTGCCAGCTATGCAGCTTCGTGATCTGGCTGGCCCAACGGATTAGAAAGGACCTCGTAAACGCTTGCTCTGTAAAGGTTGCTGGTCTGAGGCCTCACTTTGACACAATGTATTTTAGTGACAAACATTTTCGTTCACTTTTTGAGAGTAGCCATGTGCATCATCTAGTGATAAATGTATTTTTTCTTCAGTACTGTTTGTTTTGTGTGATGTGCAATAAAAAGTATCTATTTATCTATCATCATTATAATCTGGCCACGTCTATCCTAACTTGTGGACACTGACAAACACTGAGCCCGATTTTTTTTTGTTTATATTATGTATAAAAGTTCCATTAAAATTTAACTAAGCCCCATCCATACTATTAGTTATAATCGCAGTTTGCCACAGTTAGTGATGTTTTCTAGAACCGCCTTTAAAACTACAGACATATCGTTATTGCCTGTTCAGCTTATCTAGGTATTATAAAGGCGTAAGTTGTAAAAGTAGACCTAAATTCTATCCGTAGTTCCATTTCTGGTTTGCTCTTTGTAGGCGTGTCGCAAAATCTAAGTCTCATTACTGTATGTACTATTCAATTTGGAAGATATTAAATAGGTTTTGGCTTCAGGCGTAAGCGGTACTAGCCTCGCCAAGCGGCAAACCCTTTTTCATACTTGCAAGCCGTGTTACCCGTGTCTTCTTGCCTGATCTTTTATCGACGAGCGAAAGAAGACAACAGTTATTGACTGGGACCTAATTTGCTGATTAATCTCTATTATCTCCAATCGCCCTATGGCGCAATGGACGCACGCGCACATAACGTTCGACTAATCGTGCTTTTATATCTATGTTATATAATATGGTCTACATTAGACACAAAATATCTCAAGATTCAACAGATTTTTTTGAAAGCTTAATGATTCATGTATCTTTGTGAATAAATTATTTTCAATGATACGAAACTATAACTTAATTTTGTTTTGTAAAGTTCCATTGTCCAAAATCTGTTTTTAATAAATAAATAACTGGCTACGATCACAGATTTAGTGGTATTGGTTGTACGTATACCGGTGAATATGTACTATACTAACATACCATACCTTAAGGTACGTAGTACGTAAATTTTGTTAATACTATCTTGACTCTAGTATTCGTACGGTATTGTAATCAACACTACATCTGACTGATAATCTTGATATCAACCGAAAGACTAGCCTTAATGAGTAATATCAAACGTTATTAGCCAAAATCAACTTTTAACGTGTCTTCCAAAGCTGTACTTATGAAGAGGTCGATAAATTTCTCGAAATGGTGCCCCATCCACTCCACCAACTTCAGTAATCACTCCCAAAATGTTACCGCCACTGCACTAGAAGCACAAAGATTCGATAACTTCAATACTGTTCGTCTTTGGTAATGTGTTCCACTTCATAAAAGTTTAAACCTCAACAACTCTTGGATTTATTTTCCTTATAAATTCCTTTTTGTTGTCGTATTGTTTATCTGATGTAGTTTTGCAAGTACTTTGCAATCTATCTTAAGAATCTAAGAACATTCGCTACGTAGTACATGTTATTATACTGTATTATATTTTGTCATATTATCTTGATTTGGTAGTCTCAGCATTGTAATTCGCGTTATCTTATCAAATTGTTAAGTTGTAACATTTCCATATCTTTAATATTTTACCTACTAGTGATGTTTACTAAAAAATAATAAATAACCTTCAGAAAGTTGTTCACACGATGGAAATCAGTAATAAAACACACATGTAAAAACTTTATGTTTTACAGTACTTAAGTTTTTAAAGTTGTGGAAGTGCACAATTTTCATACTGATAAAATACAATTTCAAACTGCTAATTACATACCTTCGTTAGGGCCTAGGACTTTCCATCAGGTTTGCCTGCTTCCAATCCTCAATGATTTATCGACGTCAATCCCCGGTGTTTATGGGACACTCCCGTTAAGTACTGCCGGTAACAAAAAGTAATGAATATAATTTAAAGTCAACGCGCTAAGGTCTACAGTTGCCTGTATTTGGTTGTAGTGTACAACCTGCCAGCTCATTACAGCGTCATTACACCCTCATTACATGGTAATAGCATCCGGTCAGCGTCACCGTTGCAAAACGCAAATAGTTTCATTTACTTCGATACCCCCGCTTCGCAGTTCAAGTTGACGGGTTTTTGCGTTTGGAAGCTCAAAGAGCGTCATCTTATGGTGATGATCTTCCAATGCAGTAAGATCTTGACCATTGCATGCGTAAGCACTAGCAGAGGTAGAAATATGGTTAGTGGCATGTATGAAATTGTTTCTTTTGGAACAGCCTCATAGGAACTGGTCTACGTACCAAAGTTGATCAGTAAGCGCCTCGGAACTAATCCGCGGGCCCTCCTGCAGTTTCTAATAAGAGAGATTTCTAAATCAAGTATATTTCTAAGTTAAAACATGGCTCATTATTAATTGACCCTGTGGTCCCTGTTAATAACAAAACAGTTAGTGGTGCTTGGTCAAAAACGATTAGGAACCACTGTTTTAATAGTGAAAATAAGTTTCTGAAAAAATCCATATCAAAAACACTAAACGATAGAAATTATGGGCTCACTCACCACACTTACGCATTATCCACAGCTAAAGCCGATTTAATGATTAGCGTGAATGTAGACCAGATTATTGGTGTTAGACAACATCTTAATCAGTGGTCTAATTTGATAACAATATAGTGAGCCATATTTTTGAGCCTGAACGTTGCTTAGATTTCAAAACTTTAAAAAATTTTACGGACAGGAACTTTGTTGACATTTAACTCGAACCATTTCTTCCACGAAACAATTGAAGCAGGCTCGTGCGGTAGAGCTCAAACAAACCTGTTCAACAAAGCTTTGTCATGGGCCAATAACACCACATTACCTCAAATATTACGAGATGTTGAAAAATTTTATTATTTACTTGGCTACTCTACATCTATACATACCTATAACATGCTTTGTCCTGATTCCTGAATGACTAACTGACTGACGTATCCGATAACACAGGATTTTCTGAAATTCTACCCCTAAGGGGATGAAAAAGGGGCCAAAGTTTGTACGGGACAACGTGATTTCTTAGTCCTATCTACTTCAAATTTTGCATAAACATCCTTTATTGTCACGATTGATCCTTTATTGTAACCTACATAGGGTTAAACACCTGTTTAAACCTCTTCTAGTCGATTTATGGACTTCGTAGTCGTCTATTGAAAGTCAAGTCTACCCTTTTACAACTTGTCGTTGTCTGAGGCTTTAGGTCTTAGGTTTACTAATATCAGTAAATCTTAGTCTCAGCTATAATAATCTTGACATTAATCATCGATGGCCCCGGGCTTTGCGTTGACTACAATTTAATGTGTAATAATTATGCTCGGCCATAAACAAGCCTAATTCGACGACTAGCTGTGGACAAGCCTCAACTTTAGGGTTGACACCAACGACAAAGTTTGTATTGGACATTTTATTGGAGCGTTAGCAACATAGCTTTAAATAAACCAAGCCCACGCTTCTTGGTGAATTATAGACAACTGCCTATCTTGTTCGTACTCCGGGACCTTTGGAAGCAATAGTGGGGAATCCCGCAAGGCCGGGGGCAATACGATTTGATTTTATAATAATACTAGCAGCGACGATATTTTTCGACGAACAAAAAAAAAACCAAAATATCATGCAATGCCGTGTTATAACGTAAAAATAAGTAGCTACGAAGAACGGGAGACCCTGGAAATATTAAGAAAAAGAATTCGAGACGTCTGTAATTAGGGAAAACGACAAATATCGTCGAAGACAAAATTTGTCTTGTCTATCGATAAAATAAACGATGCGCGCATGCTAGCCCTGCAGGTTTTGTAGTCCGGAGCGCGAACCACTACATCAGACGATCGTCTTAAATAAAGGACGATTCATACGTGTAGTCTACTGCATCATCTGACTCCTATAAAGACTTGAGAAAGTCGAAGGCGTTTTCTGTTTTAAATAATAGTTTCAAGCGGATGTTCAAAGATATGTGTATCCTAACACCATTATGTTTTAGGGTCCCGATTTCGAACCAAAGGGTGCCAACGGAATCCAATTACTCTAGTTCAGCTATCTGTTCATCTGCCACAGGGCTTAATTTTTAAGGCTCAATGATATCAGATTGACTCACTCACAATCACAGTTGTTTTTCTGGCTAAGTCTCACTTCCGGATCCAATATTCACCAGAGTATATAACACCACCAACTTGAATTTACCCGTCATCAACTTACGTTAGTTCCCAATCTCAGGTCCAACAAATCACGCTTTGATCTACACGTCTCGTCTTATTTGTTCGTTTGTGCCAGTTTTTTTGTAAACAAAACCTAATTCCCGAAAGCCTGAACTCTGAAGTGTGAAGGTAGACAAGCAAACAAACGAGTGACAGGATTTACAGCGATGCACTGGCGCGTTCGCGGAACTTGCTTTGTGGTGCCATTCCCCCACAAAGGATGTTTGGAATTTCGAAAAATTCCCGGACTTACATATAGGCAACATTAGGCATGTATTAAAATAATCACGTAACTTTCGTTGCATTAGAATATATAAACAAGTTTTCTTAGAAAATCATGACCAGCACTGTTATATACTAGTTCAATTAAATATCCTATTAATAGACCAAAAAATATTCGGAAGCTAATTGAATGGACTACTCGTTCAATTTATTTTCATTTTATAGTAACGGACTTCGTCGTACCAACGTTTATACCAACTACAAAAAGGTAGAGATTTTCGAATCGCCTAAATGTTTTTCGTTAGTAAGTCATGTTTGACAAACATTTTTTGACGATGTTTTTTTCTAAAACTGAATTTTCTATACTTGCAACATTTTGCATGTCATGTCCTCCTACGAGTATACCAAACTTTTACTGTACTATACTTTTATTGATTTCGGTGGATTTGTTTTTACAAGCTTGCTTTGATTGTTTACGATCCTTTTTACCTGATTTACAATGAACCTTTGAAGGTATAAAACTTGTTTATTTTTCAAAGTCATTCCATAAATCATTAACGAGTTTGCTAGAACCTAACTGGTATATTTAATATCTCTTGTTATTTGTCGCGACCTCTAAAACATTCTCGCGATCCGAATCGCTCGTGCTCGCTCGCGTCGACACTTTTTGTCCGTTTTGTGCCCGTCGCGCAGACGCGGACATTCCCAGAACTGTCGTTGGTAAAAAAAACCAACCCGCTTGCGGTCGACAAAGGTGTGAATATAATTAATGGTTTATCAAAGCACCCGCCTACCGTCATCTCGTCCGATTTGGACATGACTGCGCCTTAATGCAGACTCCCGATTTCTGATTTCATACTTTTTGCTCGCTCAGCACCAAATATTATTTTCGGCCAGCATCAATCATGATACGGTACCGTGGAGGTTTTAATTAGAAGAATAATAAATCTTGGTTTAACTGCGGTTCTAATTTCACCGCAGAGTACGAGTAGTAGCTTTGCTAGTCGACACCTATAATTTTCCGTGGCATGTGTCGCGGTTATCACCGTTTGTGAAGCCAACGGGCACGTATTCTTGGTACATGTATCATAGGCGTATCTTGATTCTCGTTAGCCGTTACAGCACTAGGTTTATCTGTTGACATTAAACGTCAAGTCTTATGTTACAGAAATGAAAAATATGGTGGCCGGTTTAATAACGTGTTTTGAGAACTCGTTTGAACAGCTATTTAAATAACATTATTCTGAAAAAAAAAAGATAAATTAAGAAATTTACAGTCACAGTTTCGCCTAGATATTTATAAAATACACATAAAAGACTAGATACAGAATATCCTAAACAGACCATACATTACTAACCGGCCCGTAATCACCCCCATGTTCTTATATTCCGCGACTTTTTGTAGTTTTCTACTTTTTGTCATGTGATATCTTAATGTACAGCCCAAAAACAATTGTAGGTTGATCTGATACTGATTAAATTCTAAATCTGCAAATCTAATCTACAATAAATACTCCAAGAATACGCCAGAAATCAAAACCACACAAATCTATTAAAAATGATAATTAATTTTACTCTTCTTCAAATGTGTACAGCTATGCAAAACGATCCTCAAGGCCGGATTTTTCATAAACACACAAGAAAAACTACTAAAGAGGAGCAGAACCCTAAAAACGGCGTAGTCCAAACAAATCTAAAAATTTCCTGCTACAATTTCACAGAATTAGTTCACTACTAACCGAGGTGTTGGTGCAAATAGTTTGCGTCTCCCGTGACACTTGAATGAGCCATTGTTTCACTGGTGTCGAGTGGCGCGGTCCACTCGCCTCTAATTACATCGCGCTTTATGATTTAGGTATTTTAGTTAATGGAATTATGACTAACAGACTTGATAGTCTTGATACCGGTGTACCGTTACTTTTATTGCTCTAGGTACATCAGGAAAGATGATTTAGGTCCCGCTTGCGCTCGTTAAATAATTACAGTCTGACTCATCTTAAAAGTGGACTAGTAGTAAAATATTATATGAATTTGGTGGAATATATTATGCCACGTGAATGTGATTTGATAGTCTATTTTTTAAAGTATTAAGTATAAAATATGTCGATATAAAGAATGTTGGGGTCCTTTCACATAATCGAACGAAGCCATGCTGATGGCCTAAACTTTTATGGTTAAAAATATTTTACGATTTTAATGCATTCAACCTATGAGCCCATTCCACCTACTTAAATCATTTCAATCGTTAACTAATCCTTAAATAGACGTGGCCAGGTATGCTGCAGGTAGTTCTTTGTCGTGCAGACCGAGGGAACATCAAATCGGCTACAAATTCTACAATAGCATTGTTCAGTTTCCCAAGCAGACGACACTATGTCTGGCAGATGCGACGAAGCCTTTGTGTTTTTACGTCCCGACACGGTTTTCTAAGAATCTCCACGATTCGATGCACATGTGCATTCGAGAACGGATTTTATACCTGTCGATCGTAAAGTTTACCGGTCTTTTGTTAACCTCGGATCCTAGACCGTGCAAATGGCACTGTTGCGCTCCGAAGCCTCACAAATCGTGCTTACAGCCCGGCAAGTAATTTCGGATGAATTGTTTTGCCTGAATAGCTTCGCAATTTCCGATTCCTTTGCCGTAGTAGGAAGCTCTATTGTATCCAGATCGTTAGACGTCAACGTAATTTATATTCCGTGCAAGACTATTGAACAACCAATGAAAAGTACTACTAAATGTATTTCCTAACTAGATAATGCCTCGTTGGTGCTGTAGAATTTATGGTACAGTTATTTGCGGTCGTGCGGGCCAATTAGGATTTAGATATCTAAATCTATTTCCCGATTTTTCTATTTATTACTAAGGTGACTCGATAATTAGATAATTTGAATTTAATTCGTTTGGAGATTAGATTTGTCACTTCATTAATTGCAACAATTGTCTACCTAAATGTAAACGTGGCATTTCATAGTTGGCTGGACTCTAGCCGGGAAAAATTTTACTTTAAAACTTTAGGCAATTTAATCAAATAGTAGTTGGCTTTCCGTTTTTTTTTATAACATATGATATGGCTGACATTATTCATGGAGTATCAAAACGAACACCGCTTCATCCCATGTGCGTGCCAAGTCCGAGCTCGTATTACATTTCAACTGCCATTAATACCGAAGCTAAGCATCATCCATCATAGACTGCAACGATTCTGCGGAACGTATTTGGCAAGAATGACATACATTAACGAAACATTCAAAAATACTTACATAAGCTAATATTACTTATTCATACAATTTAAGCACTTACGTATGTACGTCTTAATTTTGCAGTGGCCTTTTTAATAAAAACAATTATCACAATACTTTTTATCACTTGCCATAATTAGAATGGTACCATGTCAAATCTAGAATATAACACGGTTTTAATTATAGTATAGTGTGTCCAATGAGTGTTAATAGCATGCGCGTTGTTCGTTTTTTAGATGTCCTGACTAAGGTCAACTCCCAAAAGAGATAAAGATGTAGGACACACATCTAACGCAGTAATTCATTTAGGAAACGCAACAAGCGTGTAAAGTTGGCACTACTAAGTACTCGTAAATGTCTTGAATACAATCCGTCATTGATTCAATATGAGTCAATATGTAAATAATAGTTTTCCTCAAAGTCATCATCGTCACAGTTAAGAGGACTGCATGAGAGCGGATTGAGTCATGGATATCATGTTTCACGCGTTCAGCTTGTGAAAGGATGACTGTGCTGTGCGCGAGTCTGGAAATCTAGACTGCTCGGCGCTGGCAACTGTCGTGCTCATAACCTTTCCGTCTCTGTATCTTGGCAATCGCACCTGGTCAGATGCTGTCGCCCATTCGCGATGACACGATCTGCAATCGTCTCTCGAGCGACCATTGACTCTACATATATTGGGATTTGAGTTACGATCTGAACAGAAAGAGCGAGTCCGCTCTACTGTACTAGTTATTTGGTTCTTACTCTTGGCAGCATTCAGATCTCATGTAGCAATTGCTGTTGAGTGTTTACTATCGTCATGGACACAATTAGAGCTGGTCGTTAGTTAGTCACTTTTAGAATTTAACTCATAAGAACCCACCCACACGATGGGTTCTCTTCTTGCAGCGCAATGTGACTACCTTTAAATCGATCTTATTATTCTAATATTATTAAGTCATAAGTAAGTCATTTATTCCGGTAACAAAACATATTGTGTAGGAAAATATAAAAATTAATAAGATTAAAAATATATGCGCATTATTACAGTCACATTAACACAAATTGGATCAGACTAAAATAATTAATTTGATTAAACATTTAAAACATACTCATAAAATAATTTCAATTGGATTACAATTTATGTCAATGAATGAATTTAATTTAAACATTATTTACATAATCCTCTACACTATAAAAACTATTTTCCAATGGATAAGCCCTCAGTTTGTTTTTAAATACATTTGAATGAGTTACACTTTTAAGATCTTTTGGCAATTTGTTAAACAGTTTCACCGCCTGATATTTGACACTATGTCTAGCTACCCTTAGTTTTGGTTGTATTATATTCGTAAGGTCTTTTCTCCTAGTCTCATAGCGCTTCATCCTTTCTTCTCTGGTTTCATATCTCTCTGGGTGCTTAACAAAGTCTGTGAGAAGAACAAGAATATAAAGACATGGGACCGTCAGGATTTTAAGTGTTTGAAAATGTTCTCGGCATGACTGTCTTTGATTTATGCGGACCATTGTTCTTACAGCTCTCTTCTGAATTGTAAACGCCTTTTTACAATTGTATTCATAGCTGTTTCCCCAGAATTTTATACTATATCTGAGACGAGACTCTACCAGTGCGTAATATACTTTTTTTAATTGCGTCATTGTTAACTCCTCCCTTAAACTACGCAAAGCATAGCACGCAGAAGAAATTTTACTTTCTATTTGTTTTACTTCTTCTTTCCAGTTTAAGGCAGAATCTATATATACACCCAAAAATTTTACTGAATCTACCAATGCAATTGGTTCGTGATTTAATTTAATGTCAAGGATATCTTTAGTCCTGGTGGTGGGTTTAAATAAAATGGCTCCGGTCTTTTCTGCATTGAGCGTAAGATTATTTGCTTTGAACCAAAGATAAAATGCTGTCAATGCATCATTTACTTTGTTATTGAGATCTGAAATGTTTTGTGCACTTATTATGGCGTTAGTGTCATCTGCGAATACTGTAAGCTCGATGCATGGGGTAGTTTTGTACATATATGGAATCAAGTCATTTATGAACAATATAAAGAAAATGGGACCTAAAATGGATTCCTGTGGAACACCTCTTTTGATATTTTTTAGTTGTGACTTAAAAACTTTTTGGCTGTTTTGTTCAACATATTTTATCTCGACAAATTGCTTTCTATTACTTAAATACGATACAAATAATGCAAGGATCTTATTTTTTATTCCATAATAATTCAATTTCTTGATTAATATTTGATGGTCCACCATATCAAATGCAGAACTCAAGTCAAGGAATAAGCCAGCCACCTTTCTCTTCTCGTTTAGGCTTTTGATAACATCTGCAGTCAAGGTTTCAATTGCATCATTAGTAAGGTATTGCACCTTTACTTATATCTGATCCTGACATTCTGCAACTTGATCAAGGCTTAACGTATTATTCGTATTTTTTATCAATTGCGTAAATGTATATCATTCCGCTCAGCGTTGCAAGCCAGCTGTGTATAAAATTGTAACGCTTGCCATTTCTGTCGTATGGAAATTTTGTACAGACAGGTCAAATCAAACGTTATCGTACGTTAGCCCCACTTTTGCAATTTTATCAATTTAAAATATGTACCTGTCGCAAATATCTCATGTTTGCGCTGCCTAGCCCTTTTTAGTGTTCAAATATTATTGAGCTGCTTGATAACAGTCTTGATTCTTTTGCAATAATAATACTGTGCATATCTATTACTTTTAGCTTGAATTTTGATCGGGATGACTTGGAAAATAATTATCAATCAAATATTAAATTAACACCCAATCATATCTGATCTGACATCTTTATAGCGGCCGCTATGACGCTCGCACGGTATGTGTATGGAAAGTCACGAGAAGTGAGGCGGTCCAAATTCGATTGGCACAAGATTCTATCGAAGCGGAGATAAGACATGTCGGAAATGATGTCTATTCCGGCCGAAGTGACATCATCCACCGTACCGAGGTCCGGCATCAACTAGCCATGTGTAAGATTCAATTAAAATTGAATTTCGATTAAGATCCCAAATAATAAATTAACTTTCTTTTAAAAGGTAATCCTTTTAGGGTGGAGTCAATGTTCTATCTAACGCTTTCAGGGTGGTTACAGCAACTTGCAAAAATAATCACTTCACCATATTAAGCAGACATTATTTTGTGCGAAGGAGTAAAAAAGAGAGAGTTAGTCCCATAGAATATTTTTGTTGTATTTGAGGAGAGTAATAACCCACTAGTTGGATGTAAACTAATAAATGAGGATCTTTCTTTGTGCTTTTAACTTAAAAATCCGTTAAGGAAATTTGACCTTTTGCAGTAGGTTTATAACTTATAAGCAAATCTTGATGCTTTGTTGTTGTTAAGTTTCATCGTCATAACTTATATCCTGAAATATGGCTGGAACTTAATATCACATGTGTAGTTTATTTATAATCCATGCATATCGTTTCTTAATTGGTCTTCAGTTCCTCACCAAGTAAAAGTTTCGTTTAGAGACGATATTCAAAGATGAATGCCTATCCCATATCATTTCCATTAATTGGTAGATCCTATGAGAATTAATCAAGCTTATACTGTAACTGTTTCTTTGTGGTTGTCATGAAGTTTAAGAATCATCTCGATAGCAAAACATTGTCGCCATTTCAGCATTATCGACGGATACGCAACATAATTGATGGTGCACGATCTAGGACTTTGAACTATTTGCGGCTCGGATCTAGCCCAAGATAATAACTCATCGAGATCTGTGCCGGACTGCCGGGCGTTCCGGCGATGAGGCTTCCTTCCCGCCGATAATTGAATGCGTTTCCAGGAAACAATCTGTTGTCGTATCAACAGCTAATTGGTTTGACGATATGAACTCTCAATCGGCAGATACCATATAAATTCTGCAGTATCTTTCTAAAGCTGGTAGAAAATTCTACGTCTAAGATCGGTTATTAGCACTTGACACTGTCACACACGTAGACAACCTTAAAAGTACACCAATAATTCGTAAATACTTTGACCAGTCAAGAGTTCACGACCGTTAGTTTCCATGCTTAGTGTAGTAAGTGTAACATAACAGGCTAGGAAATGGTATGGCAAACACTACTGGTTATACGATGCCAAACTTATTTTCCTTTGTCTGTATTTAATTTACTGTAGTTGTTCTTTACATGAAAAGGAGCGTGTTGGGTATTAAAAGTAAGGTCCGTAATACCGCAATACGCTCCAGAACTGGTATAGCGGACGTAGGCAAGAAAACAGCAAGGCTAAAGTGGGAGTGGGCGGGACACACATGTAGGAATCACCCGGATAGATGGGCCCAAATCGTCACGCAGTGGATACCAGCAGATGGCTATCGCCGCAGGGGCAGACCCAGAAAGCGCTGGTGTGACGATTTGGTTAGTTTTGCTAAGGATTGGGAGTCGTTGGCCATCGATAGAGATAGGTGGAGGAGTTTGGGGGAGACCTTTGCCCAGCAGTGGGATGATATAGGTTAAAAAAAAGTTGTTCTTTGCACAATAAGTGACTAGAGGGAAAGAGTCAAGTGCTTTATTTGATTGGATTCATTACATGACATTAAAGTTTCAAACTCTATCTTGAATCGAATTCATGAATAATTTAAATCCTAAACCGATAGTTATTAACGTTCTAGGTACGTGTTATGTTTAACGAAATTAATGTTAAAATTGTTGATATTTGTGACACATTTGGTCAAATTTGTAGTAAAGGAATTTTTTTCTTGTTTATCACAGAATTTACGTTTTTCACTTGGCATTTTGTAACAAATTATAAATTGAATTGAAATACCAATTTGTTGCAAGTATGCAACTAAATTGCAAGAAACTTGTTACACTATAAATAACCAAGATTAGTATCGCCGAATTTAATTAGAACTTGAATTACCGGGATATACAGTTAAGTACTCTATAATTTGTTATCATAATATTAACGACTCTGTGTACTGCGTATAAGATTTACAAAATGAATTCAAAATTGCGTGATTAAAATTTTGAACACGTTATTATTACAACTACTAATTTATAACACAATGTTCAGCAATAATTTTCTAATTAAGAATTATGTAAGTAAATATTAATGACACCAGTTTTGAATTACGTGATTATCTTAATTGATTATTGGGTACCTTCTGATTTTCTTTTAATAAATAAGTACCTAAAATAACAAATAGTTGGCGAATTCATTTAATTTTAGAAATAAGTATCGTGTGTATATTAGCATAAGTATTTGCTTTTCCCATAAATTCCATTGCATGCTCAAGAAATAAGGTCATACAGATGTTAAAATAGACTGACGCATGTGAGCCAAGTACAGGTGGAAATGAAGCTTTAATGAATGACGTAACAACGTCCGAAATGATCGACAGCCGAGTGCGGTAGTAAACATGCGTACGCGTCATTCACAGACACGCCCGGAAGCCGCGGCGTGCGTGTGAGCGCACCCGCTACGTCCACACACAACCTCACACATGTGTGCGTACGAAGAAATTATGAAGTCACTTCTATACTAAAGATGCTCGCTTCCAATAACGTTTCAAGTCCAGTTGCATCATATTATCATGTTTTGACGCGTACCTGCCCAGTGTTTGGTCTATTGTATCCTCCGTAATGAATCGCCTCTTACGCAACGAATATCCAACGATCTCACAATCCGATCCGTTGCCTTTATGTCATGAATAAAAAGAAAGTTCCGTAAAACCACGTCCAGTACACGATAAACTAAGAGGTCACGACTATCGATCCGAAACTAGTTTCCGATAGTACGTAGTAACCGAATATTTACAAGCCATCCGAAATCTATTTGCCTATAGACTTGTCTCGACTTGTGTGATAAAATACAAGGCCGATGAACTAACGAAAATTTACTTTGCAATCTAATATTTAATTAATATAAATATATACTCTTACTAGATTTTATATATCTGTGCAAACTAAATTATTAGGTAGGTTAATAAAATATAAAGTCGACAAATCAAATACCAATCAATGCATCAAGAAGTAGAGGACAATCAACGAACGTTTCAATAAAACCATCAGACTAGCTTAAATGATTAAATTCTTTATTTAGTGACTGCAGTGAATGAATTGGTAACGGTATTATTTGTGTTAAATTTGTAGCTACATCAAACACCATTTAAGGTTTTGCGAACTGGAATAGAGATATGCTTATCATAAATCGGAACACCTGCTCGTCGGACAAATAAAAATGTCCATCGAAGATACGAAATGAGAAATGATTATAGCTGAACATGTTCCGTGTTGAAATTAAATTTTATCAGGTTGGCCAAACAGCGCTTGATTAAATACTTTCATCTTGGTCAGACGCTGCGAGCGTCGGGGCAGACCAGTCTGGCGGCCCGTTACCGCTGTCAATGGTGCCTCCTCAATGGCTCCACACTGTAACTCGTATTTGCATATACGTTCTCTCGTAACATGATTATCTACGCCTCACTCCATTCATTTATCGCCACTAAACTTTCATCCGCTACCATAACTTTTAATACCAGACGAGTCTCCAGAAAAATTATAGATACGTTAAAATAATGGCGTTGTTATTTGCAGACCGGTTTCTAAACAGCACATATACAACAACATATATCACAACATTACGAGTTTGATTTAGCAGGTGTCCAGCCTTATTAGGTGGTAGGTATTTAGGTGATTTAGCAAGTTTATTATTATTTACAGCCAATTATCATAATTAATAATTTTAGTGGATGTCCTTAGACGGAGTTTTTAAATCTGCTAATGGTTTAGTTTAATGCAAATTCATTTAAGTACAATACCATTAAAAGCTAAAGTTTACTGGGATCGAGATTGTTAAATGTCCCCGTGTCAGTATTGCAACAATGCTTTTGCGAATGAACGACGATGTACCGTTTAGATTACATAGTTTGTGGATGTGAACCCTCGCTCGTTGACGATACCTCATGTCATACGTGCACTTAGCAGCAATTTACAGATCCTGGTGTAGTGGCATAACGGTCTTGCAACTGTGCTGTCTGTATGTGCATTTGCTAAATGCTAACTAAGCTTGGATTAAGTTCCAAACCGTTAAATGTTGTTTTGCCCAGTTTGATATTATGGATTTGGATAATGATTATTTATTCTAGCTTAACATAATAATGATGGCATATAGGTTCTAATGTTCATTATGTGGTAAGTTTTTAAATATATTTTTAAAAAAAGTTCCACCGATGTGCCGTAATTTTTATTCATGTTTATTTTACGTACATGCATCAGATGCCATAAATAGAAAGCATGTGCTTGTGTCATGCTTATGATAACGTTGAATAGTTTTTTTATTTCACGACGAACTTTGAGACGCATTACAACACAACCATTTAATTGTGCTGTTTTATCCACATTCGCAGGGTTAACTGCGTTTTAGCCCCCGCTTATCAAACCATTCGTTATAAAACATAAACGTAATTTGCACGTGGAGAGTTCTAAGTGTGAATGATTACTGTAAATATGACAGCGATAACCATTTCCATTCATGAAGAGCCGTTGTGACCGTATTGGATTTATTGTTTTATTATTGTGACTTGTATGAGGTTTTGTGTTTTCCAAATACATAGGTATTTTACGGTACGAATATATTTTGAGTAAATAAAAATCTCGACCACTTAGTTTCTAAAATTTTTGATATCAATATTTATGAATGGAAAGACTATTCCAATCGTCTTTTATACACATTTCCTGCGTGGGTGTCGTCAAATATTAATTTAGTGTGCTCTCGGGGAGATAAAGTCGATCGCCCACCTATGACCCGGCCCCGGCACGCGTCTCGCCAAATATATCATCCGATATACAGTTATTATAAAAGAAAACTGTTGTTTCTTCTTTTTTAACCGATTTCACGTCTTTACGACCGACCGCTGATTAAAACTATTTTAGTCGGTAAAAGAAAGAGCGCTTTATTCATTAATATCTCTGTTGATTTTTATGAGGCACTTAATATAATGCTCTTCCTGCATCACGTATGTTGCCAGTGATAAAACAGCATATTATCGTTTATCGTTAATACCCATTCTGTGAAAGCCTATAATGATACCTCTGAGACAAGTTTCTCTCTCATCAATTTTAAGTTGCTAAAATAATGAGCAGCCTTATCGATGCTAATGTTATCTAATCGCCCTCGGCTAATGTTAATCAAGCTTGATTGATCACATTTGAGCAGCAGCATCATCGACGTAAATATTTTAATTTCGGTACTCTCCGAGGGCGTCTGTTCCGTCGATAGCCTGTCATGCTATCAGCCCGCCCTCTCCGGTTGCATCGCTAATGGCCTGCACTCAATGCGGCCTCCTCCGCATCATTTCGCAATAATCATCAATTACACCGGTAATTGCTCGTCGAGCACCTTAAAGTCTCGTATTTCTCAATAGTGTAATCGTCGGGGGTGCGTGGGCGCGGTGACCTCTCGCCACGCGTGGGCCAGCTTTCTACCGCAATCTGCCGATCTGCCATATCGTGCTCGTCGGTCTCATCTGAATAGCATCTTGGGTTTTAAGGCGCGTTGGCGTCCGACTAGTGGCGCTTTGCACACTTCCTTATTGTCTATGGATACAGGAGGAACTAATTGCTGGGATAGCTGTGATGTTTGGATGAGTTTCATCTACGTAGGTAATAAAGACTCCAGACTCTGGTGTAAATTTTATATCGTGAATAGGGAATGAAATAGAATGAAGAGTACTGTCATTCATTTATGGTGGGGATACATATTTTCAACATTTGAATTTGAATGATAGCACGAAGTCGCTTAATCTGTATGATCTGCCAGCAATACTCGTAAATAAATGGCTGTAATCTTTTGATTTTGGCTGATAGCTTGGAAACTTGATTTAAAGGAACTTCTATGCCGTGCCGTAGCGAAGGTAATACCGTAGTTACTGAATGCAATAATTACGTTTGCTTTGTTGTAACTTTATAGCCCATTCAGTATTGTCATTTAAACTATGTATGTATCTATTCCATGATTACGGGTATTATAACACTTAATTAAGGAAACGTTGCATCTTTCCATAAACTCATAGTTTTATATTAATTTAAATGTAAATTGTTTATTGTCTACGCATAGAAATCGTTCAAGATATGTAATTATGGTATTTAACATCAACATTTATGTTTTACGTTGAAATGGTGTCTATTACAAACAAGTTACGGCAAGGTTGACCACACCGCAGCTGTCAACTGCGGTATAAAGTTTCACAATAAAAAAAACTAAATTCGTCGCCGAGACAAATCTGTGCTCGTCGCCACGTTTTTGTCCTTCGAGCCGGATCGAGTGATCCTCGCATGAAGAATATCGTGTTACGGATTAGCTTATTGGAGTGTTTTATAGTTTGCTCGTATTATTTTCCACAAAAAGTTTGAGATTTTTGGTTTTCTTGTTTACTTACCAGATGGATGAACTTATATTTTAAATAATAATGTTTCATCAATCATCATGTCTTTGATAACTGTTTGCTCGTATGAGTTAATACTAAACTTAGGTCCATTTGCACATCTTTCATTATGTTTAGATCTAGCCTAAATGGATTAATACTATATCATTTCTATCAATCGCGTTGCTGACAGTTTTAGATTTAGTTTAAGTTGTATCTTTGTACAAAATTTCATTTAAATGAGTTGTAGGTTTTAACCTCTCGTGATAAAAAATGACGCAAAGCTAACAAAATCATCGAATAAGAGTGGAAATCGATTATGAGTTTTTGTATTTTTTAAAAAAAATAGATTTCACCGTTTCATTCTGCGACAGACAGACCATTATGTAAAATTATAATAGTAATGGGTGTCGCGTCCAGGGTCAAGTAATGTCTCGTCGCGACGTTTTAGCAAAAGCGTTTACACATTGAGCTATTGGCGCATATAAGATGCGAGCTCTCAACAATCAAGAACGAAATCCGTTTAGAAACCAAATGAGTGTCTTAGCTTTGGCTTATAATTATAGATTCAATTCAAGAAAAAAATAACTCGTCTGCTTCATTGTACAAATTTAGTATTCTGGCGTGTAGATGAATGTAGCCAGTGATGGAATTGTACTATTTTTTCTATTATTTAAATCTAATATGAGAGTGTCGCCCGCGTGTGTATAATGTGAAATATCAAATATCAGATGCTTTTCAGCTAGTCTCTCCGCGATAATAATTTTGGTTAACGCGAACTAGTTTCTTTTAATTTTCAGTGTTTTAATTTAAGTAATCATAAAATCGAAAAATACAACACCACAAGTTTTCTTACTAAATTTTGAATATCTGGTGACCGATAACGCTGGTAGCATAAATATACGCCCTAATGAAATCTCGCGGTACCATTAAAACATCAAACGGATCATAGTTGGTTTATAGATTGGTTTGCGCTTATAAATACTTCACAGATATGGGGAAAGAACATTAGGTCCGAGATGTTTAGTATGATAACTATTATGTTACTGGTGGGCGTATTTAAGGCGATGTCTCACAGCATTTTAGCTAAATATTTTTGACAATGTACAATATTCTTGCATCGTTCTTTCAGACTCTAACCATGGTTGCAAAAGTTTATTAAATTAAATTTTTTGATGAACACCAACACATTATTTGCTTCTGTTTTGATTTTTTATAACCACTAAACATTTAGCTAAGCCTTTCGAATTGACAACAATCCTGACATGTTTGTTAATTTAATTTGCGTATAATGATTTAGTTTGTTAATGAAACGTCAAATATTTTACTATAAACCGAACTAATCAATTCAATTCATTAACCGCTATTCATCGTTTTAACAAATCGTATCGAGAATTTAATGCCGATAAAATGGTATTTATGATACGTATTTTTATAGTTAAAAGTGTATCAATATTTCCATATTTATTTGGAGAATTCATATCATTGGTATAATTTACGTTGGTATTTTTATATTACAAAACATCACCGTTATGCCCTGTGCCCACGCGCCGGTCAAAAGTTCGCCGGGCGCCTACGCTAGCGAACGGTCGTTTGGATTATACAGATTTTTCTGGCATTAGGTTTTACGTCCACTGATGCGAAAGCGACCGAACTATAAAATTGTGGCGAAGAAGTATGGAATTCATCTTGCTAGGGCTGTATATTGTGTCGCAGTTACTTTGTTGCTACACTACCACTTCTTAGATTAGCGAATTTCAACTCAGTAGACGTTAGTAATTTGTCTATGAAAGCTGAATAAATATTCTGGACTACATTTCTACCAATACCCGTTTATTGAAAATTAAGTAGTAACAAGATAAGAAGAAAACTGAGTTTCACCGCCAACATAGACACCATGACGATGAAAAATAAAATTGCGAAATTGATTCTGCTTCCTACCTTTAGTGGAGAATTGTCCTAATTCCCGCCAACGACGTCATAGTCGTATGTCATCTAAACGACCGGTGTCGTGCGACAAACTCATCGCAACATATCCGATAACACATTAGGCCGAAAACACGAGCGCACGACCCATAATCCAACATCGCCGATTAAGGCCGGTGATATACAATAGCGACTTTCGGATTTATAAAATAGGAAACGCCAACTAAATTCTTGGTGAAAACTCTCAAAGTCCAAAATGATTAATGTTTATGGCTCATGATTAGTGAACATTGCGTTGTTGATCGAGCACGAGCCACAGCATAAATAAAACGATGCCGATTCGGATGTTTTCATTCGTTAAACTTTTATGAATAATCGGATGATAATAAAGACTTAAACCCACTTACTGAGGAACTTAAAATTTATAAGATCAGTTGTAATTTTTAATAAAAGTCTTAATAAAGTAGTGCCTAGTCATTGTTATGTATGAGTAAATCTCGTGATTATTGTTTTCACTTGAGTGGGTGATATTAACGATCTGGATAAGCTATTACGAAATAGTAATACAAGCTGTTTCGTATCGTTATACATGATCCAACGAGAGAACTGTGTGGGATTGTAGTATAAAATCTAAATTTCCGCATAACATGACGAATTTGTCTCATTAAAATGCTAGTGCAGGACCACAATATGAATCAAATTGGCTACGCAACGTTTTACATTCACATGATCTAACTGAAGAGATTTGTTAATGGAATCGCGAATATTTGCATAAGATTGGTTTATTTAATTACAGCGTGGGATTAGGCCGGATCCGCGCTTCATTAGCTTATGACCCGCGAGTTGGTCCATAAGTCAGGTGCCTGCGGCTGCGACTGCGAGCGACACAGCTTTCGCGTGGGCGTTGCCTGTCGTGTACTCCGCCCCACTGGTCACCTCGACACAAAGACCTGTCAGAGGAGACAAAAAGGCTCGAAGCCTCAATCCTATTTCTTATTCTTATTTTCATATTTTCCATATAAAGAAACATGCGTCAAACTGAAAATTAAAAACTGCCAGTTGGAAACTTTAAATGCACGTTGAAATTACTGAACCATATCTACGAAGGAAACATTTGGTTTACATCACAATTAAACAAAAGCAAATTACTTAACGTAAGTTCTAAAATCAGTAGATAAATGAATTATGAAAGTATTGTGTGTCTCTTTTCATCGATTGGGAAGAGATTAACAAACGTAAACTTAATGTAAGTTAAAAGAATGTCAGCGGAGAATCATGCCCTATATTGCGTACTCCTCATAGGGGGAAACATTACTAATGATAATCGAAAAATCATCATTTATTTGAGTAGAATAAGATAAATCAGTTTTAATTAAGTTTCAGTTCAGGGTCAAGCACGATGTATTTTTTTTTAAATAAACAAATATTTACGTAATTTACTAAACTGCAGTCTTATTCTATTTACATAATGAGTTTAGTCGCCTATCGGGAAATGTGCAAAATAGTTATTAATTTATTTATAATAAAGCACATTTCATTGTCAGTTACTCTATGGAATGATTAAGCTAAAGTGTACAGCTTAAATATCTACTGACTGGACTAAGCTCACAGCTATCGACATCATAGTCAGACGCGACCACTCTATTTCAAGCAAGACATTATACGAGTCATAGCAAAAAGGGAAAAGGGAAGGCGTTGGCCGCGGAGTCGCCCACCAACACTCATTGGTCCTAAAGTTCTATAACCGATAAATATGCAAACAATTTACATTTAAGCACTAAACCATCATATAAAACATTACATCTACTAATTTTAATACTCGTATACGTAAATATCAAACTAAAAACGTTTCTCAAAAATATTGGTCCTTGCAAGTTGTAAGAATTATGTCCACTTGATTGGATTGTTAATAAACCAAAGATTATTATTGAAGTCTTGACACAAATATTTCGTACAAAGCCATTTATAATACTTGTTCGCCTACATGCCATTACTGTTTTTGCTATTTAAAAACGACTGTCAATCAACTGGACAAACTTTGAAATCTTTGACACCTATAGCTTTGAATGGCAGACTTTATTTATGTTATTCTTCACGAGATTATCGCCCACTATAGAACCTGTATCTTTTCATTGGCTTCTCATCTCTTTATCTATCTTTGCTTTGTTTGACAGCTCATTAATTACATCTGTACTGAGTTATTACTTTTTTGTCTTATTGCATACTATTGTTTCTGATCTAAGTACAATCGTTATCGAGTTTCTAATTCCAATCCGTTTCTAGTAATCCCTGGTAATTCATTAAATGTAATCATTTACGCAGAGATATTCAATATCAGTGTATTGATAAGAGTCTCTACTTGATTTAGTTAACTGCGTAGTATTGTTTCGCCAATTACACCTGAACTGCCGTCTTATCATTGTCATGTTACAGCTAAATATCTTTTGAGTTGATACGTGGTATTCGAGGGTTCCTTGTGGTTTGGCCACGATCTGTCACTATCGCTGCCGCGTGACAATTTACACGAAGTACAACACTGTTATCTCAAGAAGATACGCAGACATCTGATAGTATACTTTCATCCACCAAACAACGACGGCCGCGCCCCTGCAATTAAGATTATCGCTTCATGATTAAGTGATAATCAGAAATTGCGCAGCTCTAGACCTACTTTATGACTCTGTGGAATATTTTGCTTCTGTCTGGCGACGACGGTTATATATAGACGACGATTTATTTCTCTCGCGTAGGGAAAACTAGTCAATGACGTTAATATCTTGTAACATTATTGCCGTTATCAAGCGGTCCACATTGACAATTGTTGTGTCCTCGATCACATTCCGGCGAACGGGGCTCATTCATTACAGATAATGTTGCACCAATCGTTGTTTTGAATGTTTGTTGCATTGCATCCTAAACTGTACGTATAATATACAGTAAATCAACATACTTTTTCATTGTTATTTAAAATACCTCTTTAATTACAAAATTAAATTAATTTGCAAACAAAGCTAGCAATGTTTCAAGAATATGCAAGGAAAATCGATCAAGATGTTAATATAGAAACCGGACAAGTAAATTATGAGTTAAATGTATTAACTCTGACAGGTATCCATATCGGGCAGTCTCCTTGTCAGATCGCGGCAAATGGAAGTCTAATTGAGGACATAAATCTACACGAAGTCCTGCAATTACGGTCAGCTCATCATTCGAACCGCGCTGATTAATAAACGCTCCTAATCATCGATCAGTATCTTTTCGATAAATATTTCGAGTCCGTGGTTTTTGTCACGTTCAATTCACATTTCTAGAGAATCTTGTACTACTTAAAAATTGTTTTTATCTGTAAAAATTCTGAGTATGCAATTAGCAAGGCCGTCTGTGAGGTCACTTGTTATTTTTAGGCTTACTGTATCAACTGTAATTATCAGCGATAACGACTTTCATGTTTTTGTGATACTTAAATATTTTAATATTTTTTTCATATGTGCACTTTATTTGTAAGTGTTGGTTAAATAACAATTCATGGCAAGTAAGAAGATAACGGTCGCTTCATTTGGTTTTCTGGTAAATATTGACATGTACAAGTTGAGCACACTGCTGTAGTTCTGTGTGTTTATCAGGAATCGTTGAACCTTGCAAGGTGTTTGGCTTCGTCCAGTTTGACTTATCAAGTTCACCAGTTTCACCTGTCTGCAAAACGCAAATTACACCCTACGTGCTAAATCACTGAGATTGTACATATTTTGTGACCGCCTATTTAATTTAATGTTGAAAGAATTCCAATTTAAAGGTTCCTTGGTAGTGTGTAATTTGATATGTTGTTACAAGTCATGTAATCAGTCAAAGACGGCAACTAGATATGCGCGCGCGCAAATATTGTCACTGCGACCCTCTTATCGTTCAAACAGAACGATGTTCACTCACAGGTGAATAAAAAAGATACGTCTATTTGAACCGAAATGAATGAAATGAAAATATACTCGAACCATATAATTTCAAAAACCATCACAATTTAACGCACAGTCCTATGGGTCATTGGAAGATTAAGGGTGTGTAAAAACTATTACGTAACCTGCGTTTAACCTGATACGCCATAATCCTTGGTTCACAAAAAATATAGGGATCCTGTTTCGTAAAGTGCGGGGTGGTGCGCGGGGAGCGCGGGGTCCCGGCACCTCCGAGGCGCGCCACTCTGCCGCCGAATAAATTATGTTCTTTGGCCCTATCGCCCGCCCGCGGCCCGCGCGTGCCCCTCGGGACCTTATCGATCGAGTTGGATAATCCAAGAGGTCGCTAGATAGCCGGCGCCTGCGCGCTGTACTATGATGATGACCTTTCGCCCCGGCAAAGCATGATCGGAACGAAATGCCAATTGCAAGAGTCACGATCACGACAAACGCTCACGAGATAAAGAGGGCGTAACGTGTGAGGTTTCTGTTGTGTCCTGATTGTTTTTCACTTTATCCTCGTTTCAAACTCTTCGCACGTCACTTTCTCCGTCGCGGATTTTTCGATCTTTATCGCGTTCGATTCGTCCGACGAACTGCGATCCAGTTTATTCATATCTGATATTCTAACAAGATGGAGTGCGATGCTGTGTTCTACATCAAAATCATCTTGATAAATTGCCCTTTTACTTATATCTTTGTAACAAATCGATTTGTGCGAGCAGTTGCAGTACACTTGATGTCGATATTCGTGTATTTATTAATCGATATCAGAAACATCTGCGCCGTTTGTCGAAATGAAATCAAATGTTGCACGTGTCACGGCCTAATCATATCAACATTACCAGAGCATTCGAATGTAAAACATTGTTTTAAAGTATTATCTAGTGTCGTGGTTGTAGATACTTTCAGTGTGGACAATTTGTAGATAATCATGGAACTATCGCACTGATGAGCTTCTGATGGTTCGCTCAAGAGTCATTCCCACGGGAAAACGTCAACTTGTTTATCTCAAAGCCGTGCCGCAATACGATTGTCGTTACATTTAAGCAAATTCGAGCCCCGAATTTGACATAATCGAACCATCAAAAGGCTAATCATGATTCATATTAAACTTAATAACGTCAATTATTTGCAAATTGATGTCACAGACGGGCAAGAACAATAGTGTGTCCTCTATTTACGCATGTAATTGGAATTTATAAACCTGATTTGCATTAAATTTGGCAATCGTCACGCGCCATTACAGTTCGGCTGGTACCGACTATAAGTTATTCTGTGGTTTTGTGCCCGAGTTTACGTACGCAATTGGCGGGATCCTTGAGATGCATTAATGTTACCGCAGAATCGGCACTACCGTTATGAATCGAGGCAATTGGACGCGGCGAGTGCACGTGAGGAACATATGCCGCGAACGCGGAGAGATCGACCGACGCTTTTGCAATACGAGATAGGGCTCATGCATGACCAAATCGGTCTGAAGAGACAAGACCACCGAGCCGAGTTTACCTTACTGGGAAACCGTTTGTGCAATCGGCGATTACGATTCTCACAGTAAGACTCCGCGGATATACTTTCCATGAAGGGAAAACTACACCCGATTCAGCGCCCCGAAAAGGAAAGGGCTATAAAATACAAACTTATGAGCTGCCCATAAAAGTATCACGTTAATTCTCGCGATTAGTTCAGCATCGTAAGGTTTTATTGCTTGCGTTTCTCTTAATAACATGTGGAAGTCGAATATAAACTTTGGCTGTAAACTTAAATAAGCTTCAGCTTCCGACACATGTTGTATTTCAAGAACTCGTGCAAATTTTATTTACTCATATTAATAATTTGCGATATCGGTAATTCGGTACGCGTACTTTCACAGCAGCGATCTTCGATGTCATTACAGGAACCGTTGCTTGATATTTACAAATTGACAACCTGTATAGTGACATTATTATGCCATTAATCATGTTTTTTATCTGATGCTGAAATTATATCTTTAGTTTCTCCATTCAGATCTCAGTCTACTAGAGACTGTGAGACTTCATCAACTTTAACACACGTCCATAGTTATTTACCAACAGTATGTTGTTTATATTTTGCAATTAGATCGTGTAAACAGTTGTTATCGTTGCGGCGTGAATGATTCGCGCGGATCAGTGGGCGCTCACTCGGCGTCGGGCGGTGCGTTATCGTCGCCGGAGCCATGTGGAGGCTGTGCAGCCAGCGGTGCATAGTGCACGGGGGGGCGGGGCCCTCCGCCACCTCGGCCCCTCGCGCCTCTCGCTTCTCGCTCCTCGGCTCAGTGTCCTCCGGCCATTCGCGCGCGCCTATCGTGACGACACCGAGCGCTGTCACTCCCCACAATAATCTCCGCGGTGTAAAAATAAAGGCCGCGACAGACGGCGGTGTCCCAAGTTATATTTAAATGATAGCGCGGACGCTGGATCTTGCCCGCCTCGACCGCTTGCCGACGACATGAGATTAAGTACGTGCGACACCTTCAGACTCCTAAACTAGAACACAACCTATGCTTCACGCTCGCAAGCATATGTATTGTATTTCAGTATTGTGCGACGTAACAGCTTCAAGGATCTCTGGATGAGTGTGTTTCAAGTGCTGTCTCCTCAGTGCCATTCGCGTTCCACCGGGAATCAGAAGGATCGTGATCTTATGTGTTGTTAAGTTTCCGTTTTTGAACGGATTTGAATAGTGGAAGGTGGTGTTGGTTGAATTATTTATCGTTTCCTGTCTTTGTCGTTTTCCTATGGGTTTATCTTCGTTGTAAGTAACGCTAAAAGATTCGAAACTGTGCTGGGCGTCATATGAACAGCTTGCCAATGTTTTGTATATTATGATTCATAGTGGAAGTTTAGAATAACTCCGTATCCTTGTAAATAGGAAAACTTTCTTACGACTCATTTCATGTGGTCTTGAAATTTCATTTCATTTGGTTTCGATGATGACGAGTTAGACTTTAAACTAACTAAAGTTAATTTAGGTGCATAAATCATTATCAGGGTTTCGATAATGATTTATTATCCCTATCCTACTTCTCCGACGTTGATTGTCTGATCAAAATATTTACTAGTATCACAAAATAAACTCGACTGAACCAGCACTATTAACTACAATTTGTTTACTATTTCAATTTTTCATTGAAACACGTCTACCAACTATTATTACCAATATGCCCTGGCATCCGAAATCAAAAGCTCTAATACAATTTCTACAACGAAATCATTGTTTGTAAACCTCATGAAAGAACCAACTTAACAAGTTTGATAATCGCCTTTCATTCGTCAGTGTAATTGTTTTTATTAATTGCAACAGCAATTAAAATTTTAGCCTGTGGCTAGGTGTTCTCTTCGTTACAGATGATTTCGACTGTTTTATTTGAAATAGATTGATGGAGTTGGTAAACGCTAAAAGCAATTTAAAAGACATTTTCAATTAAACTTTCCTAAATCTTTTTTTTACGCTCATTTTCAAATTGTAACCTAACTGTATATGGTATTTCGGTCCTAAATTCTTATATTCTTAAACTTGTGTCATGATTAAATATTCTATAAAATACTAGTGTATAAAAATGTCAAGGAAACGTTAAGTTATTTATTACTTACAAGGAATTCAATTAGCGAAACCATTGTATTTTTAATAGGTTATTCTTATTTTGTGCAACTGATGATTTAAACATGTGAAAAGCTAGGTCTACCTGCCATCCCATTGTGCCTTGGCCCTTTTGTGCAGCCGAGCCGGCCGAAGGGCGCCATAGTACCTGCCGCGTGCCAAAAAACACTCGAGATGCGCCTCGAACGCTCCTCTTCCAGATGTGTTATATTTTTGTTTTAATGCATATCTTGCATTCCATCTACGCTTGGCAGTGGCACGGCCGATTCTTTAATATCTGTATTGAACATCTGAACAGGCCCGCAAACTTTGAATTTCATCACGAAGAATTTTAATGTCCGCTTTTATTAGTTAAAAATCTTCTAACGCGGAAAATTCTGCTTGTTCACACTTTGTGTTCCCTAAAACTGTTAACGTTAATGCCATTATATTTTTATGACGAATATAACCTTTGAGTCTGTTTTTAACACGCAAATCTGCGCAAGAAAACAGCTAAGTCATTATTACATCTACTTCTTTCTTCGATACAATAGAATCATAATTATGTATTCAGTTACAAATCATTGATACGGAATAACTAGCAGCATTATCGATGCAGGGCATTTCTGAGAAAGCTGCGAGGAATGGTTATTAAAATATGTAAGTAGTTTGTGGTCTCTTCAGACAGAGAAATTGCTTGCAAACTTTTTATAAACATTTGCACTGAGGAAGTAAAGTGTGAACTGAAGCTCACAGCTCTCCCAATCACACGCAACACTGCCCCGAGTGAATAGAACCTCATTTGTGGTCGCTTCGTTCGAGCGTCCGAGTAATCGATCTCTATTGAATTTCCGCTGAAATGTCATTGAAGAAGTAATTGATACGTTCTGCGAATCGGTTTTCTTTATTGGAGTCTCGCCATTGTTGTCTGTTGCAATGAAGTCTGATCAATTGGGCTTCGCAGGCAGTTGCGTCGCTTTCTGTTCCTATTTCGATTTATTATTCATCTTTTCAGTAGTAAATGCTTCGGCCCCATATGCTGCCCTAGTTTCCAAGTTACAATGAACACCTGAAAGAATATTTGTCTCATTCTCAGAAAACTGTTACCGTTTTATCGATTTGTTGTCTTTGATCGTTCTAAGGAGCTGAGTACGTGCGGGAAACAAGTAAACCAATTGTCGTCACTGAATAAGCTTACCTCTTGACGGGAATCAGGATATCTCATGCGCTGTTCGGGTACTGCAATAAATAGATGTGATTGCATTTGTGTAATTTTTGGGATAAAACCGACATCTATTTCGCGAACGCCGGTCGATTTGTAACTGGTTAACGTATTATTTATTCAACATCAACTTATTATTTTAAGTAATGTGATGCGGGCGGAAAGTTTTCAGAGGTCTATGAAATATGTCGGCTAGAAGTTGTATAAAAAAACACAAAATGAATTCCGAGTACAACTGTACTGAAATTTATGTGGATGATATTTTTGTTTAATAAGATATACAACTTAATTGCCGTCGACACCCAAAGATTTAGATATTAAGGCTTTTCTCGTTTTTATTGCAGGTCGGGGCCTAGAGTGCGAGTGCGCGGGCATCGCCGCGTGCCCCGACGGCGCGGCCAACGGCACCTGCCTCACGCAGCCCGGCGGGTTCTGCTTCGTGGCCGTCGAGGAGGTGGTCGACGAGGGCGGGTATATCGTGCTCGACCGCACCGCGGGCTGTCTACCACCTGACGAGTCTGGTTTTATGCAAGTGAGTATCACTTCTTCCTGTTTCTTGTCGGAGTACGCTGAACCTTGATTCGGCATATCTGTTTTTTGTGTCATTATGTACAAAAAAAAAACAGCTTTCTGTTTAACAAAAGCTATATCATAGTTCACTGTGATCCATAGTTCCCTACCGAAACCTATAAGCAGGGTGGTAGCGTTTACGAATCCCAAAATTTGTCAAAGAGGACAAGGCAACCGAAAACCATTATGTCATATTCTTTCAAAATTGCTGATTTGTCATAATAATATAATATTGTCTATCAAGTTTTTTAATTAGGTTGTCTTTAAAAGTCATTATTGTTTTAGAATATACAGTAATCTTAACATTTCACAAGGAGCCTAATTGAGATAATTCTTAATTTTCAGTGTAAAAGCTCCCAAGTGCCGCACCAGCACCCCAAGGGGATCGAGTGCTGCTCGGACCGGGACATGTGCAACCGGCGGCTGCGGCCCGTGCTGCCGGCGCCGCCACCGGACGCGCCCGCGCCGCCGGGCCTGCCCGCCGCCGCCGCCGACCCGCCGCTGCTGCTGGGCGCCGCGCTGTGCCTCGCGCTCGTCGCCTTCCTCGCCGCCGCCGCGCTGCTGTGCCGCCGCCGCCGCGCGCCCAAGCGGCCGCCGTCGCCGCCGGCCGCCGCGCTGCTGCCGGACGTGTCCTCCGGCTCCGGCTCCGGCCTGCCCCTCCTCGTCCAGCGCACCGTCGCCAAGCAGATCCAGATGGTCGACTCCATCGGCAAGGGCCGCTACGGCGAGGTCTGGCTCGCGCGCTGGCGCGGCGAGAAGGTCGCCGTCAAGGTCTTCTTCACCACCGAGGAGGCCTCCTGGTTCCGCGAGACCGAGATCTACCAGACCGTCCTGATGCGCCACGAGAACATCCTCGGCTTCATCGCGGCCGACATCAAGGGCACCGGCTCCTGGACGCAGATGCTGCTCATCACGGACTACCACGAGAACGGCTCGCTGCACGACTACCTGCAGACGGTCGTGCTCGACACGGCCGGCCTGATGGCGATGGCGTACTCGATAGTGAGCGGGCTCGCGCACCTGCACATGGACATCTTCGGCACGAGCGGCAAGCCGGCGATCGCGCACCGCGACATCAAGAGCAAGAACATCCTCGTGAAGCGGAACGGGCAGTGCGCCATCGCGGACTTCGGGCTCGCGGTGCGCTACGTGGCCGAGCGCAACGAGGTGGACATCGCGCCCAACACGCGCGTCGGCACGCGCCGCTACATGGCGCCCGAGGTGCTGGACGAGCGGCTCGACGTCACCGACTTCGAGGCCTTCAAGACGGCCGACATGTACTCGCTGGGGCTCGTGCTGTGGGAGATGTGCCGGCGCTGCGCCACGGGCGGCGCGGCGCAGCGCGTGGAGGCCTACGCGCTGCCCTACCACGACGCGGTGCCGCCGGACCCCTCGTTCGAGGACATGCACGCGGTGGTGGTGGTGCAGGGCGCGCGGCCTCCCATCCCGGCGCGCTGGACGGCGGAGCCGCTGGGCACGCTGGCGGCGCTGATGGCGGAGTGCTGGCACGCGAGCCCGCCCGTGCGGCTGACGGCGCTGCGCGTCAAGAAGACCCTCGCGCGCTACAACACCGAGACCACCGTCAAGCTCGTGTGACGGGTCACCGCTCCGCCCTGTGACCGTTGGACGTTCGACCGCGATCGAGCCTAGTTCGAAGTTATGTTCCTCGATATTTTTCTATTTATTTTTACGTGGACGATGCAGCCGTGCCGCCCGTCGATGTGAAATTCAGACTGACCACCGTTCGTGTAAATCTCAGTATTGTTAAGTTTATTCGGATCCCCCGGTTCCGATCCCAGTGAGACGATTCCGTCGTCGTTTCTTCTTTTCGATCATCGAAAGATCCTTTCGGAATCTCGACAGTGGATGATTTTGGATTTAGTTGTTCTTTTTTTTTATTTTATTACTGTTATGTAGAGTTAGTCCAAAGGAATTATATGACGAAAATTTGTTGTCTTCCGTTCTGATAAGCGAGGTGGCCGTGGGGGCAGTTCATGGGTACTCCGGTCGAGTTCGCGCGACGGCGCCGGTCCGGTCCCGAGCGACATGAATTGTGATAATTTGACAATAAGACGCTTTTGAAATACATGAAAGTTGTACAAAATGTATGATTTAAAAATTATTGATGTGGCGACGTTTACGCACTTTATTTACATTGTTCGGAGGTGAATAGTAGCTGTAGATTGTACTTAAAGTTGATAAAAAGACTAATATGTGTGTGAGTATTAGAAATGGGATGTGAAGCGCAGTGTCTTGTGGAGATGCATCGCCAGATTTAGTATTAACATGGTTTAGATATTTTGCGACGCGCTCGGTTCGGGCTCTGTACTGTGGGAATGTGCCTTTATTTGCCAAACGTGCCTACTGCAGTCTATGGTTAAAGATGACATTTACAAAAGTGCAATTTAAAAATGTCCTATTCATATACAAGTTAGTACAGAGGAACCCGAACCGAGTGCGCGCGTAGCATTTACTGTGCGCCTGCGCACGCCTGTACAGTGTTGTGTAAATATAGGGGTTAACCGACATTGCATAGGTATCTTACATGTTGATAGATAAGTTACAAATAAAATATTAATGGACTTAATGCACGAATTTTTATTTCCTCTCCTTTTGTTCCTTTTTTTAATTAATAAGATCTTCAGTCAAACTCAGAAACGACAACGAATATGGTCTCTTTAAAATAAGACGTTTTGTGCAGGACGTCAGCCTTGCGTTTACAAAAGGAAGGCCTTCTGTGTATTTATGAACAATTCAAAATTGTCTTGAGTTTTTTTATATTTTGTCAAAAGATTGATATAAAAGTGAATGATAATTTTATCATAGAAAACAGCTGCTTAGAGTCCGAGCCTCACTGCAAGCTTATTCTATCAGGGTTTTTTATTATTTAAAAAAAGTTATATAAAGTTAAAAGAATAAGGCTGTAAATGTTAGCAATTGTCATATTTATTTTCCATGTGCGGTTCTGCTCAAAACTTCTTATTTGAGAGAGTCCTACCTATGTACCTACCCTTTGTTTTCAAGTTTATGAATATGGCTGTAACTGTAAGTAATTGTCATTCATAAGTAGGTATTTATTTTCCATGCGCGATTCTGCTCAAAACGTCTTGTTTGAAAGAGCCTTTGGTAAACTTAGGTCTAGCCTTAGGCCCAAAAACAAGCGGAAAAGGTTCTGAGTAAGCTTTCGTCAACTCTCAGACAACAAGGTCTGTTTTTGAACGGATTCTAAAAAAATATGACTGCAGTACGAACCACAATATTGTTGGATACTCTTGTATACAGTTTGATAGCGACACGGCGTCTGTCGTAAATTTCTGAAGACTTGAAAAAAGGAGTAGGTAAATATCGAATCATTTCAACCACAGAACAAGTAAGACTTGATTTCAACCGATTAAGTTATGGACCATGGTCATAGTAGACTCTAGAATATCTCACAGACTAGAGGTTTTTTTAAAATTTGCCTCACCTTAGGCTCCTTCCTTTCCCTGAGTCGCCGATGCTGCTGCCCTGCGCCACTGATGCGTCGCCGCCCACGACACGAGGCAGTGCTGCCGCAGGATATGAGGATCAGGAGAGTGTGTGTGAGAGAGAAGAGTTATGATAAAGACAAAAGGGACTTCCTAGGCCATGTTCCTGTAAAATCACATATATGGCGCCGTGCAAAGCTAGCAGTATGGTATGAACTTGAGTCTGACCACCAACGTAAAAAAATTAAGAAAGACTATTTTTTTCTGATAATCTGCTGGCTGAGGTTTTGCTGTTGTTTTCATAGACTTAGAATTCGCTTGGTTGTTTCCGTCGTTATTGTTGTGGTCTTGGGTGTTTTTTTTTATAAACTGCTACACTTTGGACTCTGATTACCGCTTTAAATGAAGACCTGGCTACAATATTTGGCTTTCGATTCTATTGCACTTTTTGACGACTTGGCTTCGATATTTGAACATCGATTCCGCTACGCGTGAAGTGGCTGCGACAATTTTGAACTCCGAGTAATTTTAAAAAGATGGTACGGACAACAGCACGTCGACCTACCACAAAATGTCAAATTTTCTCATTTGAAAATGAACTCTATATGTCAGGCTTAAAGTTGAAAATCTATTGGAGAATTTTTTACTTTTGGGGTAGGTCGACGTGCTGTTGACTGTACATTAATTTATCTGTAAGTTTTTTTAAAGTTGATCCTGTTTGGTCAGACTGAGGTTCATAGCCATACTGCCATTCTTGCACAGCGCCATCTATGTAATTATAAAGTAAAGGGCCTGGAAATTTCCTGAATAATCGTAGAACATTGCAATTTTGAAAAAATCTTGCCTACCTAGTAATAGAAGTGCATATGTCGTGGCCCGATCTTAAAATTAATCACTTCATGATGTGGCCGACCATTTCATAAAATTGTCGTATTTCATAAAACATCCAACTAAAACTGGTTATATCGTTTTAACGTCAACGTTTGATGATATGTTAATCAACGTTTGGCCATATCATTAAGATAGGTAAAAATACGTTTACAAGTTACTGGAATTTGTTTAATGTGATTTTTGGGCGATAGATAAATAGAACATTATAAATATTTGTAATTTTGAAAGTAAACTTATACATAAAAGAGATTGAAATAGTTAAATAACCTAACTAACCTCCAAAATTACATGTCGAAATCCATAAATTTTTGACGTTACAACCGTTTTTCGACTGATGTTCATAAAAATCGCCTAGCTCAATGTTTTAACGATACTTCACTGCACTTTTATCTTCACTTTACACATTATTATTCACTTTAAGAACAGAATAATTATCCGCCGCCATGATGTACCACAATAACAAAGCGACATCAGCGCCTCTACCGGTGGATAATATAACAGTTTTACGATATGACCACCAACGTTTGGCCATTTCATGAAGTACTCGGTCATATCATCAAACGCTGACTGATTCATTGATCTGGTCTAACCACATCATGATGTGGGCAGCGGGTACAGTGCCGCATTATGAAAAACGTCAATTTTATGAAATGGTTGGCCACGTCATGAAGTGATTAATTCTAAGATCGGGCTACGACACATACACAATTTCTTAAACAAAACTAAAGAAATGTTTTCGTGTGCAATGAGTTGTCCTTCGGAACTGAATTTTATTATGTATTGTAAAAATTAAACTGTATATTGGCTTTACTTTTTTTTTATTAGGACTTCTTTAAGACTTTATAACTTAAAATTTAATGACAACCTGTGATAACAACAATTATTAGTGTTTGAGAGAACAGAATCGGAGATCTATTCTGCCCTGTGTAAATAAATATCTGCCAAGCATCGCCGGGATCTCGAAACATCCCCTTTCCTTGATACCAATCGATTTTACTATCAAGGGTGTCTGCCAGCACACACATACGTAGACAATTTAGAAAAATGATTTCTGAATTTGCCGTTGCAGACGACCGACACGACCAAGAATCGAACTCCCGAGATGGCGCGACGCCAAGACAGGCATCCTCGCCTCCCCCGGTTACGGAGGTTGCCTAATATTGTGCTTTGATAGGTTTAAAAGGTTTAGTTTTTTTTAGTTGATGCTAACCTAACACTGCCTAGAGAATTCTGAAGAGAGCGAAACAGGTGGAAATCTGAAGGTGCAAGGTCAGGACTATACGGCGGATGCATACATTAACACCTCCCAGCCAAACTCTCTTAATTTTTGCCGAGTGGCTAAAGTTGTGCGAGTTCTAGCGTTACCATGATGAAAAACCACACCCCTTCTGTTGATTGATTCCGGCCGCTTTCTCTCAACTTCTTACTTTAATCTCATCAGTTGTTCGCAGTAGAGTTCAGAATCGATGGTCCTGCCTGGTGGTAACAGCTCATAATTAATAATGCCCTTTTGATCCCCACACACACACAGCATCACCTTGTTGCGAGTTAACCCGGGTTTCACGTCTGTGAAGCCTGACCGGCCTATGACCACGACCTTTTTCGCACGTTCTTGTCGTAGGTGATCCACTTTTCATCACCAGTTATCAGCTTCTTCAAAAATGGTTCGGTTTCATTACGTCGCGTCGTAATAAAGAATCACAAATTAGTACACGGTTCATTAGGTTTCTTTCAGTGAGCTCGTGGGGTACCCAAAATATCTCGAGCTTTTTTGTGTAAATGCGCCAAAACTGTTTTGTGGTCAATTCCCAGTTCTTCAGCTACGTCGCAGCTACTGTAATGCCGATCTTGCCCACCTTTTTTAAAAATTGCATCAATTTTATCCGTAATAGGGCGACCAGAGCGACGTGCATCTTTGACATCAAAATTTCCGGATTGAAAACGCTTAAACCAAATTTGTGCTACTCTCACAGACACTGCACTAGGTCCATAAACGTCGCAAATTTTTTTCGCGGCTTGCGTTGCATCATAGAGAAACATAATACTTTACCTTTTTTGTAGTAAATTTCTTCATTAGATTCACTCTTCTTCGACAGTACGAAAAACAAATTAAAAACACACATTAGTATTATTTGATCAGTGCACACATTCTCCTAATTTGAATTTGGAATTATCTTCTTTAAAATTTTAATGATACCAAAACCAGCCAGCTACAAATAGTACAGCCAAAGAGATTTTATTACAAGTTCTACTTAGTTAGTGTTTACTGTAATGCGAAAAGTCTCCCCAACCAAATATTTCTTTGAGAGGAAGCAAGTATCAAACCACTGAATGTACTTAAATTGAGATTTATTTCACTTATTTACATTCCATCACAAATCTTCATTCATACGAAACACACACTAACTAGAAATTGAAAAATCAGTCATTCCTCATCTCTTACTAATAAAATAGTCTATATAAACTCTGATTCGTCGGACAGTCAAGTTTTGGGTACGAACAGAATCATGACAATAATAATTGCAACGTGAGCGTTGGACATCTAAACCTAAATCTTCTCTCAGTACGGTGCGTATCTTCTCGACGGGGAAGGTCCACGCATGCCAGGCCTGAAAACAAAGAAGTTTATTATTTATTATTGTGTTTTAAAAGGGTTGCCTACGAATATCAATATGACCAATTGATAGAATATCAAATGATCTACAATGATTCATGGAGAGTAATTAATTATTACAAACATTATAAATACCTAATTTACAAATGATTATGTTAACAAATAGTTTTTATAATAATCCTAATTTGTTTACGACACAATGAATCATTATCGAGATTTGATATTCATCAATTGACATAAGATATGGCTTTCATAGGTATCCCATTATACAAAAAAATAATAAAAACATTGGTGTATTTTGTAGGGTGTAGGAAAGACAAACAACAATTACCTTCTATCATCAAATGTGTCACGGCTAAAGTCTTCGTACATCCTGTAACAGAAAATAGATCAAGTTATTAATCTGTTAGCTAACTTCCCTCTTCTTCTTGCGAGCAAATTCTTGAGCCAATTTTCTTCTGTGTAAATTTTGTGTTAAAAAAAGCGATACAAGTGGAATTCTCACCCGCGGGACATCTGAGGTCCGCGCGGGGGACTCCTGCGGCTGTACATAGCATCATACGACGACCTCATGGCTCCCATCCCGCTGCGCATGGGGGGGAGGCTGGGCATCGGCGGCATCGGCTCCCGGCGCAGCGGCGGTGACGCGAAGTCCCCGCGCGCGCCGCGAGACCCCATGTCGAGCCCCCGCGACGCGCCCACCGGGTAGCGCCGTTCAAACAGCTCGCGCGGGGAGTCGAACCTGGCCCGGTCGTAGTAGCCATCGTACGGGTCCTGCCATGATAAACATGTATTAATGGCGGATTGAGAATGTTGTCCAAAAAGTTTATTTATCGGTCAAATAACAAATAAAACTTAGGTTGTCTTGCAGAAATGACTGGAAATGATATTAATTAAACTGAGGTAGTAAATAAAAAATAGTTAAGTAGATAGTTGATCTAACACAATGATAATTTACAATCCATTTGAAGACAGTGCAAAATTTGGATGTTATAATGTTTTGATTTCATTTCTACAGGAACCTGAAATTGAATTTTGATAAAAACAAAGCAAATAATTAAAGTTCATTTTCATGACCTAGTTTAAAGTTAAGCATACTGTAGCATCACCGAGCCCGATGTGAGACTAAGGAGACAGGCCTGAGTTAGGAACCGCGTGCGGAGACTGATCCTCGCGCTCGGCCTACGTGATGCATCGGTCTATTCGCAACCGGCGGAAAGCGAAACGGGAAGTAGAAAGTGAACGCGTTACCCCAAATCCTCCCATCATGCGATCGCGGAGGAACGGCGGCGGCGGCGGTGGGGGGTACGGGTCGCGGCCGAAAGCTCGATCGCGGAAACCGTTGCGGTCCGGGCCCAGCGCCTTAGGGCACTCCTTGGACCAGTGACCGCCGCGACCGCAGCGGTAGCACTGCTCGGGGTCGCCCATGCCCGGCCGCTGACGGACGCGGCTCGTCGATATCTGCACCTTCATGGGCTGGCCGTCCACCATCATACCGTTCAGCTCTTTGATAGCTTCGTTCACGTCGCCCGTCGCGTCCAAGTGCACGAATCCATAGTTACGAACGATATCGCATTCGACGACCGTGCCGAACTTCTGAAACAGCTCGCGGACTTCGGGCGCGCGCGTCTTGTCCGTGAGGTTACCGACGAATATTTTCGTGGTCGGCGTCGACGGCGCCTTCCGACTCTTAGCCGCTTCTATTTTGATCGCTTGACCATGAACCATCTCTCCGTTTAAGTTCTGAATGGCTTCGCGGCCGACTTGCTCATTTTCCATGTGCACGAAACCGTAATTTCTGACGATATCACATTCTACGACGGTACCGTATTTTTCGAACAGCGGTCTAAGATCTGCGTCAGTAGTTTTATCGGAAAGATTCCCGACGAAGATTTTGAAAGTACCGGCGCCCGGCATTTTAGTTTCTGAAACGCATACACAATTTGTCGAAATGAGTCGGCAGCATCGATAGCATTCGCAGTTCCGAAATACAGTTAGTAACTCAAACGGAACGTGGTATTTTAGAATACTTACCTGATGACAGCTTGACGGCTTACAGGAACCACACTTAGATGAAAAATATGAATTATTTACACAGAAAATCTCTTTTACGCAACGAAATTGGCAAACTACAGTGAAATCCAGCAACAAAATGGCTACCAGTCACACAAAGCGAGAAGAAAATTTCGTAAAATTTCGATAGGGCTTCTCTTGATTGGATGTCAAAACGACCATAGACTTTTTTTTCTTTTTTTACAATTCTCTTCCAAGGAGTATTAAATCACTACGTGTTCTCTTCCGGTTAAATGTTGCCATTGGACCACAGATTAGTCAGAGTATGTATGCATTGCACTTTTAATCATAAAGTTAATATACAGGAATAGAGGAACAAACGGCTGAGCGAGCGAGATGCTACTAGCAGCAACACTGTATGATAAAAAGAGATGCGTGATGCGTCTTAGCAGAACCGTTTTTTGGCAACTGTTTGACAGCTGGCGGCACTTAGCGGCACGCTGAGAATTCGGGCTCTGTAAATTTTTCTGTTTTTACTTCACATCGTGAATATTTTTGAGAAATAGCGCTTCATAAATATGGTGACTTGTTCAGTGTTTGATTGTGGTACCACAAAACGACTTAACGCCGTAAAATATTCATTTCTCAGGTAAATTATTCGAAGTCGACACCTCATAACTTTGGATTTATTTTTGCTTAAGCGCTTGAAATTTTAACTGTTTAGTATGTTAGTTCTCTTCTAAAACCATTTATTTATGTAAGAAGCAAAGATTGGATACTCTTAATGCAGAATTAACGAATATCTTGTGTAAAGAAATAATTTTCGTTTTACACTAGGGCTGCATCAAGTTATCGATGTTTCGTTTCCACTTGCTAGGTATCACGCGGTAGACGAAAATTAATTTTCTGTTTTAAATTACTGTTGTTAAAAATACCTTTATGTAGTTTAGTTATGAATTATCTGAAAATGTAATCCCAAATAAGATACTTAGCCTATACATAGGTATAAGTTTTTAATTGCTGGAATATTAGGCACTTTCTACTACACATACCTACTTAAGAATAGAATAGAATAATTTATTTTCTAATTACATGGCTATTAAGAGCTGTTATAATATTAAAAGTAGGTACTTTCATTGGTTATTCATGTATCTTTCAGATTTTCTACTTTTCACCAGAAATATATGGCTTAAAATAATTGTTCGTCCAAACTGGATTCCTAAAAAACATTCATGTATATGCAGCAAGCATTTTGAGGATAAATTTTTCAAGACACAAAACGAGGAGCGAAACTATTTTTGATGAAATCTGCAATTTCAACTAAGTTTGTTCCGGTAAGCTTAAAGAAAATCAATAATATTCTTCTGCTGATAATTAGCACCATGTACCTATAGTTTTTCAAAAGCAATAAAGTAGGTATATTTATAAGTTGGGTGTGCCTTTTACTATCATAACTTTTTAATTTGTATTATTGGAAGTCCAAAAATATTTCTCATACCATTTTACATCGTGATGATCACTCTGGGTAAAAATACATAATATAAATACATAAAATACTTATGATCGAAACTTAAAATTCATAATATTACTAATAATACACCTGGTTTATATTAATATTTGTTTTCATATATTTTAGAAATTTGAAAGAGAAATTTTCAACTAATATTTTAATTTAGCGCTCGCCTGCCGCTGTCGTGGCATGCTAGCTACGCTCACCGCTAGCTAGCACATTTGCTGGCTACTCATTTTTTTTCTTTTTCACAGGTTTTCAGGACATTATTAGTCGTACTGATTTTGGAAATTATTTTGGTTCCATGATTTCCCATTCTTTTGAGCATGATCCACTTATAAGTCACAGATATCTCATTATAAAATGTATAATTGAAACATATTTACCGTTAAGATTGAGGTACGAAACACAGGGCAGTGAGAAATGATATAAGTAGGCACCTTTAAAGCATTGATAAAAAAATGATTTAAATATCTTCTGTGTTTTCCTTAAATATTCCTTAAATATTATTACTTTACTTGTTCACCCTGGGTCGTATTTTGAGCCATTCTAAATCCCTTCCCTTCCCACATTATTTTAGTTTTAATAATTCTATGACTGTAACTAATAAGTATGATCGATATCGATATTAATGTGTAATTGTATACATCACTGACACGCATACATAAACAATTTTACACACACTAATGTTTTCCAATTTCGGTTTCGTTTGACAGCTCGCGTTTGTTCCTCTATTCCGTAGGTATATTACCTTTATGCTTTTAATAGTCAAATCCGGCATCAGGGATTTAAAAAAAATAGAAAGCAACGAATGGCCACTGATCAAATAAAACTACTTTCAATCCCTGCTTCTTGGTCTTCATCTTCATTCATGGATGGTCAATATAATAATTTTATATTTTACATAGAAAGATACCTCTCATTATCCCTTTGTAATCTTAATCTCATCTGTTGGTCCCTTATAAAATACCAACAATACTATTTCTACTATCCTGATCTGATTCCTATACTTAGGCTCGGTCTATACCCAGCCTGAAACCGGACCGGGTTAATGCGGATTCAATCCATCGCTTAAGCAATAAGGTTGATTTTTGAACGGATACTTGTGGATGCTCACGGATTCCGGCAGCGTAAAGAACGAGCCTAAATTTATTTTATTTTATTTATTTAAAGGCACAACTACAGAATACAATTCAATACAAATTCACAAATTTGTAAACTAGGTTTCAATTTAAAATTGCATTCAATTTAATGTTGTACACATCGTTCACAAAGAAAAGAAATATAAAAGAAAAAGGATACTTGAACTAGTTCATATACTAAGACTAAAATGGTGAGAGTGTATACAATTCAAAATATGTTATGCATAAAAAATTAACCTCAATTATAGAACCTATTTTACGAATAATATTAAGATATAGCATGGAGTGGAGATCTTAAAAAGTACTGATAGATCCTGAATTGAGCGTCTCGACTAAAGCGTACTCATCCCAAAGTACTTAAGTCTAGCTTCGTATGTAGGCAACTTACGCCTAATGCCCAACTTGCAACTCAAGTGCCGCAGATAATATAACACAACATTCGGTATTTTCCTTTAGTATAGGTAGGACTTAGAAGTAGGTAAAAAAAAATTAAATAAATGAGTATGTCTACCTCGGGCAAGTATGCAGTTGGGTAGAGACAACTTCGAGCGGAAATCGCAGGCAGTGTATAGACCGAGCCTTTGATAAAACGGCGAATGCAGAAAAATTACTTTCTTTTAAATCGCACAACTAAGCATTGCATTATATATAATCCAAAACATTTTAAAAGGATCCAAGTGCGTTACGTATTATGAAACAAAACGTCATTAATCGATGTCTATCTGTCATTAATCTGTCAATTTCTGACATTCTCATCTGTGATCGGACGACAGTCCAACATAAAAATATTGAATTTTCTCAACAAAAATCAATTAAATTCGGTGACGTACAGTGAAATTGTGAGAAGAAAATCCTTCTACAATAGTGAGAACTGCAGTATTTAAGAAGGTAAGTCCATAATTAGTTATTAACCCATATCCTTATACGCCAAAATAGATCAAATGGCTTTTTGATTATATGTATTTTCAATACGTCTGCCTAGCTAGCAGTCCACGGAAATTCACGGAATGGCAGGCAAGTTTTTCGTCGGATAGCGGGAACGATTTAAATGCGTGACGATGCTGTATCGTCTTAGATTTGTCGACGAGTATTGAGTGCAGGTGCAGACATCATGTTAAATGTGATTGATGAGCGCTCAATAATAATACCGGTGATCTATGCACTGGCTCCATTTGATTATAAACACACTTTTATTTATTTCTTAGCAGTTGCCATCAAGTATTTTTTTCATTTTCCTTTTATCGGCATCAACAGATATAAATTGCCTTGAGCTGAAGCTAAGTGCAAATGGTGAATGTAGTATGCATAGTTTTTAATATTATAGTGATTATTGGCTTATCTTACATGATTATTTCTTTACAATTGAATATAATAGAAGTGTCTGTATTATGACACTATTCATAGAAATATAAACAGTTATTTCTGTGGTGTCTCTATTCTGCAATTTAATTTTTAATATCCTTAAAATCTAAATTGACTGAATTATATTACTATTCTAATTCTTTTTCAACAGTAGAAGATGCCAAAGATGTTGATAGTAAACTTTTGAAATGAAGAACAAGATGATCAAAGTGACAATCTTGAAATGAAGAAAAAAAAAAATTGTAATGTAAATTCGAAATTTAGAGCACTATTTCAGTATACTTCCTTATTAATAAAAATATTGACTAAATTTTAACCACAACCTGAAATTAGCCTACCAATGGATGTCACCTTTTTTGGATATAAAAATAATTAAATATCATTCATTGCCTATAGTTACCAATCCTATTCATAAGTTTTTGAAGTATTGTTTAAACATAGTTTCCTTAGTCATGATGTGTTTAATTAAGGTGTCATAGCATAATTGGCTCATATCTATGTTATCATCTGAGACACAAGTTACAATCTAAGAGTTATGTGATGACAAATATAAGGAGGATTAATTGCAAGCTAAGATTTGTCTTATTAGTCTATTAAGTTATAACCATAGTCTCATTAAATCTTTATAATCATTTGATGTGCAAGTATCTTGATAATTATCTAATCATCAATATGATAATAACTTATGCATCCATATTTATAATTTTTGTCACAAATAAATTATAATAAAATATGGAATATAATTTTAAAATGTAATTTCTTAGGATTTGGTGAATGGTGTCAACATCTCCATTCCGATGTGAAATGTAATATTCATATAAAATATGAATACACTATAATATATCTATTACCTAGGTCCTAGGACATAGGATTATGTATGCCAACTCAATTGGAATTCTAGCGCTTAAAAAAATGTCTCACTGCTCTTTTCATGGACATAAAAAGAGTCATTTTGAGGTTCATTACCTATATTTTATTCTTTTATAAGAGGTAATAATAGTTAATAAATAAATTATCTCCCTACTCAACATGTTTTTGCATCTTAAAACTTATAAAGTGTAATATTTGACAGGGACACCTTGATTCCTCAAAGTAGATCATTTTAAAGTGTACCTATAATATATCTAATTAAATTCTTACTTTCTAAAACTCTTGACCACCTCTCTCTCTCAACTTTTACTAAATTATCCTCTACCTGAAGGCTGGCTAGAAGATCGATTCTAGCGATAAGCTTGCCTAATTGTACCATTCTCAATGTATTTTTTCTGTGTACTGTTTGTTTCGTGTGGTGTGCAATAAAGAGTATCTATCTATCTATCTATATTTTAATCTAACAAACATTTGAGAAAATGTACAATGCCTATGTTGTACAAATCAAGTGGCTTTTCTAGTATACAATTCAATCAGCATCGCTGGCTGTCACGACACCGCCGGCCACAGATGGCGCTGCAACGTCTTTTCAAACCGTATCTATTGTGCGTCATACATTGCCGCCTTACCTACGCCGCTTTATTATATCACTCGAAGGAGGCACCCTATGAATGGTGTTTATGAAAGCTTTCCAGACTGACGTTTGGGGGGTAACTCGCCTGTCGCCTCACCGTGTGCTAGAAAGAGAGGAGAATAGGTGTGAAAGAGACGGGCGTCGCTCGATACGCCCCGTTGAAGGGGAGCCTCTCACCCCTCCGCTCCGGAGGGTTATGTAATTCAGTCCTCTATGGGAAATGGGAGGAATGTATTCGTCCATTCTTATAATTGGCCAGTAATATTCGTACTTAAACGAGCTAGGTCTTAAACAAAGAAGTGAGACCTAGGTTTACTACTTTTCTTTATCTATTTAAACAGCTGTTCGGCAGTGTCGGCACTCTGCTTATAATTGTTGTAGCGAATGACATGTGGCGAACATTCTTGCTTTAAAAGAATAAGAATGCGCATTTCTTTTGTGGCCTTTTAGGGTTCTGTACCCAAAGGGTAAAACGGGACCCTATAACTGAGGCTCCGTTGTCCGTCTGTCTGTCTGTCTGTCCTTCTGTCACCAGGCTGTATCTCATGAATCGTGATAGCTAGAAAGTTAAAATTTTCACAGATGATGTATTTCTGTTGCCGCTATAACAAAAAATACTAAAAAACGGAATATGATAAATATTTAAGGGGGCTCTCATACAACAAACGTGTTTTTTTTTGCCGTTTTTTATAGAAAACGGTACGGAACCCTTCGTGCGCGAGTCCGACTCGCACTTGGCCGGTTTCCTTGAATCTGACTCATAAGTTGAAACTAATTTTCCGAATCAATTACAATACTTTAGAAATGAATTGGAATAATCTAGCATAAATGAAATGTATTTCTGTATATGTATTATTTACTATTTTATATAAAAGTAACTACGATCATTTTTGAGAAGTAAAAATAAAAGTAAACAATGAAGTAAATATAATGAATACCTGTCTTTTTTAATTATTTAAAATGCGTTTCTAGCATATTTTGCTATAGTTAAATAGTCATTTGAATTTGTTTAAAAACTATTAAGAAGTGACGTCATATCTAAGTTAATTCTCACACAAAATCTATTTAGCAAATGGTATTTTGACAGTCGATATAACATTGATTGGTGGTGCGTCTCATTTATTCCTATTTGCTGATTAGATTATGTTGTACTTCATATCAAGCACTATCCCGACTAGAAACAGTCGTGTCACCCATTCTAGCCTGTTCGATTTGATCCATAAAGCCAGGGACATCCTGTATAAAAAGAGGCAGTACAAAGTTCGCTGGGTCAGCAAGTAACAAATAAATAAATAAAATATTGGACAACATCACATACCTACATTGCTCTGATCCTAAGGTAAGTAGCTAAAGCACTTGTGATATAGAAATCAGAAACAACGACGGCACCATAACACCAAGACCCGAGCCAATATAGAAAAGATCGTTTTCTACATTGACCCGACCGGGGATCGAACCCGGAACCTCAGAGATGGCGGCGCCATTTAAAGTCGCCTCTCGGCTACGGAAGCCGTTATAAATGGAACACATGACTCCTACCTTATTTAGGTATATACAAACCAGATACAAACTGCTTAAATATGAAGCCAGTGTTGCTCAGACCAAATAGCATTGAGGTATAATGTACTAGCGTACTAGAGAACACATTTCGAACTAAATGTTTCAGCCAAGCATTGTAGTCCAGTGGACTACAAAGCTTCAGGCAGTGTCAATAATTGAAGTTGTCAAAACTGCTTCTTTATTGTTCACAGTTCAAACTTTGTAGTCCACCGGGCTACAATGCTTGGCTGAAACATTTAGTTCGAGATGTGTTCTCTAGTACGCTAGTACATTATACCTTAATGCCAAATAGCCAATTCAATTGGCCGTCTTCGTTCGCACGGGAGTCGCGATCAAATATTCAGGGGCATCATCTTCGGCTATTAGATAATTGGCCTAGGGCTACCAGCGGGTCCGGGAAACTTCGGACGAGAGTTAAAGTATTTTAATGAAAAACTAATTTTGAATTGCTCTTCTTACTAAATTGGAAGAATCCGCACTTTTGCCTCTTTGATCTGCTTTTACTGCTCTATTATTTATCTTGACCTGTATGCTCGGAAAAAGGTAACAATTGAAAAACAATGGACCCGCGGCACACGGACTTAGCGAGAGTATTAATGTCCATTATACACAAAAAATATTTATTTAAAAAAAATAAACTACTCAGTCATTTAAAATTTGATTAAAAACCCAACAGAAAATTCAAAAAACGGGATATCAAATAATGATTTATTGTCCGAAATTATTAATATAACAAGGACGTTTTGCACGGCGTGATCTAATTCTTTCTGATTGGTGTTCACAGTCACGTGACGGAAAGCCAATTTAAAAAAAAAACTTTTTTTTTGTTTTTTCCGTACCGTCATTCCAATCGATCGGTCGATCAGGCCAATTTATGTTTAGTGGACACATTCTTGGGTCAAGTAACGTATTTTCTTTAGAGTTAATAATTATCTATACTTACTTGAATAACTAATTTTGGGATTTTTGGGAAGTTGATAAAATAGGTTTTCTGAAATATAGCGTAGAAAACTGCTTAAAGGAGAGCCTCCGCATAGGAGACTTACTAATCGTTCTTGGAATAATTTAAATATTAACTAGCAGTACCTACATATTACAAAAAATACCGGGTAAGTATACAACATTATTTTAAATTTCGGTATTAAAATTTCTTTACCGGTATGAAAATCATTCCATGCTCTAGTTTGGTTTTTTTTTTACATGGCATCCCTAATATAGAGATTCAGGAGGACGCGCTAACCTTTAGGGAGCGTAGACTATTCCCAATTAGCTCTACGCGGAATATTGATTTGACTGAAAGTCTTCATCTTCAATTTTAAAGGACGAACGAATAACAAATTCCTTGAAATCTTGGAATAGTTGACATCACCAATCAATTGACATACTTTTTATGTGCTGTCAAAACGTAAATCTGCCCTATAATTTGTATGGCGATAGCAAGCTTTGACGTCATTGTTTACCGGACTGAACTACCCAACTTTTTATTGGGTCTTCACACAAAAATCCGATTCTTCGAATAAATTATAATTAACCGGATTATCGGGCCTAAAAAGGTGTCAGGTTTAATAAATCATGTCTTATAATTATCTATGATTGGTGTCCACGACCCTATTAGAGAGCGCCGGCCGCTATACGTAATTTGTGCTATTAGTGTTACACAGACATGCGCAGCGCTCACTCTAGACTACAGAACCTGGCGGTTTGAATCCCGAAAGAGACAAATGTTTGTAATGATAAGCCCGAGTATTTAGAATACAATAGAAAACGTTTATTTGACACACATAGGCATAGTTACAAACAGAATTACATTGAACATACAAAAAGAGTGTCAAAAAGATCACCGCTCACCATTTGTCGTTACAGCCGAAGCCGTAACGACACTGGTTTTCAGCGGGAACCCCCACTAGGACGTGGGAAGAGTAGTGACAGTGATATATCGGACCACCAGAGAACCCCAAATCCCTCCGGCCGACTCACACCTTTACAATTAGTATTTAGGTGATGGATGCGTACCGGCAAGCGCAGCGTGGGACGTCCACGCGCAAGGTGGACAGACGACCTGGTAAATGTTTCAGGAAGCCGCTGGTTGCAGGTCGCGCGCATTGGATAATCTGGAAGTCACTGGGGGAGGCCTACTATGTTCAGCAGTGGACGTCCTGTGGCTGAAATGATGATGATGATGTGATGTTTATTTTTTTTATTTTATTTATGGACAGCTAACAAGACATACACATTCAATAGCACAGAAACATTGATTATTAACTAGTTTACAGTGTTGCCTTAATTAAAAGCTGCCACGACATGAATAATTATTTGCGTGGAAGCGACGAAGGTATGCAAAAATTCACAAAAAATGTATTTAAGCAGGTTTATCCTTTTTCTAGTTGCTATATTATAAGCTTAGTTTCGGGCTATATGATTAAAGTCATTATTGAATGATTTTTTTATCCACTTTGGATATAATTCTTACGTTTATTTGCCTTTTAAATCTCATTTTAATTTTACCAAGTTCTTAGTCCATCTTTTCGTGTGAGAGCCTTAATAAACGAATTTCTGTCTTAGACTTGACTTAATTGTATTTTCGCCTTTTCTCTTAAGCTTCTCATCATTTCAAAGCATATTATATATCTTAATCCTATTTCATACTTAAGCGACTGTAAAATATTGCGTTGATTTTCTTACTTAAGTGATTGTTGAAGTCGAGTCTTTATCTTAAAATATAAGTAGTTTTTTAACTGTGTCAAATCAAATGTAAATGATAAAAGCAATTACTTACAGTCGTCACTTGTTTCCTTACTAAGCGTGTAAATTATGTTCTATCTTTTTTATATTGGACAACATCACATACTTTGCTCTGATCCTAAGGTAAGAAGCTAGAGCACTTGTGTTATAGAAATCAGAAACAACGACGGTACCACAACACCCAGACCCGAGCCAATATAGAAAAGTTCGTTTTCTACATTGACCCGACCGGGGATCGAACCCGGATCCTCAGAGATAGCGGCGATACTATACAGCTTTATTATACTCCGCATTATATAATATGTCTACGTAACGGACATCATAATTTAGGCAGGCTAGCGGGCATTCTAAAGAGGAGTTGGGTTGAGGCTAACTTACGCAATAGGGAGAGGCAATTTTTCCGAGGTTTTGTTCGATAAGTAGTAGGTTATGTAAAACTTAGCACCATATCTCAGGTTTTCCGTTTCTTTTGTGACAGTTTTAGTTATATTTTGGGGTACAAAGCAATCTGAGTAAAGAATTAGAAGAGTACTTTAAGAAATAATCGTACCCATTCATTTTTTAGAGTTGTTGATGAACCAACACTAACTTAAATTTATTGTAGTTTTCAATAAATGTAATTATATTACAATATTTAGATTTCGTTTGATATTTCCTTAATTTCCAATTTTGCCCATGGTTGCCCTCAATTATTATTACAATTTGATGAATTAAATATTTTATCATCTGTAGGCCTGAGCCACGCATACTAAGATATGAATTAAAATTAAAGTTATTTACCGCTTATCATATCAGGTCATACAGGTATATTACCATTCCCATCAAGATAAAACCAGATTTGTTTTTCATGATTCATATATTTCTAATTCGATGATCAAATTAAATACATCTTCTTCCTAACGCTTTGTCCGTAACGCTAATCGTAACGTTATGGTCTTCCGCGTATCTTTCGCCTAGCGCTCAAATTTTGTGCCGCTAGTTGTAGGCTTTGACTATGATCCTATATGCGGCAAGTCTGGTCATAAAGCCTTGTATGTACTATAGCCACTATATTCGCGAACCTCTTGCGCTCCGCGCTCCTACAACTGCTTCAATGGATATGGACCGCGCTCTCATTTGTGTTCGCCCAAAAACTGCTACCGACTGGAGCGCCGAGGCACGTTGCACTCCTTAAAAGAACTGTTTAAAGAAATTAATATACTTACAGTAGCATCCCAATTTATTTATGAAAATATAATGTACATCCGCAAAAACCTGTCCTTATTCCTTAAGAAAAGTGACATTCATAATCTTAACACACGGAATAAGAATAAGCTTGCCGTTCCCAATTTCAGACTGCACAAAGTGGGTAATTCGTTTATGGGAAAATGTATTCGCTTTTTTAATAAATTACCAGCGTCTATTGTAGAACTGCCCCTGTTAAAATTTAAATCGCATATCAAAACAACTTTAATGAAAAAAGGATATTATACTGTAAATGATTATATAAACGATTAAAATATTTGGAAATAAATACTGCCCTGCTCGCACAGGTACATTTATCTTGTAATGTAAAATATATACTATTTAAAAAGAGGCTGACAATAGTGACCGAGTTTCTTGCGCTACTTCTTCTCGGCGCTAGCTCAAAATTGTCCCGAAGTAGTGGTAGGGAAAAAAATATTGGGACGTGTAAAAGCGCTTAGTTTAAGCCTATTTACAGAAATAAATTGGTTTTAATGGTTTTTAATGCACGCTCCAGGAGCGCGAACGTATCCACTATGTGGAGCAGTTGCAAGAGCGCGGAGCGCAAGAGGTTCGCGAACATAGTGGAAGTGGAAACATGGTTTTACATTGTTAGTAATTGCCACTAGACGTGCGTAACCGTAAGACAGATAACTAGACGATTTTTAGAACTTAGGTACACGCCTAGTGTTGTCGGAACGTGCAAGTTTCCTTACGATGTTTTCCCTCACCGCCAAGCAAGTGGTAGAAATTCGTAGTGCAAAATTCATAGTGCAACAGCACGTCAACCTACCACCAAACCTCAATTTTCCGCAATTGATAATGAATTCTATATTTTGCATTTGGAGTTGAATATCAGTTGGTTGACCTGCTGTTGTTCATAGATTCAGAAAATACAAAGTACGTGCTGTGGTATGCAAACTCACGAGTCTCATGATCCACGAAAGTGAAGCGTGTCTCAGATTCTGAATCCAATAAGCTGTCACTGCTCATTATACAATATGCCTAGAAAATTCGTTCACCTAATCTTTGAACCCATTGCAAAAATTTTAAAAAGAAAAAAATAGAAGTTTTTTTTCGTTATTTTTTTAATAGTTATTCCAGGCGGAAACTAATGTAAACAAAGATAATAAATAAAATATTTAAATGAAACTACTTTGTCAAGTCTGACAAGTCTACCTGTGACCACGAAGGCTGTAAAGTGTTCGAAACGTCAGGTTAAATAAAATGTTAATAAATCGCGAAATAATCCGTAAAAGTAGTTTCATTTAAATGTATCGTGTTCGCGTAAATAAATTATGTTAAGCTCTATTTGAGTTACAAAATGTGTACCTACCTATGGGATGGGACAGCAGTCGACGTAATATTGGTATTGACAGAGTCTAAGCCTGTTTTGGTGTCAATTAAGTGGAGAATAGAAAATAAACTGCAGGGCACGGGAGTCGAATTATAAATTCAAGAACGACACGTGGAATTATTCCGATCCTAATTGATCTGTTAGGACGATTGTGAACGATTGATAATAAATAATGCAGGCGGTACGAGTGCAGCCACTCTCAAACTAAACACTTTATTACTTGCTTGCGTTATTTTGCTTAATTACTTTATTTTGACAGTGCTATGTCATGTGGCATCTTCGTCTCTTATAAATATTCTCAATACGTTGACGATTGTTTCAATTGTTGCGTTAATATTTTCATTTATTTTTATTTACATTAGACATTTGGATAATTATGTAAATGTTTTTGGTCAAGGTTTTTAAACCACAAATACTTTGGGTTTTACCAATTTCCTTATCGCTCCGTCGATCGTCCATTAGTAATCGTTTAAATATTTACCTCGGTCATTACTGTACAATGGTTTTACGTTCACTTTTACTGCTTTAGTTTATTTTGGTCAATAGCATGACTTATTGGTGTAGGCTAATTGTGTCAATTTATCGGTATCTCCATACGGCATTGTCAGGGAGTCCCGGGCGGCGCGGGGCGAGGCGGGGGCCGCACGTCAGATCCATTGATCGCGGCTGACGTCAGAGCGCGCGCCATTGCAGCTCCGTTCGCGCCTTGCCCGGGGCGCGTTCGGTAACGCACTCAATCAGTGCGTTCATTTGGCTAATGCGGCTGTTTGGAGTTTATGATGTTGCCTTTTTTGTCTAAAAATAACAAGCGTTGGCTATGGTTTCTTTTTTTTTTGGAATCCAAGTCTCGTTTTTTGTTCACTTACTCTCAGATTTTTCAGGTGATAGATAGCTGCTTCAAAATGTACCAATTGTTATTTCAATTTGCTAAGCTTGTTAAGGGAGGAAACATTATTGTCTTTTTGGATAATTTCAGGCTTTATCGGGCTTGCTTTCGTTTATGAATCGTAAAACGTTTCTAGGAAATCTGTTCTATTCATAAGTTCTTCTAACCAAGTGATTAAACTAAGCGGATTATAGAATGCAAGACTCTAAGGCTATGGTACCAAAATATATCTGGAAAGTTATTTTAAATTTATATACTTCGGGACTGTCAATACAGATAATTTCAAATGATGCCTTTATTTTAATTAATGCTTTGTTTCGATTGAAATCGTTAGCGTGTCAATATGACACGAAACACAAATAATAGACGAAAATGTAAAACAAATCAGAATTTATAAGACTTAAAAGACGACGTCGACGTCGTTCCCTATTGTATTTGAAGTATATTATTTAAATCTTGATTGATTTTTTCTTCAACAGGTATGAATAAAAGTTTCTCTCTTAGACAGATTGGACAGTTTTTTTGGGCAAAAGTTTAAACTGGCACCAGGTTTTAATGATGCCCGTGAAATATTTGCAGAGCCTTTTATTAAATTTCTCCGGCGTCGAAAAATTGTAATTTAAATTCTCGCCGACAGCCTAAAATTAGGTCGTAATCAAATAAGTTCAAAAGTTAACGCTTATCATTTTATGTCGTGGAACGTTTAATATAGGCTTAAGGACAACTAGGAACTTTATTACAGGGTTACATTTCAAGGTAGTGCCAATTTTTCAGGGACCACTCAGAATTAGTAACTAAATCGATTTACGTAAAAACAAACTCATTCTTTATTATTTTTAATTATTACTATCCGCTATTAAAAGATGGTAAGTGTGGATAAACTTGTCTCAGTTATAAAAAATACGCACGCATTATGATCCCTGTGCAAGCAACCTACAACTGCAAAGTTCAATGCAATAATAGTCACAATGATGCGCGAAAACAAACCTTTGCCCTTTTGATGTAAGGTACATTTCTAACAGCAGGAGCGCCCGCGCAAACTAGAGGTTCGAATTACCAACAAGGACCTTATGCAGTGCACCTCTAGATCTTATTTTTAAAATTCGGCACTACCTTACAATTGAAATAATTGTAATATATTTATAATAAGAAGAAGCACAGACAGTCATCACTTGCAGAGCTGACAACTGTTGGAAGGTTTTTAAGTGGCGACCACGGAATAGTAGACGCGGCATCAATTTTTTTCTAGTTGAAGATATTCTACTACAGTTCATTGTTTCTTTAGTACTATCTATTTATATAAAATGCTTTGTCATGAATAACTGACTGACCAATAAATGCACAGCTTAAACCGCTGATCGCAGAGACCTGAAACTTGGAGGGTATGTCCTGTGTATGACGTAGGCATCCGATAAGTAAGGATTTTCCTAATTTCTACTCCAAAGGAGGTGAGGGGCAAATTTTGTATGGGACAACGTGATTATGATATTTAAAGGATTATTACAGGGGTTATAATGCCGATTAACCATGTTTAATACATATGTATATTAAACTGCTGTTACATTATAAAGTGAATAAATAATACACTGAAAAAAATGTGACCCAACCAAGAAGCGTTTGCGCTTAGTTGACGTAATTTTTTTTAAGTGTATAAGCATTCTACAAGTATTCTGTATAATATACGTGGATTATGTGTAGCATAGGTACATTGTGCATTGACGCACGTAGATCGTGATAGGTCAATTCATTCACGCCGTCATACTGCCACAAAGTAGAGGCCTCAGCGCCTGTTTGAATGGCGAAATGAAGGCTTTTGTTTTTGCCCAAACAAAATGTATCACCCGATTTCACATTGAGATAAAGCCGATTTATTGCTGTCACACAAAATGTCGGATTCGTAGTTTTATAATTAAAGTTTGTCTAGCCCTTCCAACGATTGATTGTCTTTTTTACAAGATTTTATTTGACTTGCCTTGTTTATTTATTGTAAAAATCTTATTATTACGTTATAAGATTTTTTCAGTACTTCAGAGTTTTTGTCTGCTAACCATGTGTTATGATAATAAAATAGAGTTTTAATAGATAGATACATTAATCTTATAATTACAGATATCTGAGATATCATAAAAGTTCTAAGATCTTATCGCATTTATGTTTAAAGATAAAATTTAGTGCTTAAAATAATAGAAGATCGTCCACTAAATATTAAACCCTTCTCAATTCTACTTTCTAAACTCTTAATCTTAATGCTGATAACGTGGTGTGATAATGATTACGATGAAACATACGTTAATATTTATGAGGCACATGATAAAAGACAAGATTTCGTAGTCAAAATTTCAAAATCTGTCTGGTTCTGCTCCAATTTCTGTAAATATCTTAACCGGTCAAACTAAACGATTTACTAATTTCTTGGACTCCAAATAAAAATTTGCCAAACGCCAAGCTGATCTTTACCGCGAACAAAAGAATTTCTACTAAGCATCTTTTACCTGAGATGAGGAGTAAAGAAGTGAGGCCTAGTACCTACTATATATGATTCTTGAGTTTTGAAACAGCAGTGTAGGTATACTGCTGTTTCAAAACTCAAGAATCATATTTGCCTCTCTCCAGTTAGGTCTGGATTTATCCAGCACATTCAAGCAAGCCAAACCCATAAACTTCACAGGCCTCTCCTACTCTCAACTATGAGGTGGTTTGGGCTAAACTCCACCACGTGGACCCAGTGCATATTGATGGAGGAGTGATGTAAGTGCAGTGAAAGGATCTGACTAGGCTCTAACGGTCTTATTCAGAGTGCATTTACTAGTTCAGACTAAGGTTAAACCACTGATTTTTGTACGTTAAAACAGCGGTTTAACCTTAGTCCCGGAATAGCAAATTCACTTTGAATAAGACAGTATGTAAGTGCTTGTGTCACTAAATATGGCTGGAACTCATTCACCGAAAACCGCGGCATGAGTTGGTTAACTTTAATATTAAAGCGTTACCACGTTACCACTGAGCTACAGCACCTCTCATACATTACTTGTTACATAAGACTGCGAAAAATAATAAATTAAGCCGAACATTATAGTACGAACGATTCGTTCATTCATGTTCAGTAGAAGTGAACTTAGGTATAATGGAAGTTATACTTCTACCCATATTTTTTTAACGTAGAGGTCGCCGGTCGTATATATTTAGATTCGTGCGTCCTAAGCCTGCACAGTTACGCAACGCTCCCGCTGGCTCCAGGGCTTACCGAGGATTACGTTCGTAATCCTGTTTTATAATCGATTCCGTTATCGGAGTGTTCCAGGTACGACTTGAATGTAGTTATAGCTTGACGATGTTGTACATTGCGGAATGACAGTGTCTTGCACAATCCTGTATGAAGCCTGCAAGCTATAGTGTTAATTGAGATGTAATCGGTACCCGCAATTGTGTAGTTACCTGTCGTCCTAGACAACGGAAAGCGACAACTTACGATGCGTTGCGATGCGACTTATTACGATTCAAACTTTTGATAAGTACGCGTATTGATCTATGCGACAACGTAGGCCAAGCAAATGCATAGCTACTATTATAATCTTTTCGCAACGTATCGGGTCGCGTTGTATGATTTCGTAGAGCCGCGTTTGATGATCATATAAGCCAATAATGCCTTAGTCCACTTTTTTTAAACCTGTGGTCCCCGGACCACCGGGTTCGCCGACCTTTAAAAAAACAATGAATAGAAAAGTTTCATTCATTCTGTCGAGAGTCTTCAGGGATGCTTGGCAACCTTATTCCCTAAAAATAAGCAATCGGCAATATTCGCGCAGTCATCGCTCGATTGATGGTTAGTGTCAAAATCTATGGGCATCACTGACAGTAAATTGCTTATTTTTTGCTGTCAATTTGCGAATTTAAAGCCTGAATTGGTAAATTTTCGCTATCCTCTAGTTGCAGGATATGAGGATACTGAATGCTGCCTTAGGCTCATGCATGTGAGTTTTATCGCAACATTTGTTACTGGTTGCATGACATACTGAGCTCTCTAACCCTTAGACATGGAAAATTAGACCATTTTAAACCGTGGCTACGCATCCCTTGATTCTCTAAAATGTGCAGCTTTACTCAGGATTTTGCTTAACTGTTCAGCTATATTAGTGGTAAAAAACTTAGATTGATCCCGACAAACGCAGACTTACACGCTGGGTTTGCACCCAACGCCACTACGTCTGTTAGGAGACACTTCCACAACTAAACTAATACCACAAATTTACATATAGGTGGTAAATGATCGTGATATTCGTCATTAAAATAAATAGACGGGTATTTATTTTAATGACGTCGTCTGGTGTAGTGCTCGCTGACCAGACCACACAGTCAGGCAAATGTTTGGGTAATGAGCATGAGCATTTGAACCTAAGTCTATGTTTAAAAATGTATTTACGTTTGTTTATTCGTTGTTATGTCATCGCCACAGTACAAGCTTAGCTTAGTTTGGGCCTAGGAATTATTTAGATTGTAGTAAGACGCTATCTCGTCGCCATAGTACAAGCATTGCTTAGATTGGAGCTAGGAATTGGTGTGACTGTGGTTAAAATTAATTACTTATTATGATTTGTTTTGCCTTGATGATGAACCGTCTCTTCTCATCGCGATCCTGCGCCCGTCTGAAGGTCTAGGTAACCACGTAGGCGTGTTTTGAGGTAAAAATTTTACAGGATAAACCAAGTTTAAAAAAAATAGATCAATTGACGCAACATAAAATAAACAATACAACTATCTTATCATTATTTTTCCACTCGAGTGTTTGAAATTCAGTATCTGCATTATTTACGAGCATGCATATTTCACATCACTTTAATGCAGATTTATCATGTTCGTACTGCTGTCCCTTTACTCCTAATTTGTATAATATGCAAATTGATGGTCATTATTAATCTACGTTTTATTCATGTAGAGTTTTCCCGAAAATATACTAGAATATCCTCATTTTATGGTCACGAAATGACCATAAAATGACGTTATGATAGTTTTACTAGGGTCCTGTCCTATTATTATTTAAAACCCTTCAGCTCAGCAAAACAAGATGCGATCGATAGAATTGTAATGGTAATGCGGTCTCATGTGACCGCTTCTAAACGTTATTGTTTTCTACCAATACCGAAGGTACTGTTAACAGGTTACCATCATCTCAGCCTATTGCAGTTAGCTGCTGGACGTGAAGAGCGCCAAAGAGCTTGATCTCCCGCTTTTCTCCATCTAGGCACTGTCAGACATTTTCTTAAAATAGTCGGTCTGTTGACCTAGGGGGCGTTAATTGAAAAATGCAAGCACGGTGGGGCATATATTTTTCTCACACTTGTTTTTAAATAATTGGCATAATAAGATTTCACAAAGGAACAAGAACTAAGAATAAACTTTCTTCAATGTTAGTCCTTTCAGAAATGACTGTAATTTTAAAATTATAAACTCAAATTATTGATCCGTTTTAAACAAAAACTCAGTGGCTTTAGCATATTTTAATTAACGCAGCAGACCTAAAAATCCTACAAGTACTTACTTAAAAGGATCACGCAGACATTTTTTTCGTCCACCGGTGGGTCGTTTGAATTTGAACATTAGTCAGGCGCGGTTTGGTGACAAAGCTAAATAATTTGATAACCGCGAATTGGTGCAAATAAAAGGTGAGAATAATAACAGCTCAATCCAGTTTTTAGGTTTTTTCACTCGCTTTGACGTGGCCTAAGACGAATCTTTTTCTTCGAATTTGCAATAAGTTTTTTTTTAAATTCAAATAAGATTTTTGGCCAGTCATCCATGATGCGGTAAATCTGCTGACAGTTTTTTTTTAAATTAAATACTTCGTAATGTTACTGTTATTGACTCCCACCTAGGTTTAAAAAGTAAAAATAAAAATTTGGAGCCCCCTTTAATATGTACTTTATTCTGGTTTTTAGTATTAAAATTTTGTTGTTATAGCGGCAACAGAAGTACATCATCTGTGTAAATTTCAACTATCTATCTATCACGGTTCATGAGATACAGCTTGGTGACAGACGGACAGCGGAGTCTTAGTAATAGGGTCCCGCTTTACCCTTTGGGTACGGAACCCTAAAAACGGTAAGAAACGAAAAAGAGCTGACTAAGATCATCTTTTTAAGTCAAAGTTCATTACATTACACTGGAGTTACGAGTGACTCATTACATCGAGCAAGATCAATTAGTGTAATAGCCATTACGATGATTGCTCACTCAAACCACAATCCCTTTGATTGGTACGGATTCTATGGGTTATCATGCATTCATAAATTCTGATCTTCGTATTTAAAAAAAAGTTTTTATTTTTTGAGATGGGCTTGCTCTTGACCGCAATCTTGCTCCAGAGCATAGATGGGATCTACGATGGAGCGAGCTTATACTAGTATAAGTATACTATCCCGAAGCAGAAAATTTTTAAAGGGAAACAACTGCTTCATTATAACTTCAGACATTGGTTTCCGAACAGTCATGTCAAATCATAATAGTCTGACTTGGTTTATCGGTTGTCGATTTACTATCGGGAGAAGTCAAATTGGTTGGCTAGCTCTTATTGATAATATTGGCACTTTTGATGATATGTTAGACGATAATTTGTTAGTTTTATTTATCGTATCTATTTAGACTCTGGCCCATGTACGTCAAAGTTACAACAGCGGTTTTTCTGGGCACAAATCGACCTCTAAAAATATGTGACTAATTTTCAAATAGCGATTCGTGCCGAGTTTTTCCGAAAGCATAATCACACAGGTTCTCCCCGCTGCCAGAAGGGGGGGGGGGGGGAACTTGATAAAACAGGTCTGGGAACAGAGGTGTCCATTTTAATTTTTCCAGGCCCTGATCTGGCGGGAATTGTGAACGAAGATTATGATTTTTGATACTTTCGAACCTATACTTTTACCTATAGCTTTTCTCTGTTTTTTTCTGAACAATGATGTCTATGTAATTTGCGTGTAATGTGTTAATTGCTGCCACTTATTACTGTCGAGGATGTCTGATATTGTATGGAAAGACGAACACTTTTCTCCCAATTGCTGTTTAAGTGCACGAAAACCTTTCTAACCTGTCAAACTTAAAAAACCGGCCAAGTGCGAGTCGGACTCGCGCACGAAGGGTTCAGTACCATTTTCTATAAAAACGCCAAAAATCACGTTTGTTGTATGGGAGCCCCCTTAAATATTTACTGTATTCTGTTTTTACCCGACTGCCAAACGAGGGTTATGTTTTTCGAGCGTATGTATGAATGTAAATATGTCTCCCGAAATTCCCGCGGGAATAGAACTTCAGGAAAAACGGATCTGCAATACTGATAAACCGATTTTGAAACTTTCTTTTATTAATTAAGGGTCACATATTTTTAGTGCTAATAGTATTCAATACTTTATTTTCAAAAAGAATCAATTTGCAGTCGGAGGCAACAAATCCATTTACAGCATAATAATGATTGACTTGGTATGCACTGCGTTAGTACCTAATTAAGTAATTTAAATCAGTGTAGAAAAAGTCGGATCAAGTAACATGGATTTGATGCCTCAGACTGCAAATTGATTCTTTAAATCTTGTTTTCATCTTTTCAGTTCACTTTTTACGCAGTCGGGCTTTTTGATTTTTTAAATTAATTAATTTTATTTAGTATTTGTTGTTATAACAGAAATACATGACCTGTGAAAATTTCAAATCTCTAGCTTTTACGGTTCATGAGATACAGACAGACGGACAGCGGAGCCTTAGTAATAGGGTCCCGTTTTACTTCGCTCTCTTTTATTGTTGACTATGAGCTATTCAATCAAATTAAAACGAAACAAATAAATTGGACACTTATTATACAACCATTTTTCTCTCCTTGTTTTAATATTATTAACATAGATTTTTTTTCTGCAGACTAGACATAAACAGATCTATGACCTTACCTTCGCGTCTGTTTTTACTTTTCGTGTAGATAAATAAAACGAAATGAAAAATGTTTCATAAAAACCGGCCAAGTGCGAGTTGGACTCGCGCACGAAGGGTTCCGTACCATTATCTAATTGCGGTTTACGATTTATGACGTATTAAAAAAAACTACTTACTAGATTTCGTTCAAACCAATTTTCGGTGGAAGTTTGCATGGTAATGTATATATTTTTTTTAGTTTTATCATTATCTTATTTTAGAAGTTTAAGGGGGGGGGGGGGGGGGGTTGCAGTACACACACTTAAGCACTTTGGCAGTGTATCTCGCGCAAACTATTCAGTTTAGAAAAAAAATGATATTAGAAACCTCATTATCATTTTTGAAGACCTATCCATAGAAACGCCACACGTATGGGTTTGATGAAATTATTTTTTTGAGTTTCAGTTCTAAGTATCGGGAACCCCCAAAATTTTTTTTTATTTTTTATTTTTGCCTAAAAATCTTAATGCGTTTCACAGAATACATCTACTTACCAAGTTTCAACAGTATAGTTCTTATAGTTTCGGTAAAAAGTGGCTGTGACATGCGGACGGACGGACAGACATGACGAATCCATAAGGGTTCCGTTTTTTGCCATTTGGCTACGGAACCCTAAAAATTCCTATTTTATATATTTACAATACTTTCAAGGGGTGTGGTGCTAAAATACACCAACTTTTATTATGAACTTACTATGAACTTCTTAATCGCCAAAAAACACAATTAACACATACAAACAAATCGTAAGAGTTGATGTATAATTTAGTTAGAAGAAGAAAATCGGATAATTTAGTTAAAAGAAGTTTTTTTTAATGTTGAGATTTTATTATTAAAGCTGTTAGAGTAGCAGAATCAGCCCTTAAATATTGCGTATACAAAAAAAACGCTGTATAAAACATAAATCATTTGTCACTCTCACTACCGAACTGTGGTTTAAAATTGAATTGATCAGAGTGCTCCGGGCGTTCAACATTTGCGAATTACGGTAATAAGGCTGGTGAATAATTTATTGGGCTCAATGAAATTCATTTCAAAAATTCATTTCACGATGAATTTTCTGACTCTGTTTTTCGTTGATTGCTGGCTTATATTGTAATATTACAACACATTCAATGTCTAAATTATAGAGGGCTTATTCCTATAAGAGCATATTTCATCACCAGCCTATATCAGTCCACTGCTGGACACAGGCCTCTCCAAAACGGTTTTGCCATAATCGCCACGCTTGGCAGGCGGGTTGGCGATCGCAGTTTGGCCAATGGTGGAGAGGAGACGCTGCTGCCCGTCTTCTTGTGGCGGTTCTCCTGTAGTCGCCTCTTACGACACCCATACGAGGACATACGATTAGAGCATATTTAATACTACAGAATTGTTCAATTTTCGCTATTGTTTGCTTTTGCAAGATACTTTATAAGGGTGCCGAGCGCCAGCTACTAGACAGATGTAAAGTAGGTAGTTAGGCACTTACTATCAAAAGTGACGAATGCTACCTCTTTCAACCCATTACTAACTTGACGATCTCCGTAGCCGAGAGGCGATCACGCCGGACTTTAAATGGCGCCGCCATCTCTGAGGTTCCGGGTTCGATCCCCGGTCGGGTCAATGTAGAAAACGAACTTTTTTATATTGTCCCGGGTCTGGGTGTTGTGGTACCGTTGTTGTTTCTGATTTCTATAACACAAGTGCATTAGCTACTTACCTTAGGATCAGAGCAATGTATGTGATGTTGTCTAATATTTATTATTATTATTTATTACTAACTAAAGTTTTAAACTGGCTGAATGCGTGTTGCTTGTTCGGCGATAATATTCAAAAGGCCAGGATATTTTTTCAATTCGTAGGATAGCGCTTGTTTGATTACTATGAATATTCTATGTCGTATCATAGCGCAGGTGCCTTAAGACCCGATATCCTATGAAACCAGTTTTTGTCACGTTTTGAATCTTATACTCGTAGTCTTATGGTTAAGGGGCTTTACCGTAAACGCAAAATAAACATTATTTTAATCATTGACTAAGACATCATAGTCACATTTTGTAAAAATCTAAGATGAATGTAATTTTTCTCAGTATATCAGTTATTTCTTTTGGTTATAAAAAAAAATACATCACTTTTTCACTTGCGAATACCAAAACGTTAACTTCTGCGTGCTTTAATAATCAATAATCCAAAAATCGTAAGCTCCAGATAATTAAAATATGTAGATGATATCCCGATGTTTCTCCCTAATTAATTGTCTCCGAAGTTACGTAACTGAGGCCTCATATCTCACGGCTCCGACGCGGGCCTCAACCTTTTTCGGGTCGTCTGCTACGTATCCATATTAATTAGCAAATAATGAAGATATATGGCTTCTTTTATGTAATATTGTACTCGTATTTCAACTTTCTGAAGTAGCAGTTCTAAGTTTCCGAACTAAGTTTGGTTAAAATGTTCATCACATATTGAAATGTTTCATAAATTATAAAAAATCCTAGTAAACTTAATAAATTATGCCCTAATCAATCATGTCTTAGTAGATCACGCCTGTTGTGGATTTATTTCATGTTTATTAGGTAATTGGTGTGATTATTTAACAAATTTATTGATAATGTTTTCAATCGTTTTCAGCTGCTCTCAGCAGAATTCATTGTTAACAAGGTTAGAAGTTTAAATTTTCTAGATCTCAGCAATCACGTCAGACCTGAATAGGCTTGGGAAAATAAGCCGATCTCGTTAAGATTATCTTTTATGTAGGCCAGTGAAATACTAAGCCTAAGGCCGAGTTCTTCACTACAGCTAGCGTTAGAGACGAGTAACGTTGATATGTTACTTTGTATTTTCTGGAGCTGTTCTTAATAAGAGCGGGGAAGTACCTGGCGATTATTCCGCTTTATAAAACATTCTCCAATTGTTAATTCTTATTATTACTTTAATTGACATGATAAATTACTAAGTCAAATTTTTCACATATGCGTCGATTCAATTTCTAATTAACGCAAGATTCTTTTCCGAATATAAGAATGCAGTTTTTCTTGTGGCTTAAATTGCCGAGATGGTTCCTTACAACATATTTCTCTATCTCATAGTTACTGGATTACTTTATTGACCTATTTGGATATTACAAGATGTTTGTATGCCATTAATTCTCGCACTAGTAGTGTGCCCTCAGCTTAAGCCACGAAAATTTTTTTCCGAGAAAACCTAGTAAACACATCTAGCCTTTCTTTGTGATCAGAAAGGAGGCTTTTGTCGACAGAATTTTCCAGATTAAGGATTTCTTCAGCTGTAAGTTGTAACCGACGGTTATGATCTTCCTTTCGGATTGTTGTTTGACTTCACAAATATTGGGGCGTCGGGAAAACTATTGAGGTTGCGTTTTTGTGTAAAACCTAATAACATAGTGACGAAATGGTTTATTGTGCTTTGTGGAGTTTATACATTTTATCTTACCTTGAAGAGTCCGACGTAGACTTACTTTTGTATCAGAAGATGAAGGCAAAATTCCAATCGCTCTTTGCAACGATTCGTTTTTTTATATGCGTCTTATCTGTACTCTTGGTTAAAACAGAAAGAACGCAGAACATAAAAGAGAACGGATTGACTGACCAACCGGTTGGCCAACTTTTTGACCAACAAACGAACTTACCTCTTCTCCGCTTCAGTAGGTCATTTCCGTTTCCTTCGTTTGAAGATCGTCTGGTCGAGCAGTTTGCGCTTCGGACTACAAAGCCGATTGCGGGTTCGAATTCCGCAAGAAACAAATGTTTTTGTGATGAAAACAAAAAAAAATCTTTAAAATTAAGTCATGCATGGTTTTGAATGTACTAAAATATGTTTATTCGTTGTCTAGTGTTCCAAGTATGAGTTTAGTTTAGAGCAAGTTATTGGTGTGATTGTTTCTATAAAGTAAATGATTTGATATTAAAATAATTTAATATTACTATTAATTATTTTTCATCCTCGCATCACTGGAAACGTTCCTGAAGCATCCGTAAATCTTACAAGCTTTTAGGCCGCGCCATTTCCACAAATTCCATGGAATAAACACTAATAAATAGTTCACTCTGACGTTAGTTTCTGTACCACACCTGCGTCACTGGATTCCTGTTCAGAAATATTTTTATCGTGCTACAATATTTGCTACGAGACTACAGTATCTGCTACGAGACAATATTTGCTACGACGCTACGATTTAAGAATGATTTCAACGGAAACCTTTCGTAGTTGTTCGAACATTACAATCAGTCCAGTTATAAAGACTGTAATTTGAAGAAAAGCACATTAGGGCAGCTAGTCAATTTAGCCGAGAGTAAACTAGCTAGCTTGATTTTCAGGATTTTAGTCAGACAAAAATGACATCGTCACAGATTTTGATAAATTAATCTAGACTTATATTTTATTTTATATTATATATTATATTATACATGGTGTTACTTTGCATCCTTGCCATATTCACAGAGATAAAAGTAGGGAACAATACCTATTGTTTAGATAAACTAGAGACTCCCATAAATAAAGTACACTAAGTTTTTAGTGAATTTGGTTTTGCAGTACACATAGGAATAAACCGATTTTGTCTCGAACGGTACGCGATCACTAATCAAGTAATACTACAAAGTCTTTTGTGCCGCTAAATAAGAACAGTGATGTGCATGCGTTTCGATAGTAGTGTTGTGTTTAATAGATTGTCGATAAAATAAAATACTCAAGATTAAAAAAAATAGAATTAGTTCTTTCTTTTTTTACTGATTTGTTATCATTGTCAGTGATATAGTTACCTCTGTTAATATGGCAAGGATGCAAAGTAACACCGTGTATAATATATTATATTATATTATATATTATATTGGGCCCAAATCGTCACGCAGTGGATACCAGCAGATGGCTATCGCCGCAGGGGCAGACCCAGAAAGCGCTGGTGTGACGATTTGGTTAGTTTTGCCATAGAGAAAAAATTATACTGTTTTGCTAAGGATTGGGAGTCGTTGACCATGGAAAGAGATAGGTGGAGGAGTTTGGGGGAGACCTTTGCCCAGCAGTGGGATGATATAGGTAAAAAAAAAAAAACTAGACTTACTAGCTTTTTAACCCTAGACCTATATAGGACTAGACTACAAATACACTATAAACTTCTTCAAGTACTGTTAACAACCGGTAAAAGTACTTTTGTAGTATCGTATTAATTTCAGCTTCTATTATTATTGTATTTTATTGGTGTAGGCAAGGCGTAGGTGAAGTGTAACCCGCCTACCTGTAGATATTCTTGTTAATCCATCTGTAAAATACGTATCTAATAAGGGGAAGTATAGTTATTTTTTTGTTAAAGCAACAGCATAATTATCCTATTTCCGTCCACGGAATCACGGTCTGCAATAAATTATCCTCTGGATCATTATAATAGGGAAACCTCCTAATTCACACTAATATCTGATTACGGATATTACCGTAGGTTGCTAATACATGAAACGAAACGTAAAAGCGAAATGTAGACATTAGCAGTGGTTAGTTAGCAATGCGAGAGATTTTGGCAGTGTATGATATATAAACATTAGTGATACTATGCTGAATAAATAAAAAAGAAATAATGCCAGCCCGATGGACCGACGACCTGAGGAAGATGGCTGGCAGTAGCTAGATAAAAAAGGAGTAAATCGTACTACCATGCTTAATAAATAACAAAGAAATAATGTCAGCCCGATGGACTGACGACCTTAGGAAGATGGCTGGCAGCAGCTAGATGAAAAAGCAGTAGATCGTACTACCATGCTAAATAAATAAAAAAGAAATAATGCCAGCCCGATGGACCGACGACCTTGGGAAGATGGCTGGCAGTAGCTAGATAAAAAAGGAGTAAATCGTACTACCATGCTTAATAAATAACAAAGAAATAATGTCAGCCCGATGGACTGACGACCTTAGGAAGATGGCTGGCAGTAGCTAGATGAAAAAGCAGTAGATCGTACTACCATGCTAAATAAATAAAAAAGAAATAATGCCAGCCCGATGGACCGACGACCTTGGGAAGATGGCTGGCAGTAGCTAGATAAAAAAGGAGTATATCGTACTACCATGCTTAATAAATAACAAAGAAATAATGTCAGCCCGATGGACTGACGACCTTAGGAAGATGGCTGGCAGTATCTAGATAAAAAGCGGTAGATCGTGCTACCATGCTAAATAAATAAAAAAGAAATAATGCCAGCCCGATGGACCGATGACATTAGGAAGATGGCTGGCAGTAGCTAGACGAAAAAGCAGTAGATCGTGCTACCATGCTAAATAAATAAAAAAGAAATAATGCCAGCCCGATGGATCGACGACCTTAGGAAGATGGCTGGCAGTAGCTAGATGAAAAAGCAGTAGATACTACTACTATGCTAAATAAATAAAAAAGAAATAATGCCAGCCCGATGGACCGACGACCTTAGGAAGATGGCTGGCAGTAGCTAGATGAAAAAGCGGTAGATCGTACTACCATGCTAAATAAATAAATAAGAAATAATGCCAGCCCGATGGACCGACGACCTTAGGAAGATGGCTGGCAGTAGCTAGATGAAAAAGCAGTAGATACTACTACTATGCTAAATAAATAAAAAAGAAATTATGCCAGCCCGATGGACCGACGACCTTAGGAAGATGGCTGGCAGTAGCTAGATGAAAAAGCGGTAGATCGTACTACCATGCTAAATAAATAAAAAAGAAATAATGCCAGCCCGATGGACCGACGACCTTAGGAATATGGCTAGATGACAAAGCGGTAGATCGTGCGATATTTGGGGAAGGCGTAAATCCTGTAGTGGACTGCAATAAACTGACTTGATGATGAATAATGAAAATGGCATAAAATTAAGGTAGTTCTACATTTGTGACATTTTGGTACACTTTTCCGTGACAGTAGGTATTCCTAACGCAATAGAAATTTTATTGTTATCACGGCCATAGCTAAGCTTCACCCGCTGAAGCATAAAAAGAAACTTTATTTGTATCACAAATACATTCCTTTTCCCACTTACCTCAGTATAATTGCGTTCCTGCGCCGGCCCGGTTCAACTTCGAGATTGAGTTTGATAGTTAAGAGTTTTACTCAGTTTTACATGCACTGAAAGAATAAAGGGGAATTCAATTTCTTTCATTGACATAACTGTGAAACATTTTACCGGCTATATCAAATGCGGTTCAAGTGATACACAACACACACACACACGCACAGTTTGTGTGTGGTGTGTGTGTGTGTCATTCGACAGTTCGATGCTGAGCCCATGTTTAGATTTAATTAGCATGCTTATTTGATGTTAACGAAAAAAAGACACTGTGTAATGACTATTTAAATGATAAAAATGTGTGAAATGAATAACGGCCATCCTCGAACATGCATTTACTTTCTTGTTAACTAACTCAAGTAAAACGTCAACTTAGGGACATGATGGCAATAGTGGCCGAGGTTATTAAGCTGCTTCTTTTCGGTGCTAACCCATAATATGGTCTCAAAGCAGTGTTAGGGTTTAATTAAATAACTGGGTCGTGTAAAACTGCCTATTCAGGCCTATTTGCAGAAAGAATGGCTTCAGTTATTGGTGTTATTAGAAAGCGTAGTAATAATGCCATAGCTCCCTTTAGATACGAGAATAGAGACCCTAGAAACAAATCAGTAACACATCGGCCCATAAACAATAACTTCATACACTCAAACCCGCGATAAACACGAACGTACTTACCAAATGCTTCACAATAACTTCCAGGGGTCGCGATTCAAATCTCCAAAGCTTGCAAAATGTTAGGCTCGGAACATGATGTTGATTTTGCTCACATACGGGATTATAATTTGTACCTTCGCCTGCATACGGTATAATAATTGAAAAAAGAAATGGTCGTGGCTCTTTTTGTACCGTCACGTTATGTGTATCCGTTACGTTGACCAAATATCTTTGGTAATTTTCAAATGCAGGTTTAATGAACCTGCGGTAGATTCTATATAGTATTTGATTAGTATGTTTGGAAGCTCACATAATTCATAAGAGAGTTATGGATGAGTCTGTTTCGCTTTTAAATAAATGATATAGAGTTCAAGAGATTTTGGATTTAATACAAGCCAAAATTCCAAAATGTTGCCACAATTCTATAATTGCGCATAGGCTGTGGAAAAAGCGCATCGTGAGTTCTCAACCTAACGGTCGCGATCCGAATCAAATATAGAACCTGGAACAAGGGCCCAATATGAGACGCATGAGTTATGGCATATAAAGGACCAAGATTGAACTATGGACGGTCTGCCAACGGTTGACTTGAAGGAATATTGGAAAACTAGAAGATAAAAACGGCTGATGAGTGCTAAACCACCTTTGTGTTTGTAAAAGGTATACTCGTATATATTTCATTTCATGAAAGTACGCTTTTCTCAAAAACTTTATTAGAAATTGAGTTTTTGTTTGCAGAACAATAAAGAGCTTTGTTTATGGTTTTATCAATTAAGATGTAATTAGTTATGAAAATTTCTTAAAATTTGATCTAATTGAGGCTTTAAACGCTCGTCCACCGTGTTTAATTAAGCTCTTGTCTCTTTGAAAATTGTTGAGGTGAGAGAAAATTAATTCAGTACCCTGCAGGGCTAGCATGCGCGCATCGGTTATTTTATCGATAGACAAGACAAATTTTGTCTTCGATGATAGTTTTGTCGTTTTCCCTAACCTAACGGATCACAGACGTCTGGAATCCTTATTCTTAATATTTCCAGGGTCTCCCGTTCTTCGTAGCCACTTATTTTTACGTTATAACACGGCATTGCCATGATATTTTGGTTGTTCCTTTGTTATCGTCGAAAAAAAAGGAAAAGTCGATAAAATGCCACGACAAAGTTGTATCGTGTTGCGCATGCTAGCCCTGCTGAACTACAGAATAGAAAAGAGAAAACAGAAGGTCCGCTCGTCTTTATCATTTTAGTCGCTCCACCGTCTTTTGTAGTTTGACCGCATTTAACAGGCACCGCAACAAAACTTTGTCTGATACCCATTGTCTGTCATCTACAGCTGCCTATCAATAAAGCTGTTTGAGACCCGACATTATAGTTGTACCGACTGTTTTTCGTTCTATTTTAAACAGTATTGTAGATGTCGGAAATAAGCAGGTTTTAACCTTCATCTAAAAGATAAAGATGAACTGTTGGTGGCGTTGGGCGAAGTTCTTAACGAGGTGCTTTTGTATTTTTTTTTAAGAAAAATAGACTACGTCCCTTTTATTTGAATCGGGGGTTTTTTCCTAGTGCGCAGGACCAAAAAGGAACGTAAAGAGCTTGCTCGGTTTCTGAATACTATGTACGTGACCTACTAACCCTAACTATAATATAACTTTACGCCCTTCCACTAAATAACTAAGACTTGCACCGCATTGAAGCTGTAAGGGATGCCTGTTGGTTAGTTAAAATATACTGAAGGAGGTATTAGTACTTAGCGTTTAAACCAAATAATTCATGGTGTCCAAACTTGAAATCGTATTTTGACCTCTTTTCGAATAGTTAGTTTTTGCTCCTTTCTAAACTAAATGTTGGTTGCCTGGTAATTTGACGTTGAGTTCAACCCTCTTATTCCAAAACAAAGTTTAAACTTAGTACTCAGTTTAGTACTGGTATTAAACCATGAACTAAAATAAACGCTATTACAAAACAAAGTTTATCGATGGTTCGGGAATTGTCTATAGTATCAAAGTTATACCGCCATGACCCCTAGTTTAACTCTGGTACTAGCCTCAAAGCGTCAAATTTAATTCAGAAGTTGACATACGAGTTTGTTTTTATTTGTAAAATCATCAAAAATGGAAATTGATTCAATTGATTTAATGGATTTCGATGATTTGGAGGACCTGGGAACGCAGCTGCGTTCCAATAGATACCGTATTCGTTTGAATCCTTTTGATTTAGATGACGAAGTTTTTCGCTACTAATATAGGTAATTTGAGTAGTACAAAAATATAAAACAAATATTTAATAAATAATGAACAAAGCGTCTTTATTTTATGATTTCACTGGAATCGTTTATTATTTCGATGACAGAAGTACTCGAATTTCGCGCGCCGCTTACTCGTTTCCGTTTTACTTTAGCTCGATAGTTATTAATATGTACCTTTGAAAAAACTTGATCATAGGACCAAAATTCAGATGTTACAACATTGAAACAACTGTAAATAGAAAAATAGTACGAATTTCATTTAAAAAGCGATTATTAATAATTGTTTTTTCTTTAGATAAGTAACAACATTTTGTAAAAAGGAACGGCGCATCGAATGCTGAACGAATAAGTAAATGATAAACTGACATTTGCTGCTTATAATCTGTGGCTTTGGATAAGACCAGGAACGAGTTTCGGTACTATTAAGTCCTTGGTTGGGCTACGATTTAGAATATGCTAAAATTTTAGTATTGTAATAAGCCTTATTACCGTAATAAGCCTAGACTTTTAGGTCCTGGCTCAAACCCGCTACTAACGTATTTTTTTGTAATAAGAGGGCAAGGGTTTATTATTTAAATAATTCAAAATTAAAAAAAATGCTTTTTTTATTCTTTTTTTTTGTGTCTACGGCTACTATTAAAATTATTTGTGACCAGTATTCCGCTTCACAAACCGAACTAGCTGTCCGCTAAAATATCATTCCAAAATAACAAATTATTATTAATTCGATTGATTTAGTAATTTCGCTCCTAATTGACGTGGCTACCTCTTTCAAACCTGGTTCTGACGTAGGTAAATAAAAATAAACCGCTGGATTTTATAACCTGAAATAGTAAGTGCTTTCTCGATTACTTTTTCGTAACGCGAAAGTGACGGCGGGTTGCGACAGGTGGCAGCACTTGTCTTAGGTAAACGCTAATGGCGGCACCTTCTTTATTGGATTTCCGCTTTTCGAGGCCTAGGCTGAGTGCTTACCGTAAAAATGCGGGCTTATTACGTAAAGGCGATTGTATTAAGTAACTGTTTTCTAATTTCTTTAGCTTCTAACTTCAAATGACTTTAAACTTTGAAGTCTAATATTTGATGTTTCTATACATTTACTTTGTAGCTTAGCTATGTAGAAATTATGTTTATAGGGTTGATCTAGCTTCGCACTCCATTTTACCTTTCTTGAACTTGAATCTTTCTCTATTTTTAATTTAAAAAAAAAAACATTTGTAGTACAACAGTCCTCTCCTACAGGCTTATTATTCATCGACCTACCACAAAACGTAAAATATTCACAATTGATATATCATTTGACGTAATAATATAGAGCTGGAACAAGCACACTCTTATACACCGATCGTGTGACCACACAGTTTTTCTTTGAAGATCTTCGTGAAAGGAACTCGACTTACGAGTGTCTGCGTCACGTAATACGGGTGCGAGTACGCTTAGGTTTGTTTCATTTCGGCACTTTATTGCTGACGTCGATTGCCGTAAAATTCAGGACAAATCGTTTGTTTCCTGAACATTTAGGATTCAATTGTTCTTTTATTGTGAAACTGATAAATGGAAGACTGCTTAAAAGCTATGCTGATGTAGATGACACTTTTGTAAAGTGTTTTATCGATTGTACATTACTTGTCAACAACTGTGAAAGAAAGGTCGGAATTAGAGACAAAGAAATGTGTTTCCATACAAATTACAGCTAAGTTCCTCAAGACAAGTGGGTTTTAACCCTTAACCAGGCCTGATAGTCAATTTTTTTATTGGTTTTCACCCGTAAGGTAGGTGAATAAGGTTCAAATTAATGTGTTCTCTATCAATACCAGTGCCTGGTTAAAAGAATTTACGGTCCATTTGCTAAATGACTAATACATTTGATTGTAATTAAAAGGCTCCTTAGAATTGACTTCAAACCCAACGACAAGATCTTTGCTAACATTGACTAAAGTAGAATAGTCGGATCACCATTAGTCGATCGTAAATCAGCGCCATTTTGTGATCAAAATATCGTCTGATAGTGGACGATCGTTTGTCTTTTTGATTCGTATTTGTCTTTAACTGGGTGGGAGTTAGTCTCCTAATCGGCACTCCTGGTAATAGGCTCCGGCAAATCTAAAGTTTATTTTCTTTCTGTTATAGATCGATATCCATATATATATTTTCGGTTAAAGACTATCTTATACAATACAAATTGAAAACAATTTAATTTATTTAAAGTAGTATTTGACCGTGAGCTACTGTTGGATAAGATCAAAGAGGAATGAATAATCATCTTACGGCTAAATATAAATACAGGAAAGTATTATGACTTAAGCAATTAATATCAACTATATGAATGCGGTGTCGTGTGGTGCCGGCACGTTAAAAGAATTGCACCACCCCTTCTCTTCCTATGGGTGTCGTAAGAGGCGACTACAGGAGAACCGCCATAAGAAGACGGGCAGCAGCGTCTTCTCTCCACCATTGGCCAAACTGCGGTCGCCAACCCGCCTGCCAAGCGTGGCGATTATGGCAAAATCCTCCTTTTGGAGAGGCCTGTGTCCAGCAGTGGACTGATATATGTTGGTGATGTGATATGTATGCGGGTCAATTTCAGCTCATCCTTTCGCCATTAAAGCGTAATAAAATAACAACCACCTGAACATATAATCCATTGCACCCACCCACAAGGTAGACAGACGACCTGATAAAGGTTGCGGGGAGCCATTTTATTCGGCCAATCTGGAAGTCACAGTTTATTTTATTTTTTCTGTACCCTTAGTATCGACTTCCTAAGAATATAAAATTATTCATATTGTTCCGAAATGGGTCTACCTTTAACTTATATTCATCCTTCTTTTGACATTTAGCAAATTTTTACCTCCTACAGACAGTCTCATTACCTATCAGATAAATATATCCAAGAATATCCAAATTTTTACCACGAGTTTCGTGTCGGATTTGTAGAATTTATTCACTTCTAAATGATAGGGCAAAGTTCACAAGGTTCGTCGACAGAAAACTGAGTCCTGTCGCCTTGTTACAAGTTTTATTCAGAAAGAATTAAATACGATTACGATGAAACTGTACGAGTACCTTGCGCACTCGAACGTGACGAAACACCCTCTGATTTAAATTGAAATATGAAAATGTACAACAAAATTAACTTGATTTCGAAATAACTTTCCTCAAATCAGTTCATGTTTGCTTCTGAAACCAAACACATTTGGTTATTGGCTTCTTTTATCTGACATAATCTGACTTAACCTTTTGACCAGGATTTTTATATGTAGGGTACGGACTTTGTAGGTGGGTTATGGTAACTTACAAATCTGGCAATGCAGAAGAAGTATCTGACAAAAACTAGTTCTAAGAAATAAATCACGATTCTTTTGTCTTTAATCTCGCTGGCTTAAGAGTAATCAGCGTTAAGGATTCAGTGGCTCCTGCCCGCAGCATTCTATCTGGATCGAGTGACGTCTGAATACTGGCCGTTTTTACGTCCCTATTCTGTCACGGGGACTCGACGATCGTTTATCTTCCCCCGATGCAGTTGTCTTTGTCCCGTCGCGATTGCCCGCTGTCCCGATTTAATAGATGCGACGCTATTTCAACTGCCGCGATCGATGTTTGTTTCCGCTATAAATTGTTCCGCTCTGTTGTAATGGTACTCGAAAGCTGCTGACTAGTATATTCCTCTTTCGTGTTGGAAAATTTGAAATTATTTTTTCAGATTAGCCTGTTCTGGTCGTTGACTCGCTGTCTCTAAACTCGAAACATGTTAAGTTTTTTTTGGTTGAAGGTCTTATTAAGCAAAGACTTGGTATCTAACCACGCATCTATCGAAGGAAATTCTATTATGTCCGCGATCCAACTTCCAAAAAAATAATGAATTTATGGTATCATTATTCATAATTAATAATACAGTTTAAAAATTTCCCTAACAATATAAACAAAATTGTAATGAACATTTCTATTGTTTATTAATTTTCTTAACAATATAAACAACGTTGTAATGAAAATTTCTATTGTTTGTTCAAAGAATAATTACATGATAATCGGAGGGTTGCGAGTTCTTTACAATGATCGACTGGTTTCACACCGAGAGGGAGTGAAATTGAGAATGAAATAGCTAGCAACGCCTCTTTCCCTCTGTACCCCTCGGGATCGGGTATTTTATCAGTGCAACGCGCCTTGCCCGATTTCTCCAGGGAACCATTCCAAGACCGAAGATGCAAGAGTGGTGATGTTGAGGCACCTAATGCGCTCTAGGCCCATTTGGAAAAGTTTTCTTCTTCGCTTTATGACGGTAGTGTAACAAGATAACGGACATCTTGTTTTACGAGCGATATGTCATGCGACTTTTCGGACAATCGGGAATGTAAAACCTTATTTGGGGCGAACATTTGGAACCCATTTCGTGTTCTTTGTGTCTCTAAACATAACCGGTAACATTTGTTAAATACATTTTTAAAAATATCACTTGAATCATTTGATATTTGATAGTAGTTTTAAGTATCACTTCGAAATCGAGAGCTTAGTAAAACTACTCCTTTTATTGCCATCCTCAATGATAGCACGTTCGATAGTTGTCCATTCAATACGTTTATTCTGCACAATTGCTTGGATGCGATTGTCGCTACCGTAATATCTAGGGAGCTCACGCGGACACTAGTTCTTTAGAAGATTATTGAATTTTTATTCTTTGAATTGTAACTATAAGTACGAGTATACGAGTAGACTATTAAGGAAATATTTACTTTCAGAAGAAGTTTCACTACAGAACATGTTTTCAGTCGGAAAGATCTGCAGGGATCTCGTCAAACTTTAACATTAATCAACGTCCGCTTTCGAGTCAGTATGTGATCCTTTTTAAAACCCTTTTTAATGCCTTCCAAAGAGTAAGTACAGCTCCGAAGTGTAATTCCTAGTCATGAATGTAATTAAGTTTCACGTCGCTACACAGAATTTGTATTACTGTTGAGTAATTGCGGCAAATTTGGGAGTGTGCCAGGGCACTGTTTTAGGGCATTCGCTCTAAATTGTGAATATAACTGCGCATGCAAGAGCCTGTTACTAAGGCTAATTATGTGGGTGGTTTTATAAAGGGATTTTGAATGTTATTAAGTTATCAATGTGATATGAAGCTGTGTGAAAATTTCATTCGGGATTCAACTTTCTCTAGCAATATAATATTATACACACGTATACATTCATGATAAATATATAGGGTGTTAGGTAAATGGTATATCAAGCCAAATTTAGTATACTTATGCTAACATATGCATTTAAATGAAGTCAGAAGTTTGATATCTTCATTTAAATTTTCTAAATTTTTATACAAAACAAAAAAAAATGAACCGATATATATGTAAATATTTTTTTCAAAAATGATGATATTCAATTTTTGACCACCGTAATACCAACCTATTTATATACATATGTTTACATAGACTAGTTTCGGCTTGATGTACTACTTACCTAACACTCTGTATATTTTTAATTAACTACTTTGAAATGCAACGTTATCACGCAAAAGATGTTTTCAAAATCAGTAGATAAAAGAGTATCCGCTTTAAATGAGTAGTTTTTATGTCATATTAGCTTTCCTGTATAAAATGTTAAAGCACTATCACATTACTTTCTCCTAAAGACCGAAGTAGGCTTTGGACATAAAGGAAAAAAATATTACAATATAAAAGCAATGTTTCGTAAATGGGCAAGGCAGTTTATGAATCGTATCCCTATAGATAATACTCTGATGGCCTGCTTTGGATGAGGCGCCCATAAATACCATGTGTCGACTTTTGGACTTTTAGGCCTATCTTGTTTTCGTACTTGGATATTAGGTTTTTTATTTTACTTCCAATTGGTATTTAATGACAGAAGATTAATATTAGTCCGTTTGATAAGCGTCTTTGCATGATAACATGATTGACCGATAGCAATGGTATGTTCATATTCATATTCATTTAATCACTTTCAAAATGTAACATTAGTCCACAATACAGGTACAAAAGATGCTAATTTTGTTACAGAATGACCTTCTAAGGCATTCGTGATTTTTTGATACTAAACAATTTAAATTAACAATTTTTAACATAATTAATTCGAATTCCATTTATAAATTTTAATCATACAATATTAATATTAAAAATAATCACAAATTGTCACAATATATAATGTTATGTCAGATCAAATCAAATAAAATACATGATGAATAATGATAAATTGCAGTGTCAAATAAATTAAATTTATGTCAAAGTCAAATGTATATCAAAAGCTTGTCAATAATTTTAGTCAATTAATAATTCTACACTATTTCAATTTATAATCAAAAATTCTCTTAAATTATAATATGATTTGTCAATAAAAAACTTCTTTAATTCACTATCATACATTCTACCTTGGAGGGCTTTTATGGAGTTTGGTAAATGATTATAAATTTTGACAGCCATATAATACGGCCCGTTCTTAAACAACGTGAGTCGCGCTGCGGGTAGAACAAGATCATTTGCTTGGCGCGACTCGTAGCGTCTTGACGTATTACCAATGTGCTGAAAATATTTGTTGTGCTTCCTTACAAATCGACACAATTCATAGAGATAGACGCACGTGACCGTAAGTATTTTATATTTACTAAATAACAGGCGACATGAGTCTCTCGGTGCTGCATAGGCTATAATCCTCAAACATCGTTTCTGCAATACAGATACTGCGGGTACGTCGAATTGCCCCAGAATACGATTCCATAGCGTATCCAGGCAGCGGCTTGGCTGTGGTACGCCGCAGTGCACACTCCACATCTGTGCTTTTCCGAAGCTCACGCAGCGCATACGAAAAACTACTAAGCCTGCCCACTACAACCTCCTCATGCTGTTTCCACGAAAGTGTTGAGTCCATCGTGATCCCAAGAAGTGAAAATGTACTAACTTGTTCTATTATTTGTCCTTGATGTGAAATGGGCAGTATAAGACCTGTTCTCTGGTACGGCCTGAATTGCATCAGTTTTATCTCTCCAAAGTTTAGAGTGAGACCTATATCTTTGAGATGCGTAAAAATTTTGTTTAAACATTCATTAATAATTGCATGCAAATTATCTATGTTATCTTGCCTACAACTGACCAAGAGTGTTGCATCATCTGCGAATAAAATAATTTTTTGAGATACTACCGAAGGCAACTCTTTAATGTATGTCAAAAACAACAAACATCCCAACACACTACCTTGTGGAATAGACCCTGATATAACTTTAGTTGAAGATTTTATTTGCTGCAATTTCTGTATCTTCCCACTCAAATGTGCAAACTGTACAAATTGCTTTCTATTTGAAAGGTACGACTTAAGCCACTCATGCGCTCTTCCACGCACACCTAGTAAGCCTAGCTTCTTTAACAAAATGTCGTGTAATACGCAATCATATGCCTTGGACATATCCATAAAAATCGCTAAAATACATTCGTTTCTATTTAGTGCGTTAAGAATTTCAAAATTGCAATCAAATACAGCCGACACAGTCGAATGGATCCTCGGAAAACCGTGTTGGTACTCATTTATGACGTTGTTTTTTGCAAAGAAATTGTACATCATTTGACATATAATTTTCTCAAATATTTTTGAGACTACTGGTAATAATGCAATAGGGCGGTAGTTTGCCACACTAAACTTATCTCCTTTTTTGAAAATAGGCTTTACTACTGCCAGTTTTAGAGCATCTGGGCATACACCTTCGTTATAGGATTGATTTATTAAATATGTTAAGGGTTTAATAAATGGTGATATAGTCAAGGTTTACTGGTAGAGAATGCAGCATAGTATCGAGTCAAAAAATATGCTTACACGGCCTCGTGTGACCACTCGGCCGCATATGTTAAATATTTTGGGAAGTCTACAATCTCGAGATTTTAAAAAAATAATTAAACTATCACCTGAATGGTTGTTCAATGAATGTTTTGTGGTTGAGGAATGTTGTCTGGAAGAGGTATCTAGCGATAAGACCACCTGTGTAGTTCTTAATGCTTTTTCCTGTGCTTCGTTTGTCTTGTGTGGTGTGCAATTAAGAGTATCTTCTATCTATTTATAGGACGTGTATATAATAGAGGCTCATTGTATAAATTAGTTTTAGTATACTGTATGAAAAGTGAAATATGCTTTAATAATTTAAATGGTAGAAATGTATCGCATTTATTTAAAGATTTTCAGTCAGAATTGCAGGTTTATTACAATTACGTGATGTAATTAAGTGCAAACTAGGTCCCTACGTAAATAGCTATGGCCTTTGACAGGTTTCCGACTTTGCACGCTCGAGATACACTTGTTACGTTCGATATAAATAGAATGCACTTGTGACTTTGTAATATTTTTAGTAACGTTACGTGGAAGTAACTTTCACTGCCGTTAAATAAATAAATAAAATCCTTCCAACCATCATACCAATTATGTATTAATAAGGGGACGAGACTGATATGTTTATTATCAATATGTGTATTAAAATATACTTTTACGATCTTATTCAGAGTGCATTTGCTATTCCGGGACTAAGGTTAAACCACTGGTTTACCACCCACCTTAGGTATTGGTACTAACATTAAAAAATCTGTGGTTTAACCTTAGTCTGGACTAGTAAATGCACTCTGAACAACACAGTTAGACTTTATACAAATCATTATTTAAAAACATATAATTATAATAAAATGTTTTTAGCTAACTTCATCAACAACATTTTGTTTATGAAGCGGAGTTGGTTTGAATATTCTATTATGCTTTGTTGGAGTAGCTTCGGATTTTATTAGTACCTTTTAGCACTTTTTGAAGTCCGATATTTTTTTGTTTCATTTTAATGTTTTTAGTCTTAACGTTTTAATCAGAGGAACTGCTGTTTACGTTAAGTTATTAAATTTAACGCTGCCGCTAAAGTAAACCGCCCGTCGTTGAATTTACGTCGATATATTTCATTGCAAATAAATTCCCGTAATCGGGGGTACTAAAATTTTAATATCCCATTTAAAACCCTTATATTGCTAGGTTACAAAATTGATAAAAACTTATTTGTGTCTAGGAGTCTGTTTATATTGCGACTTTTTAAATCGACGACTGCATCGCTGCTGCAAGTTTTAATGCGAGTAGGTGATTGTTTTTGGGGTTCCGTAGGCAAATGGCAAAAAACGGAACCCTTATGGATTCGTCATGTCTGTCTGTCTGTCCGGCCGTCAAAACTGAAACTCAAAAATGTTTTTTCATCAAACCCAACGTGTGGGCTACCTATGGATAGGTCTTCAAAAATGATATTGAGGTTTCTAATATTATTTTTTTCTAAACTGAATAGTTTGCGCGAGAGACACTTCCAAAGTGGTAAAATTATGGATTATATTATATATTATAGATAATGGTCCCCTTCGTGCCCGAGTCCGATTCGCACATGGCCGATTTTTAAATTTGATGTTGTTCCCTCAATAATTTTTATGTGGTCCTTTACTACTTACTTACTAAAGAGACTACTGCTGTGTTACTGTTACTTTATTAAATAAATAGATGGCATAAATACTGCACTTGAGTTTTTGTTTTAACTCGTTGGGAATGGAATAAATGATTTCATGGTATAAGACTATCGTCAGTTTGTTTACATAAAATAGCAGAATTTTCTTTTATGTCAAATTGAAACTTTAAGTTTCCAAGTCGGAAACCTTATTGCATGTTGTGAAGTAAAGTTGAGCCAAGTTGCGACTGTGGCGACGTAAGTGCACGTGTATTTTCATGAAACATGTGAGGTAGCTTCTGTTAGGTAGAGCTTGGGACTTCAAACTTGTGAAAGTTTGGAAGGACTTCAGTTTCGAAATGGGGAAAGAACCTGCGGCTACAAATTATAAATACAAATAGTACAGTCGACAGCAGGTCGACCTACCCAAAAAGTTAAAAGTTCTCTAATAGATTTTTAACTTTAAGCCTGACACGTAGAGATCATTTTTAATTGAGAAAATTTGACGATTTGCGGTAGGTCGACGAGCTGTTGTCTGTAGCATTACTCGAGTCTAAATATGACCGTATCATTCGTCTACACTTACAGTACTTTTGGAGGTGTGTTTATTTAATAAGAAAAAAAAAAACTATTGAAAAATACTAACTTGCATGTTATATCTCCTAGATGAGATAAAGTAAGTCCAACACGTTTTTTTATTGTTTTCACTGTTTATCGAAGTTTCAGCAATGTCCACCAGCGCTACTAACACTTTGTTTATAAGCCAACAGTTGTACGTAACATATTATACTATAAATGGCGCCGCCATCTCTGAGGTTCCGGGTTCGATCCTCGGTCGGCTCAATGTAGAAAACGAACTTTTCTATATTGGCTCGGGTCTGGGTGTTGTGGTACCGTCGTTGTTTCTAATTTCTATAACACAAGTGCTGTCGCTACTTACCATGGATCAGAGCAATGTATGTGATGTTGTCTAAATATTGTAAGTTTTAATCATATAAGGCGACACTAATAGGTCTAACTATGTGACTGAGCGGCTTACATTGATGAGTCGACTATATCTGAAGGCGTCTGATGTTGAAATTTTTTAAAGCATATTAGCAAATCCTTTATCAGATGCTGCAAGACTTGTCTGCGACATGGTTTCAGCGATTCAGCGGTGACAGTAACTCGATGAATGCTTTTAAGTTTTTGTTAATTTTTTAGTTAGTTTATTTAAATGTTTATAAGAGATAGTTTTAAGCTTAGGTTATGATGGGACTGTCATACACTGTAAAAGTCCCTAAATCAATAAAGAAAGAAAAAAAAACTATGTGACATTAATCCTAGTAACATCACCTGCACCTATTTATACTTGACAACTTTGTAGAGAAAATTTTTTATAGAGCAAAAATCTAAACGGTAATAAATCGAATTTAATAATTACTCAACCGCTATGATGGACAGTTGAAATTGTCTCTTATTTATAGTTAGCCGTTCAGCGGTGTAACCATGAACTCTAAAAACAATCTCAAAGTTGTCAAATCTTTCAATTTTGGTACGTCATTTCGTACAAAATTTGACAGAAATGATAATTTTTGACAGATTTGAGATTGTTTTAAGAGTTTGTGGTTACCGCCCTGATCTCGCTGAGAGCCTAGTGCGAGATGCTCAAAACAAACAACTCACTTAAATCACTTGAAAAGTAATACAAATTAACATTGACTTTTCGATCAAAGCACAAATTACGTATAGCGGCGCGGCGTCTTGTGATCAAAGTAAGTGACGCGATTATTTTACCTAGGCACCGTGTTTAACAAACGTCCAACTTTCGCTCTTCAAAATTACGAATCCTGGCAGCATTCCTTAACCGCATTAAATGTTACATTCCCCGAAATCGCGGCTCATAAGGCGCGACCCGCTAACGTTTATCGCGATCACGACCAATTTAGAATTCAACCGAGTTTCACTTCTGTTTTTTATTCTTTGTCGTAAATGAATTGTTCATCTCGAAGTTGACGGAGTTCAACAAAAAAAAATTGTGGCATTTGCCATTGAATGTCTTGGCTAAAAATGCTGGCGATATATGAACTTTATTGAGCCCTTCTCACCTTGGATAGCCAACGTATTTTTCCATCAATTGCCTGAGCCGCATAACAAGCGTTTGGTTGAAAACTTAATTTTAAACTGTAGTGTTTGCTGTCGTCATTACTTTTGAGTGTATTCATCTGTGACAATCAGAGTTAAGTTAGTCGTTTGAATATCCTTATCCTTAACTCCTATTCTTACCAAATTAGTTCATGACCTAATGTTGGAACTGATAGCTAAGTGAGTTTCACGTAAAAAAGACATACCTACACTTTTAATAGCGATACACCATAGAGACGAATTATAAATGTATCATGCTGAATCTTCGAAGGAATCAACACAGCAGAACACATAATTTTTTATCGCAAACATTGCACTGTAAAGCAAGTCCATAGCTCCGGTTTCTTAACTTTGAATTTTGATTCCCAGTCGCCTCTGTTCGTACCATCTACAGACATTAGTGTCCCTTCTGTTTTTCTGCTCTTTGTCTCGGAAAATCGGAATGGGGTTAGGCTGTGTGTGTCGCGCAGCCGGGGGCAGGGCGCCGGCAGCGGGGCTACGGCAGTCCGCCCGCGACGCGCGCCCCACCCGCTCGTCCTGGCTCCATCTCTGTGCTCGCCGCAAATGCTTCACGTAGTGATAAATATACATTATCAGTGCTCAAGTGTAACTGTAACGAACATTACCTTCACTGACTATTAACTTCTACTTGGCGGTGAGTTTTTACGTTTTCGCTAGGTTTTTTACTTTCGGCGTCCCATAGATGGCGCTGTCGCCCCGCGTCCGTATTGCAGTTGTAATGGTTTTGTAACATTTCTATTTGGAAAAACTTCTTTCTTATATAACTTTCAGGGTTCTTCTAGTTAGGTTAAGCTAAGAGAGTATTATTTTGCCTAAGTAAGTAAGGTGGTAACATCTTTACATGCCGGGTCTATGGATCTACGGACGCCGCGTTACATTGGGTATGTCGAAACGTTTACGTGTGTTGTCTTGATACATCTGAGTGTATTCTGTAAAGCTCTTAACTGTGTTAGGAATAAAAATACATATCAAATATCCGAACACAGCAAAAACACTTTTAAATCTTGATGACATAATTTTTCTTAACAGTGAAGTCCCATTGTGTATTTTCTTTACGTAGGTTCACTAAAAATAATATTGTTTGCCGAAATATGACCACTATGCCACCATGAGATAAACTAAATAATAAAATTTCGGTTAAAATTGGTTGAATATACTTTGCTCACATAAGACTACGTTATTATACCTATGTTACAATAGTGTGCGAATAAAGATTTTCAAATGGCATTTCATGATTTAATTTAAATCTCAATTAACTTCTTAATTACTACAATTAAAATAAATTTAATTTTTAACGATATTTTACTGATTTTAAGTTTGGCTTAAAATATATATTTTTTTATTGTTAATTATTGTGTTAACTTAAATTTTGATTCTGATTTTGTATAAAGTTGTCCCATTTTTGTGTCGAAGTAATGTTGCTAGCCGTTATTTTATTGATAACTAGCTCCCCTGGCAGACATCGTCTTCTTCAATGAAAATTTGAAAAAAATATAGGATATTTTTACTTTTATAGAAATCTGGTACTGAAAATTTCAAATACCACGATAAACAGTCCAGTCGAGCCATTCTCGTGTTTTTCCGAGACTAAGGAGCAATAATTACTTTTAAACTTTCGCGTTGCATTATTTAAAACTCAATGAAAACGGCCTGTGACCACGGTCGGTGTAACCCGATCGAAACGTCAGGCAAAAGAGGTAACATTTTGTACCTAAATTATGATCGCGTTAATTCCCGTTTTCATTGAGTTTTAAACTAAGGAGCAAATCCTTACTAATGTTATAAACGCGTAAGTTTGAACTGTATGTTTGTTACACTTTCAACGAAAAACTACTGAACGGATTTAGGTGAAATTTTACGCACATATAAAATATGATCTGGATTAATATATAGGATACTTTTTATCCCGGTTAAATGTTCTTGTGCAATATTTTTCTATATATTATTATTTATTCGAACGTTTTTTGTTACATATCATACCAAAACATCCTGTAGTCCATGCAAACGATGTTGCACACTTTTAGTTGTGATTATATATGCGAGTTTAAAATATTACAACGGTATAACAAAGAATATAGGTACTATTATTTTTAAAATTAAAAATAAATGACGTCCGGCGCATGAAATCTTTCACTATCGTTATCGTTAAAAGTAATACTTTCATCGATAGCAGCCGCGGAAGATATTTTTGAAACACCTTATATAAACTATACAGGGTGTAAAAAGAGGCTTAACGAAGCCGAATACCACATATTCTACGTATTATTATGATCATTTTTTTCTTTTACACTATACCTGGGAAATGACGGGTTACCGAGTTATTGACAGTCAAAGTTACAATTTTTTTTAAAGATTTTTTCAAAATTGATTTCTGTTCGATAATACTAAACTTTTTTTACAAAGAAACATGATCCGCTTACACACACAGACATAGTCTGTGACGTGCGCGCTATACATGGCGGGTTAGAAATAAGCGATTTTTTTTATAAATAAAAGTCATTTCCCAGCAATTATTTTTTTTGCATTCTACTTGGCTTTATGTATAGAATTCGTAGTTAAAGGCTTCGTTAAGCCTTTTTTTACAACCTGTGTACTACTAGCAATTTCATAAGGTCTGTCCTCGACCTTAAAAAATTGCTTACAACGCTAATACTTCTTACTTTCTTGATTGTTCATATTTTTTTTATTATATTTTTATATTGTTCAAATTCATTATGATCAATTATATTTATTAAAATGTTTACTTATTAAAAAAAAATACAACGCTTAAAATAGAGCTAATAAATATAAGAGTTTTCCTCAATTCATGAGAAATTTAATATAAAAGGAAGATTAATCGGAGCCTCCTCCGGAGGTTCCGATTAATTTTAGTATTTAGTAAAGTAAATCAACCTGAGCAACTAAAAGCCTATTTATAACCATCAATTTGGCCGTTTCGTATTACAATCCATCATTAAAATGAATAAGTCAACATAACCTTTTATAAATACCCGACCAAATAACTAATACAAGCGTTTACCTACGGCTTTTCCTACTAAATAGTGCGCATTTTTTTCTCATCATGCCTTTTTAATTACAAACTTAATTAGCTCAAGTTCACTTTTGGACGGTGATCTCTTTCAATGCAGTATTTTTTCTCGTCGGTATATGCTACCGCTACCTGTAACAATACGAATATCATTGGTGTACATTGATGAAGGGCGTTATGAAAAAAAAAAACCGGCCAAGTGCGAGTCGGACTCGCGCACAAAGGGTTCCGTACCATTATTTTTAAAAACGGGAAAAAAAATAACGTTTGTTGTATGGGAGCACCCATAAATATTTATTTTATTTTGGTTTTTAGTTTTTTTTCATACAGCGGCAACAGAAATACATCATCTGTAAAAAATTTCAACTGTCTAACTATCACGTTTGATGAGATACAGCCTGGTGACAGACGGACAGCGAAGTCTAGTAATAGATTATTTTTTCTCTATGGTAATAGGGTCCCGTTTACCCTTTGGGTACCCAAATCAACCTTAAAAAACATACACTATCAGTCTAGTAACTGTATAAACAAGCTAGGAACTTTTTTAATCTGTTTCTAGCGGTCTTTTTTAAATTAAAATAAATGTTGCTGCTGTTATACGACAACGGTTCTTTTGACTGAAAAATTGTCGATTCGTTATTTATGGCATTGTAAAATTATAACAAATACACATTTTTTTTAAATACTAATTTACTTTTCCGGGTTCTTACAAGTAGAACAAAGTGTACAAACCTTTCTTACGGATTGGTTTATCTATTATTAAATAAGTAACAAAATACATAGAGCACAGAATTTATAATAAGTAAAGACATTATCCTCATCATTAATGGTCTCAAATTGCTCTACGTTATTACAGCGAATTATTAATTATTTAAAAAAATATTAAAAGCTGTAATTCTGTAATCCCAGGAGCGGCCACTGAATTAATAACGCTGAAATTCGAATTCTGTGCTAATTGGATCCGAATAACAAGCAATTTGTATTACGCCTCCGAAATTGTTATCTCCCGAGGAGTTCACAATGGAGTATTCTTGTAATTCGCAAACAGGCTTTGGACTCGTTTACGCAGATTATATAACCTTAGACTTTTAGAGGCTTAAGACCGTATTCTTAGGTCCTATTCTCTGAATGTTAGTTTTTTTATTTTTTTATTTGAGATGGGCTTACTCTTGACCCCAATCTTGCTCTAGAGCATAGATGGGATCTACGATAGAGCGAGCTTGCCCAGAAGATGCCTATTCACTCTGGTCTTAAAGAGAGTCAGGTTATATGCACTCGGAAATACAGACGCAGGCAGGGAATTCCAATCCTTAGCTGTGCGCATTATAAAAGATGATGAGAAGCGCTTAGTGCGGGTTATGGGTATATCAACTAAGAACGGATGGTAGCCGGCCGTGCGTCTGGATGTCCGATGGAAGAAAGGTGACGGTGGTATGAGTTCATGCAGCTCATGAGCACACTCTCCGAAGTACAATCTATAGAAGACCGATAGGCAAGCAACCTTGCGGCGGTGAGCCAGGCTGTGCAGCTTGGACGCCACCAGTTTTTTATCCCCTATTATTCTCTTGGCTCTGCGTTCCACCGAGTCAAGTGCAGCAAGTTGGTATTTCGCCGAGCCGTCCCAAAGGTGGCAGCAGTACTCCATGCAAGATCGGACTTGGGCTTTGTAAAGAGTTAAAAGCTGTCCAGGCGTGAAGTACCGCTTGACTTTATTCAGGACGCCCAACTTTCTAGCTGCAATTTGAGCCTTAGACTCGATGGTGGTGCTTTTGTTTGTTCTTTTCGGGCTGATACATTGGAGATTTTAATAAACGACTCGTGTCAATAATATCCTGATTGTGTAGTGATGCGGATATTCTTGAACGCAAACGGTTTTGCTTCCCGGCCAGTAACGTTATTTTGAAAATTGGTTTTGTCCGGCTTGAATTTTAATTCGTGCTGGGACACGCCACACGCCGCTGGTATATATTGTTTAGTACCTCGTACCACAATAATGTTCATTCCTTGTGTACCTTCATTGTTGCTTAGACTGACAACGAGTGTCTTGTCTAGCACAAAGTTATACAAATTGTGAAATAGATTAAAAATCGTCAAGGGCATTAACAAAACGGTTAGAGTCGGAAGCAACCGTCTGAAATCTTTTTATTCATCATTCTTCTTAGCAGTCACTTTCAGGCGTCTACTAAATTCATGTAATATATGTGCGTTTTATTTGGAAACAAAAGACATACGTGCGTACCTAATATTATATAGAAAGTTTGTACATTGAGATGTTTGAAATATTATATAATGACGCTTTAACGGCTGAACATCATAAGCTAAAAGCATTCTTATGGATGTAATTAAACCCTAGGATATTTTTTATCTCGTTTTCATTAACTCCTTTTGGCTTAATTTTAAAGTCTACTCGGACGCGTCTTACGGGCAGACGTAAGTTGAATAAGAAAAAATATGTTTTTGAACCCCTTATTGCTCTTACATCTCTCCACTTATTAATTCTTCATCAGGCCCACCGCATCCAGTGTGAATAAAATTTCGCATCTACAAAGCGAGTTGCGTTTAAATAATCACAAGCTTTGCATTTCCAAACAGGCTCTAAGCCCACATTAAACCCGCGAGCCGAGGCGAATGCACCCGGGGGTCAGGTGTTGCCAATTTAACTTTTTGTTTAACCTGAAATTTATTTAGCCAAGATTGGATTCATGAAATATTTGGCCATAAAATGTTCAGCTTCCATATTATGATAGATTTGGACGGTATTTCGGTGTGCGATAGCATGATTTAACGTAAATAAGTACTTTCCTAGCTTAGATATTGCTCTGGGATTGAGACCGACGCGACATCGAAATCGTTACCGTTAATGTATATTGATTGATATACATCAATGAATGTAAGGTACATCTACTTATTTTTTTTTCACGATTTCGATATTAATCGCTAAGTAAAAGTAGCTGTGTATGTGCAGCTGATCATTTAATTTCAAAGTGTCCTATTCTTTCGTACAACTGTTTAAGAAACTAGACTTTGATAGTTTACTAGCAACAATAAGTACAATCTTAAATCCCTAGTTCTGCGATCTCTCATCTCCACAACAATAAAACGATTGAAAACCCCATCATATCCTCACAAACAACACGATTACCCTCAATATGGGGTAAAATACCCCTGCGAGGGGTGCCCAAAACGGGGTTAATGGCACGATCCACACGCGCAGGTACCCACGGACCCATCTGATCGAGTGAGTTTTCAAAGCTTAATTAATGCCGCGGGATTTGCGTTTTTTTTAACCTCCAATCAGAAAGTCCCATTTTCAAAGTCGATTCTTCTTTGTGGTTTAATTTGGTAGGGCTGACTTTGCTGGCAGTTTTCTGTGTGGAGTATGAAAAAATTTTTTTTTATGTTTCTTCTGAAAAGTATGTCTGCCAAAAAAGTTCTAACTAGACTAAGATAAAGCACAATTGATGCGATATTGCTGTTCTTTTAAGACCTATTACTATAAACTTGTGGCAATTGGTTCCATACCTCAAAAAGAAAAAGAGGATTAAGAGCGCGTTTCCTCTATACGGTATTCGCTGCGTAAGACGCATGCGGCAAACTATGTGCGTTTGCCTCACGCTTTTGCTTTGTCGGCGCGGCGATTGCCGCTGCGTTTAACGTATAAATCAATGCGTAGCGTGCGTTTTAATGCCTGTGCACATTGGGTCTAGCCGCACTAAATCACATTGCAAAAATTCTCTGACATAGGTAACTTTCGTTAATCTGAAAAATTAAATGAAGTACGTGCCAAGCTTAACCTAACGAATCGGTTCAAATAACTTTTAGGTCGCTGGTCGTTTTTAAAATAAATAAAGCTTGCATGCAATTAATTGTAAAATTGAGCACGCCAGACGAGAGAGTGCTGAAAATTAAAGAAATAGGCTTTCTGTAATATGGTTAGTTTTAAATATGTCCGCCTTTTTTCCGACTTTTTAATTTTTTACTGTAAACGTAAAAGAAAACCAGTAAAACCACAGTTCTAAATTTGAAGATCATTTTGGCAAAATAGTAAGTTACTATATTATTTTAATTTTCTGCTCTAGTTTTAAAGCAAATTGTGTTTTGCTTGGTTGACAAGTGTTTTATGCAAATAACATACATCTTTTTCAGTAATTAACCTTTTGTTTAATAGAACGCGTTAATAAGAGTATTTCCCCTTATTTTAAGGAACACCAGCTTTATGATTTATTCGAATTTTCGTACTTTCTTTGTTACTGCGATTTATTTTGAATTGCTTTGATATATTAAAATAGGTTACGTTTAATAAAAAACTACTTTGAGGGTGTTTACGTTGACAATAACTCCTAATGATACCTATAATCATAATACATATTAATAGAAATATGTTTTCAAATGATAATTAACGTTATTTATATCTAGTGGGCGGAACATAATACTATTATGGTTGTCTCTTCAAATGACGTAATTTCAGTAAATATTTTTTAATTATAATAATAATAATTTATTATTATGTTTTTATTTCAGACCTACTAGATCCATTCAGTGTTGTGTTAATAACAATATACTTCAAATCTGAGTTAGCATTATATGTTGTTATAGCGGCAACAGAAATACATCATCTGTGAAAATTTCAACCCTCTAACTATCACGGTTCATGAGAGACAGCCTGGTGACAGATAGACAGACGGACAGCGGAGCCTTAGTAATAGGGTCCCGTTTTACCCTTTGAGTACGGAACCCTAAATAGAAAAGAAAAGAAGATACAATTGATGATTGCAAAATAATGCACATTTTGACGACGTACATACAAGTATGCCCGGCGTCCCTATTTGACTAGCTTGTCAATAGGTCACGAAAATAATTAATAAATCCTAGTTAAAACCCATTTAGCAATCTATTTACGTGCACATGCAAGTCTGCATTCATGCCACAACACGCGATCGCATTTTTACACACCATGCTTATGTTTACCTATGTACAGTCAACATCAATATTAGATTACTATCTGATTTTTTTAACAGAGACACATTGCAAAACATATCACAATGATTTAAAAAAATATTAAGAATAAGTGTAAAAAGAAGTCAGGTTATTGCGATTTTATGATCACCAACAAATACTGAAAACAGAATACAATAAATATTTAAGGGGGCTCCCAATTCCCATTCAACAAACGTGTTTTTTTTTGTTGTTTTTATATATAATGGTACGGAACCCTTCGTGCGCGAGTCCGACTCGCGCTTGGCCGGTTTTTCTAATTTCTTTTACACAAGTGCTTTAGCTACTTACCATAGGATCAGAGCAATGTATGTGATGTTGTCCAAAATAAAAAAAAGTATAATATATGTTCCTTCGGTTTCTGCCTACTTTAATAGTCAGTGATTTTAAGAGTTCCGTACCCAAAGGGTAAAACGAGACCCTATTAACAAGTCACCGCTGTCCGTCTGTCACCAGGCTGTTTCTCATGAACCGTGATAGTTAAGCAGTTGAACTTTTCACAGATGATGTACTTCTGTTGCTACTATAACAACAAATACTAAAAACAGAATAAAATAAATATTTAAAAGGGCTCCCATACAACAAACGTGATTTGTTTGCTCGTTTTGTCAGATATTGGTACGGAACCCTTCGTGCGCGAGTCCTACACGCACTTGGCCGGTTTTTAAATGCTAGTTTTTCATCAGCTACTTTTGATGTTGACTGCATTGTGTGCTCGTTAGTTGAAGTACCTACGTGAGGCGTTAAAACAATTTACTGCGTCTTAAAGTTTCGACACCAATTTCGTCTAGATAAAAATAGGCGAATTTAGTTATAAACTAGTGGTGGCGTTAGTGGTTGAAAAAAATTATCGTTAAAAAATATTGGTTGAATAAAAATATCGATATTTTTAATGGTTGAAAATATCAGTTGATATTTTTATGCATATAAATTATTTTGATATTTTTATCAGTAATTGAATATGGTTGAAAATATTCGTAAATATATTTATGCAGATACATGTTTTTGATATTTTTACCTGTTGTTGAATATGGTTGAAAATATTAGTTAATATATTTATGCAGATTCAGTTCGATTACTTTTTTATCGCCTGGTCGCAGTTTCTTTGGTAAATACGAACTCATCATTCGTTGAACTTTATTTGGTGGTTCAGTACCTTCTTGGTCTTGATTTTGACGGCATTAAGTGGAAATACGGTCTTCAGGATAACGAGCTGACACTCTATCGCCATCGCAGCTACCACCGGCGGCGGCGCTCCCACCGGCGGCGCCGCTCCCACCGGCGGCGCCGCTACCGTCGCTGCCGCTAGCACCAACAGTTTCCTTTCTCAAACCATCACCGTGACTCACATTTGTACCACATGTCCCCGCAGCAGATGCATCACGTTGAATAATTGAATACACACCAACGTGTTTCAATTTCAGATGTGTCTTGAGATTACTGGTTGTACCCTTATACGATAAGTTTTTTTGTGCAATACTTGCAAATAGCCACTTTTTCACTCCCTGTACACTTTTCAAAATGGTTCCAAATTTCTACATTACGCTTCGGCATGTTTTAAAGTAATTTTTAGTCCTCACAATCAAATGTCACACACAAACTATTCTTAAAAGTACGCAAATCAATTACCTACTTCACACACTACATTTAATCACAACAGTTCTCAATTCACTCTTAAAACTTTTAAACATAACGATTATGTATTAAAACAAATTCGCGGCATCACACGCACGTCACAGGATCACAACCAAACACAAATCGAAGTAAACAAAACATTGCAAGCGAATTCAACGCTCATAGGTAAATTTATTATGTGCCTTATTTTGTATGCGCGAGAGCCTAAAGTCAAAAAAATGTCTCTGCATAAAATAACAAATTCAGTTGAATATATCGAAAAGAAAGTCGTTCCTTAAGCCGAGTAACATCATGTTTCCTTATGCTAATGGAATAGGGTTTAATTTCATTGCAACAGTTACTACCTGTTTGTCTCGCACATTTTATGCCATTACACCTCGTGACCTCGTCTCATTCACGACGCCACTCGTGTCCTAAATAATGCATTCAAATTTAGGCTCTATTCCGTTTACTTAATGCTTAAGTTAACTTACTCAAAAAAGGAATAAATATATTCGAAAGATCGGTTATGATATTTTTATTCTTTGCGGACTAGCGTTAAAAATATTCATTAGATAATTTTATCAATCGGTTAGATTTATCTATACGAATAAAAATATTAGTTGCGTTTAATTATCAACGGCTCGAATGAATATTTTTATTCAATAAAGTTAATAATATTTATTGAATAAATGTGATATTTTTTTTTATTAGTTAGATTTAACTGATAATAGATATATTCACCATCTCTATTATAAACCATGTCTAAGTTTTAAAAAGTTTTTATAACGTGATATTTTATTTGTCGAGTTTCTTACTTGTTTTTTTGTTTTTTCTTTTTCTGAAACTTGGTTTTGATAGTAAAGTTGGTTACTTAAATTGTCCACTTATGTGGTTAGGGTTCTAGGCAAGCATAGTACAGACTAGACCAAGTCCAAGCTATGTCATAGTTGAGGTGGGGCCCGTGACTTTTATTAAGACGTATTTAGTATCATCATCATCATGTCAGCCTGTTGCAGTCCACTGCTGGACATAGGCCTCCCCCAAGGAGCGCCACAGCGCACGATCTCCCGCCCTTTGCATCCAGTCGCTGCCAGCTGCCTTCTTCAGGTCATCGGTCCATCTAGCCGGGAGGCGTCCTACACTACGTTTGCCTATGCGTGGTCTCCATTCGAGAACCTTCCTGCTGCACCTCTCGTCGGTTCTGCGACAGACATGGCCAGCCCACTGCCATTTCAGCTTGCTACATTTTTGGACAATATCAGTCACCTTAGTCTTATGTCGTATGACCTCGTTCCGGATCTTATCCCTTAATGAGATCCCCAACATAGACCTTTCCATAGCACGCTGAGTGAAGTGTTGTCGGTGGGCCAACTTGACTGTCATGTTCCACGTTTCGGTACCGTAGGTTAAAATTGGTAGGACGCATTGGTTAAACACCCGGCTTTTCAGGCACTGCGGCAGTGTCGACGTGAACATATGACGCAATTTCCCAAATGCTGCCTAGCCAAGCTGCACTCTTCTGGCGATTTGCCGCTCGAAGTTGTCTCTACCGAGCTGTAGTACTTGTCCAAGGTAGACGTCCTCTTGGACAACTATTATCTTGTATTTTGTATATATATCATGAATTAACTTCATTGCACATAAGAGTGCCAACAATTGACTAACTTAATGTTATAGTACAGCATTCTCAACCAGACAACCTAAAAGGAACGCTGACGGTTTAATATGTGTAATTCCCCTTCGTTTATTTTGTATTTCTTAAGAAATCGTGGTATAAAAAGCCAAATCCTGTAAAGAGTTTAAACATTTTCCTTATTAAAGTACATATTTATTATGTAAATATAAACAGGATTTTGTCAGGATACAACAAATGCTTCTATGGTAATAATTTTATGATTACTAAAGCATTCATTGTAATTTTTCTTGTATTTATATTTGTCGTTTATATTGCTTCAGACTTTTTATGTAAAACATCACAACCTATGTACCCAATATAAGCTTGATGCTTGTTTTTATGAAAAAAAAACCCGACCAAGTGCGAGTTGGACTCGCGCACGAAGGGTTCCGTACCATTATCTATAAAAACGGCAAAAAATTATGTTTGTTGTATGGGAGCCCTCTTAAATATTTATTGTATTCTGTGTTTTAGTATTTGTTGTTATAGCAGCAACAGAAATACATCATCTGTAAAAATTTCAACTCTCTAACTATCACGGTTCATGAGATACAACCTGGTGACAGACGGACAGACGGACAGACAGACGGACGGACAAACAGACGGACGGACAAACAGACAGATGGACAGCGGAGCCTTAGAAATAGGGTTCCGTTTTACCCTTTGGGTACGGAACCCTAATATAGCTATATTTCGCGGTAAGTTTATACTGGAAATAAATAGTTTAAGGTGTACATTTTACTCGTACAAAGACAAGTTTGTCAACCAATCGCTTACCCTATTAGCTACCCTGAAGCGGGGCAAGGCACCGCTGCGGTCGCGCCCTTGTGCGTCTAAATGGCGGTGCATCAACACCCGTCACCCTCACAAGATACTATGAGTTCTCGAACTAACTTCACTTAAAAAGGAAAATCGATTCTTTTTTGTTGGCTATAGACCGCCGCCGCCGCCGCCGAATCCGCCGTAACTATTGGTATCACATTAGTCTGTATTGATTTCTTTCAGTATTTAAAATAGGTACTTTTGTTTTTCACAAAACTACTTGTACGCTCTTGTGTATCCCGAAAATTATAAATAAAAAAAAACAGATGAGTCAGCACTGAAGAGGCTATGTAAATTTAAAATAATCCTGTGTACTATTTGTCTTCCACTGTTTCGCTTCTTTAGTACAAATTCAAGTTTTGTAAACACGGTTGAAACTGCGTCACTTTTGTAAACATTTCAGTCCAGACTTTAGTAAAATTCTTAATTAAGTCATAGTTTGGTGAATTTAAAACATTGAAAAACATCTTTTCTTTATTTTCTAAATTGACGTGATTCATATTTCTTATCATTTTCACCCTCCTAAAGAATACATTTTTAATTTCTTTTTTGTAAATATTGGACAACATCACATACATTGCTTTGATCCTAAGGTAAGTAGCGAAAGCACTTGTGTTATAGAAATCAGAAAACAACGACGGTACCACAACACCCAGACCCGAGCCAATATAGAAAAGTTCGTTGTCTACATTGACCCGACCGGGATCGAACCCGGAACCTCAGAGATGGTGGCGCCATTTAAAGTCCGGCGTGCTCGCCTCTCGGCTACGAAGGAGGAAGAATTTCATTGAACTGCTAACAATTTACTATTTTACCAGTCATTAATTTTTCTTATCGAATAAAATATTTTCTCAGTAGCATAGTCACAAATTAGTTTTGATCGAGTTCACATAGTAGGGTTCCGTTGATAAGGCAATAAGCGACTATTGAGCCGTGTACCTGCCACAAAGCGAGTACCTGCTACGAACCGATGCTACGAAGCTACGACGCTACGCGCTACGACGCTACGACGCTCACCTATTACGAGTACAATGCTACAAGCTCAGAATACTGCGTCGGTTTACGATCTTGTGCGAGGGGCGGGGGGTCTACTGATACGCAGTGCTACGAATAATCGAATCACATGATAGATATTATTAATAATTCTGCAGGATCATACAGGAACCCCTTTTTTTAAGGAGTGTTTCTGATTGGTTTGTAATTCGCTAACCTACTGAAATAGTTTATACTAATGCACGCCTGCGACTATACCTGCGCGCAAACCTCGATAGAATTATTTATTTGCTAATAATTGGTTATTACAAGTTCGAAACTCCTTTGAAAGTGAATCAGAAGTTAGTTGTTATTGTCGCAATTAAATGACCAGGGCCCTAACCATGAACTGTTAAAACAATCACAAATCTGTCAAACATTATCATTTTTGTCAAATTTTGTATGAAATGACGTACCAAAATTGACAGATTTGACAACTTTGAGATTGTTTTAAGAGTTCATGGTTATGGCCCAGTTCTAACTACAGATAATCAGCAAGCGTCATTAATTTACCATATATTTGTAGTAAATATTTATTTCCAATCTAAAATATTTTTATATTTGCACTAGACCACGAAAGAGATTGTAAAAGTTTTGTTTTTAGCAATTCCATGCAATGTTTAATTGAAGATAAATAACACTTGAGGAATTTCATCTTGTCACGTGACGTCCTCGGTAGCTTAGTTGGTAAAGCACTCGCCCGGCTTGCGATGGGACGTGGGTTCGAGTCCCACCTGAGGTCGATGATTTTTTTTCAAGTGTTATTTATCTACGAAAGAGATATAATAAAGAGAGAATACATGTCTATCTAGACCTAACCAATGCAGTCGAAATACATTATATGAGTAACATATAATTGGCTAACTCGGTGTTATAACCTTGTTTTTTAGACGAATTAAAAAAAAGTTTATTTTTCAACATCATCACGAAGACTTAATCTGTATTGAATTACCTCATTTCCTAAAGTAATCTTCAGTTTCTATAGTTAGTTGTCCTCCCAGACGTATCTGTCGATGGCGACACCCTGCAAATCGCACTAGACGTTCGCATTCTTCCTAGCATGCGCACGCACGTGACTCGCGAAAGATTAGATTAGATTAGATTTGAAGGTGCGGTCACAGACAGCGCAGTGAAGCTGTCCACTGGTGTTGTATGTGTAAACATAGGAAGGCTTAGGTCTAGATTTTCGTAGCTGGCGTTTGGCTCTTCCAAACTCTGAGGTTCTTCATCGTACAAAAATGTCTGGCATGGAAAGCTTGTTCAGTTTCTATAATATTGCTATGACGTGCATTAAACAAAGCTGTAAGCCGCCTTGAAGGGCATTAACTAACATTTAACCCCTAGACGACACAGCCCTCGCATTAGGCCGGGTGCAGCTATTAGGGGGTGAACATTCATTAACCCCTTCGGACATCTTGCTCGTTTTTTAACTTAATGCCCAAACAAATGTGGGTGAATACACTGTTCATCCAATTACTCGTATTAATTTTAGGAGCAAATGTGACGTCTGTTTGACATGCATGAAAGTTTAAATTTTTGCTACAATTTACTTTATGTCAAGTGAAGTTTTTTTTGTGTTAAATAAAGGCCGCGTTGTGTCTTTCTAAACGTATTGTCTATCGCCTGCAGGCATACCGTAATCACCATTGCCTTATGCATCATAAAAAATACGACATAACATAATGTTTACCAAATTATTTATTTTACATTAAACTCTGTTTATATAGAATAGAACAGAGTTCCGCTGAGCCGATGCACCGCCGCTCACATACCATTACAGGACAGGAGACGAAACAGAAACAGAGTAACAAAACAAATAATCACAATTACAATACAGAACAAGCACGCGATATTCAAGAGATTAAAAAAAATAACAGATCAAACAAAACTAGCAAAAAAATTTAAAAACAATATTTTTAATTACAAAAACAATACAAATTAGTCAAAGTACGGATTCTTGCGGATGCTTACGGATTCCGGCAGCGTATAGACCGAGCCTTAAAGTTACAGCACTAAAGAGTTAAGAGCTTACGGAAAATCTTAAACATTTTCTTCTTAGCTTGCGTAATAATGCTTTATAATACTTAGCTTACGTAGCCACGCTTCCTCGTAATGTTTGCTCTGAGGTAGTCCGTTTAACCCTTAGAGCGAAGGCAATTTGATTTACTCGGCCGAGGATATTTACGTCATAGTTCAACAAAAATCAGCCCATTCACTGTAAGTTAAGTACTTTGTCATCGGTTAAAAGATAATTGAAAATAAATACGTTGGCATCGATTAGTGGCAAGTTTAATTAGTGCTTTTGTGTAATGGCTTGCCTATCGTTTTTTAATTTAAAAAAAGTACTTTTAATGAGTGCCCTTTTAAGTCCTCATTAAATTGATTTTAAGTAGGTAATATGAGTGAGTAGACTAGTTATTGTAACTTAAAGAAAGAAAATAAATATTATCATTAGACACAAATAAAAAAATATGTTAATTAACGAAAGGCGTTCCCGTTAACCCGTAACAGTATAACGTCAATACATATGAGAAAAAATATTCCGAACAAAATAAAAGTGTTAATTTTAAAAGATCACAAAAACTTATTTATAAATACGTAAAATTAAACACCCTATTTAGGAACTATTCCGCGCTAATATTCCAGTTAACGGGAACGCCTTTCGTTAATAACCATACTGTATTATAAGAACAACGACAGACGAAACAATACTAAAAAACAATTAATTTTAAAACGGACAAAAAGGTTATATAAAAAAAGCAAAACGTAAAACCTCATGTCAGTATAATGATGTGTCATCGAATAGGCACCAGCTCAGCTGACTCCATGGCCTTTGTGCTGGCTGTTCCCAGCCTGCTGTGCGTGAAGCTCGATTATTCGCCGAGTCACGGCCGATGCGAGCGAATAATTAATAATCGTCAGCGTGATCGAGCGGCCGTTGTCAATCTTAACTCGATTCGAACTTCGATATAGCCACTTTCTGCGCTCTTATAGTGACCTGATTAATCCGTTGTTCCTCGTCATAGTTCCTGCAATATGTTACTTACTTACAATGAATGGCCAAAACTGATACTTCCTATCAATCTTCTTTTGTTTTAGGATTTGAAATCGAGCTTTGATATTAGAATAGTTTTTCACGAGATTGCTACCATGTACCTTATTTTTGAGTTCCCGATATTTCGGCACTGTTGCAAGCGCCATGATCACGGAGTAACTGAAGATCTTGCGGGTAAGTTGTTAAGGGCAAACATATCGGTCTACCCTCTTTCGCTGTCTTTTATTGCGCGCGACGGTACCATTGTCTACAAACTCACAATTTTCGTGATCATGGCGCTTGCAACAGTGCCGAAATATCGGGAACTCAAAAATAAGGTACATGGTAGCAATCCCGTTACAAACTATTCCAATGTTAGTGACCATGCGAGCTTTGATAGTTACGCAAATACAATATTTAGCAATCGAAAATGCAAACTTAAGTGTAAACAACATTGACCTTTGCTACACTTAGATATTCTCTGGTAAAAACAATTTCGTGTTCTAGGTTCTTGCTTAAAGTTTATTACATTATGAAAAAAAATCTCGAATCATGATTATTGTTTCTTCAGAAATTACAGTAGTAATCGTTTGTACTGTGCGTCACTTCACTGTGTGAAATAATCTATCCAAAATGACGTCAGCTGGTTACTTAAAAATAATAGTAATATGCATTTCCACAGCGTAAACTGCTATTATCTTCCAACATCACGAAAATATAAACCATTGTGCTTCTTGCGTTTTAATACATTTAACTTAACCACCATATTTTCTTGTTTCAGGTAAGCGCAAATAGCCCCAAGATTTTAAACTCCCCGAAGTTCCATTATTCTATTTGCCGGGTTTTAATCTCGGGAAATAACTCTCGAGTTTTTCGCGACTCGCTACGACGGAGTTGGGAACTTCGTAGCGGCTACGGCTAAAGTTCGTAGCAGCTACGACACGTAGCCGCGGCCAAGTGGTACGTTTCGTATTTTGCTCCGAAGTTTGTTACATGTTTCATTATTTTTAGAAGACTACGCGCGGGTGGTTGACATGGTATTCTTTTTAATTTTTGGTTTTCTAGTTTTTGGCAGGTTTTATTATTAATATATAAAAACTGGTAAAAGGCAAATATAGCCATCCTTATATGGGTTTTCTCACAGAGCTGTGAACTAGGGCAGCATTTGCGGTCTGTGTGGATCACAAAAAACTATGCAGCAACTTGATTTAGTAACGTTTGTGTTTAAATATGTAGTAAGTTACAATAAATAGTTTTCATAGTTATTTTTTAATCAGGAATTCGAAAAAGTAGCCATTACTGGTGCCATTTAAACTTTTTTTATAATAGCCGGTAGAAAAATGGTACAACTAGCGGCACCGATGTCTAGCGCTGGGGGAAAGATGCGCAGATGACCATTACGAGTACGTGATTGGCTAGTCGCGCGTCGCGCCTGCACCGCCGGACGTGATTGGTTGTTAGCTGCTGCGCGCACACGCGTCTCTGTTACGATGATCGTCTCGTAAGATGCGCAAAGCGATCCCCACTCTTTGCTACAGCTCTCAACATCGATGCCGGGTACTCTAATTAATATTATTCGTTTTATGACTAGAAACTCTTAACAACCACCTTTATCTATAAAACATCATTTAATGATAATAAAAACTTCTACAAAATTGAGAATGTTGGCTTAATTAGCTTCAGACCAGGGGGTAACCATAAACTCTTAAAACAATCACAAATCTGTCATTACGTACGAAATTTGACTGATTTGACAGATTTGTGATTGTTTTAAGAGTTCATGGTTACCCCGCAGGCTTCTTATATATATTTCTAACGCAAAAGTAATTTTTAAATTTCGCGTTCTTTAAATATTGAAGCGCCGCTAAAGTCTTTCCAGTTTCTTGCTCTTAGACCGTTTACGGAACGCTTAAAGAGACACATTAAGGTAAGTGTGCGGATTGCTTCGCCGCTACCTCGCCGTTTCGAGACATACTCGCCTTTATTACATTTTGAATTTCGTATATGTAGAATATAGTTTTATCGCATTATAAAAGCTTATTTTAAATCAGCGTCTGTCTAGGACATCGTCTGCGTCGATTACGGAATAACCTGAAAAAGTATAAGTATATTCTATTTGCAGAACTAAAAGGATTTATACAAATTTTAGCTAAATACATTCAGCTGTTGAAACGTGTTTAGGTAACAAATATTCAAACGTTTAAAATATGAGTCATCAAATCTTACTTTTTGATTTTGCGGTGTGAATTTTGAAGGAATCTTATTTAACTCATTTTTTTTAAATAAGTTAACACTTATGCTTAGGACACCTTTTTACTAACTTTTATGAAGTTACATCTTTAAATGAAGCTGAATTAAGTAATTTCAAGTATTTAAAAATCGATTTAATAAACAAAGCATAGAAAAGAACAAACTGCTCCATTTTTCAACGAAAGAATCGTTCCACAAACATCTTGTTCTAGCCTCACATAGGTTTAATAATGCGTCGGATGTAGCCAGTAAAGAGGCTTGACTAAGATTAAAATTGCCTTTGAGCTTGTGGCTGTTCTTTATCCTTGCGATATTGCGAATTGTTAAACATTATGGCGTGGAAATGAGGCTTCTGTGGGAAGTAGATATAGTGATATAGATTTACTCATATATGAGTCTCAAAAGATTAATTGCATTTCCAAATTATCTTTTAAAGCGAGGTGCCGTGCCGCGTGGGGACGGCCGTAAAGAATACACTTCCCCACCGCCAACAGGAGGCGTGTCACGGTTACAAATTATCCGCGACATGGAATCCAGTGATTAAAAATAAACAATCTCGTTTTGTTTCGCGATCGAGTTCTCACCTGAATACGGACGCGGCGGTTAGTGTGCAGAATCGGGACACAGTGAGTGTAGTGTGTGACGGTACTTGGCGTGAAAATAATATCATGAGGGTAGATGAAGAATCTGCCTCTCATACGGAGTGAAGACATCGCTGTTCCAGTCAGCCTGTGACCACGGTCGGTGTAACCCGATCGAAACGTCAGGCAAAAGAGGTAACATTTTGTACCTAAATTATGATCGCGTTAATTCCCGTTTCATTGAGTTTTAAATTATGCAACGCGAAAGTTTAAAAGTAATTATGAAAATATATAATAAATATGGGAAATAAAGAAAACAGAATAGTTACTAGTAATAACCATATACCAATTTCAAAGATCTATAGATTGACCCGAGCACATGAAACAAGATTTTGTTGGTTGTGGCTTCAGCCATGTATGTGTCGTGTGGTGCCAGCACGTTAAAAGAATTGCACCACCCCTTCTCCTCCTATGGGTGTCGTAAGAGGCGACTACAGGAGAACCGCCACAAGAAGACGGGCAGCAGCGTCTCCTCTCCACCATTGGCCAAACTGCGATCGCCAACCCGCCTGCCAATCGTGGCGATTATGGCAAAATCCTCCTTTTGGAGAGGCCTGTGTCCAGCAGTGGACTGATATAGGCTGGTGATGATGATGATGATGATATAATAAATATTATTCCATTCTATATGTAGGTAAAAATGAGAGAAAGACGTTGTTGCTTTATTTTGTGTAGGGAAAGAGTTAGACCAGCCCCCTTAGCATGATACCTTAAATTCAATTCTTTTATTTCTATAACATCTACATTGTGTTTGAATCAATTAAGTTATCTTAACTTACAATCACCGAAATAATTTACAATACAAATGTCAATTGTTTTAGTACCTACTTGCATAAATTACTGACAAACATTAAAACTACACTACTGTGTAGTTCTATCATTATGAAATTGTTTCAGTAAAATTTTACTGCACCATAACTATACACAAGAATATGTGCGATAAACTTCGAAAGAAATAAAAAGGTACCGCTGTGGCTATAAATCCTAACCATGCAACTGTGCCTTCTGCTGCATAAATAAGCCATATGGAACCCAAGTCCCGTCACAGTATATCATAGTGAAGGCCGAGCTGACAGCCCGGGACCCAGACCCGGGGCTTAACCGGGAAAACGTTTCATATCGAACGAGTTTGTTGGGAAAATATGCATAACGGGAATTTATGGACGCTATAATTCAGCGAGAGAAATGAGCTACAGATGTAAAATGAGGTCTGGGTTAGCTGCCGGTGAAGGATTGGCTTACGAATTGTATGGGCGTGAGAACGAAGGTAGTTTGTTGCTTTGATGGAGGTTGGGATACTTGCTTGTAATTTTTTTTTTTCAAATAAACAACTGACAGGAAATCTAGCTAAATAGATACAAATAATGTCCTTGAAGTCTAAGTGACAGTTCGAAGATTTGTCGATGAACCATGAACTGGATTCTAATTATTAATCGATTTACATGTTATGTATTTGGCCTCGCAGGACTGTAGTGTTTTTTTAACTTTTAAGATAAAGTTAGTGTAAAAATATTGACGTGTGTTTGATGTCGACAGGTTAGCACCAAAAATCAGTCCTTTTAATCACCAGGGCTTAAGTGGAAGAAATTTAAATGGGATTAACGACTGTTGACAAAAAATTATAACAATCGAACGTCTCAATAAAAATTCGTTCAGTGGACAGAACAACATTATTTACCGTATTTCCTAATACATATATACAGTTTTGTTCAAATATACCTTATCAATTCTGTCAATATTTAATTGACATTTATCACAAGCGTTTTTAGAAGATACAGATAAGATTGGTTCCATCGGCTAATATAGAAAGTCATTGCTGGTAGACAACATGTTTGCCCCATAATGTGGCATATGAGCCAAAATACTCTGTCCAAACTAATTATAAGGTACTAACATTTTTATGTAAAACTAACCCATTTGGATCTATGTTGTCTGATTTAATAAATAAATAAATAATAATAATAGCGTGTTGGTTCGTGAAGCCTTTAGGCCTATAGTCAGAGGCCTTTGAACGGCTTGATGACATCTGACACTAGTCAGTTTTATAACAACCTATATAAATGAAGTTAGGTCTGTGCCCTGTAGTGGGAGCACAGAACAAGTAAGACTCGCTACGCTCCGCTGTTCTGGGAGTGGGAAGTATAAAATGGCTTATTTCACAAAACCCCTTTTTACCCGACTGCCAAACGAGGGTTATGTTTTTCGAGCGTATGTATGTATGTATTATAAGTATGTATGTATGTATGTAACTATGTCCATTTCTTTGGCACGCCCTACAGCCTAAACCGTTTAACGGATATAAGAGTATAATATATCAATAGATTCGTCTCAATTGTGGTAGTGACAAGGGGTATGTTATTTCCCGAAATTCGGATCTGCCATACTGATAAACCGATTTTGAAACCTTCTTTTATTAACTATGGGTCACATATATCAGTGCCAATAGTATTAAATACTTTATTTTCCAAAATTCCTACGGGAACAGGCAAAAAAATACACTTAAAAAATAGGAAGGAAAAACCGTTTAATGGTTTTCAACATATGATATGTCATTACAATCGTCTCAGTTGTGGGAGTAACATAGGCTATGTTATTACCCGGAATTCCTATTGGAACATGGATTAAACGGGAAAAACCGATTTTAGATACTACTAACTCGAGTTAAAACCTTTTTTTTTCTCAATGAAGAGTTACAAATAAGGCTATAAAGTTCATTGAAAAGAAGTAGTAGAACACTAGAAACTAAAAAGTCAAAAATAAAATTTATTAAAAAAATAAAATACCCGACTGCGTAAAAAGTTAACTTAAAAGATGAAAACAAGATTTATAGAATCAATTTGCAGTCAAAGGCATCAAATCCATTAACAGCATAATGATGATTGACTTCGTATGCACTGCGTTAGTACCTAATTAAGTAATTTAAATCCGTGTAGAAAAAGTCGGATCAAGTAACATAGATTTGATGCCTCAGACTGCAAATTGATACTTTAAATCTTGTTTTCATCTTTTAAGTTCAGTTTTGACGCAGTCGGGTTTTTATTAATTATTATTTCTTTATCTTGAAAAAAAAAACAGCGATAAAGCAATTGAATTTAATTTTGTTTTATTTTGCGCAAGGTAGGTAACCGTAAAAAAGTTTTGATGTTGACCAAAAAACTCCAAATCAGTTTGTCGATGGTTCTAAAAGAACTCTTATCCTACAGCTCAAACATTCGCGATATTAAATAAGTTTAGCTCAGTCCACTGGATGCTGCCATACTTTGTACTTTTTATTTTGAGAACGATCTTTGCATAACCTCCTTTAAAGGTCAACTCCGCCATCTTAGAGAGTACTTTATACATGAAAATGAGCGAATGCTTAAGTAATTATAATAAACACAGCGATAAAAAGCTAGATTAAATAATAAGTTTGCATCTAATCTATAATAATTTGATTAATTATCAAGCAGTCACTACAATAATTAGAAATTACGAGTAGATACCTAGTCCCCGTGGAAATATACATTATCTATCTATCATCAAATAAGTATAAAACAAATGACAACCAATGATGGGTATGATATTTCAGTGCAATTTGATAGTAAGATTACAATAATGTTTCATCATTTTTCACTTTAGTTTATGCCTATCACCAAAATACGTTCAGGATTAATGTCAACACACCTTCTTTGTATATACTATACTAAGTATAGACAAGTTTTGTAATGTTGTTCGCTTGTTATTCTTGCGTAGTCCATATCAAAGGAGCCCCGAGCTGGAGGCAAACGCAATGGGCTGTGAGGATTTGGGCACGGGGGCACCCAAGCTGCTTCTCAGGGTTGGCTCTCTTGCCAAAATTTTACAAATATGTATCAATTAAAATTTTTGTTTTTAGCAAATGCCAGGTTTATTTAAGATTTTGATACTTGAAAAAAATCGTCCGCCTCAGGTGGGATCCGAACCCACGTCCATCGCATACCGGGCGAGTGGTTTGACCACTAAGCTACCGAGACGTTAGTCAACACGACGAAATCTTTCAAGTGGCTCTCGCTGTCAAAGCCAGCGTATTTTCTAATCAATGTTGCGGTATTTACTACTACCGTCAACACCAGATAGAAATATTTTTACAAATATTTAACTATTGGTAAAGATCTGAAAAGCTTAAACAATTTAAATTTTTGTTTTTAGCAATTACCATGCTAGGTTTATCTACGATTTTGATACTTGAAAAAAAATCGTCCGCCTCAGGTGGGATCCGAACCCACGTCCATCGCATACATATATCGCATATATGTATATCGCATCATATAAGATTTCGTCGAGTTGACTAACGTCTCGGTAGCTTAGTGGTCAAAGCACTCGCCCGGTATGCGATGGACGTGGGTTCGGGTCCCACCTAAGGCGGACGATTTTTTCAAGTATCAAAATCTTAAATATGTAACATTATGATTTGTATTATTTCATCATTCATCATTTCACAGGACGTCCATTGCTAAACATAAGCCTTCCACAGTAACTTCTAGATTGGCCGGTAGGAAGCGTTGCATTATTTAATGAAATAAAAAGAAAATAATTTGTTTCTAAGAAAGTAATCATTTTAGTTATGTTATCAGTTTATTTATTTGCACACTCTAAAAAGAGTTAAGAGAAAGTAGCCTAAGATCTTCTTAATCATTACACTCGTAACGGGATTTCATGCAACTACATACCTAAAACGATTGGTTTTTTGTTCCGACGGTCGTGGTCGCGGGTTGACTAAGATCTTCCTATTAAAAGCCAATGTGCAGTCTCTAAGGTGGTAGTAGGGCAAAACTATATACTGGCACGGGTATAAGACTAAGAAGAACTAAATATTCAAATTCAAATTCAAAATTCAAATTCAAATTTTTATTTGCTCATAAATAGGGTACATTACATAGACATGTGGTCATAAAAAACATTGAGAAATAGAGCTTTGACCTATTTAGCCATATAAGATAGCATGCAAATACTTAAATAATTATGACAGATATGGAGAAAAAAATAATAATACAGTCAGTTAAAAGTCAAAACATATTGATTTGCTTAAAATGTCAAGAGCAGAAATTTAAATCGTGTGTCATTTTTTACAAAATTATTAATAAATTAGACTGCATCGACTATAATTAAGGTTCCTTATGTTTAATGAAATCCTCATATACATATTACAACTCATATGACATTTAATACCAATAGTCTAACTTTTCTTCTTCAACTGCTTACCAAAATTTAAAATTCAACTCTTTGCTCAATCGATTTAAAATTCCAAGACTTCCACCGACAACCCTAACGCCAAGGGAGGGTTCCGCTGACGTGGAATTAGCGCGTCCCTCCGAGGAGGGCGCCGAATATTTATTAGACTGCGTCCGCGAACCGGCCGCCGAGACGCACTGGGCCACGATGAAATATGGATCGGTTTAGTCATTTGGTCAAAGTTTTAGAAACGTTAAAAATACTACCTTAAACATTTAAGGGGGCTCCCATACAACAAACGTGATGTTTTTGCCGTGTTTATAGATAATGGTACGGAACCCTTCGTGCACGAGTTCGACTCGCCCTTAATGTTTTCTAAACAATATACGAAATTTGACATTATATTGATATATCTGACTTTCTACATCAGTACTATATTTTGGCACTGCTTCTTCTCGACGCTATATTATATTGTGTCGAAGCAGTAGTAGAGTAAAAAATAATTTGAACTTCTAATTGAGCTTAATTAAGGCTTATTACACATCTATTTGCAGAAACAAATTGTGTTTTATAATTTTAATTAATCAAAGACAAAATTACTTGTATAAACCATTAATTAGTGCTTCATTATATATATTTTTCGTCTTTAAATATTTGAAACTGTGCTGAAGCTTAACATTAATTAAACTTTAACCATAAAATCTAACAATTCAAACATATAACGTTTCGATATGGCGTTAAAACCACGATAAGGTGGAACTCGCTTTCGAATTTGGATAAATTTCATAATAAATGTCGCCGGTCGTCGGGCTTTATCGGTTTCCGAAGTAGGTTTGCGGAAAAGCAATGGCGGAAAGTGCAGGGGTGAGTCTGATATAAACCGCTGAACGATATTTAAAGAAAAACCGGCCAAGTGCGTGTCGTGCCACGCGCAGTATAGGGTTCTGTAGTTGCCCGTCGTTACCACAATATATTTCAGCAATTACTTCATTCAAGTCTTTTTTAATGTTTTCCTCTAAGGAAATTTTTAACGACTAAGTTCAACGACTTACTCTTAAACTTACTAGTCTACCTTTACCGTTATGATTTTTCATGAAAGTTTACGCAAATCACTATTATCATGAAATTTTCCAGATTTTCCAAGGCAATTGTTTAGTTTTAGAGGGGAGGATAGAGAGACAGATAGACGGACTTGACGAAACTATAAGGGTTCCTTGTCAGGCATACGGAACCCTAAAAATATGGTTTCTTTTTGGGCAAGACTATAGTGTTGTTGGTTTTGTATCAGCGAATTATGTAATGCCGATTATCACTAAAAGGTGAAGTAAGGGAAAAAAGACGCAGCCACAATGCCCCAATCACGAGTCTAAGCGCGAAAAAGCCTTAGTTAAACTAAACTATCCCTAAAAGAATAAAACGTTTTTGTCCTACAATTATCATTAAATGGGATCAAAATTATCTTATGTGTCAAACTGGCTCAATATTGAATCGTATCTTTATATTAAATTATATTTAAATTTATTGTTAAAGAAATAATATTTTTTCATTCATTTTTCAATTTCATCTTTGCACACAAAAAGTAACATATAATTCCGCGCTAACCAAGTCGGGTTTCCGATCGGGTATGGTCCGAGCCTACCGTCAGGGTTCCTGCTGAAAACCAGCGTCGTGATACGTCCCTGACTGTCACGACAAATGCTGAGCGGGGGCCTTTTTGACACATATTGCTTTTATTATCCTGTAAATGTTTTTCCTTCTGCATTTTGTGTGTGTCAAATACATCTTTTTCTATTCTATTCTATTCTAACACTTATGATAGTCGCAGTCGTAAAATATATAGCGCCACAAATCCTAGTTGGGATACAAATCATGCAACCAACTACAACTTCATCCAAGTTACTCGCGACGGAGGGAACAATAGTAACTTCACCCAACAATGCGCTACCTAAGTGACAGAAATGCTGATAACGCAGTAAGTAAGATACATTTATCAAAACTATGTCTAAATCTTAATCGAAAATCAGCGTCGTGAAAGTCCCTAGCTGGAATAATAAATGAACGGGCACTTTTTTGACACATAGGTACACTAGTTTTTTTTATGTATTTTTATTTGTGCTAAATAAATTCTTAACTATTTCTATTTCTTACGACCGTCTGGTGTAGTGGTTCGCGCTCCGGACTAAAATGCCTGGCAGGTGCGGGTTCGAATCCCGCAAGAGGCAAATGTTTATGTTGTTTAGAGGACAAATAGTGTCTAGACAAACCTAACATAAGCTTACTACTATTAACCAAAATTGGTATTAACACTCTTGAAATAAATTCACTTCACTTCATGTGATGCATGTAGCATTAACTGACATTGTATGCCCGAGTGGCGGAATACAGCTGATTTGTAATATCTTATTTATTCTATGACCTATATCTACCTGTGATTCACAATAAAGATATTTTGAATTTTGAATTTTGATGAGCACGAGCATTTGCACCTATAAGTCATGGATGTTTATAAACGTATTTAAATATGTTTATCCGTCACCTAGTCGCCTTAGTAAAAGCTTTTTTTTTTTGGGTTAGCTAATTGGTGTAACTGTGGAAAATATTTATTTATTTATTTTTATATTTCATACTAGTTTTACTATTATTCCCGAATAGTTTTGCGACTAATAAAAACATTTTCGGCACACTATTCATTACACGTATACACGTGTCTCTCCCCTTGATAATTCCTAATAAAACTTCCCCGAAGGTTTGCAGAGGTGAGCCCGGGATAATTACGCTTGTAGGAGTACCTGAGGGCGTGAGGACGAACGCCCTCTTACCCGCTCGAACATTTAGAGTGATTCCACTCCTCAACTGTAGTCGAGATTCACCTATGTATCGAATAAAATTCATTCTATTAATATAATTACCTGCTCGCGCGCGAGCTGCGCATTCGCCAGATCTGGTACCCAATTCCCGTAATTTAAAAATAGTAATAAATAATCCGGTGTCGAACCTGTCCCATCTGAAACGCTATTTTAGTACGCTAAAATGACAATGTCAAATTGACAAATCAATCCAAAGTGATCGTTATATGATTGAGAAAATGACCAAATGGTATTCTACTAATTGACATAATAATTAAACAGTCCGCTCATGATCATATTTCGTGCGCAAATTTGACGTTTAAATAGCGACGAGAATATCAATTTTTAGTAACATCATAATCCCATCATATTAAAATCATCTTAAGTTCCCTATGAATGTCAATTACGGGAATTGGTCCCCCTAGATGTAGCCTTAGCCTTTCCTATCCGTTCTATAGGTTCCATAACAACATGCGGCGTTCGAATTTTTAAAAGTGTAATATTATCTTCTAGCTGTACCCGCAACTTCGTTTGCGTGGACTAAATAGGATGTTTTTTATGATATAATAACAAAAAACGTTCAATTATAGAACAATATATAAAAATATCCCACAGGTACATCTAACCGGGATAAAAAGTATCCTTTATGTTAATGCAAATCATATTCTATGTGTGTGCAAAATTTCATCAAAATCCGTTCAGTGGTTTTTGAGTAAAAGAGCAACAAGCATCCATACATTCGTACTTCACATCATCACATCACCAGCCTATATTAGTCTACTGCTGGACACAGGCCTCTCCAAACGGAGGATTTTGCCATGATCGCCACGCTTGGCAGGCGGGTTGGCGATTGCAGTTTGGCCAATTGTGGAGAGGAGACGCTGCTGCCCGTCTTCTTATGGTGGTTCTCCTGTAGTCGCCTCTTACGACACCCGTAGGAGGAGAAGGGGTGGTGCAATTCTTTTAACGTGCCGGCACCACACGGCACTTACGTGGTTACGTGGTTATAATATTAGTAAGGATTCTGTTTTCATTTTATATTTGGATCAACCTGTTAAAATAATGGTCCGGCAGCTTATTCCATTGTACTGGTAGACTTTTTCAATCTTCATTCAATACATATTAAGCAGTCTATTCAGTGACAAATTGAGGAAGTTTTCCAATTAATTGTTGATTGCCGCGGCGAACTGAACCAGTTGAGAATCACCTATTGTTTCAACTTGGTATTATCTGCATTTTTGTGAAATAACGACGCATTCAATGCATGATAAACGAACGGGTAGTAGTGTATTGTTTAGTTTAACTTGCTTTTGTCTGTGACTCTGCTTGAACTAAATTTTGTTGTTTTTTTTTTCGTTGATGCACAGTACAAGCTTACTTATTTAAACATCCGTACGTTTTAAATTTTGTTTTTAGCAATTACATGTAAGATACTAGATACTCTTTATTGCACACCAAACAAAGAAGTTATAGTTGATATTTACAGAAGGATGTACAATTTAGACGGTCTTATCGCTAAGAGCGATCTCTTTCAGACAACCTTTAAGCAGAAGAGAACTATAAAGAAAGGCAAAGTTGTCCAGAGTGCTTATTGTGAAATTTAGGTAACCTAGGTCAGGTCACCTACGTTCTTCTAGGTAGCTTAGATGGATCACTAACCTCAAATGCCCAATGCAGCTGTGCCCTGTACCAGGCACGGGTATAAATATAGAAACACTTAATTGGACTTTAAACCTTATTGCAACGGAATAAGTTAGGAAGGTGCTCGTAGCTCAGTGGCGGCAGCGCTTTGGTATCGATTACTAAAGTTAAGCAACCAACGCCGCGGTCGTGAGTGGATGGGTGACCATTCCGACCATATTTAGTGACATTTATCACGAGCATCTCCGTGCTTCGGAAGGCATGTTAAAAGTTGGTCCCGGCCAATATCGCTTGATATTGGTGTACCGCCTAGTCAGAGGCCTTAAGGCGGCTTGATAACATCTGACAGTAAGGTTTAGTCACTGGCCTTACAACACCCCTCCACCAATCCGCCTGCGTGGTGGAGTATGGCCCAAACCACCTCATAGTTGAGGTGAGGCCTGTGCCCTGCAATGGGACGTATATAGGCATACTTTACTAAGTTGGGATGTGTAATAACCTTCTAATGCTCTTACGAGAGCTCGCTGACTTTGAATGCCGTAATGGATACTGAGTCGACTACGCGTCTCGTATGCCGCGATTATCTTTTCGCTTTTCATAGGTTACCGATGCATGCGGTACCAGGCTACACACCAAATGGCATGGCCTCGAAGTAAGGGGTCGTCCATCGTGATGTTTTTTTAACAACTTTTCAACCCCTCCCCCCAAATAGAGATCACTACGTATCTTTTAGGTTTAAGACGAAATTTCTAAAATCTTACAATTGGCCAATTGATTTTCGAAGTATGTTTTCAGGAACTAAAGATATATATATTTTTATATATATTTTTGTTTATTCCATGTTATATGTGATCATGCCCTGACTGTATCCTGTTTGTGTGCCTATTATAAATAAATAAATATCATGACATTTTAAATCGAAACACGTTTTCAGTAACTAAAGAACACAAAGAACGTTTATTTCTAATAAGGCCATGCTTGTTTGGAGAAGTGCCAAGTTTAAATAGCGTCTGAGGCTGTGTCGCTGGCTCGCTGGCCATTTCTTTACGTAATACTTCTTCTAACTAGTACAATATTAATTATTGAATAAAAAAAGTTTCTTTTGTTAGCGACTGTACGACTGTTCTGCTTGGATATTGCAATTTAAAACTTTGTGTATGTTTGTTTTCTGTATAAAAATGAAGACTGAGATTATAAGTAATGTTACATTGTGTTTTTGCGAGTTTTAAAGCGTCTGGTAAAATTCACCGCCGACGCGCGGGAAATGTCTTGCAGGATTGATTATTAATATTAACGAAATTTTATAAGGCATACGAAAAAAATATTATATGTATAGTAATGTAGTATTTGAAATTAAGAACAGTTTGTTGTCCTGAATAAATAGAAAAAAAATGCAACTTGTAACAATAAAGGCTACAGCACACCAGTTGCGTCTGCAGCACGATGCGTTGCATCTGCGACACGCTGCGTCTTGAAGCAATTCAAACCGGTACCACGGCAACAAGACATCCTATGGAATACAACATCATCATGCCGGGGCGCGTATGCGACGTTGCCACTCCGCTCACTTTCGGTTAGTATCTCGCGGACAGCTGTGCGACTGACGCACGTAAACGCATCGCAATGCATCTGCGACACCGTCGGTGTGAACCTACGCGTACTGATTCATATATTACAAATCCTGACGCACGCAGATGCGCGTTGCATCTGCGTGCTGCAGTCGCAACCGGTGTGCGTCAGCCTAATCAAACACAGAACAAGTAAGACTCGTTACGCTCCCTGTTCTGTGTAATCAAAGACGACGCGGTAGTCAGTCTAGTGCCAACCTAGCTAACCTCATTACAATATAAAAAGAATATTAATATCCTCCAAATATTACAGAGACATTTTAGTGGTTGTTTTCCCGCGGCAGAACGATTTACCTTTAGTAGTACCTACTAGCGAACCATGAGAGTTATTTAAAAAAAAAATGTTCTAAACTATTTAAAAAATAATCATCAACTCGAAAGCGTGAGAAACGATAGTTTCTTTTACGAGATGTGACGTATAGTAAAATAATCTCCCGCACATAGTCATCATCTCAGCCACAGGACGTCCACTGCTGAACATAGGCCTCCCCCAGAAACAACACAAAACAATATAAATATAAAAACAATTAAAATATAAAAATATAAAAATAGTGCGAAACAATATAAAAAAACTGCGCTCGCCAACCCGCCTGCCAAGCGTGGCGAGTATGGCAACCACCCCCTGCACATAGTAATACAGGATAAAATGCATCGCACGCGCAGCAGGCGATTTGAATTTGAATGCCTACAGGTGATTTAAATAATTAAAAAACTTCATTAATTTATTGTACTACTAAGATAGAAGAATTTTACTGCGGAAAAACAACCCCTTAAATGTCTTAGTGTATAGCTACTCGTACATCTCATGTCTCACATGCTGATCCAAATTCTATGTCCTCATTCATACATTTCTGCAACGACGTTTGCACGTCACATACATACCTACGGCATACGAGCTGGCAGTAAAAGTTAAAAGTGGTGCATGTGAAAAATTAAATAGCCTGTTCTCCCTCGCACACGACCATGCAATTGTAATGGGGGCAGTTTAAAATTCTGCACCGGGAAAGTTTTTGCTCCATTACTTATTGACAGCGAGATACGCTCCGTTTCAACGTTTGCTAGAGTTTGAAGCGATCAGGGATTGAAGTTTAAATTCCTTGTTGGGAATTGTTTAAGTACATGTTTGGTTGGGTTATGGCAAGAAATGTAAATGGTTTCATCTGCGTAGTATTGGATTATCATAATGGACTGTAGTTAAAATTTTCGGAAACAAACTTAATTACATCGTGATTGCCTCGCATAAAATTAAGCAATAAAGTATTCGTACCTAGTGAGTAATATTATTTAGTTAACACAATAGGTAATGGATCCATAGTGTAAGCTATCATGCTTCCAATTAATTTTCTATAGGTACCTATTACCTATATTACAAACTAAACAAAGATGGTACAGAATCTTGACTAAGAAGCAGGTAGGTGCCTAGGTGGCATTTTAAGACAAAGCAAACTCATGTCTGGGTACAGTCGGATTCATCATTATATTTGCAGTTTGCATTTACTTCTGCAGCTTCTCAAGTTAAAATAAACAACCTTTCGATCTTTGCCAAGTTAGCACAAATATTTAACTAACGTCTAGTATACTCAGCTGTTTAAATAAGCGGTATTTTGAGACGAAGCAAGGTTGTGTCTGGTTCAGGCGGCTTTATTGCTGGTAGGAAGTGTCTGGCTGACTTCAGGTGGCTAGACTTCGGGCATCAGCCTGAAATGTAGCCGATACGTGTCCTTTATTTTACAGGGTTGCCAGTTCCAAAGTAACTAAGGCAATTTTATGCATACATAATTGCCTTCGTTACGTTAGACCAAAGAGCACATACTTTACAGAAGCAATAAGGATGATCTTTTTACGAAACAAGTGAGTAAGATCTCATCCGATACGGAATAGCCATTCATAACAGAGTATAGAGTAAACAAATCAAAAAGAGACAGAGCGTAAAGTTTTGAACTTTCAAACTTTATTTAGTAAATTGTTTTGTATTTTTGACGTATTTAAAAGCGACTGATGTAATTTGTATCTAAAATTGTGTATAGATGCTAGGTTTGGCAGCTGCAAGCTTACATTCACAATAAAAAGAGTTGCATATTATACCTTTAGTTTGAGAGATAGTGAAAATCTCAGAAGCTACCATGCTGTCATCATTAACGAATAAATTATCATATCAGAACCGTGTACCTACCTGTCCATTCATGTTAGACATGGTTATTGTATTATCCTTATTATTAACATAGTTAAAATGCTCGTTTCACAAATCGTTTCGCAATACGGCATGTCAGTATGTCCCGTTATGCCGCGCCGCCGCCGACTGGCAGTTACCGTTCGTCTTTATGGGGGCAAGTTTGTCTCTTCCCAATTATACTTTAGAGGGGGTGTGGTGCTGAACTTTGTAGATAGGTAAAATAAAGTCATTTAGAGCATATGCTTTGAACGTATTTTCATTTTAGTGGCTGTGTTTTATGTGAGTTTGCCTTTTAAAAACTGGTTCGTCTTTTTTTGTTTACTTAATGAATATACAAAAGGGTGATAGAATTTCTGCAGTGTTTTCCTTGTCAACAATTAAAAAGTACATATTTTTCAGTAGCAATTCGTGTATTAAAATTGAATAACTTTTTAATTTTTATAAAACATTTATTCATTTAAAAAAAATGCTGTCAAATAACTAAATGTAACTTATTCTACATCACAAATGCAAATTGCGTTTTCATAATTTTGTTAGAACACATAGTATTACGTTTTCCTGGCGCCACAAAAAGTTGGAAGTCGCCAAGCGGACATTATTGGCAGATGCTACCGCTGACACAGCGCAAGGAACACGGGCAGCTCACTGAGCCGTAACTAAAAAGGTTCGCTTCATGGATTCCTGATTTACTTTCACTACATTGACCTCTATTAAACTCTTTATTTATTTATATTGTATTTAGAAATGTTTTATAATATTTCGTTAGAACAAATAACTTTCTTTTCCATATTAGTATTTGGGATATCATATTTCTTCACAACTTTTATCATTGATAACGATAATCAACTACTTTTGAAAGCGTTTTGGCAAAAGGCTATTGTAATTGTATTGAGTAATCAGAGCAATTAATTAGTTATCCTAAACATCTCTCTTCGAATGTGATCGCACTCGGTCGCGCGAGTAGATCCCATAAAAATTTAAGTAATGCAGCTTATTCATGTTATGCTATGAAACTTTTACACACTTATTCACGTAACAGCGGCTTATTCACGTAATTATTACTTACTTTAATCGAAGCACGCTACTGAGCTCGATCGTCAGTCAAACAGGGTTACATTGCAAAGGTAGTGCCAAATTTTCAGGGACCACTCAGAATTAGTAACTAAATCGATCTACGATACAAACGATCTAACAAACAAACTTGGTACGCGTGGATAATCTTGTCTCATTTATAAAAAATCCGCACGCACTATCTCTGTGGAACCTAGAACTGCAAAGTTCAATGCAATAATAGTCACAATGGCGCGCGAAAACAAACCTTTAGCCTTTTCGATGTAAGGTACATTTCTAACAGTAGGAGCGCCCGCGCATACCAGAGGTTCAAATTAACAATAAATATCTTCAGCAGTGCACCATAAGATCTAGTCTTATGTTTGAACATAATCTTTAAATGTAACATGTACCGTGTTTCTTGTAAATTAATGATATGAATATTTTTAAAATTTGTTACTACTTTGCAATGTAACCCTGTATATTACAATCACAGCTGATACAGCCAGCCGCTTATGTAGAAATGCTGACTGTCCTTTTCTTGGCCAAGCCTATTAAATGTGTTGGCTGATTCCTATCGATTGTCGCTGTCTTGGCGGCCAAGGTGAATGGCAGGCGGGCCACCGACCAGTCTAGACGCGCCCGGCGCCAGATATCCTCGAAGACTGCCATTGAGCCAAACCATTTAGCATTTGGCTCTTTCGTGGAAGAATTCAAATAGCCATTTGAAGATGTTAACGGAAATAGATGAGCTTATTATCCTTGAAACTCTGAAAGCCTTGGCGTGCGATCGATTTCGGTTCTAGAATTTAGTTCAGACTATTTTAAAATGTGTACCTTCTTGATTATAAACTACCTGCTGATCTATATTAATCTATGATCTTATGTTGGTCGGAATAAAGATTTTTATTATTATTATTAATTATGCGAAACATATTAAGTTTATTAGTTGTTGTAGCAGACTTAAGCATCTGTCACCTCTTGTACGATTTTAATTTGTGCAATAAATCAAATAGACTTTACCTAAGCGTAGTAATTTTACGAAAGTATATTATGTAGGTAGACTAATTGATAAACTGTAGGAATATAACTTCCATTTAGAAACAAAAGCACTCCTCACTTAAAACATTTAGCTAAACTGTTACTAATTACAATATAATTATATAATATTTTGAAAAATATACTATATATCTTTTTTAAAATCTCAGTCCGCCATTCTTCGTCGTGAATCTTCTCCCGTTTTATAATCTCAATTAACAAAGGAGCGAGATTTTTGAGCTGTTATCCCGACTCATCTCGTCCCTCCCCCGGGAGCAGTTAGGGATGATATTGCCACAGAGTAGGAGGTTACAGAAGAACCAGAAGGCCTACTAGGAAAGTTTATTGGTCGTTCAGACGTAGATATTAACTTTTAAAAATTACTACTAGACTTGTGTCAAACCTTTGATATTTTATGAACAATTTAAAACGGCCGGGTTTTTTACACGGCTAATTTGAGTTGGTTATTTCTTGTCAAAGGATTGAAAGTAAATGGATTATTTTAATTTGATAGGTTAATAAGTCCGAACGAACGATATATTTTCGTATTAAGCTTTCTGACCGTTACCAGAGCGCTAAGACGCACACGCTTACATAGATAACTTTACGTGGGATTACCCCACCTGGAGGTGGTGCTAGTCAATTAGATAATAGTTAGTCCTACAATAGTGTAAATATCATAAGGACCTTTATTTGATCCTTTCAAGTGGCCGAACACTTCAAAGGATAACCGTTCAAGTGTTCGGTCACTGTATTTTAACCAAACCATTGAACGGAGCGTTCGATTGTTACTGAATCAACATGGAAATATACAAACCGAAACTCTCTAAACCGAAATTAATATTCTTTATCTAATAACACTGTGTCGCATAGTTATTTCTTTTTTTTTGCGAGCTCTTCTTTAAATATACGTTTTTAGAGCAGACATTATTGAAATGTATACTATGATACTCTCCGAAACGGTGAACCGGAGTAATGTTAGCACATCAAACGAGCCTAATGTTCGCATTGAAACTTTTCGCATTCCGCCTATTTATACAAGCTGGCCTGAATAGCCTCGTTCTGGCGATTTGCAGTCGTATTAGAGCAAGAGCCAGCGACGGCCAGACCTTCGTTATATCATAAAAGCTGAAAGTTTTTCTATGTGTGCCTCTAGTATAGGTAGGAACGATCCCCACCTATGATACTTGGGTAGTGGTTCCTTTGGCAGGTAACAGGTAGCAAAGGTGTATAAAATTCCATCTAATATTTATTAATCTATTAAACTTAATTTTTTTATATTTTATTCATAACAACATTAAAACTCGCGTTACTCATTGCCAGACACTTAGTACGGTTCCAACCCCCTGCCGGACACCCCTAAACTATAATATTTTTTAATTCTACTTACGTTATCTTGTAAAAGCTAAATTTTATATATGTTTTTTGGGGAACTATTAAACGATGTTTCCCTAGTAGCCAGACATTTTCGAGGGTTCTATCATCCTGACAGACACATTGAATCGGGCAGAAGTTGTGAGAGCGCGGAGCATATGCAGTTACGGGTGTGAGTGAAACAGAGCGTTCGGTTTATTGCAACTTTTTACTGCACATCAGCTGTTGTTTATTTAGAATTGTCTCGTGATCTTTTTTTTTAATTTATCAAGAAGTTATATTAAATAAAATTATTCCAGTCCGGATACAAAATTTTTAACACAATATTGATTAAAAATCTTATAATAAAATATCAAGCATGTGAAAAAATTAATAACTTAATCCATATTATTTTTAAGTTTTATAAAATTTATTGTATTTAAGTACAATTCAAGAATAATGTATTTTAAAACAAGAAACTGAGAGAAAAATCAATTTATTAAACAAATATTCAATAATTTATTAATTGTCATCGTTGCCATCGAAATCCTCAATTTCGTCTTCACTACCCGAGTCCTCGGATTGGTCATCATCTACTTCGTTTGTTTCTGCAATAGTAAAATAAAACCTAGTTAATTATAAATAATTATAAATTTGTATAAAATATTTTTATGTAATTATTACATACCTGATATGGTTTTCAGAGAATCACTCACATAATTAGGTAATTGATCCCCTTCAAACCATTTAAAATGGTATTTATCATTTTCCAAAATCCAACCATTATTTACTGGTTCATATGTTGTTCGGTTTTTCAAATATAGATTTTTAAAAATTTCAAACTATTTATTAGCCTCAATTAGGTACTTAGGTTACAAAAAATATATTACCAGTTAGCTTCTTATCGGTTTCTAACCTATTAAATGAAAGTTGCTTAAATTCTTCGGGTTGTTTATTAAATACTTATAAAATAATTATGCATTTTTATTAAACCTACTCTGGAGTAAAGGTATGATTCCGAACAATGAGTGTCGCGCAGAAGTTCTGCTACTGCTTGCTGCGTAGCTTAGAATGTAATCTCATATAAACTCGTAAATAATATATTATTATGGGGACCAGTAGTGCTGCGGTAGCACTGCTGCATTCTGCTGAGTTCGGAATCATACCTGTAACCTACTTTTAGGTCTACGATACGGCAAGTTTGCCCATAATAAGGCTAGATTGTGATTCCAAAAAAACATGTCAGGAAATTTTGATACGGATTTAAAAAAACAATAAAAATCTGTAAGTATCAAAATCATTTTGGTCGCACTATACAGGGTTGCTACTTAAACAACAGTGGCGCCCTCATTTTATTTCATGACTTTTTAGACAAGCTGTAACTGCATATGCTCCGCGCTCTCACAACTTCTGCCCGATTCAATGTGTCTGTCAGGATGATAGAACCCTCGAAAATGTCTGGCTACTAGGGAAACATCGTTTAATAGTTCCCCAAAAAACATATATAAAATTTAGCTTTTACAAGATAACGTAAGTAGAATTAAAAAATATTATAGTTTAGGGGTGTCCGGCAGGGGGTTGGAACCGTACTAAGTGTCTGGCAATGAGTAACGCGAGTTTTAATGTTGTTATGAATAAAATATAAAAAAATTAAGTTTAATAGATTAATAAATATTAGATGGAATTTTATACACCTTTGCTACCTGTTACCTGCCAAAGGAACCACTACCCAAGTATCATAGGTGGGGATCGTTCCTACCTATACTAGAGGCACACATAAAAAAACTTTCAGCTTTTATGATATAACGAAGGTCTGGCCGTCGCTGGCTCTTGGACTATATTCTTTTTAGGAATGTTGAGTTAGGTGCACCTTTTTGAACGCTGAAAATATCTTAAGTGACATTCGAATGCTAGTCTGCTAATAAAAGAGTTTAAACGTTAGGGCTGCTGAAGTTTTTGGATAGAAGGATACAACTCAATAGTTTTTTGTCTTGATTTTTTTTACTTATTATAAGATTTTCCACCTTACATGCCGCCGTAGCAGCCTGATGAGTAATAACTGATTGGTCACCCATGGATTTTAATTTCAAGAAATTTTACTCTTACTTGTCACTAACATTTAAATTTTCATTTGATAAACGCATTCTTTTGCGAAAATGTATCATTAGTTCGTTATAGAAAATCAAAAAGAATTCGTTGTATATTATTTATCAGATCAACAACACATTAATTAGTACCACTGTTACCTTATCACAAAGCCAATAAATAACCTGACCTATTTTAATACCTCGGAAAGCGTGTAGTGGGCCATGATTTATGGCTCAGCCTGCGTCGAACCCACGACCAAGGGTCAAGGCGACACGCCGGGCGTTAAATATTGTCCGAGTATTGATTAAGCAAGGAATTCCGTTACCATAACTGTAGAGTAAGGTGTACACTTTCTTTAATCGATTCCCGCAAGGAAACTATATATCTTGTTACTTGACTAAACTTAATGCTGTATTAATGACTTAATAATCGATGCTTTTAAAGTATAAGTAGGAATTGGATTCGGTGGAAGTCGAACGAAAAGCATGGTGTATCTGTTTTAATGGTTTTTAATTATCATTTAAAGAGCTTTAGAGTGCAAGTTTGGTGTAGTTTGTGTTCTAAAGTTTGGTGAAGTGATAAAGATGCAGAAATATTTAAATATGTATTGTATTCAACGCGCATCGAGTGTCAAGTGACTTGTCTCATAGACAAGTTGCTTTGGACCCGATGGCGTATTGGAACCTGCTTATACGAGAAGAGTAGCCTCCACGGAGTCCTGGAAAAGCAATATAACACTAAACACCCGTGATTTATTGTAACCACTTTAACAAACCAAGCTCGACACGGGCAGAAATAAACCTTGAGGTTTGGTTGCCATAAAAAAAAGTACGATTTTGTTTTCGTGATTTGTGTTGCGCTCACATAAAATTAGCAGCTAAGTATGTATTAAAGAAATCGCACGGCTTAAGTAAGTAATTAAACAATTAATTGAAAAGGTTCAAAATGTAACTGTCCAAGATTTTAATACTTGAAAAAAATCGTCCGCCTCAGGTGGGATCCGAACCCACGTCCATCGCATACCGGGCAAGTGCTTTAACCACTAAGCTACCGAGACGTTAGTCAACTCGACGCAATCTTTCAAGTGTAACTGTCCGTCGTTTGTCTGAACTTTAGCTCATCTTGCTTGAATGACAGGAGAACATTCAAATCAATTTAATTTCTACAAATATATAAGGTGTAAGTGAATTAGTGTCAGATATTTTTAGGAGTAACTTAGATTATCACATGGATCACATATAAGATAAATTTAAAATTATAGAACAAACTTTAATTCACGCACCAAGTAATATGATATTATGATAAACAGTGTAATATGATTATTTGAGTGCATGAATGTGATTCTGGAGAGATTATGAATCGGCTAGCGTTGTGTGAGTAGTCTACTTGTGGTGTTTGGGTACATGTACAGGATGATGTAGATTCTTTATTTTAAACTTTTTATTTTTTTCGATTTTTTAAAGTTTGTTCTATAATTTTAAATTTATCTTATATGTGATCCATGTGATAGTCTAAGTTACTCCTAAAAATATCTGACACTAATTAACTTACACCTTATATATATCGCATTCTATAATGTTACAAAGGTGTTGTAAATAGGTACATAAAACATCAATAAAGACCCTGTTGAGCACAAAGATAAGGTAATAGGACGGACAGAGATCCTGACACCTCTATTAAAAAGTTCTTTAATAACTAAAATATGCCAGTCATCGCTAGCATAGCTTTTCCATTTCCCTAACTATCTTCAGCCCCAAACCGAAACCACCCCTAAACAAACTAAGGTAACACGACTACCCGCGGGCAGCTTGTTGTTCCGAGGGGCGAGGGATGACGAGGGGCGACTTACCCGCCGTCACATTAGTTCGGACTGTTAAAAAATGCGAGGACGCCTCTTTGATATGGGAAACTGTAATAGTGTAAAGCCCACACTTTTGTTTTGAGTGTTTGTTGAAAATTTATAAAAAGGTCTTGGACATGAGGCGGTAATGATTTAAATTTTTTGTTTTTAGCAATTACCATTACATGTTTAAGTATTAAAAATCTTAGATAAACCTAGCATGGTAATTGCTAAAAACAAAAAAATTAAATTGTTTAAGCTTTTCTGATCTTTACCAATAGTTAAATATTTGTAAAAATATTTCTATCGGGTGTTGACGGTAGTAGTATATACCGCAACAATGATTAGAAAATACGCTGGCTTTGAGAGCGAGAAACACTTGAAAGATTTCGTCGAGTTGACTAACGTCTCGGTAGCTTAGTCGTCAAAGCACTCGCCCGGTATGCAATGGACGTGGGTTCGGATCCCACCTGAGGCGGACGATTTTTTTTTCAGGTATTAAAAATCTTAGGTAATGCTTTGATAGTTACCAAAGTTATGCAACACACGTCGTTACTGGATTGGTTGGTGACTATACCGACCATATTACATCTTTTTTCTTCATAATTCAGATAGTACGTTTAAAGGTTCCGGTTTATTTGTAGGCATGTCGGTTTTTTTTGACCAGGCAAACTGAAGACTTTTGAATAGCCGATAGTTTTATTTTATTTTATTTTTAGATCGATTTTTGAATTGCTATGAATATCAAATGACTAAAAATAATTTTAGCGTTTGATTAATACACTCTCATGTGTATCATTGTAATTAAAAGACCGATAAAAAGGATCAAACTAATATCACCCGTTTAAAAGTCTATATAGTGTGCAAGTCTCTTACGGTATCAACTTGTCTTTTTTCATTTGATCGAAGTATTTCTTTTCATTTAATCGCTAAGAGAAACCTCCAACATAGACTATCTTTGCCTTAGAGCATTCATGGTTGAATGCTCTAAGATCTTTGCCTTTTGTATGACATACAGTTTAGTGTTTGTCTGCTTGACTAGCTAGCTTTTATCTTAAACCCAGGCAGTCTGTGCCAAAGCCTAAGTGGGGGGTAAAATAGATGACAAGGGGCGGCTTATCCTTTGTAACGTTATCCCTCGCCGATAGTGAGAGAACGCAGTTTTCGGTCTTTGTGCCAAGGTCAAGAGACACAATAAAAAAAATATTGTTACGCGGCCACCGGTGGGTAATTGAAGCTTGATAGGTTAGGGAAATTTTAGAAGCCTCTGAAGTTCGAAGCCGTTGTGTATAAAACAATTTTTGTATTTGTAGTTATTATGCAGAGAAGGGTTTTTAGAGAAATATCTGTATGTTGATTGATAATTAAATCTTTGCAAATAATCTGTTAATTAAAACGAGCGAAGACATTGTTTTAAATTTATTATTCAAATGGATCAACTTTAATATTTCGTGGCTCCCACAGGCGACTCTTATGAATCATAACATTGGTTGTCATTAATAATCTTAGAACAAATCAGCTTTTTCTGGATAGTTGGTCATTGTGGGAGGTTCGAGTTTTTCTATTTTTAAACATCACGTTCACAACAAACAACGTCCTTTACAAAATATATTTTGGCTCGGAATAATTGTTTGCAAACCCTTTCGCCGACCGGCAGAAAGCCACGTGAAATGAAACTTCCTAAATTGCCACAGAACAGAGTTTTGTTGTAACACAGGTAGATAGGGAAGGCCCACTCACGCGCATGATTAATTCAAGTCCCTGTTACCTGTCTCACAAAGTAATAATACCTATCCAAAAGACATTTAGCGGTAGAAAATAGAAGAAAGAAGAAGAATAATTTAAAAGATCTACAATTTTGGTATCATTTTAGTTGTTTTTTGTATCTTTCTACTGCTTTTTTTAACTGTTCATAACAATTCTATGTATGTCATCTTCCCTTAACTTTGATAGAATACACATCACACTAAACAGACAAAGTAAAAAAAAAGCGTTGATTGATTATTAGTCGGAGCCGGAGACGGCCGGAGGAATTGGGGGTTCTTTGGTGATCCGATGTACCGTTGACACTACCCGTCCCGCGTCCTGCGGGGTCTCCGCTGAAAACCAGCGTCGTTATGGCTCTGGCTGTAACGACAAATGCTGAGCGGGGACCTCTTTGACACTCTTTTTATGTTTATATTTGATTCTGTTTGTCATTGTGCTTATGTGTCAAATAAATGTTTTATATTCTATTCTATTTTATTCTATTTACGGGACACCCTCACTAGGTCGAAAATGGGCCGTCCCAGTACTTGGTTAGCTCCCTCGCTAACAGTGTCAAGCGTAATGAATGTACAAACCTACTGTCTAAAGGTGATTCTATTGTTGTCAGCGCTTAGTTTTATACTCGTACAAGGAAAAAACATCGGATAAATCTTTGAATAGAAAATACGTAACTACGAGGAGGCACTTTTCCTTCCATTGTGATCTTTTAAAAGGGGGAAAGTACAATATTTTTGGAAGGTTTTTATTTCGTGTTTTGCGAAACCTTTCGAATGTTCTTTATATTTCAATTGCGTCGTACTAAATTGTCTTCGGTCCGCTTGCAAAGAGGAAAAGTTTAAAGTCGGTAGAAGTTTTCCTTTGAGAACTTTATAATTCTATTTGGCGAGTTGTTTTTCAGTAATCATGTATGACCTATTTTGCATTTTGTGACGGCACGAAAATAATAACTGGATTTTAGACACAAAAATATAAAGAACAATTTTTTTAATAGCAGTAAATGGCATGAACTACTCAATTATGTATTTGTTGGCAGACTTTTCTAACAAGACAATGTCTTCTATTCTATAAATCACATTTATAAACACAAATACTCAGATACTCGTGTTTATCACACCAACATTTGCCTTTTGCGGGATCCGAATCTAAAACTTTGCAGTCCAGAGACTAAATGTCGTTCAAAAGGTAATTTTCTGACTTATTTATCTTTACAGACTATTGCAGTCTACTCCTATACGTAAGCTTCCCACTAGCCTCCGTAAGCCTCTCTAAGCGATATCCCGCTTATTTCATCCAGCCACTGCCAGCCATCTTCTTAAGGTCGTCGGTCCATCGGGCTGGGGGGCGTCCTACACTACGTTTGCCAAGGCGTGGTCTCCACTCGAGAACCCGTTTACTCCACCTTTCATCGGTTCTGCGACAAATGTAGCCAGCCCACTGCCACTTAAGCTTGCTACATTTTTGAACTATGTCCGTTACTTTCTACTTATACGAACAATCATCCAAAAGTGTCTACTGTAGACTCCCGATTCAGAACTTTTCGATAGCAACCGCACGCCCCCGATTCAGAACATTTCGATAAGATATTGTCGACCGGAAATCCCCGTGACACTATCGGATTTAACATTAGTGTCCCGTAAATAACCGAATGTCAGTTCGTAATCGACGGGTTCTGATTCGGGGGCCAGGTCTGGTGGAGTGGGGGGGTAGTCTTAGCGGTTAACGCCTGAAGCCCGGAATAGAATGCGCATGTTAATTGAACGTGCCTCTAATTACAAGGGGTTTATTGCCGGTGGCGCTGTTGCGCCGTCTGAGTTATTTCCGTACGGTCCGGAACGGTACCTACATACATTTTTCCTTATGTACTTTTTTAAATCTTGGGTATCTCACTGCTGTGCAAGTGTCTCTACCAAGTCCGCCCAAGTTTCTTTATTGAGGGCTAGAGCCTGCTTCCTTTCCTACTTCTTCTGTAACGTATTTCCTCTCGCTCAGGTTGTGTGCTATGTGCGAGGGTCCATTGATATCCAATTTTTATCTTTTTTTCGAGCATAAGGGTTAACAGATATTCAAAGGTTTGAATTTACAGCTACTGTTATTCTGTATAATAGGAATGTTGACACTATTAACTTAAACTTAGCACTTTAATTAAGAAATCATTAAACCATCATTTAAAAAGGTGTGCTATCATTCATTTAATAATAACAGTAAATGTTTAAATATACTCGTTAGTCGTTAGTTATATAGTGTAGTATGTATAATTTAATCCTTTTACTAAATGTGGCAATATAGCTCCCACCATACTTTGAACTTTATTCTCTTGAGATAAGATTGAAAACCAGTAAAAGCATAAAAATATTATGTACCATTAAAAGGGTTACCCGTTTTATGACGTGGGTCACAGACCACTAATCCTTAGTTACGAGAATCCCGAAACACTTTCAAATGTATTAGTTCAGTCGTCATCAAACCCTTTCAGGTATTTCAGATTTAATTATCCTTACGCCAAACTAAAGTCCAGTCTAGTGGACTTAATGCCTAAAGTAAATGGTGTTTCTATTACTGAGACTGAGAGAGCGGGTATAATGTGCCTATGAAAATAGGACAACGTTGCGGATAATTAATCTTTGACGGAAAAATGGGTCAAGTGCGTATCGGTTGAAGTGTTTAAGGGTCGGTAGTTCGATGAGGTCAGCCATGTGTAATTATTACAAGCAAACCAAATCTGTATGTAATATAAGAAAGTTTAATAAAGATAATAGTTAGTATTGGTAACATTCTGAGGTAAATGTAGAACCATAATTTGTTACTAGCTGACCAGGCGAACTTTGTATCGCCTGTACGAACGGTTTGTATGATAAAATAAAACATGCAATTTTCCATGATTTCTCATCGTTTAAATCTTTCTTGAACTTCGACGAATATTTTAAGACCAAAATTAGTCAAATCGGTCCAGCCGCTCTCGAGTTTTAGCGAGACTAACGAACCGCAATTCATTTATATATCTATAGTTAATATAGCTCTGATAATCAGCACAAAATATGTTTATCTCTTTTGAAGATTTTAGATTCCTGGAATACCTACTTCCTACTTAACGCATATTTCACAAAAATATTACGCCTTTTGTTTAATGGCTCAGATTAATCACACTCTTCATACAGTGAGACGTGTCAATCAAGTTATTTTCCTGAAACTTTTAAGCTGTATAATAATCATCATTAATTCTGAACAGCCCGCTGAGTCGAGTTAGATCTAGGGATCCAGCGTAATAGGTATTTAAGCTCGCGCGCCGCCCGGGACAGTGGGACGAGGCAGTCTGGGACTTCCCCGGGATTCGGGACGCTGATGCTCTATCTATATAAGGTGTAAGTTAATTAGTGTCAGATATTTTTAGGAGTAACTTAGACTATCACATGGATCACATTTAAGATAAATGTAAAATTATAGAACAAACTTTTAAAAATCGAAAAAAATAAAAAGTTCTAAAATAAAGAATCTACATCATCCTGTACATGTACCCAAACATCACAAGTGGACTACTCACACAACGCTAGCAGATTCATAATCTCTCCAGAATTACATTTATGCACTCAAATAATCATATTACACTGTTTATCATAATATCATATTACTTGGTGCGTGAATTAAAGTTTGTTTTATAATTTTAAATTTATCTTATATGTGATCCATGTGATAGTCTAAGTTACTCCTAAAAATATCTGACACTAATTCACTTACACCTTATATAAAGATTTCACCGTCGTTAAAATGGGACGCGTCGCTGCCCTCTTTGGGTAACAAGTGAATTTACATTAAGAGATTAGAGAATGACGAAGGTCGATAACCTTAAGAAATACGTTTAAATAAAGAGATGGATGTATGTTATTATGTTAGGTGTGTTTAGGTAACAGACTGATAATAATAATAATAAATAAATATTGGACAATATCACATACATTGCTCTGATCCTAAGGTAAGTAGCTAAAGCACTTATGTTATAGAAATCAGAAACAACGACGGTACCACAACACCCAGACCCAAGCCAATATAGTAAAGTTCGTTTTTTTACATTGACCCAACCGGGGATCGAACCCCGAACCTCAGAGATGGCGGTGCCATTTAAAGTCCGGCGTGCTCGCCCCTAGGCTACGGAGGTCGTCAAATAATACAAATTTTACAATTAAAATAAATAGATTCATACTTCATTACACTTTTTATTTCTTTTCATCCTAAGAAGAGAAGTGTTTAAGTTATGATAAAACCATCAAGAAAGAGGATGACTGATACTGTGCCTACCTTCGATGACCAAGGATCTTTTATGGCCTTTCTTATAATAATTATGGGTTCCACAACCATTAGTTTTGTGCAATTTGATTATAAAGTTTTTGCGCGTTTTTTCATTTAGGTATCAAAATTTTAACAGAAAAACAGGTGAGCATTTTATCACTGTGTCGAAACTGCGAGTTTTTATGAAAATACAATTTAAATACGATACTTAGAAAGTCTGCGAAGTTTCAACTGTTACAAATAAAATAAATCCTATTAAGTACCTAATTCCACTTGAATAGCTTTATATTCAATTGTACCAAGATTTTATTATATTGAATACTTTGGCTATTGTTACTTATTAAAGAAGTAAAAAACGTGTTTGCATCACAGCTGAAGGTCGTGAGTTTGAATCCCAGCACGTACGTCTAGATTTTTCGGATTCTATTTACAGTCTAACGCATTGGCTGAAGTGGCAGTAAGCGGGGCACATAGCACGTAGAACTGACGGGCAGAAAGGTTCTGGAATGGAGGTCACGTACCGGCAAGCGCAGCGTGGGACTCACACCCACAAGGTTTGCAGACGACCTGGTAAAGGTTGCAGGAAGCCGCTGGGTGCAGCCGCGCGCAATCAGACAATCTGGAAGTCACTGGGGGAGGCCTATGTTCAGCAGTGTACGTCCTGTGGCTGAAATGATGATGATGATGACATTGGCTTTGAGGTGAGGGACACAACGTTATCATCTGCACATTTAATGCCGGGCAGTAGTAGTAGACATGGTTCAAAAATAGTTTGCCCTAAGATGTCTCAGGTTCAATAGCAATCACTCCAATCTAAGATTATGTTTAAGCGGATCGAGACTAAAATCTGGCATACCTGTTATTCGCTTGTTTATGATGCGGCAAATAATTGCTTTGTTTATACAAGAATTAATTTATTTTTTATTATACAAACCTAGAAAACACTGCACGGCTTCAACTTTTTTATTAATTTCTAATTTGGTAAAATTAGAAATTATTATTTTCATTTTTTAACTCAGCTTATATCTAGCTCCAAACATAACAAAACTAAGACTATGTCAACAAGATAACAGATACACTTACTTAATTTACTAATTAATTTAAATTTATAAATAATGAATAATGAACATCAAACAGTAGCTTTATAGGTTTAAAAAATGTGTTCCGATAGTCTATGTTAAACATTATAAACTTGTCTATCGTTGTATTTTCGCAAATACAAAAAAAACCGGCCAAGTGCGAGTCGGACTCACGCACGAAGGGTTCCGCACCATTATGTATAAAAACGAGCAAAAAATCACGTTTGTTGTATGGGAACCCCCTTAAATATTTATTTTATTCTAGTTTTTAGTATTTGTTGTTATAGCGGTAACAGAAATACATCATCTATGGAAATTTCAGCTGTCAGAATCAGAAAATCTTTATTGCCAAAAAACTGTGTTCGTATGTCTAACAGACATTGTATAATTGACAGACAAACGGACAGACAGACGGACAGCGGAGCCTTAGTAATAGGGTCCCGTATTACCCTTAGGGTACGGAACCCTAAAAAACTCTGTAAAGCTTACTTTTTAAAAGCATGCGCGGTCACGTTTACGACAACGTAGCTATATTTACGCGTCTATTCTCGTAGCAATTACTACGACGTGTGCTACGAGTGTCGTCGGTCGTCTGCTACGGGCTACGGCAGACGTAGCGTCTTTGTAATTTTAATGAGACTGACCGCTGGGTTTTAAGTGTATTGCGGTCCTAAAGGTCAAACACCGGGTTAAAAATACTGCAGGTTATTTTATCACGAGAAATAACAAATATTGCGTTAAACCATTAAAACCAATTTATTTCTGTAAATAGGCTTAAACTAAGCGCTTTTACACGTCCCAATATTTTTTTCCCTACCACTACTTCGGGACAATTTTGGGCTAGCGCCGAGAAGAAGTAGCGCAGAAACTCGGTCACTATTGTCAGCCTCTTTTTAAATAGTATATATTTTACATTACAAGATAAATGTACCTGTGCGAGCAGGGCAGTATTTATTTCCAAATATTTTTATCATTTATATAATCATTTACAGTATTATATCCTTTTTTCATTAAAGTTGTTTTAAGATGCGATTTAAATTTTAACAGGGGCAGTTCTACGATAGACGCAGGCTTTTTTTTTAAACTTTTTTTTTTACTTTATTAACAGCCAGTCTAATTTTGACAGACGGAATATTAAGTGATGAAAGTTATCTTTAAGTTACAAGGTGGGCAGACGACCTGGTAAAGGTTGTAGGACGACGCTGGATGCAGGCCGCTTCCAACCGGCCGATCTGGAAGTCACTGGGGGAGGCCTATGTTCAGCAGTGGACGTCCGCCGGCTGAGATGATGATGATGATGATGAAAGTTATCTGAGTAAAGAAAATATCACTGGATATACGAGTAGTTTTATTTATTTTAACTAGGCTATTAACAAAAGCTTAACGTCTTAGAATAGAGGTGTTTGTAAAATATGTCCAAAAGGTTGTTTAATTATTTTCTTACTTATCTAATGAATTATTGTATTGTTTCAGATATTTGTGAAAGTGGTTTAAATCGGTGAGTGTTCCACATATTTACTACCATAAACGCAAAATGAATATACAATGCGGTTCCGTATAAGCTCTCATAATAACAGAATGTGTTTTTAAACCCGAAAAAAAGTTTTCGTAAAAAAGCTTCCCTTTGACTGTTATTATACGGTTATAAAAATATTTTTTCCGGCCATCTTCCTTGTTTATGAATATTTTTGTATTTTCTACACCGGTTCTTGTTTTAGGGTTCCGTACCAAAAGGGTAAAACGGGATCATATTACTAAGATCCGCTGTCCGTCTGTCACCGGGCTGTATCTCATGAACCTCGATATTTAGACAGTTGTAATTTTCACAGATAATGTATTTCTGTTGCCGCTATAACAACAAATACTAAAAACCAAAATAAAATAAATATTTATGGGGGGCTCCCATACAACAAACGTAATTATTTTGCTTTTTTTATTGATCATGGTACGGAAGCCTTCGTGCGCGAGTCCGACTCGCACTTGGCCGGTTTTTGAAGTTTGTTACGGCCATAAATAAAAGATTTAGCGCTCTCTCCGTCTCGGCCGGTGCATAATTACGCTCTTTGGATGCATCGGGGCGCGGCTACTTTCAATTCAAACAGTATAATTTTTATTTATTTCTGCTTAGCAACTTTTGTTATGAGGACTTAGTAAAGTGTAACCTTTACAACAGTAAAAGAGAAGTTGGTTTAAATTGTTTACTTTGTTTGTTTTGTGGAGAACTTAACAACTTTATTATAATTTACATCATACCGTCGTTGCTTCTAATTTCTATAACGCATGTACTTTTGTTACTTACCTGAGGATCAGATCAATGTATATTATGTGATGTTGTCCAATATTTATTTATTTATTTTATCATCATGTTTGTCTCTGTATCACTGTATGTCTCTGTATGATGACCTCCGTAGCCGAGAGGCGAGCACGCTGGAGTTTAAATGGCGCCGCCATCTCTGAGGTTCCGGGTTCGATCCCCGGTCGGGTCAATGTAGAAAACGAACTTTTCTATATTGGCTCGGGTCTGGGTGTTGTGGTACCGTCGTTGTTTCTAATTTCTATAACACAAGTGCTTTTGTTACTTACCTGAGGATCAGAGCAATGTATGTGATGTTGTCCAATATTTATTTATTTCCTTTATTATCATGTTTGTCTGGTAACAAGGTGTTACACCTAATACTAAGATCATCATTATAAAATCTAGTTTCTGCAGTTTTAATTATTTAAATAGTCCGATTCTTTAGGTTTTAGAAGGAATTATAGTAGCCACATGAGTGTGAACTTAAGTCCCTGGGCTTAAGGTCGAAAATCAATGAAAAAAAACATGTTTGTTGTACCTTATATAGAGTTACTAGCGACCCGCCCCGGGTGCAATGCTGTATAATACATTATACATATAAACCTTCCTCTTCAATCACTCTATCTATTAAAAAAAACCGCATCAAAATCCGTTGCGTAGTTTTAAAGATTTAAGCATACATAGGGATATAGGGACAGAGAAAGCGACTTTGTTTTATACTATGTAGTAATGTACTGGTTGGAAAATGATTTTATTCAAAATGGATGCTTGTTTATTTAAAAATATATAAAGTGATTAAACCTGTTTCTGTCCATGCAGTAAAACAAAATATTATTGTTAAAATTGTAAGCATCTTGACCTTTTCATACATTTTCACTCTGCAAGCCAGCTTTATGAAACTGCAGCACTTCAAAAAATAACGAGCTAAAAGTGCCCGATCCACCGCGCACTTCATCAGGCTCGGGGGAGATAGGGGCGAAGTGGAGGATCATTGTGATTATGAATATTTTATCCCATCTTGCCCGCTTTACTCGCGGGAAAAGGGTTGCCAGGTAACAAACTTTTTAGTGATTTTTTGCTACAAAACAAAATCTTAACGGTATAATTTTTAATGGTGCAAGCCGTTCACTGATTGACGTTGTTGTGTAATTAACCTCGTGGGGAGGATTCATCGTTCCCGAATGATGGTCTGCCATATTTGATGTCGTTTATCCGTGCTTTGAAAATGTAAAATTGCTCTGTCGCATGAAACTTTAAATACCGGCCAAGTGCGAGTCGGACTCGCGCACGAAGGGTTCCGTACCATTTTCTATAAAAACGGCAAAAAAACACGTTTGTTGTATGGGAGCCCCCTTAAATATTTATTGTTTTCTGTTTTTTAGTATTTGTTGTTAAAGCGGCAACAGAAATACATCATCTGTGAAAATTTCAACTCTTACTATCTTGGTTCATGAGATACAGCCTGGTGACAGATGAAAAGACAGACAGACGGACAGCGGAGCCTTATTAATAGAGTACCGTTTTACCCTTTGAGTACGGAACCCTAAAAAAGAACGACTTGTAATTTAAATGGATTATAAAATGTTTTAAAAATAAACAGAGATCGGTTATAGGGCTTCGTTTACAATTCCGGTACAATAAACCTCGTGACTGCCTGGCAACCCTGTGCCAGAGAGAGATAGATAGCGGATATAAACCCGCCGACTCTGTCAGTCTGGACGAAGTATAGAATGGACTGTTTTGGCTTTATTTAAAGGATTGGCTGTGGAAGCTATTTGGGAGTTGGTCTATTTAAAATAATATTGTTGCCGAGTTGTCGGTGTAGGATTGAATATTTTATTTTCAAAGATGTTTATTAAATTGACTTCAAGTATGACTTGTGAATGAGGAAATACTGTCTTCCTTATTTATTTCACATTCTTAACGTGTACGTGTGTTTATATTATATTTAATAAAATCATTCTTAAATGAGTCTAAAGCAGTGTTGAAAATTAAATAGGTAATTAATCAAGGAATTCGGCGGCCCTTGTCTCTGTCCTAGCAAATGTGAGATTTTCACATGTGCGTGCAAATCGAATTTAGTTTGCAGATTGACAAAATGTAGGTATTTCTAAGATAACATTATTTTTCTAAGTTGACGTCTTTATAATTTAGAATTATGTACTTTTTAGTTCGTACGTTAAAAAGCATAACTGAATTAAAACGTAGTTTAGACGAAAAAGCTGGACCAAATTAGGATGTACACTGCAATTAAACAATTGTTTTTAAGTTGGTCTTGGTAAACAAAACAAATTGATTCTAAATAGGAAATAAAAACAGAGGTTTGTTTTAAAATGGATCCTTTATAAAAGCTTTTTAACAAAAAAAAATAACCGCCGAAAAACTGAAAAGCAAAAAATAACAAACTTTTTTTCATTTAACCTTAATAACTAATGTAAGTATACCTAGTCAGCTGTTTTTGAAATCGATGCCAGCCATTGTGAGCTGTGAAACATTACAATCAGTGAGTAAACAATCAATCATCCCCTGTTTTCCTACCCTTAGGGTTGGATTTTTTTTTCCAAATTTATATGGGACTCCCTTCGGACTATACCCTTTTTAATAAAAAATGAATTGTCAAAATCGGACTTCTCTGTAGAAAGTTATGTGGGATTATACATAAAATATATATATATATATATATATATATATATATATACGCGTCGAATTGATAACCTCCTCCGTTTTTTTTCGTCGGTTGAAAAATATAACGCGTTAATTTTACCTCTACTATAAAAACAGAAATTATTAAATCTTTAACAATGTTGCCTGTCGCTAAATCAACAATTAACGAATATAGACTCACATTGTGAAGTGCCATCATACTCTACCAAATCCAAACAAGCTTTGGGTTGCCATATGAATTAAATTACCTCAAATACTGGACTCTATACGGCACAGCAAACATTTAATTTCGCCATGTAAACTTCAGCGGGTCCTAATTAATATTCAAACCTCGATACCTACATTACGTGTGTGGAAAGCGACCCGTTGGGTCGTTATCCCTATCTAAATTCATATAAATACCCCTATTTATTATCACATCACATCACCAGCCCATAACAGTCCACTGCTGGACACAGGCCTCTCCAAAAGAAGGATTTTGCCATAATCGCCACGCTTGGCAGGCGGGTTGGCGATCGCAGTTTGGCCAATGGTGGAGACGACGCTGCTGCCCGTCTTCTTGTGGCGGTTCTCCTGTAGTCGCCTCTTACGACACCCATAGGAAGAGAAGGGGTGGTGCAATTCTTTTAACGTGTCGGCACCACACGGCACCCTATTTATTAGCTATAGCATAATTGCATTCTTTATATTGTCAAATAAAGTGTGATAAAATAAACTATTATACAAAGTCATATTTTATTGTTCTTTCTTTAAGGGGCGTGTCTATTGCTTATGTATGTTAACTTGGGGCAATCTTCAATAAAGTTTTATTTTCCCACAATAAAAAATAAAATGGTAAAATTTATGTCCTGTATGAGTGGCTTTTGCTCGCGATTAGATTGCGAAATCAATAGCAAATGAACCACGTTAGTTTCCGTGCGTTACGAATTTATTAGTATGACATCATGAAAGAATATCAGAAGTTATCACTAAACACGAATCTTTCAATTCACTTCATTCATTTCACTTTTTATTCAATAAGTAAGCTATTTTATAAGCATCTTCATTTGATATATCCATTATTAATGGTCGCTATAACTTTACCTAACAGCCCCCAATCTCAATGAATATTTAGCCCCGCATAGTGGAAAGCAAATGAATCAGCCTTGTCAATACGCTATCAATCATTAATCTGGCTAGGGTAGGGGGCGCCCTCGTCGGGGGGTGCTGTTATAAAGGCCCTAAGGTTTGGGCGATTTAAGGTACTCGTACATACATACCTAATTCACATACATATGCTAATTTCATATCTGTTTAAATTCGATTTTATTTGGAATAATCTTACTTGAATTTACATATGTCCGGAAACGACTTAACTAAGTCTTGCCTAAATCAAAACTCCGATTTATTTCGGGTTTCAGCTCGATGTGTCTTTGCAAGTTTTACGGCATTTAAAATTGTAATCTTAATCGGACTATAGGTTTAATGTGATATACGGACGGAAGACATGCCACTTTAGTCCATCTACCTGGTCAAATGGACCTAATCAATCGATAAGGGCTTTGATTACCGTTATTTGTAGTTCTGTCCGTTTCTCTTACTAACCTCAGTGTTATTTATTTTTTACTTTTTGCACACAACTTGAAATATAAGAGCCAATCTGGAAGTCACTCGGGGAGGCCTATGCTCAGCAGTGGACGTCCTGTGACTGAAATGATGAATGATATGTAATGCAGAAAGCTTGCAAAAAGGGCGATAAGCTGGCGGAAAAATAAATATAACTTACTTTAAGTAATAACATTTTCTGCTTAAGCAAACAGCAGTAATAAATAAATAAATAAATTGTTTCCACAATCACCCCAATTATCTAGCCCCAAACTAAGCAAAGCTTGTGCTATGGCGACTAGATAACGGATAAACATACTTAAATACGTTTATAAACATCCATGACTTAGGTGCAAAATGCTCGTGCTCATCACACTAACATTTGCCCCTCGCGGGATTCGAACCCGCTACCGCCAGCCATTGTAGTCCGGAGCGCGAACCACTACACCAGACGGACGTCTAATAAGATTTATCTTTTCCTACAATAATAACATATTAGCTATTTGTTAATTCTTATCTGTTCAAATATACATTCCGACCCTTTACATCTCAGTAATTATAATTTGCAAGTAAATCACGAACCAACGGACAGCGGTTGTATGTATACGTTTGACCCTTGTTTACATTTATAATGGCGTTCGGACCACTGCACTGTGTGGACTAGCCTTTAAATATGCATTGGAATACCCGAAATAGGATGCTATGTAAAGAGTTTTTGCAATAAATTATACAAACACTAGCTGTGCTCGCAACTTCGTTTGCGTGGACTACAGGGTGTTTTGTAACACTTTAAACTTTCTTGTTGCATCTTTGCAAACTAACACTATATACACTCAGATATCGATATACATCGAATTTGGCGAATAAAAAAAACGGAACGGCGTACGGCGTTGGCGTACGGAAGGAATAACTATGAATGAAAAAAAATTCATTCATAGTTATTCCTTCCGTACGCCAATATTACGCGACCAAATAAGGTGGATTTTGGTTCCGTTAATGTTGGAATGATAATGATTACTATTTGAATTAGCAGGACTTTTATGGTGCATATTTTTTAAGGAATGTTAGGGACCTTTTAAATAATTTTCTCAATAAAAAAAAAAAAAATTATTCGCCAAATTATATGTATATCGATATCCGAGTATGTTAGTTAATTTTCTCGCGTAATTAAAAATTCACGGTGTATAACGTCGGCAACATAATAAAAAGAGGTATGTGATGCATAAATATTCGTGTGTTTATTGTTACAGGATGTTTGGTGTGCTATGTAAAAAAACACGTTCAAATAAAGAGGAAACATTCAATATATAGTAAAATATCCTACAGAAACAGTTTCCAGTATCCTATATGTTAATGCAGATCATAGTCTATATGTGTGCAAAATTTCAATTAAATCCGTTTTGTTGTTTTTGCGTGAAAGAGTAACAAACATCCATACATACAAACATTCGCGTTTATAATATTAGTACGGATGAGTTAATATGACAGTAAGAGCTCCGACACAATTAATTTAAAAAAATATTGCCGACAACCGTCCTGTCTAGCGTAGTGGTTGCTGCTCCGGCAAACAAAGGCAGGCGGTTGCGGGTTCGTCGTCAGAATGAGCGGCAAAATGCACGAGCTCTGTTTTCTAGGGTTCCGTACCCAAAGGGGTAAAACAGGACCCTATTACTAAGGCTCCGCTGTCCGTCTATCTGTCTGTCTGTCCGTCTGTCACCAGACTGTATCTAATAAACCGTGATAGTTAGAGAGTTGAAATTTTCACAGATGATGTATTTATGTTGCCGCTATAACAACAAATACTAAAAAACAGAATACAATAAATATTTAACCCCTTAAATAAACGTGATTTTTTGCCGTTTTTATAGAGAATGGTATGGAATCTTTCGTGCGCGAGTCCGACTCGCACTTGGCCGGTTTTTTTTTCATCCAGCCACTTCAAGGCATATTCATGGTCGTCCCTCCATCGATCGGTCTTCACTCGATTTTAGTAAGATATTTATTACAGAACGTATAAAGCGACTGCAAATACCACGTCTATCCGATATCCCTGATCTATTTGCCGCAAACAATTCTTGCGACCTGTTGAATATTCATGTCACGAGTCACTCACGTGAGGATTTAGCCATACAGCAGGAGGGTTTAGATATGCCGTCTATATTGTACATATAGACGACATCTAAATATTGGATTTTAGTTTTGAACTCGAAATTATTACATTCTTCTTCTCAAACATAAGTTTTATGGAACCAACTTAAAGATCCAGAAAAACGTTACTTTCTCTTACAAATCGTAACAGTTGATAGTACTTAGTTGTAATTTTGTAGGATGTAGTTTTTAGAATTTAGCTGTTAGTTGCATAAATAAGGAGTAAGAGTAAGTAAGAGTGTTCGAGATAGTTACTCGGCTCTAAAACCAACGAAAAAATATCACATCATCATCACATCACCAGCCCATATCAGTCCACTGCTGGACACAGGCCTCTCCAAAATGAGGATTTTGCCATAATCGCCAGGCTTGGCAGGCGGGTTGGCGATCGCAATTTGGCCAATGGTGGTGAGGAGACGCTGCTGCCCGTCACAGCATATAATTATTATTTCATCGTTTTTTCGTAAAAAAGGCCATTTAATAAAAAAAGAAAGTAATTTATCTACCTCTTCGTTACTTTTAAAACAGATATCATTGTAAAAATAAAACATTAAAACTGTATTATCTTATCACAGATATGAATGATGCAGAAACAAATTCCATTTCCCGAAACGAATATTTTTTTGTGAAAAAGTTGTATCGTAAGTCACTCTGACAAATCAAATGTCAAATATTTTATTCTGATCAAACAAGAAACTCATAACGCGGCGTTATACTGAGCTCTTCAACGCTGATGCCGCGCCCCTAGGGACGACTAGAAAAATCGCGTTCTTCCATAATGTTAGACTCGTAAAAAATAAATTGTTATTACGTGGGTAGTTCTGGGTTCGCTACTAAATAGGACTTGGAAAGGTGTCTTTTTAAAATTACAACAAAACGAAAGTATTGTAAACAATTGTTAAAAAGTTAAAGATTCGCATACAAACATTTGCTAGTAAATTAACATACCTACTCCGTGCTTGCTATGATATGTTAGTAAAAAACCAATAACATACAAACACACATACACACTTTTAGATTCTCTGAAAGTAAAATAACCTGCTTTTAAAAGCGTTCTACATAGTTCAGCGGATCCTAAGTGCCAAAATTAATTAAATTACACTTGTACTTTTCTACCCAACCTCTCGCCCCGACTTTGAAATTTGTCGATCAATCATAACACAGGAGATTTATACTTACAAAAGTATTTTGACAAACGTGTCATCCATCTTGAATTATTCTATAGATAGAGGGAATTTCCATTTGATGTAGCACTTGTATTCTCCCTCTGGGAACGGTTATTGAAGGGAGGTGTCGAGCCCTCCCTGAAACAACGTAGCGTACCTACGTCGATGACATGTTTTTGCATCTTTGGTTGTATTAATAACGAAGAAGGTCAAGGAATTATTATTGTATTATAATTTGGACATTGTAGAGTAGCTGGACAAGATTATTTATTGAATTTGACATTATGGATTGTAATTATTGGATATTGATTTGTAGAAATGTTTTTTTTATTTTATTAATATTTTTTTTTATTCATATTTTGCATGCTTGTACTCAAGTAGAATACCGTTTTCGGACCACTGTATGTTACACCTGCTATTTCCATGTATTCTGGCAAATAAACAATTTGATTTGATTTGAATTCCGTAAATAGATTAAAATAGTAAAACAATTCATGCCACGGATTGGAATTAATTATTTAAGAAGAGACGATAATAGTACATTATGATACAAGTGTGCTACGTTGGTCATTATACACGAGGCATTATTATAAGCGCGAGCCGCAGGCGAGCGCGGTAAGGAAGCCGAGTGTGATAATGATCAATGCACACGAGTTGCATACGACGTTTTTCAACACAATTGCGAGGAAAAAGCAAACTAAAATCTAAAATACCTTCTCCGAATATGACTTGGCGTTTTTGCTGTTTTTCTATGCATTTTGGCGGCAACAGGCTATCACTCGCGTTTCGTGCCTCGATAAGTATTTCCGACGGGGTTGAATAACATTTTACTCGTCTTTACTATTTAAAGTAGACATTTTTGATAGTAATTAACCACACAGCAACAACTTTACCAAATAATAATGGAAAATAGCACGTAAGTTTTGTTTTTTTCGCGCGCCGCAATTTCGATGCGCGCGCAGGTTCAATAATGGCACAGGAAAAACTGGCTGTTCAGCCGAGTAGCAGCAATTTAAAAAATAAAATATTGTTTTATTTTTTTATAAATTATTGTTTCTAAAAATGATAGTTAAGTTAATTTGTGTTTATTAATATACAATTAATTAAAATGAAATATTTATTTGTCATCTTAACCCTTAAATAATTTAATATTTGTAAAATATTAATGTTCTTAGACACAAACTTTTGTTGGATTTTTTAAAAAAAAGTTTACATTACCGCACTAGTACGATAATCTTTTTACAGCACAAGTGCGTAATATGATGAGTTATGATACTAAAAACGGTGTTATAAGAGTGAATTTACGAGCAACTGTGTTGAAAATAAATTAATACTTGCTTAACTTTGCATAACGCTCTCTGCTATCCGCATTTGACAAAAGGCAAAAGCGAGATGGTAACTTAGTTAAAATTACACTGAATTACTTACTGAATAATAATTACTTACTGAATAAAACTGGTATCCAATTAATTTCGGTTATTGGACTCGCAATAGAATATTAGTTGAATGGCTTGGTTTTGACAGTTTGAGTCTTACTGAGGTAATCATGCGGTTTAATTAACATCATTGGAGCATGATATTATATTATTATTACTACGTTCCTTGTTTATGTAAGTTATTATTACGAAGTGTCGACCATTCGTGAATAATTCGGGACCGAATACGATATGCTAATAACTCAGAATACCCTCCGGACTATCTAGTTGTTTCTAGTCTAGACCCGATGTCTGAAAACAAACTTAGCTGAGCCAATCAACAGATTAATTAACAAAGGGGACACTAATCTGACCACAGGGCCGGAATGAGGATCAGATTAGTTTTCTTCTTGTACTAAATTAAGAACAACTAAATCCGGTGGGACAGCAATCCGACTGAATCTAAGGTACTTACGTGTAACGCCAGAAGTTTTAACTATTTAGTGTTAAAATCATTACGGAGTCACAAATTGTTATTACTTATGTGTTTTACGTGAAAGTATGATTATGTGTTTTATGTGATGTGTTAATAATGAGTGAATTGTTAAAACTTTTACCCTCTTATTCCAAAACGAAGTTTAAACTTAGTACTCAGTTTAGTACTGGTATTAAACCATGAACTAAAATAAACGCTATTACAAAATAAAGTTTATCCATGGTTCGGGAATTGTCTATAGTATTAAAGTTAAACCGCCATGACCCCTAGTTTAACTCTGGTACTAACCTCAAAACGTCAAATTTAATTCAGAAGTTTTATTGAAACAACTGTAAATAGAAAAATAGTACGAATTTCATTAAAAAAGCGATTATTTATAATAATTTTTTCTATAAATAAGTAACAACATTTTGTAAAAACGAACGGCGCATCGAATGCTGAACGAATAAGTGAATAATAAACTGACATATGCTGCTTATAATCAATGGCTCTGGATAAGACCAGAAACGAGTTTCGGTACTATTAAGTCCTTGGTTGGGCTACGATTTGTAATATGCTAAAATTTTAGTACTGTAATAAGCCTTAGTACCGTAATAAGCCTAGACTTTTAAGTCCTGGCTCAAAACTGGTACTAACGTATTTTTTTTTAAATAAGGGGGTTATGGTTTACTCAACCTAATGTCATATATACTTTTGGTAGTAGGTAGTCAGTAAGGCTCAGAATGTGCGCTTTTTCCAATAGCCCTAGTCCATTAAAACTATAAAATAGAGAATCCAAATACTTGAAAAGTTGTAAAATACTATAAAATTTATTCTATCGTATTATTTAAGAAATAAAAAAGAAGTAATGTGCTACAGGTGGATAAATAGCGTAACAAAATATAGTAATGAGTAAAAAATCTAATCAATACCAAAGATAAAAAAAAACTTTTTTATTTGAACATCTGAATTTTACTCAATCGAACGGTATTCAAAGCTCTAAGTCGTACTCTATGATTAACCAAACCAAAGGAGACCGACTTCGTAAATCGCTAACACCGTGGTAGTTACCATCAAACAAGCAATGTCCTTAACCATTAGGTTTTGTTGCACAACTCGCCCATAAGGGCGAGTTGTGTCAATTTGATAGCGATTAGAAAACGACTAGTTCCTATTTTCTTACTTAATAGAGACATTGGCCGACCCCCTAATTGAATTGGACTACTTTACTCGGATTACTTGTTGTGGACAGATTAAAAAGGTGCCTCGCTTTTGACATTGCAGTGTAGTTAAGTGCGCAGGGGTGGCTTGACAAACAGAATTGAAAGCCAATCATAAACTAATTTTACCTGGGCAAATTAACTGTGCCTAAACACGACAGAAAATAATTGATTTTGAGTACCGCTTTTGTTGATTAAAAAATAACTAAGTTTAATAAATGAGAAGCGTTTTAATAATATGTCATCAGTATTTATCTTCAAATTATCTATAGTTGTGCAACACCTACACTTTTTAATTTCATTACTTGAAGAGCGTATTTTTATTTTTAGTTTAATTTATACTGTTCTCGTAAAATTATTATACCTATTTTAAGTATTTTTTTTTAATTGATATGTTTTAAATGCAATTATAACACTTTTATGTATTGGCAACCTGTTCTATTTCAAAATATCCTATTAAAATTCCATAGGCTAACTTGTAGGTGCCCAATATTTAAAACGGGGATACATCAAACTCGAATGTAAAGTCTAAGAAACGCGGCACGTTCAACGTATAAAAATAAATTGTTCCAATAAATCTCGGTTCCCAAAAGTCCAGGAATTCCATACAGTTGTGATTTATACCCCATAACAATTTGGTCGCTCGAGTTTATTTCGTTTTAGGGGCTGAGACAGAGACCAAAGAAATCAGCTAGTACTCATTTTTAGAGTTGTTTAGAGAAAGGGTAAAACGAGACCCTATTACTAAGGCTCTGCTGTCCGTCTGTCTGTCCGTCTGTCTGTCACCAGGCTGTATCTCATGAACCGTGATAGTTAGAGAGTTGAAATATTCACAGATGGTGTATTTCTGTTGCCGTTATAACAACAAATACTAAAAAACAGAATACAATAAATATTTAAGGGGGCTCCATACAACAAACGTGATTTTTTTGCTGTTTTTATAGATAATGGTACGGAATACCTTCGTGCGCGAGTCCGACTCGCACTTGGCTGGTTTTTTGATACTTGTGGTTTTGACAAAAAAAAAATGCAATCTTTTAACAATCTGACTTAATCAATTCGTTCATTTATAACACAACTAGCAGTTGCCCGCGACTTCGTTCGCGGGGTTTTTAGTTTATTTAATATATCCCACAGGAACATATAACCGGGATAAGAAATATCCTATGTAAATTCAGATCATATTTTATATGTTTGCAAAATTTCATTCAAATCCGTTAAGTGGTTTTTGCGTGTAAGAGTAACGAACATCCATACATCCATAAATATACAAAGAAACTTTCGCGTTTATAATATTATTAAGGATGTTTCCTCTATCTCGTCACTATAGTAGCTAGCAAGCTTTGCTTTGTTAGAAATCTTATCGCTAAACAAACGTTTAAAAAAGTTACGAGAAAAAACAAGTTTATATTATCTTTGACATAAAATAAAGTACTTCCTACTTCTAAAAGATCCAATCCAAGAACAAAGTTGCCGAAGATTTGGTAGAGGTGCATCTGTTGAAGGTTGGTTGGATAAACAGTGGAAGAGACCTTTACCGAGCAATAAGACACCATAGATTAATTGGTTAAACCAAATATGGTATATATCATTTTTTAAATGTTTTATAATGTCGGACAGTGAACCCTTTAAAAAAATTACTCGTGATCTGAAACCTGATTCACTGCGGAAAAAAATCCGTCATTTTTTGCTGTTCTCTTCTGTCTATGATCGGAACCATATTGTTTCTTTATTGGAAAATGTTACCGATGAATAATGCAGGAACAGCTGAGGTGTGGCTATTGGGCGATTATACTTTTTTGGGCTTTTCTTTGAAGTCCTCAGTAACGCATTAGTGGAAAGTTTTCTCAGAATGGTTTCCTCAAGTTTTTATTGTATGTGTTGTATTTATTTTCTTCGTATAATTATCATGTGCTCAAGGCTTTAGGTTCACAGTAACTGGTTTCAGGAAATCATATAAAGTATACTTATAATATGATTTATCACACTACAGACTAAGTCATGTTTTCAAAGTTAGTTAATATTCTTGCGTTTTGAGGTACAAGACAATGAACGTTATTAGTGGAGTTTTCCAGAATACCCAGACCGGAGTTAATTGAGATAATTTAGTTTGTTCTAAGTTTACACGACTACTTATGTATTGAATACAGGATTCTTCTTTGTATTTTCCTGTATTTTGTGATACGAAATAACTGGTTATGTAAATTGTCGGTATTCTACGAGTTTTCAGAATTCTGCGTAGAAATCCAATATTTGTTTTCTATTTTTAAAACCCTCAATAAACAAGCAGAATAAGGTTGTATAAACAATACAAACACCCTAAATACGTTGACAGACAAGTAAATAAAGGACCTGTCAGGGAATCTAAATTCGTTATCTAGTTGACGGAAAATCCCTTTGGTATCGAAATAACAATAGGTATTATTCGGCATTTTACCGCCCACGCACAGACATTGCTCAATTATACGCAAATGATTTGAATTTGAATGATTCTCGATAGGTAAAAATAACTCAATATTATAAAGGAATAAAATATTTGTTGTCATGTGTTGTGGGAGTGGTCAATTTCTTTGAACAGAGTAAATAGCAGTCCATTTATATATTCAGTGAACTTAATGTCACTATCGTCTCATTACAAACGGAAAATTGTGCACATTTTCTTTAGGTATGTGGAAATTCCCCTAGCTAAAGGTTGTTGATTTAGCTTTTAGCAATAAGATCGCCTTACCTGGGTATCTTTCCGTGAACATCATTGGTACCTGTTTTCCTTGGTGTGTGGTAAAACCTAATATCTTCTTTCTTTCCTTACTAATTTTTTGCAATTCATAATTATGTCATTATCACCTCAGCCACAGGACGTCCACTGCTGAACATAGGCCTCCCCCAGTGACTTCCAGATCGGCCGATTGGAAGCGGCCTGCATCCAGCGTCGTCCTGCAACCTTTACCAGGTCGTCATAATTATGTAAGATTTGCAATTTCAGTGCTATAAAGCATAGGATAATAAAATAAGGCATAGGATACTTACCGTGCCATTGAAGTTATAAAATCTGTAGGTATGTTACCATAATAAGGACTATGATTAGTATAATCAAATGATATGATAGTCAAAGTTTAACTACCCCAACGCGAGTTTTGACATTTTGGAAATTGAATCAGCAGAATTGTTAAATTGGCTAGGCTGTCTGAATACATTATGCATGCCAGACTGCCTGGATGCAGCTGGACTAAGCTCTGACACTAACTGCATCTATTTTGTAGTTTGAAATAGTTGTCTGACTGAGGCTTTTAGAAAAGTGTCACTATAACTTAGTTGTGATTTTGCTTTGGAGAAACACATGAGAAAGTAGAAAAGATTGACCCTAGACAAGCATAGTTAGATTAGAAGAATCTAAGAAGAACCTTTGTCCTTTGCATAGGTTCATAAAAAATACATCAGTACCTATTAAAATGACCATAAAATTATCTGTGACGAGTTGGCAAGATAGCGCTCAGTCAACCAATCTTGGAAGTATATTAATTATTATTCTAGGCAGAGAGAGATATTCTGTTTATCCGTCCCCAAATATAAATATTAATTACAGGAGTTGCGCCCAAAACTCGCCTGTGAAACAGAGTTCATAGCCCCCTAATACAATTTCCTGCAGACAACGCCAAGTACAATAATAATAAACATCCGGGCTAAACCTCACTTTCCACCTTCCCATCATGCATCTGTAGACCTTATCATAATAGTGATAAAGTAAAAAATCCTTCAGCAAGGTAAGAAAAGGTGGTTGACTGATAAAACAAAAGTGTAATTGGAATTTTCGCGCATGAGTAAAGAAGGGGCCATGTGCTAGCAACCGTGAGAGACATACAACCCGAAAGTTCGGGAGACTTTGTAGCGAACTCTGATTGTGGTATTAGCCGGTATGCCAATTAAGAAAATAAGTAGAGTTCTGGGCCCTAACCATGAACTGTTAAAACAATCACAAATCTGTCAAACATTATCATTTCTGTCAAATTTTGTATGAAATGACGTACCAAAATTGACAGATTTGACAACTTTGAGATTGTTTTAAGAGTTCATGGTTATGGCCCTGTTCTGCGGGGTAATCATGAACTCTTAAAACAATCTCAAATCTGTCAAATCTGTCAATTTCGGACGTAATTACTATTGTGTCATTATCTAAAAGAAGATTTATCATAAAACATGTGATTTGCATAGAATAAGAAGTATTTTATTTGAAAAAATACAGATGACAGTAGTTTGCACCTAAAATGTCGTCCGCTCAGTTTTAGTCGTATCTGATTAAGGCATGCAGCTACGATATTAATCTATGTTGCATCTTCCTTCCATTCGATGAGGAGCATTGGATCTTTCATTTAACGTATACATTTTAACAGATATTACTTAAATTACAGTAACGACGTTAGTTACATATATACTATATACGCAATAAATAGGAAACAATGTCAGGTGCCAATTTTTAACAATACCCTTTTTCATAATACACTTCTTTAGTTATAACTTCTATACTTACAATTCAAGCTACACATAACATACATTTCCATTATTCGCTGACCTTTCATTGTACTGTCAAGCCTTTCAGCTTGTTCATTGTGTGTTGTGATATAGATACGACAATCAATAACTGGGCCATAACCATGAACTCTTAAAACAATTTCAAAGTTGTCAAATCTGTCAATTTTGGTACGTCATTTCATACAAAATTTGACAGAAATGATAATGTTTGACAGATTTGAGATTGTTTTAAGAGTTCGTGGTTACCGCCCTGATAGGACAAAGTTTTAATACATTTAACAAAGTGGATAATGTGACTATACCTATAGTAGGTATTTAAAACTCAATGAAACGGGAATTAGCGCGATCATAATTTAGGTACAAAATGTTATCTCTTTTGCCTGCCGTTTCGATCGGGTTACACCGACCGTGGTCACAGGCTTCACTGAGTTTTAAATTATGCAACGCGAAAGTTTAAAAGGAATTATAGTAGGAGGTATGTTCTAAGGTAAAATACCTCCCTCAACAGTCGAATCAGGCTTAGTATTAAGTTAAACAAACATTCTATAATTGTTTATCCAAGTAGACCCAAATAGTTCACTAAATAATTTAAGCCCATGAGTTTGGGACAGGGCATTGAATAGATAATAGATAAAGCTTCAAGGAATTTAGCCCTTAATTTCGCAAACATTGAATTAAGCCCACTGGATTCATTTAAAGGTAAAAGTTTTGTATGTGAATGGACGTAATGTCTCAAACTATTTATTTAATTACTTGTATACTTCACGGGGCTTGTAACAGGAGAACAATATGTTAACCATTATTAATTGTGTCCATGTGGATAACATCTATACTAATATTATAAAGAGGAAAGATTTGTACCTATTTTTGTATGTTTGTAATGAATAGGCTCAAAAAGTACTGGGCCGATTTAAAAATTCTTTCACCAATAGAATGCTACATTCTTCCAATTTGACATAGGCTACATTTCATTTTGAAAAAAAAATAGGGATCCTTGGTAAAATTTGAACAATGTAACCGAAGGTGTAGAAAAATGAGTCTTAAAATGTCTTTCGTCGAATGCGCTGCCGAAACTATTAGCGATAATTGTCTACCCCGTGCGAAGCTGGGACGGGCTGCTAGTATCATAAAATATGATAGATGAATGGAAATCTATATGAGTGACATTAAAACCATTTAAGTATGTTGCTAGCAACACAAGTTGTCTATGATAATATGATTAACATAGTCTGTTTTTGTAGAGTTATTTTGTCTCCGAATCGTTCACTCTCTCTTCCTCCGACGCTGTTAAACCGAAGACATTGTGTCCGTGTAATTTAGTTAAATAAATAGTTTTGACTGTGCCAATCTTGGACTTCTCATTTATAACGACCAGAAACAGTTTACACACTATAGAAGAATCAAACAAAGACGTACAGCTATCGAAATTATTAATTTTATACTCAAAGAGTGATCTAAGTCTTGTTTATACAGTCAGAATGAAGTATGGTTGTGTTTTGCTTATCATTGTTATCTGCAGTGTGTATCATACCCCGTTGCATCGTACCTCGTCTTGATGTATCGTACCTCAGGGAGGGACAGAGGCCGAAGTTAATCGCCTCACTCTTTCTAATACGTTCCGCCATTTGTACAGTGGAGCAGCAATGTATCTTTCTTCCAAACTAGTTGTAAACTGAAAATGTTTTCCGCTTGTTTGTGAAAGAATTCGCAGGGATGTTAAGAAATGCTCTTTACAAAAAACTCGCAATCTTTAGAGGGAGGAAGATAGCGAGGTATGTAAGGGCGACTCTTTTGGCCGTATCCTGCCTGTTTAGACCGTTGTTTGCCTTTGACTGTAGGTGCTATCTCTTGCAAATACAGTAAAGATTTGAACAGGTGTAAACAACGTTTACCAACAATATGGTAAATTGAATAAATAAAACAATTACGCAGTCCTTTTGTGTGCTCTAAGACGTTTTCCATTTGACACAAACAGATTTAAATATTTTAACAAAGTGTATAATTCCCGACATTATCTGAAACTTCTCTTTTAAACTAAATTTTAAACTATAATCATCATTTCAGCCACAGGACGTCCACTGCTGAACATAGGCCTCCCCCAGTGACTTCCAGATCGGCCTTGCGCGCGGCCTGGGCCCTAACCATGAACTGTTAAAACAATCACAAATCTGTCAAACATTATCATTTCTGTCAAATTTTGTACCAAAATTGACAGATTTGACAACTTTGAGATTGTTTTAAGAGTTCATGGTTATGGCCCTGGATCCAGCGGCTTCCCGCAACTTTTACCAGGTCGTCTGTCCACCTTGTGGGTGGACGTCCTAACTTTTTAACAATACCGTATTATAATTAAAACAAGTTATAAGCTGGAAATAACGCAAATACGTAATTTCACCATAACAAAACTTTATAACTGGTAATACATACAATAAAAAACAACAAACACGTCTTAATTGTAAAACTCTTTGTACATTTTATGAAAATAACACCGCTTTTTTATGAGCAAGGTAATAATTTTTCACTCAACTTGGCAGAAGATAGAATCACCACCTCGGGCATGCCTCATTTTGCGCGTATATCGAAAATATAAAATACGAACACAATTGAGGTAGAAACAGTAAGTTCACTTCACACTACTCAGTTACGATACGTCTAACCTATCTTTATAATCCCCATATTCTAACGTTTGTACGCCAAGTGCCAACCAACCGACCTTCACAGGGGATAGTACTAGAAATTGTAATTTACCGGCCTTGCTTGGTAAATCTAAAGTTATTTATTGCACACACATGAACAAACAAAAAAACTATTCGAAAAACGCATAATATATCTGTCTGGCCCTATGGTTGACTGGTAAAGAATGCTTTTGGCATTAAGTCCGCCATTTGTACATGGTTTTTTTTGTCTGTGCAATAAAGTTTAAATAAATATCTTCTCCATTCCGCGTGGAAAAAAAATACATACGGACATAAAACTAGAAATTTGTCAACTCACTGGGTAAAGTAAAGGAATGTGAGGTTACTGTATTGTATGTATGTTCTGATACCAGGTAGTTCCCTTGATATATTGGATAAAGCTAGGTTCAGCCGCGACGCGTCGCCCCCTGGAAAGTGGTGACAGGCTAAGCTGGGTTTTGCATGAGCAGCTTATTAGATTTTGAAATAGAATAATATTTGCGGCTTACCTTTATTTAAAGCTAGACAACTAACCAAAAAGGTGGACCAACGACCTGGTAAAGGTTGCAGAAAGCCGCTGGATGCAGGCCGCGCGCAACCGGACAATCTGGAAGTCACTGGAGGAGGCCTATGTTCAGCAGTGGACGTCCGCCGGCTGAAATGATGTTGATTATGATGTACTAAGCAAATAATTTATTTTCTTTTTACACAATTTGACACACTTATTATCTCGGACTCTAAGGAATGAACATCCTTATATGGCAAGGTACTAGACATTTTATAGAAGTGTATCTTAGCACACCCATACCCTAGACAATTCAGAAAAAAGTCGTTCTATATCGACCTGGGCCATAAAAACCATGAACTCTTAAAACAATCTCAAAGTTGTCAAATCTGTCAATTTTGGTACGTCATTTCATACAAAATTTGACAGAAATGATAATGTTTGACGGATTTGAGATTGTTTTAAGAGTTCGTGGTTACCGCCCTGAACTATGTATGGAACCGCATATGGCAAAGGCCTAAGGCCCGCCATACACGGACAGCTTAAAGCAGTTAGTGTCGTCAGCTTCCAGCTGCTTCTGCTTAATAAACTGTAGTATTCTACGTACACACATAACTTTGAACATTGACCGTTGAACATTAACCTTAACGCTATCATCCGTAAACGAACGGCTTCCATGCTTGCTAGGATACGGGAGAGCGCCAACAGCATCTTGTTGGTTACTAAAGATAAGCCAGCATGTCTTATCTTTAAGCACTGGATTCGTAACCATATACACGGATCCAGGAACAGGTGTTTTATTTAATAAATTTAGTTTTAACCATCCTATGATACTAACTTATTTCTTAAGTATATTGTTACTAACACACCACTGTATGGATCTTGATAGTGGATCTGAAATAAACGTTTTATTATTTATTTATTATTATAAACTGACTGCTCGAGCTGTCGACTGCTCTCGCGCGCGCTGTTAATTCCACGTTTGCTACTGATCTGAATGAAAATGAAATTGTGGCTTGTTGAGCAGTTAATACCAACTGCTCCAGCAGATATCAATGGCAGCTTCAAGCTTTATAATAGTTTGTTACGAGATTGCTACGATGTACCTTATTTTTGAGTTCCCGATATTTCGGCACTGTAGCAAGCGCCATGATCACGGAGTAACTGAAGATCTTGCGGGTAAGTTCAAGCTGTTGACTATGACTGCAAGAGCAGTCTGTGTATGTTGATCACTGGCTAACTGCTCGAGCCGTTAGTGTATGGCGGGCCTAACTGTTGAATTAGTGAAAAATTCTCTCAAAACAAAAAACGCCCTACAACAAATTACACAAAAACCCACCATCTGTTTTCTTTGTTTCCTCCAAGTGTTCCCATTTGATTATATCGAATCTACCCTCAAAGGACACTGTCACTGTCTGATATATTTTTTTATCAAAAAACACGCTATCGATGTGGGTTTAAGATGATTGGTTTACGTTAGCGTTGGCTAACATTTGCCACAGACTATTTTAAAGACAGTCCCTGGGCCTTCGTTTGATCTTAAATTCAAATTCGCTTACGAAATCATAAACATTAAATCAAATTGTAGGAGTCTTTTTAATATTTCAATTTCAAAGTTTAATTCTAAAAATACACAAAGTACAAGAGACTTAGAAGCCTTTGAAAGAGGCTTTAGAACCTGCAAAAGAAACTTTTATACACAATTTGAAATGTGCTTTCCATAAAAAGTTTAATTTACCGTGTAAGCTTCTAAAAAAGCTTCACTTCAACGAATAAGCTATTATTACTGTGATCATCATACAGTACTTTATTGATTCCACGTATTTATTAAACTTGATGAACTGACGACCTGAAACACGAAATACCATTTTACGAATCAAATAGATTGTTAGTTTTCTAAACAAATTGAACTACAATCCGAATTGCCATCGTCAATTAACTAGCTCGAAATAGAATGTATAAGGGCGAACGATTTGTTTATTTTTATTGGTGCTCGAGACAAATGATTTTTTATTTATTTAAACTTTATTCCGGAAATAAAAGAGTGTAAAGAGGCGGACTACATTACGCAAAGAATTCTCAACTAGCCGTGCATTCGGTTTTAGGAATATTTTTTGGACAAAAAAAAACTTGAATAAATATTGGAATTACCACTTAAAAGGTAGTTAAAAAGTGCAAAGGACGTTGTATCTTCGGCCAGCAAATCTACGTCCTAACTTTGACCTTTGTTCGACGATAGTGATAATTATTTTTCTATTGAATGAGAGATCGATTAGTTTTTTTAGGGTTCCGTACCCAAAGGGTAAAACGGGACCCTATTACTAAAGCTCTACTGTCTGTCTGTCTGTCTGTCTGTCTGTCTGTCCGTCTGTCCGTCTGTCACCAGGCTGTATCTTATGAACCGTGATAGTAAAACAGTTGAAATTTTCACAGATGATGTATTTCTGTTGCCGCTATAACAACAAATACTAAAAAACAGAATAACATTTATATTTAAGGGGGGTTCTATACAACGAACGTTTTTTTTTCCGTTTTATAGATAATAGTACGGAACCCTTCGTGCGCGAGTCCGACTCGCACTGTTTTTTTCCTTTGTGTTTTCGGTTAATTATTCAGACGTGCATTGCGTAACACATTACAATTATTTGGAATTAGATAAATAAACTTATACGTGGGTGTAGTAAAGAGTGTTATGTATTCTTAATTTTAGTATTTATCATTAGTTCGGTCGTTTGTTGATTTTGAAGGTCTTTAATAACTTCTATTTAATTTTTAATAGTTACGTGTTTATTTCCTCTCCTCGTTCGATACCACTGTAAATAAAATCTTTAGATTTAGTTTATAAAACAAATTCGTAAAGATACATTTAAATAACCTTTCGGAATATATTTTTTCTGGTTTTTCATTATCTCCATAGCTCCTTTCACTAAAAGCTGACTGCTCCCGGCATAACAAAATTACATTTGCCATGACATTGTAAACCCGCCAAGGTAATAATATTGTAAAGCCGGCAAGGGTAATTTTACGCAACCGTAGTACAGCCTGAACAGACAACTCATCGATACTAACATTTCACTTCTAAGACAAAATATTGATTAACCCGCACAGACTTCAGTTTTTTTGGGATTATTGCGCTAGCAATATTGCAAAATGACGGGGCGACTTAATAAAAACAAGAGCATGCTATCTAGATCAATCCTTTCTAGTAGCCTTTAACGTTGTCCATTCAAAATTTCGGTTCTGTTAATTCGAAATAACAACCAGCGATCAAAATTGTTTGACAAAATGGTCGAAATTTCAAAACGAAACTACGAAAATCACAAATAAAAGCACTCTTTCTAATATATTTATATAATAAACAATTTAATAGGACGATTTCAAGTATTTTTCGATTACAGATTTAAACACTAAAAAAACAAACTGTCTAATAACAAACACAAAAAGAACTCATAATATGGTATGTGGGACTGTTAACTGGTCAAAAGTTTTGACAAACCTTCAACAATGAACCGATGAAGAAATTAACAGTCTAGTTGTTCACTACCCATAGTACTCTTACTCACTACTAGATGGCGTTGTCTTTGTTTACCCCGCGCAAGCATTTGGTTTGCCATTTATTATAAGACTCCATAGTAAAATTTATAGTAACACCTTTTCTCAATAGATGGCGCTATCCTTAGTTACATCGCGCAATCATTTGTTTTTGTTGATTTGTTATAATGTTCAGAGAAATTTAATAAACACACTTCATAGATCATGCTACATTGTGGTATTATTTCGAAACTGGCTGTTTAATATAACCTGTAGCTCAAGCATCCCATCGCTCATTCGCTTAGGGCGATGGATTTTTCAATCCAATTTGGGCACATTTGACGACGTTAGGTGATCGAATAGGGTTCGGCCTTGGGCACGTTGAGGGCACGTATTTCACAGATACTTGTGCCTGAAATTCAAAGTCAGAGATCACCGATTTATACACATATGTCCATTTAGATGAACAACAAGACAGATATGTTATAAGATGTCGCATTATTGGAATTTCACTTAAATAAAGCTATATTTAACCTGTCAAACTACAGACGAAATCTAATTTATAAATGTCAAATGTGATGATCAGTAAAACGTTTCATTGTAAGTGTGACATTTTGTGAGTTATTTAAATAAATAACGATTCTTTATGGATAAGATAAAGAATTAGTTACAATTTGATTTCACTCTTTTAGCTATAAGTAGATAATGAATGCTGGAAATGAAATAAAGAAATTATTTTATTTATTCGCATATTTTTATACCTGAAGGTTGTCTGGAAGAGATCGCTTCAAGCGATAAGACCGCCTAAATTATACAATTCAAAATGTATTTTTCTCTGTGTACTGCTTGTTTTATGTGGTGTGCAATAAAGAGTATCTATCTATCTATTTTTTTATATACCTGAAACAACACGAAGATGGCCTCGTGGGATATTATGCTTGTCGTGTTGGTTCAGATATCTGTGTTATTTTTTGCATATTTAATATATTCGTTAGCTCTATTTTATTTATTGTGGATATGAAGTAGAGTATTAAGAATAGAGACAAGACTCTAACCGAATGTAGCTTTAAATATGAAATGCTACATTGCAAATTGGGATGACTACATTCGGAAGTCAGATGCGTATTACACTAAAAGCTTGCATAACCTTTAGTTTATTTTTTATTTTAACATTACTATCTGTTCGCGAGGTATCAAAGTAAAGCATTTTTTTTTACCTGTGAATGAATGAAAACATTTCACCGGAATTGAAATAGCTGCGTTCAAAAATGTCTGTATTTTTTTTTCAACTAAAATCTGTATTTGCTTTTCAAACGGTCCGCATTTTGATGTAAACTCATCTGGGTTTAATTTACAAAAATAGGATACCATATATTACAGTCACAGTATTAAATAATTATGAAAATTTAATTATTTTGCTTACAACTTCCGCTTAGTTACGCCGGCATTCTATCAATTTTAGTCACAGTATTGTTTTATTACAGTAGGTAACAGTATTCTAAACATATTTGTATTAAAAGTTTAAGACCCATTTATGTTCCCCTTGTTTGTAAATTACAAGATTGTATTTAACCATTTAATCTTACTTTAACAAATACATAAAGCACGGAACTCATTGGGTTATAATTTGTGGAACTTTTCGTTCATCACCAGCCTTTGAAAACCCACTGCTGGACAAAACCCCCCCTTTAGTCCTCCTGTCTTTTAGTTGACGGAATTCAAAATGTTTTTGTTTCCTTTAAGGCCTGTTTCACAATTTACGGACAAGTTCTGCATTAGTTCTGAATGAGCTATATTTTACTTATCTGAAGGATAAACACGATTTTTGAAACAATTCTCAAGCACTTTCATCCTCTACATATAAGGTCCGATTTTATTAGTGTTCATCCTGTTAACCTGTGACTATATAGGTGAAAAGCAATCGTAAAAACCAATTTTCAAATGTGTACCATAAAAACTAAAAAAGTTAAAAATCAACAACATTGACTTCATATTGCATAAACTCATCCTATCTTTGGTACGTTTAACCATCTGGTTATCCGTCTTATTCCTTCCCCTTGTACAGAGCAAGAAAGAGTTGAAGATAGGTAGTTTATGCAATATGAAGTCGATGTTGTTATTTTGTAATTTATTTTTAACTTTTTTAGTTTTTATGATAGACATTTGAAAGTTGGTTTTTACGATTGCTTTTCACCTACATAGTCACAGGTTAACAGGATGAACACTAATAAAATCGGACCTTATATTTTGATCTTTTCATAACTTTATCTGTGCATAGTGGAACAGGACCTTATTGTGTAAAATGTATAAAAAAACTTAACCTGAAAACATTCCTCGTTTATTATGGCCATTAATAATTTGAATACACACTTTCCACATTCAAACTTAAACAGTTGAAAGTGTTAATTACATTTTCCTCGTTGAATAATTTAAATTGTAACCGTATCTCGAAATTTCGTCTCTCGAGTTTCAGTTTCGTAATTGGATAACGCGAGATGGCGTCGGCTGAGTGCGAATGGTTTGAGATAAATATGTTTCTGAACTTAGGATGTGTCGCGATGAGCGCCTTCGGTGTGGATAAGAAGGCTATCAGATCAGTCAAAAGGTTTTTGACATAACTTTCTATCAAAACTAAATGCGGTAATTAAAGAATCCAAATTTTTTTTCTAGCATAACTACATGTCATCAGCGTACGAAAAATATAACAATGTTTATTGTTTCTGTATGCGTTCCTAAACTGTTCATCCGATTGCAATGAAACTTAAATGAGTTAAGAGGCCTTTTTTACAGTTTAGCGGTTATTTGGTGATTACAGATATTTAGAAGACAAATATCAAATCTGAGGCCGCGTACGTACCTACTAAATAATAACAAAATAATTAAAAAGTAATAAACGCAAAAGCGGTGCGAATTTTTATAAAAGTGCAATCAATGTATAAATAACTATATTGCTTTATCTTAAAAGGTGATCGATACTTTTAAAAAAAACTCATTGTCTTCCAAATTTTATAAAAAATTTGTGGCCTGTATTTTAGATTTACCTATTAAATGACCACTAGTCACTATTTTGCAACAAGCCACATAACTGTCATAATTTTGTAATAGGCCTCTTAATGAAATTAAATACATTTATTTGCCCAGAAACATGGTACAGATAAGGTGACAATAATAATTTTAATTTCAACATGTTTCGTCTGGGTAAGACATGCCTTAAAATAAATTATGCTAACATCATTAAATTAGAAATTAAATTATATGATTATACTTATGGAATACATACAATATAAACAATATGTCAATAATTTCAAACTTAATGTCAACGAGTCTCTTACTTTAGCAATTCACCGAGTTAATCTTTACAATAAAATAGTAGTATAATTAAATGTGTGTAAAGTTTTACATTTAGTTTCAGACAAAGTACCTCGTTAATTGAAATTACAAAGTACAAAAATTTGGAATTCAGTGATTCGTATGTGCAAAAACCGGAAAAAACAACAAACTGCTGTGTCGCGGTCAGATACTGTTAGTGTTGTGTGTCGAGAACAGGTGCGAGAAAATAGTGAGTTTGTAGACAATGGGACGCGTGCAATAAAAGACAGCGAAAGAGGGTAGACCGATATGTTTGCCCTTAACAACTTACCCGCAAGATCTTCAGTTACTCCGTGATCATGGCGCTTGCAACAGTGCCGAAATATCGGGAACTCAAAAATAAGGTACATGGTAGCAATCCCGTAACAAACTATTCTAAAGTACCTCGTGGTTTAGTTAGTAAGCCCAATATTCAGTAAAGCGAACCTCTGATAAATTGATATTCGGTAATTGGATATTATTACAAAGTTAGCAGAGCGGTTGGCTCGAATAATGTGGTTAGTTTTAAGTGTGTTTTACACTTGAACAGTGTAAATTCGAACCGCTCGCCATTTTAGTTATGAAGTGTTTATAGTGTTAATTTGTAATAAATTAAATTTTGCTTGTTCAGAATCAGAATCATTTGCCAATAAATAAATACAACATCACATACATTGCTCTGATCCTATGGTAAGTAGTTAAAGCACTTGTAGTATAGAAATCAGAAACAACGACGGTACCACAACACCCAGACCCGACACAATATAGAAAAGTTCGTTTTCTACAATGACCCGACCGGGAATCGAACCCGGAACCTAAGAGGTGGCGCTACGCCATAGTCCGGCATGAATCGCCTCGCCTCTCGTCAATAAACAAGGTGCTTAAAATAGATCACAGTTTTGTATTAATCTCACTTATCCAGCTTGTTAATAGCTGTTTTTGAAATATAAAAATATTCGTGATCATTATTTTATTGATGTTTCATATTTTAAAACGGGATCTTATATATTGTAGTAGTGTTAGCACATTCGTAGCGGCATGACTACGAATATCCGTAGCAGTCTTGCTACAGTTTTTCGTAGCAGATTTCTCGGCTACGGCTTTGTGTCGTGTTCACTCTCGTTACACGTTCTTTAGTGCTACTTGCAGGTGACATATAAAAATAAATATAGCCTACGTACACACTGAGATGCTTCACCTGTGTCTAATGTCGCTAATTAGTGCTTTATTTGACGTAGATCGCAGGTGTGGCCGATCTTTGTGCGCTAATTTGCTTCAATAGAATAAGACGTTAGGCGATAGCTTGGACGACGGTAACTTTTGCATATCAAAGGGATTAAGGGGGCGTTTAGTGCGTTGTTGTGGCTACACCTACTATAATATATACCACTTAACATGTTAAAACACGGTCACATTCAAAACCTCTTTGTGAAATAAATGTTAAAGTGCATAGTTATTAAGTTAGGATGGAGTAGACAAAATGAGAAAAGTATTGAGTTCTTGGAAGCGTTTTATTTTTATTTTAAAGACACACTCACAGATCACACGCTAACTAAGTCGCTAGACGCTAGAATCAAACGTCAAATAAGTGTGGCCACGCTCTTAGCGCGTAGCTTAATGCTTTAATTTAGTTAACGCTAACCATGCCGTTATTTGAACGTTATGCGTCACGCAGGTGAACCCCAGCAAGAGAGCTACGGTTTTTATAAGCTTTATTTGTGGCTTAATAAATTAAATATGTTATTAATACTTAAAAGTAATTTCTCATTTACATCGAACTGTCGGATTGATCTAAAACTATGTAATAATATGTAATGGTGTATGTGTGATTCGAATGCCTGTATCATATATTTTAATACCATATAAGTTGATCTAATAAGAAGCCAGGATGTAGATAGTGGAAATCTTCAATGGCTCACTCAGTCAAACCCTCGAGTTTCAGCCCATTTGATTTGTTATAACGAGTCTTCCGTACATATGAGATTTTTCTGTCCAAAAAAACATCTTAATTGTTTTAACAAAATATGACTTAAAAAATAATTAATAAAAGTTTTCGCTACGGTTATTCGTAATAGCACAACGATACTACCAAGCTCAATAATTCTTTCTCTGTGCTCGTAGCGTGTTATTTATTCGTAGCAACGCTTGCATACACGAAGCACAGTTAGCATATGACGTTGTTCCTTTCCCTACCGCCTTCATATACCATCGAAATATAGTATATAAACAAATGAAAAGAGCTGCAGTGTATTACGTTTAGTAACAAAAACATCCGTAGCACTGCTATCATTCGTAGTTGTTACTACGAAACGTGTAGCACTGCTATCATTCGTAGCTGGTTCTTTGTTCGTAGCAGCGCAATTCTGTGCTCCAGACACTTTCATTACGCGTCCTTCAGCCTGCCACTTTCAGGCGCCTCGCAAATAAAGCCTAGTGCATTTACTGAGAGACATGTTTGCTCTGGATATTAACTATTTATATATTTATAAACTTAGAGAATCATATAGCTGATGAGTCTAAGAAATATATATCGATATCGATCTCGTAGTGGCGTGATTTGAAAGTCCGGGGATGGGTGCTCGGTAAGGGTCGATAAAAAAAATGTTTTTTTTTTTTATATTGGCTGGAGTCTAGGCATTCTGAGAGACGCTGCTTACAAGATCTACTATCCGTTACCACGTGACACAACGTGGTTGATTCTTTAATTCGAGTAAGCTGGCTCGTATTAGCTGCCTATTTAGAGGAAGAAATGATATCTTAGCCAAAATACAATTCCTGTAATACCTACTACAAAAATTCGTTTGAAATTAAGATCTTAAGATATTCTCTTAGTATTAATTTAAACTTTTATTAAAGAAATCTATTAAGTGAGTAGCATACGTTCTCTAACCAAACACCAAGTTTATCATTATCTAATGCATGTCTCACTTTACTCCCAGATGCATTTTCTGATACCTATTCAAAAACCATCAACAACGATATCCCAGCCAAAGTGCACTTCGAAGCTAGAAGTTGGCGCAGTACCGCCATATTTCATCCGTATCGCTCGGCAAAAAGTTACGAGGTCGTTGACCTCTTGATGCGAAACCTATCAGTGTGCAAGGTTGGTCTGTAGGCATGGACGATATCATGAGGAGCAGATGAAAAATCATATGACTTGAAAAGCATTTGTCACACCTGCTACTTTTTGTCATATTGACTGTTACAAATCACAGACTGTGAAATCATATGTCATGCGAAAATTTCTTTTCATTCGTTGATGACATGTAGCAGAGCGGGTCTAGCGAGCGCAGGCCTTGAGTGCGCGAGCGAGTAGGAATGATTTACTACAGATGCGTGTTAGAAAAAGACAAACATGCTGTGCTATTTTTTATGCCATCATAGGTGACGAACGATAACGATACCGAGCATTTTAAGAGCTTTAAACTTATGACCGTAAAGTTTAGATTCGTTTGTCATGATTTTTGTTACGAGTAGCAGGTTGAAGCCTTCTAGTTTGTTGAATTTTATGCTGAGCGCCGTAAGGTTTAGATTATCTTGTTATAATTTTATAGTAGGGAACGTCGAGCTCGTTTTGTTTACAATGAAATTTCGTTTTATGTGTGAATTATGATTTTATGATGTTGTTTTTAAATTCACTAGTCGCCCGGTGATGAGTGTATAGGTGCATACGCCAATGTAAAAATAAGTTTACTCACACATTCAGGATTTAAAAAAAAATCACATGAAAAATTTTACATTGTCAGTCCCAAGCCTGTACAAGTATGAGGGGAAGTTAATTGTTTAAAAAAAATGCTTAAATAATACACACAAATAGCACATTACGTAGCGCACGAACTATATATGACATTTCATAAAAAAGTAGCAAAGTAGCAAGGAGCAACTGTTCACAATAAATCATATTTCATTTTAAGTAACAAATAGCAAAAGTGTTACATTATGACACTGCGACAAAAAATCATTGCCAATGATTTATCACAGGTGATTTCATATGACAAACATCATTTTGTCATATGACAATGACTGAAAAATAGCAATCATTGCCATGCCTATTGGTCTGTATGACCATACAGTGCAACTTACTAGTAATTATAAAAATAATGTACCTTATCCCAATTCCCACTAATATTTGCGATATAGCGCATTATATAGCAATGCGAAAGTTTGTGAGGATGTTTGGATGTTTTTATATGTTTGTGACTCAATCACGCGTAAACGGCTGAATGGAATTGGATAAAATTTTGCAAACATATACAATAAAATCTGGATTAGAATATATGATACTTGATATCCCGGTTCAATGTTCCTGTGGGATGTATGTGATATACAAACAAACATCCTGTAGTTCAAGCAAACGAAGTGGCGGGCTCAGCTAGTATGTAAATAAAGATCTGACGATGTCATGTCGTATGAGATCTGTGTCCTTAATTTTAGAAAGTCTCAAGTTAGTAATAGTTTAATAGATCATGTTCTCAAAAGAACGAAAATGTTTTAATTTTATACGAGATACCTACTAGGTAATTCTATTAATTGCAGCTTAGAATAGAAGGACATTTATTCAGAACCATGGATACCTACAAGTCGTTTTGAAATATAAATTTATCTCGAGCATCTCGGCGTGTTACGATACTGGAGGCCTAATACGAAAGCGCATCGTTCGTTCGGTTGTATTATCCAATCAAATTAAAACATCCATTCACTCGTATCAAAGGTACGATTAAATTCTATTCTAAGCTGCAATTAATAGAATTACCTAGTAGGTATCTCGTATAAAATTAAAACATTTTCGTTCTTTTGAGAACATGATCTATTAAACTATTAGTAACTTGACAATTTATGAACAATTGAAAACGGTCGGATTTTTTACAAGGCTAGATTGAGTTAGTCATATTTTATCAAAAGATTGACACATAAGACTGGCCATTTTAATTAGTTATGTTTATACGTCCGAACGAAAGATACACTTTCGTGCTAGGACTCCTGGTCTGGTCTCCATACGACAAGTAAAAGTTAAATGTGGCTTAATTTTATTGTTATTCAATACTGTTTTTTTAACACTTTCAACTATTTCTATTGTTATATCTATCATCAGGCACTCCTCAATAGAAGTGCCTATTTCTTGACTAATGTCAACTTGACTTAACTAATGTCAAGTAATACTGTGTAGTTGGGTAAATATCGTGTATCAATTGTAAACAGCAACACAAAACACCCACCTTTTGTCCCTACATCACTCCAAAGCTGTTCGGGTATCTACACACATAATCGAGCCGGCATTATCGGGTCGTCAGATTTGTTGAACAACAAAGCCGACCTCACTCAAGCATCCACTACATTACATCCATCTACTACACATATTCGGTTTTGCCGCCCGGCTTTGCCAATAGGGATGTTGACTAGAACTATTTTTATTTTATAGATATACAGGTGAAAATACATTTGAAATTTTTATTCATTAATTTTATCAGAAAAAAATCAAGTTTAATTAGTTTAGGTGTTTAAATTTCGCGCCTAAACGCTCCAAGCTGTCACCTGATCTAGATGACGACACGACCGTGATAAATAAACAAACTGCTGTCAGACTGTTGTAGCTCATTTAGCCAGGTTTGACAACTTGTCTTTGGGTGTTTCTCACACCGTGACGTCACTTGACGTAACGCGCCCCATTTAGCGTTTGCACTTTGCAGTCACTAGGCTTTCATATTCATATTCATTTATTTATTGCATCACATATGTATAATACAGTAAGATATTATTATATAGGGTAGTAAACATATGGGCCCTGAAAGGGCGTTGCAATGGAAAAAATCGCAGTGTAAATATTAAATGAATTATTAAAATTAAATAGTAACATCATTGCATTTTAAATATGAGATAAATTATTAAAATTAAATTAGTGACATTGCATTGGAAGTCAGAGTACAAATATAAAATAAATTACTTACAGAATGTTAGACCGACGATTTAGTTTAAATATTTTTGATTATTTTTAATTAATTACACAAATATATACCTTCAAAATATGATTTTGAAGCATTCTAATATTCTCAGCTAAGCTAAAAACGTAATATTTTATGTATTCGCGTCGCGAGTTATGTCAACATCCCTATTTATGCCGGCCCGAATATCTGTGTAGCCACCCTTAGGAGGTTGGCTCGTTTGGCGCGCGCTCGCCACGGCTCATCACTCAACAGTTCAAGTACTTTGAGTGCTTTGAAATGAAGATTAAGCTTTCGCATTAGGTTTAATGGACGCTTTTGACGTTTAATTTAAACACAAATGTAATCAATAAAATTTTAAGTCTAATTGCATTTGTTACCGAACGCTTAACTTTCAATTAACACATAATTCACGAAACGACCTTAAATGCGATAAATTATTTAAAAAAAGTGTATTGGTAATATAGGTTGTTGTTTTAGTTTTATATAAGTAGTACGCACAAAGATGAACTTAAGTTTGTAGAAAATATTAATAGCTAAACACCTATACCAACTTACCAACATACTTACCAACTAATTCATCTAATTACTATGAGATGAATTTGCGCTAGGTTAACCTTGAACTCTCTGGTTGCATTGCAACCAAAACTGTTTAGAAAACTGCAAAGACATATGAAACTGTGTAGAAGGTAACCTAAAAATAATATATTTTTTTAATACCAGAGGGGTAACCATGAACTCTTAAAACAATCTCAAAGCTGTCAAATCTGTCAATTTTGGTACGTCATTACATACAAAATTTGACAGATTTGATAATGTTTGACAGATTTGAGATTGTTTTAAGAGTTCGTGGTTACCGCCCAGCAATCATTAGTTTAGTTGCGGTTGAGTGGTCTACACTGGCTGAATACAAAGATGGCTGTTAAAAGAAACTACACAACGCAATCAGTTATCGTCTATTTATATAGAAACGAAAACGACCGCAAGCGATTCCAAAAGGGTTGCTAAGCGCGTTAACGAGGCCGATTCTCGAAGGGGTATATAAAGGGTTGTCATTGTGCCCTACCCTGTAGCCTCCGGCGGTACAATTGGCTGTGTGTAACAGATACGCAGGTGCGGGTGTGGATGCGGGAAATGCGGGCAACGGTGTTAGTACAGTCTCTCATCTATGTAGCTTAGTAGGACTGATACTAAGATAGGAATTTATCTTTTAATCGAACATGTAGACATATATTCTTCTCTTTGAATATTAATTGAAGAGAGTCAGGGACATTGGTTTGACTAATTGAATCCAGTTCCAGTCATATTTTACTCGTGGTCTTCCTCATTTTTAGAGAAAAAAAGAAAGAATAAACATCTTATTATTATTATTCATTCATTATAATTGTCGGGAGAGATGAGAGACCCATCGGTTAAGGTTGATCCCGTTCATTTAGTTGCCTTGATGATGAGCAATTTCAATTTATCGCGATCCTATTTCCAGGATCTTGACCTCTTCGACCACGTGTCGGTCTTCAGCCAAGTGGCCATTTGCACCATGTTTACTGCAAATAAAATCACATCACACTGCTGGACATAGGCCTCTCCAAAAGCAGGCGGGTTGGCGATCGCAGTTGGGCCAATGGTGGAGAGGAGACGCTGCTGCCCGTCTTCTTATGGCGGTTCTCCTGTAGTCGCCTCTTACGACACCCATTGGAAGAGAAGGGGTTGTGCAATTCTTTTAAAGTGCCGGCACCACACGGCACCTAAAATCATGTCATTTCATTTCACAAGTCTTGTTCCAATGAGTATAGCCTTTTCGGGGTTAGCAGGCGGTTTTTGCGCAAGGTGCTCTTAGAATCACTTTCAAGCTACCAAGCGATCAAGACCTTGCTTGATGCTCTCTAATATCCCCTACATGAAACTAAAATCCAATTTTTGATCACCAATTAATTCCAAGGAAAAAACTGTGTCCCTTTAGAGAGACTATATTGTTTGTTAGTTGTCCAAGATATTTTTTTTAAACTTTCGCGTTGCATTATAACTAAAACTTATAATAACGGGTCTAAACGTGACGTATAATTTTCGTCAAATAAAAAGAACGCTGGAGGGTGGCGCTACTTGTCTCCACCGAACACTTATAGCAGTACTGAAAATGTTAGTTCCTATTTTGGCCACCGCTCTTTTTACGTGACGCCAAGTATACTAGTACGTAGTAGTATTGATACTACTTACATTCCTCGACGTTGCGACCGTGATGCTACGGTCGTGGTCACGAGGGGACTGGTGCGCGGCGTCTTCGTCTGCATCAAGCGGCCAGTTCTTCTGCTACCCTCGGATAAATAAAATAAATATCGGAGAGTCCGAGGGTAGCAGAAGAAGGGTAGCCCGATGTAAGTAGTATCAATACTACTACATACTATAGTACGTCGCGTTTAGACCAGTTATTATAAGTTTTTGTTAGTTATCCAAATATTAACAAAACGAGCTCCACATTTCGGGCGGAACATGGTGTGTATATAAATTGTCAATTTGCGCTGCCACCGAAATAAGGTTTGCATTAATCAATGACCACGTGAGTACGTGACCGCTAGTGAGGACACAGATGTGCGAATCGAATCTATGTCGATAACCGCTTTATCAATAGCTACAGGTCTGTGATTAACATGAAAATAATTACGTTCGGAAATGCTTTAGTAATACCGAATTGAATTTATTTAAAAAAAACATAATTTTGGTTAATATCATCTTAAAGCCTTTGTTAGGTTTGTCTAGACACTATTTGTTGATTTTATTATAGTCCTTGCCTGTTCAACGTAATCTAAGAGCCTGTTACCGGTTTAGATGATCATCGATATAGAGCCAAATTAATTTAGGTAGTACTACATAATTATTATAGTTGGTGTGCGCTAATGCTATCCGACAGGAAAGTTATTGTTTTTATAATGTTGAATTATATTAGTAACAAAATAAACACGCCATTGTATTTAAGCTTTCTAAAATGAAAACTCATCTTTCTTTTCACTTTCATTTAATATGTTTGCTCAAATTTGTACCAACAAAACCAATTTATTCCTGTAAGTAGGCCTGTATAAATACTTTTACAAAACACTTTTAACTAAGACAATCCTACGTACACTATGCTATTTAACTTTTCACCAATGAACTAGTTTTAATGATAAAACTCTTCGACAACCTTTACAATAAATAGATATAGTTATCGATACTATCGATGCTTAACCGAATGAATCCCTAGAAGCAATCATGCGGATTGCGGCTGGCAGCACTCGTGACGCGCGCAATGCAATTAGCATGCCCTTCGGCGGCATCGACTATCGACTGCATTTGAGTTTGCGTGTAATTCTGTATCGGCGTGGGACAACCCTATTGGCTATTTTTAAATTGAATGAAATCAAAACTTTATTGGTTATTAAACAAATTTACAGTTTGTATTTGATCTGAAATTTATCGATTGACCTTTTTTGAGGTTTCACTCATCATTTATTACTTGTCGTCTGATAAGATGTCGTCCTCATTATCTTTGAAATGCGTTAGACACCAAACATTCTCACCAACTTGTATTACGAGGTACCAGAAAACGATCTAATCACAACCGAAGGCAAGTCAAATTAGAAAAGTTTTCTACCTAATAGAACTGATCGGGAATTGAACCTTGGGCTTAAGGTCGATCGGATTATCTCTCGGGAATCTCATTTAATCAAATATATATATATATACCTTTTGAACTATTGCTTTTACCCGATATGTTTCTTTTTCTTTTATTAGTCTACCTAAGGCCTCTAACGATGCTTCACGACCATATCAAGTCTGCCGAGACTAACTTTTAACGTGCCTTCGTGATAAATGTCACTAAATATAGTCCGAATGGTCACCCATCCGCTAATAACCGCGGCGTTGGTTACTTAACTTTAGTAATCGATACCAAAGCGCTGCCGCCAACGAGCAATCACACCAATTACCCCTAATCTAAGCAAAGCCTCCAGTAATACATACCTAACTACAAAATGTACAATTTCCTTAACAACAACATTATTGCTATTAGAATAGTTTGTTACGGGATTGCTACCATGTACCTTATTTTTGAGTTCCCGATATTTCGGCACTGTTGCAAGCTTCATGATCACGGATTAACAGATTAGATTATTAGACACAGTTACTCCGTGATCATGGCGCTTGCAACAGTGCCGAAATATCGGGAACTCAAAAATAAGGTACATGGTAGCAATCCCGTAACAAACTATTCTAATGTTAGTGACCATGAAAGTTTAAAACAATATAACATTATTGCTAGTATTGCTGACACCTGTTAGGCTCGGTCTATACCCAGCCGGAAACCGGACCGGGTTAACGCGGATTCAATCCATCGGTTTAGCAATAAGGTCGTTTTTTGAACGGATTCTTGCGGATGCTTACGGATTCCGGCAGCGTATAGACCGAGCCTTAGTAGTGTCACTGGGCATTGCCGTAAGTATGTCGTGAATATTCCTCGCCTAAGAGCGCTACTAGTTGAGTAGAAATAGGTATTCAGCGTATTTAAACACTCGTCCGGACTGACATTAAACACCTAATGCTCCTTTTTTATAGTCTCCTTTGTGATCAACAAAGACAAAATTATTCTAGCTAATTGTCAATAAGAAGGTTAATTAATGTTACTGAAAACTATTGGATCTTTCTGTTCTATCATTTGTTACTAATGACCAATCAAAAACGAGTATAACTATCTGTTGGCGCATTTTTATGTTTAAGGTGATGGTCTACCATATGTTTTTCACTCGCTTTTTTCTATAAGCTCGTGTGTTTGAAGAGACAATAAAACCAATTTATTTCTCTAAATAGGCTTAAACTAAGCGCTTTTACACGTCCCAATATATTTTTTTCCCTACCACTACTTCGGGACAATTTTGGGCTAGCTCCGAGAAGAAGTAACTCAAAAAATTCGGTCGACATATTTTTTTCCACTAGACATCTTGGCAAGCACAGCGTAGTTTGCCCACTAAAAAGTTTTACGATGATGTTGATGTATGAGCAGCTGCATTCTGTATTTAATGAAAAGATGAAATAATAGTATAGTATCGTAGGCTGATTATAATGGTAATAATATATCCCAGAAGTCTAAGTAATCGTACTTAACAGATAAATGTAAAAAAAAAACCTTTTTTTCTTGACCAGTCCTCGGAGGCTTTTGGGATGTTCAAAACAATCGACACTACTTACTTTCGGGACAGCACCGGCAGCATTGTTAATACATCGCTGTGTGTTGTACAAGCTAAAGTTAAGTACATTAAAAATAAGAAAGAAAATGTTAATGCAGCCATAAAGTCTAGTTTCGCGTGTGACCGTCCTGTCGTTTGCGTAGGCGTTTGATGGGTGACCGGCACGCAAAGCACGCCGTTATGTGCCCTGATTACATCTACAGTCTCATTATGCGCCACCAATTTTTCAAACTAATGAAAAATTCATTTGACCTACTAACGAAATTTTCGGGAACGAGAGGTTGTACAGATAATTTAGCGATTTATATTTAAATGGGGGCTGTAGATTCCCTCTAAATACTTAAGGGGTGTAAAGTAACTGTTGACGTAAGATACACAGGCCGAGATGATGTGGTCGGTAACCCAAACTTTTCGAGCACCAGCAGGCTGCTTCTATGACTAATATAATTTATAATTGTTTGTTATTTTTGAGCTTTTATTGTTTTTTTTTTGTGTTTTTAATAGTGATATTATCTAGAAATAAATGAACTTCATCTTGTCACTTATCTTGTTACTTGAGGAATTTTATCTTGTCACGTGACGTCCTCGGTAGCTTAGTTGGTAAAGCACTCGCCCGGCATGCGATGGGACGTGGGTTCGAGTCGCACCTGAGGTCGATGATTTTTTTCAAGTGTTATTTATCTTCAATTAAACCTTGCATGGAATTGCTAAAAACAAAAATTTACAATGTTAACATCAACTTACTACCATGTTTAAATCAACTAGAGTTACAGTAGAAACAAAAAAAAACTTTGACGACACGCAGAATCTTGATAAGTTGTGTCGAATAAAAAAAATGGCTTAGAAAAGCAACGATACATAACAGCAGTTGCTATGGGAGCTTCCTCGAAAAAAAAGATCCCATTTGACCCAGAGAAAAGATAAAAATTGTCAGTTAAATTGAAACTGAGAGGGGATGATGACAATAGTATATAAAGAGCAAGTTTTTTTTAGGATTTCGATGTAGCTTTATCATATTGTATATCAGAAGCTGGTTACATCGTTTTAAGGATTGGCCTAATAAGAATGGCAACTTGCAATATAACTGACACGGGATTTGATTCATACTTCGCTTTTATGTGACATAACTGCCACCGTAATTGAAGTGCTCAAGCGAATACCTAAGCGGCTTCTGGCCTAGTTCCTGAATGCGGCGTTTCAATGGCCCCGTGGCCCCCGTGCCCCGGGTGTGCCCCGGCGAAGGAAATTGCAAGGAAGCTGCCTTGTTTCACTTACGTGAGAACATCTTTACTAACATGTCGAATAAGAGTTGCATCTCTTAAGAATACCATTTACAACTCATCTGTTAATGGTATTCTTATGTCATGCAAAGTTCTTTTAGTGATTACGTTATTTACTTGATTTGTATAAACTTTTCTTTTTTCATCCGACTACGGTGAAGCCAGGGGGAAGGGTAATGATTTTCGCCGTCTATGTAAGTATGTATGTATGTTTGTATGTTCTACCGTAGCGCCTAAACTACTGAACCGATTGTAATGAACGAGGTGTCAATAGATTCGTAATAATGGCCCGGGTGACATAGGCTATATAAATTTTATATTTTTTTTATATGATCTCATAATTTAAACTTTTTAAACTGTCCTCTACCTGAAGGTTGTCTGGAAGATCGCTTCTAGCGATCAGACCGCCTAAATTGTACCATTCTAAATGTATTTTCTTTTCTTTGTACTGTTTGTTTTGTGTGGTGTGCAATAAAGAGTATCTATCTATCTAATTTATAAAGCGTTATATAAAAATTGCTTTCTTCGCGGCAAAATCTCTTAAAGCAGTTGCTAGAAGCGATACAACCGAACTTATTTGATGCCGTCTATTTGAGGTCCCACTCGTGGCTATTCAGCCGACAGATTACTGCAAACAACGTCTATTAAAGGATTCTAGAGATAAACGTAGTTAGATAAACTGCTAGATAAACAGTAAACGAGACATTGCTGCCACTCTTTCCACCCACATCAACTCATGTGTTTCTATAATCTGCAGTTGATTTAATAAAACATTTTAACCAAGTTTTATACTAAAAGGTCAAGGTAATACTGTTATAGGTGTTGCATCAGAATCAAATATAATTGAATCAGCAGAGTTCGGTGTTTAGTATCGACACAGACTATACACCGTTAATTTTGAGATACCCGAGAAAATTAACTAACATACTCAGGTATCGATATACATCGAATTTGGCGAATAAAAAAACGGAACGGCGTACGGCGTTGGCGTACGGAAGGAATAACTATAAATGAAAAAAAAATCATTCATAGTTATTCCTTCCGTACGCCAATATTACGCGACTAAATTAGGTGGATTTTGGTTCCGTTAATGTTGGAATGATAATGATTACTATTTGAATTAGCAGGACTTTTATAGTGCATATTTTTTAAGGAATGTTAGGGACCTATTAAATAAATTTCTCATATTTTTTTTTTTTTTATTCGCCGAATTCGATGTATATCGATATCTGAGTATGTTAGTTAATTTTCTCGGGTATCTCAAAATTCACGGTGTATATACAGAAACTTTAACCTTGACGTTTAAAAAACAGTGCAAAATGGCATACAATATTTTCGAAGTGAGTTCATCCTTTTGTATGGCTATGCAAGAAACCCAAGCGAAGCAACCTTGTCTATTTATGTTCAGGCTTGTCTCCATTCACTCGAGAGATTAATGCAAACACCGCCTCTGAGCGTCATCGTGCAGAAAAATAGATATATTTCATGCCAGATGCTCTGCCTACACGTTTCAAATGCACGCCTTATATGATATGCATTGAAATAGACAGTGAAGAATATCCACATTATCGTCGTTGTTTCTGATTTTTATAACACAAGTGCTTTAGCTACTTACCTTAGAATCAGAGCAATGTATGTTTTGTTGTCCAGTATGTGATGTTGTTGCCCTATACTTATGTAGCTCCCTTGCGATGGGCTCATAATCGTTAATTTTATGATTGTTAGGCTTTCTCTTGAGTGCAATCTAAATCAATGGGTGTGGATGTAGCTTAATAGTCACAATAGTAATTTAGAGGGCATATGTACCGAATATAGGGCCTCTTATGGCACTTCAACATGCCCAAAAATACAGCTTCGGTAGGGCACCGCCGCTTCGAGACTACTTGTCGGCTGATGATGAGTAGAAATATCTCAACAGACTCCGTCAACTTTCTAACTGTCTGCGATAGAGCGAGCAATCAAAGCTTAAAGTTACAAAGAATTTCGTTTTCAGAAAGAAAAATCATCACAAAAGAAAAACAGAAATAATAAAGTTTTAAAAATTGCAACCCGATTGGCTTAGACTGAGTTGCATCATCTTAACTTTAACCTTAACTATAATCGGTGTTTCTGTATGAAGCTTGACAGACTTTTGACGTTCGTTAAAGTTAAAGTAAGATGGTGCAACCCAGCCTTATAGTCTCGGTGATTTCTTTAAATGCAAGGGGATCGATTCCCAGTTTAAGTCCATTCAGAGAAACGATTTTTTCTAGGGGCTATTTGCTTATACCTTACGTGTATCGGAAGATGATCAAGCAAAATACAATATTACCTTCTACTTTATAACACATGTTTCCATCAGACTACATCAAGCCACATGGTAACCTTGTATGTAGGTATGCTTGTATGTAAAATAAACTATAGTCCACAAAATGTGGCCGCCATTTTCGTGTCTATGCACGGTATAAACGTAGCCAAAACCGTCGGGGCGTGAGGCGAAATGCCCTGCTGCCAATGGCGCGAATGCCTTTGAAGTGCCCTAGTACACTAGCAGTCTAGAGAGTTTGTGTACATAACCATGTAAATAATGTACAAGTGTATACAGTGAGCGACGATAGTGTTTGTATTTGTTCTTGTGAAAAATGTCTATACATTGTCTTGTCGCCTTAGAGCAAGTTACGTTAAGAGTCCAAATTTGTTGTATAAAAAGGTTAGTAGTTGATTCCTAATATTAAGTTAGGTTTTTTAATGCATTAGATTTGTTTCTAATAGATGTCGCTAGTCACATGTCTGCACCTTATACTCGAATGGTGTTTTTACTTAGAATCGGACTATAATTATGTGATACGGTATGACAATATGTCAATAATGATTCTTATCATAATTTTATACACTGATAGAAGCTATAACACATATTATATTTAATTTTAAACCTATATTGAATTCTATATTACTGACACTTAAGACAATTTTTAAGTGAAAGTATCTCTAATAGCAGCAATTATCCAATCAAAACTAAATTATTGCATGTGCCATAATTTGAACATACTTTTACAGTAAAATCATAACATTTAAATTAAAATACCCACTCATTGTATTAAATCCCTGTGACCTTTAGCTAAGATTTTGAATAAAATGTTACCACTGTAGCATTTGAAACGCGTGGGAATTGCGGGTAGTTGGCGTGTTTGGCATATCGCACGACCGCAGTGCAGGGAGAACAGTAATCTCTTCTACAGAAATAAGGTACCATTGACTGCCAGATGTTATATTAAATCGCTTGGCGTGACATTGCGATGATGCTGTTGTTGGGTAAATAAAATGAAATAAATAAATGTGCTATAAACGCAGAGATTTGATTTTTGATTTGGGTCAACTTTATAAAATGTTTTTTTTGTAAATTTTCTAGGCTCTGGTAATTTTCTAGGCTTGTAAATTTTTGAATTAAATAAATCGTGTACAATTTCCTAGGATTTCGTATACGATTCTTGTGAAACGAATTTTAATTCGAATGCTATGCTAAAATAGGAGATGCTTATAAAATAGGAGATGCTTATAATAGTGTTTTTTTTCTTAGAAAAAAAACACTATTTATTATATTTATTGTATTTCGAGACCAAATGGTCTCGAAATACAAAGATGTTATTTCCACACTTTGCGAGAATGATAATAATTGATGTTTTGCCTGTACACAAATGAAATTACTGCTAGAACAAAGAAACGGCAGAGATACAACTTCATAACATACAATATACATACATGATTTACCAACAAATAAAATAATGATAAAATATTAAATAGGTATTCATTATAGGACATAAGTGCATAATTGGAGCTGTAAAACGTTAATACTTAATTGAGAGTAAGTTAATATGTTTTTTCATGAATTGTCTGTATTATTTATGCTGTTAACAAATGTAGGTACTATTTGCCCTCAGCATTTCGGTAATGTTGCCAACTTTGCTAGTGTTTAAACAGCAGATTACACAGGTTATTAATGTGACAGACGGCTGTGGGCGTTAGTGTGGCCCACGCATAAGTAGTTAATATTAGTAGCAAGTTTCTTCATTCAAGGCATTTAAGTTGCTTTTAATTAATTACCTATAAAAATTATGAATATTTTCATAATAAATCACCTGTTCTAAAGAAATTAGGTACTTAATATTTTTTAATTCATAATTCTTTCATTCGTCCTATTACCTTATTCATGTATAATTACGGGCAAGGCATCAATGAAAAGAGTGTACGTGTTTGAGGTATTTTTAATTAGTTAATTAAACTGATTAATGAATAAGGTTTCTTCTTTAATTTCAGATGGTCGGACCTCGAATCAGCAATAAATACAGACAAAAATGAATATACGGATCTTATGGTAAGTACCTACCTATTTATTTATTTAACAAAATAAACAGTCAGGTCTGTCTTTTTATTAGACGAACAGTGAGCTCTGGCGTATCGGTCGCTAACTGAATTCTAGTTAGCTGCGGACTGTAGCATATTAGCCGCAAAGCGCTTGCAAGCTTTTACACGCCTCCGACCGCACGCATCCTTCGCTACGAATCAGTTGCTCGAATGAGTCGGCAAGCAAAACACAGAAAAAATTATAGGGAGGCAAATTGGAAGACAACAGTTCGCCTCAATAAGTATGGGGTTGCCTTAGAAAATAATACAAAAAAAAAGTAATTGTTGAAACACTTCTCTATATAAGAGGCAAAAAAAAAGTTTTGAAAAATATATATCAACCGAGAAAAGCTCTAAATAACAAGTTATTTTAAATGAAGCCTCAAGCATTTTTCGCTTTCAATAATTTTCAGGTTTCACGAGAATTTTCTGTCTATAAATAAAGTCTTTGTCATACTTTTCCGAGTTTTACGTCCCAGATAAGTAATCAATGTGTCATTGTGGGGAAATCTTGTGTCTCGGAACGGAAAACAAGAATCTTTTTCTTCACAACTCTCTTTACGAGTTAGGGCTTACGATTGATAAACGGAATAAGTGTAGAAGAAACTTGCTACTTATTATTATTATTATTTCTAGACGGTGTGTGTATGCTTAAATCATCTTACATGCCTCAAGTCTGGTTATTACATTCAAAAAATTTATTGCTATAAGACCTCCACAAGTCTTTCTTAAAGAAGTAATTACTGGTTTTTAAGTAACCACTTAGTGAAGTCATTACGTCAGTAAAAATATCTAATTTTGAAAAATATTCTATGGTCACGTTATTTACGTCACTTTTTCTAAGCATATTCTCAATGCTCGAGTAAAGGAAATGGCGTTTATTACTTGGATAAGAAATCTATCTTTTGACAGTTCTTACTTCCGTCAAATAATTCACTTTAAAAACAAAATCGTTGCTTAAGTAATTACTTTTACTCAAGTCACTCAAACACTTTTACTTGTCTATAAATACGGGTGATAAATAGGTTTTATTTTATGGCTACACTTTTTCTAATAGTTTTCCTCAGGGTGTTTTAAATAGGGTACACTTTTTTTTTAAAATGTGCCTGAATTAGTTCCTGTTCGAACTAAAAAAAATACCTATGTATCTACACTTTCTTCTTTTGATTTAGCAAAAATAAAGTTTATTCCTTATTTTTATGTTAAAAATTCGTTGCTAGTTTCTATGTTTTTCTCGTGCTCCCGATATCCATCCATCAACTGAGGGTTTTATTTAAAAAACTTAAACAATGCGACCTAATGAAGGACCCTTGTGGTATTCCGAAAATAAAAACGGATCGCAGATTAGTGGATATTCAGACTGAATTATAAATATTTAAGGATATACAAATACTCAGTAAATGAGGCCATTGAACGAAAAAAGTTTCTAAACTGTAATTCAATTTTTAACGTGGAATTGTATCATATGATGAATTAAAACGGGTCTTTCAAATCAATTTCAATTTAATCTGTAAGAAGATCTAGTAAATTCGGCTTCGGCTTTGTCTGTAACACCCTGGGATGCTGGGGCAAGTAGTACGATAACCGTAGTGAATCAATTGGTGTTAATCCATAACTCGAGTGCTTTTGCTAAGTGCTTTAATATTCTGCGTGTTTTTGCGGGGCGTGTAGATTGCTCATTTATGAAGCATTGGGTTCGGCTACACGTCATAACCTAAATGCTTTTATTTATTTCTGTGTTAGGCTGACTAGTGTAATTTCTTTTGAATAGCTATGGACCTTTTGTCTGAAATAAACCATTAAATTTAGCTACTTACCGTAGAATCAAAGCAAAGTAGGTACGTGATGTTATCCAATGATAATACGAGTATGTGGATGCCTGTTTCGTAGCTCTGGTCTTGGAGACTTGGTGACCTGAAATCATAGTTAATTGATAAGTGTTGTAAAATAATAATGTAATTAATCTTAAAAACATTTGCATGTTATTGTTAATGGCTAAATGGGCGGAACATAAAACCAATTGTAAGACCTTCAGTGTCCTCTGTAACGTAAATAAACTATATTCTATTCTACTAAACTAAGGTCTAAACAGACAGTTTAGACATCAATAAGTAACAATTTCGTAAATTTTTTTCATCATCATCATCTCAGCCTATTGCAGTCCACTGCTGGACGTAGGCCTCCCCCAAAGAGCCCCAAAGAGCACGATCTCCCGCTTTTTTCGTCCATCCACTGCCAGCCATCTTCCTAAGGTCGTCGGTCCATCGAGCTGGGGGTCGTCCTACACTACGTTTTCCTAGGCGTGGTTTCCACTTGAGAACCCGTTTACTCCACCTTTCATCGGTTCTGCGACAGATGTGGCCAGCCCACTGCCACTTAAGGTTGCTACATTTTTGGACTATGTCCGTTATTTTCGTCCTCTGCCTGATGATCTCATTTCGGATTTTATCCTTTAACGAAATCCCAAGCATCGACCTTTCCATAGCTCGCTGAGTGACATGTAGTCGGTGGGCCAGCTTTACTGTCATATTCCACGTTTCGGCTCCGTAGGTCATCACCGGTAGGACGCACTGATCGAATACCTTGCTTTTCAGGCATTGTGGCTGTTATGATTATATAATTTTATTTGTATTTAGACTATTACACGTAAATTTAGGTACGATACATAAAGTTACTCTTAATAAAGCTTACTTACTCACTCGTCTGCGATAAATCATGTCAACGATATTCGTGACAGCCCAGGGCAGAAAACATTTCAATCAAGGGCTACGTCAGATAAGTTAGAAAAAAGTTTAATAATTTTTGGATTGATGTATATTGTTTGACAACCTCCGTAGCCGAGAGGCGAGCACGCCGGACTAAATATGGCCGCCATCTCGTGAGGTTCCGGGTTCGATCCCCGGTCGGGTCTATGTAGAAAAACGAAATTTTCTATATTGTCTCGGGTCTGGGTGTTGTGGTACCGTCGTTGTTTCTGATTTTTAAAACACAAGTAGGTACTTTAGCTACTTACCTTAGGATCAGAGCAATGTATGTGATGTTGTCTAATATTTATTTATTTATTATTGTTTCGAAAACCCGTGCTGGTATCTCCGAGTAGCGGGCCTTTCTGAAGTTGCGTGATATATGCGAGGCTCCACTGCCGCGGACCGCCCAATTTATAACACTTGCCATTCATCTCGCCCCACTCTCCCCCTATTTTCCCTCGGACGGTGTTGCCTCGATGATTTATCAGATTATTTATATTTGTATATTGTTGGAGATTTTTTACGATGATTATCATGTCCGACTCTCGTGGATATTTCAATTGCTTATTTTGTTTTGGAGTCGGTCGGTAGCTCAGTCGTTTGAGACCCGACTTTTGCTTAGGTTTGTGAGTGCGAATCCTAGTAGGTGCGTTATAGTTCGTAGGTTTTATGCCTATAAAAATTTTAGGACGCCTGGATATTGCTTTATAAATTACACGTAAGTACCAGAAGAACTAATAGACACAAATTCTCACTTTTAAGTTAAATAAAACTGCACAAACTGTACCATACGAAAACTAAGCACACAAACTGTTTCATCTATAAGGTGCTCATGTTTTAATAAAGATTGCTCATTAATTTTCGTTCTCGTCTATTTATAACCCGAGCTTCAACTTGTAAAGGCGTCGGGCTCGTTCCGCTACGATCTTTTTATTTAACACCGAATTCATTTACATAATTGATGATTCAGTTTACATTTAATTCTAATTGTAAATCAATTCGGCCTATTGCAGTCCACTGCTGGACGAAAGCCTTGGGACCAAAGAACGCCAGAGTGCACGATCTCCAGCTGCCAGCCATCTTCCTAAGGTCTTCGATCCATCGGGCTGGGGGGGCGACCTACGCTACGTTTGCCAAGGCGTGGTCTTCACTCGAGAACCCGTTTACTCCACCTTTCATCGGTTCTGCGACAGATGTGGTCAGCTGTCACTTAAGCTTGCTACATTTTTGGACTATGTTCGTTACTTTGGTCTTTTGCCTCATGATTTCGTTTCGGATTTTATTCCTTAACGCGATCCATTTACATGAGAACAATATTATTCTTAATTTAATTTAGATAGCGGTCACCGCGCCGTAGACATTTTTTTTTTCAGTTTCCTTGCACCCTTCAAAATTACGAGCCAACATCTTTCAAGATTATAGCTATGCAATGGAGACTTACAACTGTTTATGCAGTCTATATTTTTAATATAAGGAGGCAGTCTGTTATAAATGTGTGCTCCTTCAAAGGTAATATATTTTGTCCTATCTTAGGCCTCCCCAACATTAGCGTCTTTCGAGCGTCGACGTCGTTGGCACGTGGCAGTGTCCAATCAGCGTTAAGTAAATACGCAAGCGTTGCGTCAACTCTGATTTAACGCTGCCACGATGTCGCCGCTCGAAAGACGCTAGTGGAGGGGGTCTCTTAGTACGTGTGTAGTATGAATAGGCTAAGTCGACAAAGACTCAGTTTGGGAGATTTATGAATGAAATGAAAGAAACAAAACGCCGCGCCAGATATTTGAGCACAGGCGTTTTATTACGGAACCAATCGGCCTGGAATATTCTCTGTAGCTCTAGCTTCTCTGCCGGTAGGCGGTACTTTATCAAGTCCGTTATCTAGTACCAGCTTTTACACTTTCCGATTTTTGAGGTCGATTAAATCGATTAAAACCAATTTATTTCTGTAAATAGGCTAAAACTAAGCGCTTTTAAACGTCTCAATTTTTTCCCTACCACCGCACTAGTAAAGCCGCTTTAATTATAGAAACTGCTCGTAACTATTGCACTGTAAATTAATGCCCTTCTCATCAGAACTACTAAATATTTGTCATTTAACTTTTTGGTGTGAGTAGGTTTAGCTTATTTTGAATAAAATATGTATCGTTGTATATGAATATTGCATAGCACCAGGACTTCATGGGGCTATAAAATTATGTTCCTACGGAGTTTTCCAGTTGCTCATCATAAAACGGAATTTATCCCACCGTTACACTTCGGGCGATTACCAATCACATCAGTGATGAGTGGATTAAACCTTCCTGTGCCATAACCATGAACTCTTAAAACAATCTCAAAGTTGTCAAATCTGTCAATTTTGGTACGTCATTTCATACAACTTTTGACAGAAATGATAGTGTTTGACAGATTTGTGATTGTTTTAACAGTTCATGGTTAGGGCCCTGTTCAACAATGCCTTCATTTGTCTATGTTTTAGTGAATTGGATGCTTGGAAATGCTTTACTACTAGTAAATAATTGACAAAGCTCCCAAATTCACCAAGTCTGGATAATATCGGCATTATTACAATAAAGATAGACAAGATTTAAACACTGTCTAAAAACTAGCCAACCAATTTTAAATGTAAATCATAATTACCGAAACATGTATGATGTGTCAACATTTAAAATTGGTGTATTATTCTTTAGACATCGTTAAAATTAGTATTTCTTGTTTGTAATAAGGCAATATGTATTTTAAAACAATAGCCATAAGGCTCTGAGGCCATTTATAATATCTAATCGAAATATGAAGATGGACTAAAACAAATAATTTTAAGATTACAACGACAGCTCTTTTTCTATTTTTATGAAAACACATCTCAGCAAGTATGGTATAAATTTCGCTGTTCCATTCGACCGGAATTATTCAATTTAAGATCTTGTGATTTAAGGCGATTATTTTTTGATAAATGCCAAAGTTAGGGATTAAATAAAATTCTCTTTTTTACTTTTCCTTGTGGTAAATCTAATAAAATACGACGCCATTGGGCCATTATTCATGGATAAACAGAACCTATTGTGTTAGGGGTCAAATCGATAGAACAAATATCTGCTTACGTGGATACTGTTCAAGGAAAAGGTTTTCTAAGTAATATTTATGTACCAAAGTCTAATAATAAAAAGGTTATAGAGACTTTGACGACAGTTTTTCATAATATCATTTGATATTTTACTCGTTCCAATCCATATTTAGCTAAATTTAATCAATCGATAATCGTAATAATATAATAAATTGTTTCAACAATCAAACCAATGAGCTAGCCTCAAACTAAATGTAGCTTGTATGGACAACAGCAAGTCGACCTACCACAAAATGTCAAATTTTCTCATTTGAAAATGAACTCTATATGTCAGGCTTAAAGTTGAAAATGTATTGGAGTATTTTTTACTTTTGGGGTAGGTCTACGTGCTGTTGACTGTACTATGGTGACTAGATAACTGACTAACATAAGTACTTATATATTTGGTGTGGTAGGTGTTTTGTGGCAGGGCTAAGTTATATTATGGGACGTGTATAAGTGCCCGGAGGAGGACCTATACACAGATAAAAAAAAATCATTTCATTTATAAACATCCAACTTAAGTACAAATGCTCGTGATAATCACATAAACAATTGTCTCTTACCAGGTTTGAACCCGCACTTGGTTTTTATACTCAGGAGCGCGAACCACTACACCAGAGGGTCTTCAAACTTAACAAAGAACGGGTCTTTACTCTTCTGTTAATCGTTGTTCCAATATTTATAGTTTGTAGAGCCGGCCAAAGGCAGTGCCCTGAATAATATGTTCTAATGTGAAATTATACAGGATGTACAAAAGAAAAGGACACTATTGTAAATTTTTGTTTTTAGCAATTCCATGCAAGGTTTAATTGAAGATAAATAACACTTGAAAAAAATCATCGACCTCAGGTGGGACTCGAACCCACGTTAAGGACACTACTTAAAACCACGTGATCAGCTGCTCATATAAAAATTAAATGTTTAGATAGGTGAGTTAACAATATTAGTAGCTGACCCACTTCTTTTAAGTGTGAGAACACTTGTGCCAGGAAAGGTCACTCTCCCATATCATAACATAGGCTAAATTAGAGACACTATTGGTTACAAGTAAATTACCAATAGATAAACTACCCGTGTTTGTGTGCGTGTCATATACCTACATAAAATTTTACTTTAGTTAGCAATATTGAAATAATGCTAGCTAAAGTAAAATTTGTATAGTTTTTTTTTCCTGTATTCTCTTTATCCTGTTTATGCGACTGCCATTGTACTCCACAACAAAAAGGATCAAAATGATGTCCTGTAAAACCCCCCTCCCCCCTCTCCATTAGTTCAAAAATGTATGCTCAGAGGGCGGCACAAATTAACGCGACGCCGCAACATTCCGCATTCATTTCCCCCGACGCGACGCCGCGCCCGCTCGGTTTGCTCTCACTGTTCGCTGGCCGGTTATTATGCAGTCACCCTGTATTAGGGCCCGACTGGACGCAACACGATTATATGTGGTCCGAGTTCGTTGAACTGAAACTTTCTGTAGTTACGTACAGCGGCTAATAAATCTACCCCAAAATGTCAAATTTCCTCGACTATTTTTTAACTTGAAACATAAGCATGAGAGAATTTGGTGCTAATACGGTTACGGGTACGGTACGATACGATACGTTACGGTTTCGACATATCACGGATTTGCCTTGAACGCAAAGAAATCGAGTTCTCACCACCAACACCATACAAGGCCCTTCGTTCTCCGCATTGAACCAAGGCCGAAGGTATGACTGGAGGCTACGCCCATGGCCTTGCCTAAATTAATACATAACCTTAACCCTGAATGTATAAAATATAAATAAATGTACGTCAATCGACACACCGATTGCCATGGTTACGAAGGAAGGTGACGTACATTGACATTATTTTGTTTCGGACGAGGTATATAGTTTTTTTTTTTCAAAGACAAATTAGAATATTTCAGTGGTGATTTGACTCCTAAGATTCAGAACCGCTGGATGCAGGCCGCTTCCAACAGGCCAATCTGGAAGTCAGTGGAGGAGGCCTATGTTCAGCAGTGGACGTCCGCCGGCTGAAATTATGATGATGATTCAGAACCCTTTGTCAACGAATTGACAACCGCTAATTCTTTAGAATTAGTGTCACGTGATTAATCAGTTAATAATTGTGATTTTGTAAGAAGGTTCTGAATCGCAGGCCATGACTAAAATTATCTCGCCACTGCACCTGCAAATGTGGGTCTTAAAGAGTACATAATTAAGCATGTCCTTGAACAAAGTGCTATATTTCAAATAAACTAAACGTGAGTATTTGGTCTATCCCCTCGTTTTGTATAAAACCTTATCGATAATATAAACGACATTGTACTCATATCAGCCTAACAACGCCTCGAAATAGAAAAATCGTTTCAGTGATGGCCATTTTCCAAAACGCAATATCATACTGGTTGAGGAGCAAAGGTTCATACTAGAATATAGTACAACAAAAGTATATGCAGTAGCCGCTTTCAGGAAAGTTTTCACAATACCGAAAGTCCAAGCCAACCTAATCAGCGTGCATCAAACAACGAACAAACGGGCTTTGCGCGATCTTGAACATGTTTTGTTATTTCTATCGCCAAACAGCTTTGCTGTCCGGATAGAAGGGCAAAATGGACCGCGCATCACTGACACCAAGGCTAACAATTAAACACTGTTCCGACCTCGTCTTAACACTAAAGATAGGTAGTACAATATAAGGTCGACCCCCGTAGCCGAGAGGCGAGCACGCCGGACTTTAAATGGCGCCGCCATCTCTGAGGTTCCGGGTTCGATCCCCGGTCGGGTCAATGTAGAAAACGAACTTTTCTATATTGTCTCGGGTCTCGGTGTTGTGGCACCGTCGCGACGTTATTTCTGATTTCTATAACAAGTGCTTTCGCTACTTACTTTAGGATCAGAGCAATGTATGTGATGTTGTCCAATATTTATTTATTTATTTAAGTATTTATTTGTTTAATATAACGGTCTACGAAGCCCTAATTAATGTAGCGTTTTTGAACCATTTGTATATTCAACTCTTTCTTACCCAGTGGGGTGCGGTCTTACTGCATTAATCTCAACTGTGTACACATGAAGCGGCACTTGGGGAACTACACACAAATCTATGGGATCGTTGAAGTGCACTGGGGTGGAACAGAGGAATGAATTCTATTGGGCGTGCTACGACAAACTGCCTTTGAAGATATTGGTGTTTTTAACTCGGTTTAATAATATTTGCAATCACATTACAATATCATATTTGCACGCAGCAAGCTTTCGTTGTATGTTATGTATAATTTTAATATGACTCTTTTTAATTACTATTCACATTTTATTCGATAGTTTTAAGCATTTGGGAATTGTTGGTTTTAATTATAATAGTTATACTACTTAATACTTTTAGTAAAGGTACTTCCAACCGAGTGATCTGGAAGTTATGGGCCTAACTAGCAGTGGACGTCCTATGGCTGAAATGATGATGATGATGATAATACTTTTAAACTAATCTCATGCTCATTTATAACGACATCGTTATAAATGAGCAGTATCTTATTACTTCCATTAAAGTTCATTGAAAAAGGACGTTTTCTGGTTTGTGACCGCATGATAAATTCCCATATCAACCTAGCAATCAAGCTCTCACAAAAATAAAAGCAATACCCGCCCACAATGCCTGTCTATGCGTTCCCCCGCCGCGAATTAGTGTACCGCTCAGAAATCAGACCGCGCGCTCGCTTCGCTCGCTCCGCTCGTCCCGGGAGTCTTGTTTCCCGGCGCCGGTAATGGCGCGATGAGGTGGGCAGGAGTTTATTCATCGCACGCGCGCGGAATAATAGCGGTACTCAGGTGTATTTAGGACTTGAATTTGAAGTTTCAACTATCTGTAGAACTGAAATTCCTGTTCTTCTTCCTGTCTCCTTTTTGAATAAAAAGGTAACACTACTTATTTGTGGAAAGCGAATCATTCGGGTATTAGTCAAAGTCAAAGGTATATAGGCTCTCTTCTGGGCAATTATACACGTCCTAAAAACATAGCTTTGCCTTACCACTGCTGCGGGACTACACATTCGGCTGGTGATGAGAAGAAACGGCGCAAGAAACTCAGTTACATTTGTCAGCCTGATTATTCATGAATGAACAATATTGAAAATCCTTAAATACAGTTGCAAGTATTTTAAATCTGTCTTTCTCCGTTAATAAGCAAATAATACGAGAAGCTCTAATGATTTCTTTAACATGATATTCGTTAAATAGGTTAGTGGGTTTTTTTTATGTTGTAAACTTTAATTAAATATGCTTTAAAAAGCCCCGTCTTAAATAAGCAACATAAAAGATAATATGTAACTAATATATTTGTTTTCTTTTTGTTAGTGGGAATAAATGTTTCTTTTTTATGTTGTAACCTTTAGCAAAATATGCTTTAAAAGCCCTGACTTAAAAAAGCAACATAAAAAATAATATGTAACTATTTGTTTTCTTTTTGACCCTTCAACTTTATTACAATAAATGTTACCTTTTAATGTTGTGATCTGATCTGAGACACAGGCCATTCATCATGGAATCAGCACCTAAGTCGAGTTAAAAAGGATTATCCGTCAATTTTATTTATTAGTATAAATATACATTCCTTGTCGCGTATATCCCTGCCAGCTGCTCTGGTAAGACATAAAGCCTTATTTATTGTCTACGTTAGACGGACCACAGATTATAATCTGAGGAGAATAATAATATCGTACTGGGACACAGAAGGACGTTTAGTTTTCTGATACATTATCTTTCGACATTGATATGGTTTTTCTTCTTACTTAAAAATATTATGCACAATGCATAACCTCCATCACAATGACACCAAATATCAAAAATAGTCATTTGGCCTAAAACTGGTCGGGTATTCAAAAAAGTGTTAGTGGATTTATTTGTAGGACTCATAGAGAACGTAGATAAGCTGAACCAGTTAAAACATCAACCACGCAAGTAGGTCGTTCACTCAAAATGTAATCCAAATGTAACTTACCTTTATAAGAAATCCATTAAACATTAACTGTGTATTCTACTCCGTCCTACTTCTATTGTTTGCGCCCTGCATTTTATATCAAATAGTTTCCCTCAATAAACAAGCGTACAAATAATTTCCCGTTCGCTCCAAAGAGCTGAGCTGAGCGATGCAATAAAGCGCAGGCTCCTTTGGAGTTCATTGGAAGCGCAATAAAACAACTAACAATGGAATGCAACTTTGCCGCGTAAAACCGTTTTAGACCTCATTGCATTGACAGAAAAGTGCAGCGTACCTTTGTTCCATTCCAAAGTGTGAAATGGCGTAAAGCAGTGGTCGGCAACGCGCGGCCCGTAAATGTTTTGTAAATTATAAGTCCTAATAATATCAAAATCAATGCATAAACGAACCGCAAACAACCGTATAGTTAAGTGTGTAAAGCGCTTCGCTCTGCCCGCGGATGAAATGTGCATGCATCAGAGATTAGCTTTTTTTTTTCTTGAAGTTGACATTTAGCGTATTTAATTCATGAGTCATCCTTTTTTTCAAGCCTTTAGTAACTGTAACATTAAAAGTATTATGTTTTAGCAAATAAAAGTGTTAAATAAATAGGTATCTCACACTTTCTGTCCATCCGCGTGGCGCGCGAACCCCGAACAACCGTATAGTAGTGTGGAACCCGCTTCGCTCTGCGGCTCGCGAATGAACAATAAATGAACGACGCGCGGAAGGGGCACGAGAGGGGCGTGGGCGGAACAAACGAACGTTAGCAATTCCGTATGTTTTAACAATTTCAATGGCATTTTCATTTTTTCTATTGGATTTGATGATTTATATAGGTATATTCGGCTTTTGGGGCTTATATCACAAGAACGTGGGGGGGGGGCGTTAGTTTATTTTGCCACCTAGTGGCCCTTGCCTGCCAAAAGGTTGCCGACCGCTGGCGTAAAGCGTTAAATGTAATGCACCGTTTGCCAGTGCTACGTCAAACATTGTTTAACCATGATGATTACCGCCGTCTAGATTACCTCATGTCGAATACCTCGGTAAATGTCGAAAAAAATCGTGATATTTATAAAGAAGCTTATTTCCACTATCTGGATGGTAAATTATAACCATGAAAACAGTACGTAAGGGAGCGTGCAGATCTAGCGAATACGCATCGTGCGTGCATTTTAAGTTCGTGCGCCGCGCGTGACCTGTGAGCTGAGCATGAGTTGCGCTAAAAAGGCGCACCAAACGATTGCAGTAACGTACCCTAACAATAACTAAACAGTATGTAATGCAAACAATTTGATACTGGACACATTAGACTAGAGAAAATATAGGTCAGCTCAGTAAAAACCGTAGCTACAGCCATCACAAGCCTGTTTCAAGCTAAAAATTGGAGCTAATAAAAGTACATTTCTATCAATTAATAAAAGTTTCAGTTTAGGTAGTAAATGTTTGCGTCGTTACGTTTTAGCTTATTATTGAAAATGTCTTTTCATAAATAAATATTTGACAAAATCACATACATTGCTTTGATCCTACGGTAAGTAGCTAGAGCACTTGTGTTATGGAAATCAGAAACAACGACGGTACCACAATACTAACTCGAGACAATATAGAAAAGTTCGTTTTCTATATTGACCCGACCGGGGATCGAACCCAAAACCCTTAGAGATGGGGACGCCTTAAATAGTCCGGCGTGCTCGCCTTTTGGCTACGGAGGTCAAAATCATTAATTTTATAAAAAAATAATAATAATAATTCTCATGATGTTTTTACCCTTTTAAAAATATTTCCAGCACGATCAGAATAGCCAAGCACCATCACAAACTCAGTCTGCCGCGGGTGAGCCTTAAGGTTTCAGCTCGAACGTGGTGAAAGCTCGGCTTGTAGCGTTCAAAAGCTCGCTCGCAGCGCTTGAGAAAGGCTCTAAAGCTCGCGGCTAAGTCGAGTGGTGGAAATAATTGGAGCGAGAAAGCTCGGGCCTCGGTTACAGTTTGTATTTTAAATAGATGATTTTTAATATTTGTAAAATAAAATATGCTAGAGAATTAGCGAATTTAATCCTGAAGTATTTACTAACACGGTAGTCAATATCTTTACTCGTGTAGCTTTCAATTTGTATGACATTGATATGACAAAATGGTGTCAAAAATCCCTTATTTAGATACTGCAGCAATTCCATTAAAAGTATCGACTTAACGAAAGGATTTATAGTGAAAAAGAAGTATATTTATCAGACAAAAAATGTGTGCGTGTACTAGTGTACACACGTAAGAAGTGAAACAACAAAAGAAAAAGATGGCGCGTAACGGAAAAATGTGACGCGTAACCGAAAAATGTGACGGTAAATTTTTTTCCAACGCCGATAAAGAAGTTTCACTTCAAAAATATTTCTGATTTAGATATTTATTTGTGTGTGTGTGAGCATACTAAAACATGGACCTAGTACTATAGTCGTAGCATCCTCGTAGCATAGTTCGTAGCACCGTGGCTATATTGTCATTAGTTGCAGGTTTGTTATCTTTGCCCGTTTTCTGATTTGTCGGTGCAGCAGCGACGCGACATCAGCATGCTCGGTATACGCGGTACAAAAAGCTTTCCGAGCACCTATATTTTAATGGAGCGTTCCTGATTGGCTCGGTATGCGCGGGAGCGCCGCGGCACAGATTCCATAATTTCTGTACCGCGTATACCGAGCTTGCTGATGCTGCGCCGCTGCTGCGCCGACAAATCAGAAAAAGACCTAAGACCATAGCAACGCTCAGACATTGTTCACTGTCGGCAATCGTTGCGCAGTTTATAGCTTTTCCATACATATTCAAATTTTCTATGTCAACAAACCGTATGCGTTGTCTCCGAGTTCGCTGACTAACAGCATTTAGCGGCGACTGCGTACTTTACTACGCAATGCGAACGCTGATTGGCTACGTAACCGAACAAGCGTAGCGAAGCACTTTTATTTATAAAGGTTACAAAAAATACTCATCTATTTTATTGCTATAAATCAGTGTATATAATCGAAAACATCCTTGAAAAATAAAATAAATATGTTTATTTAAATAAGAAGTTGTCTCGTAGCAAAAAATTCTCTGATATCCTAAAATTCCCGCTGGCTCCAAACATTTTAGGTTTATTACTAGTGCGCCCGCCGATCTCTTTTGCACATGACATTAGGCCTTTGTTCGCCGGATTGGTCTAATACTGACACTAATTGGAAGATAACTAGCTAAGTGTTTTTATAACCCTGTATGCATAGAACAGTCGCCCGCTCAACGCATCGCATCCAGTGTGAACATTCATAATTCCTACATTTCTCTAATACTGAAGCAGGAAAGTGACGTATATAGAGGCCGATTAGCCCTCTTGAACTGTGGCGCATGTCAAGTGCCCTCTACAGCGCTTTGCGTGTGACATAGTCTACATACGGTGAAACATGAAGCTGGTTGTTTACGAGGATACTAAAACCCGGTTTCTGTAGGCAATGCTTTTAGCACTTGTGTTATAGAAATCAGGAACAACGACGGTACCAGAGCGCCAGGACCCGAATCAAAAAACATGGCAATGGCGCTTTCCGGGTACGAATGACGTCAATTTATTAACCCCTTGTGCCAAAAATGAAGTTCTAGTTTGAACCTATAGATATCCCATTGTTGACATGCTTTATTATCTTCACTCATAACTATGTAATCAAATATTGAAAGTCAATTCCAATTTCTTCGAATTGATGTATTGATCTGGAACTTTTTAAGTAAGTAGGTATGTGCAATCGGATAACAATCAATCATACTCATTGAAACGGGAATAAACGCGATCATAATTTAGGTACAAAATTTTACCTCTTTTGCCTGACGTTTCGATTGGGTTACACCGACCGTGGTCACAGGCTGACTGGAATGGAACACAGGCGATGTCTTAACTCCGTATGAGAGACAATGAGTTTTAAATTATGCAACGCGAAAGTTTAAAAGTAATTAATCAATCATACTATAATTCGATACCTTCAACCTGATCTGCTAATAGAGTCAAATGGTGGATAGTGGAAAGTAAATCCTTCGGATTTGCTTTCATTTATTTATTTATTTAAACTTTATAGCACAGATTAAAAAAAAAATACAATACTTGGACTTAATGCCATGAGACATTATCTTCCAGTCGACCATTAGGCTAAACAGAGATGTTTTGTGGGCGGTGCGATATAGACACACAATAAAAAATATATATAGATCATTTAATTATACACATAAACTAAATACTATCATCATACATAGACTACATAGACATTTTAGGACTAGGTCCTAAAAGCATTTAGGTCTAGGTCTATTCCTAAGGATCTAGGTCCTAATATATTTTGGACAAACATACAAAGCCGCTGTAAAACCGTATTACTATGTGAATCAAGTCGGGTGCTCACGAGGGTCGCGAGTGCGGCACACATGTCGAGTGGCTGGAGATCGTCTCGTATACGACACGGGTCTCGCACACTGGAGTCGTGTAGCCTAAATATTTGCCGCAGTTTACATGAACATGTATGTTACATACGCTATTTCACTTTGTTTTCTCACCCTTTAAGTTTAATGTTTTTGTGTATACAGGGTGTCCCCTAAATCAAGGTCAACCTTGTTACCACATTTTCTATACATCATGGGGAACAAATTTTGTTTTATCACTTTTGCAAATTTGCATGAAAATTTATCGACTTCCCATACAAAATTAACAAATTAGTCAATTAGATTTGTAAAGACAGTAAAGAAAAACATATGCATAATTTAAAAAGTGATAGAACAAAGTTGTTTAATATGATGTATAGGATATGTGGTTACAAGGTTGATTTACGGGACAACCTGTATATAAAAGGCAACCGTTACTGACTGACTGATCTATCAACGCACAGCTAAAACCACTAAACGGATTGCGCTGAAATTTAACACACCTATAGCTATTATGATGTAGGCGTGCGCTATGAAAAGATTTTCCAAAACTTACGTGGTAAAACGGGGGTTCAAATTTTGTATGGAACACCAAGATCGAGAGGTTAAACCTTAAACTAAATAAAAAATATCTGGTTGACGAAAAATAAGTTTTGTAGAGTTTTTAAGGGTTCCGTAACCAAAGGGTAAAACGGGACCCTATTACTAAGGCTCCGCTGTCCGTCTGTCTGTCCGTCCGTCTGTCTGTCCGTCTGTCACCAGGCTGTATCTCATGAACCGTGATAGCTACAGACTTGAAATTTTCACAGATGATGTATTTCTGTTGCCGCTATAGCAACAAATACTAAAAAACAGGAAGTCGCGAGCAAAAACTAGTAAACGATTAAAAAAGTTTATTCGGCAACTATAAATACAACGATAAACTGCTGATAAAAGTATCAAGAATACTTGTGCCAGGTACTCCCGGTTCGCTCGTCTATTCGAAAACACATCTACCTACGGGTTATCGCTGTTCAGATAAGTGACAAGATTGTTTCCAATTCAGCTGCTTCATCCTTAAAATAGTCCTTCGCCCTTGAAATAGAACCTTTAATGAATAAGTAAGTTCAATCTATATGTAGATCAATTTACAAAGTAGAGTTGAAATTAACATTTTACAAAATTTCACAAGAAAAACTAAAGCTATTAATTGCTTGTCGTGCCTTGAACTTGCCTGATAAACAAATTAAAAAAAATATTAAGATTTTAATAATACCCCAAAGCGTATTTTAAAATGATTTAAATTTTTTCTAATGAAATAAATTTTAAGATACCAAATTGAAGAAAGGTTTATATTACAATATAATATAAAGTTAAGTTTATACCAAGTTAACAACATATTGTAACATTTTTAGCATCAAAAATGAAGAAGATAATTATGATTTTTAATACTTGAAAAAATCGACCGCCTCAGTTGAGATCCGAACCCACGACCATCGCATACTGGGCGAGTGCTTTTCCAACTAAGCTCTCGAGACCCTAGCTGACATGACGAAATGAGCTGAGACGATCGATTTTTTTCAAGTATTAAAAATCATAAATAAATCTCGCATGGTAATTGCTACAAAAAAAGAAGATAATTAAAATTATCTCTAAGGTCCCGGGTTAATTTCCGGTCGGTCGGATGCAGAAAACGAAGTTTTTATAGTGTCTCAGGTCTAACTAACTGTCTACATCATAACCTACATTAAAATAATAACCTAAATAGAAGCAGTTTCATGAAGCAAGTCAACAAAATAAATATATCTCTACATGCCAGCCAAAAAGCTGTTTATTCTTGCATTTCAATTAATACGAGATCATTCGTCTGCTTCCATCAGTTTGTCGGATAAATATTTGCAAGCCCGTGTTTATATTATGCACAATGGATGATTACGTGAAGCCATTTTAAACAGTTGTGTTAAAATAGCATTGGAGCGTGTATGCCCTTTATCTATATCTATACTAATATTATAAAGAGGAAAGATTTGTACCTATTTTTGTATGTTTGTAATGAATAGGCTCAAAAAGTACTGGGCCGATTTAAAAAATTCTTTTACCAATAGAATGCTACATTCTTCCAATTTACATAGGCTACATTTCATTTTGAAAAAAATTAGGGATCCTTGGTAAAATTTGAACAATGTAACCGAAGGTGTAGAAAAATGAGTCTTAAAATGTCTTTCGTCGAATGCGCTGCCGAAACTATTAGCGATAATTGTCTACCCCATGCGAGGCCGGGACGGGCTGCTAGTTTATTTATATTATTAGAATCACATTTAACAGTCACCAACACGTAGGTTTAAGATTTATGGCACTTAGCTTGACTACAGTCTTCGACATCTAATCTCTAATCTAATCATCTTGGCGACCGTCTGGTGTAGTGGCTCGCGCTCCGGACTACAATGCCTGGCGGTTGCGGGTTCGAATCCCGCGAGGGGCAAATGTTATTGTGATGAGCACGAGCATTTGCACCTAAGTGATGGATGTTTATAAAAGTATTTCAGTATGTTTATCCGTTATCTAGTCGCCATAGCACAAGCTTTGCTTAGTTTGGGGCTAGATAATTGGTGTGATTTAAAAAAAGAAAGAAAGAAAGAAGATAGATCTAATAGGCCCGTTTTGACACTTCGATTTAAATTTTACGACGTAGATCAATTTAAGTCCTAAACTGAATTACAAAAAGAGATGATGGTTCGATTTTTTTTATTGTGTCATAAACTTGATGATAGTATTACATGCCTACCTATGTTTGGAATATTTAAATCCGACACCGCTTCTTGTATTTTATACTTTGTTAAAATTATATTAAGGAACCTCCGGGTCTGTTATCATACCGAACTAGTTTTTAAGTGTACTTCCGGCCGTCTGAGCCAGAGTCCTAGAGGGATCTCGCATATCTAGGCTGATGACGAATCGTAGGTGACGCCAATATTCCTAGGTTTCATCGTTTGTGACGCAAGAGATTTTTTGAAAATTGAAAAAAACCTTGCTCAGACAGCCAGAATTTCACGTTTTTCGACACTCTGGATCTCAAATTCTAGAGGGTTTTAAGGCCCTGTTTCTTATGAAACCTAGGTACATTGGCGTCACCTACGATTCGTCATCAGCCTAGATATGCGAGATCTTTCTAAGACTCTGGCTCAGACGGCCGGAAGTACACCATTTTAACATGTTTGTATATGACTGTATGAGTTCTAAATAAATAAATTAAAAATTATAATAATAGACATACACGAACTATTTATTTTCTTATTACTTAACTCTTAACACATGTATTAGATGACCAGGGACGTGCGGTGCATATCGGCAATCAGGCAGTGCCTACCTAATAAATGAAATGAGGTAGGCAGTAGGTACTTACATATAAGGTCCGATTTTATTAGTGTTCATCCTGGTAACCTGTGACTATATAGGTGAAAAGCAATCGTAAAAACCAATTTTCAAATGTGTACCATAAAAACTAAAAAAGTTAAAAATCAACAACATTGAGTTCATATTGCACAAACTCGTCCTATCTTTGCTACGTTTAACCATCTGATTATCCGTCTTATTCCTTCCCCTTGTACAGAGCGAGAAAGAGTTGAAGATAGGACGAGTTTATGCAATATGAAGTCGATGTTGTTATTTTGTAATTTATTATTAACTTTTTTAGTTTTTATGATAGACATTTGAAAGTTGGTTTTTACGATTGCTTTTCACCTATATAGTCACAGGTTAATAGGATGAACACTTATAAAATCGGACCTTATATGTGTGTTATTGGTGAATACCGTTGATTTTCATTAACAAAACACATTTGTAAGTGTCTACTGCCTACCTCGAAATAAAACCAATGCCCGCCACTGTAGATAACTCACTTTTTGACAAGCGTGGCGCAATTGTAACTTTCGTAGCATCTCGTAACTACGAACCATGTGGTTCGTAGCAGCATCATAGTCGTCGTAGCTCGTAGCAGTCTTAAAGTTCATAGCTAAATTATAGATCAATTTTTAGACTTAGACGTTTCTGGGAAAACTACTATAATTCGCGCAAAATCATAAGCTATAAAGGTCCTAATTTATTACTTACGTTCTTCTAGAGGCTGATTCTTTGCTCTAGTGCACGAACTATTTCTAGAAATATTTCTATACTGAAATCGTAAAAAAAAGGCTTACAACTATCTACTATCGGTGCCGCTGCACCGATGTTGAGCACTGGGCTAAAGATGCGCAAAAGACTATTACGATTAAGTGATTGGCTAGTCGCACGACGCGCCGGCACCGCCGCCAACCGGGATTGGTTGTTAGCTCCGCGCACACGCGTCTCTGATACGATGATCATCTCGTAAGACGCGCAAAACGATTTCCACTCTTTGAACCAGTGCTCAAAATCGGTGCCGGGTACTTACGATTCTGTAAACAAAACCGCGCTCACTTCGTCGCTGCACTCGCTCATCAACGATAAATAATATGAACCTTCTTACTAACAAGATAGAGGCTATGTTCGTTTGTACGGCTAAGTCGAGTTTTAGAGCGAGTCCGTTGCGTTTTTCTTAGAGAATCGACCGCTAAACCGCCAACCAGCTGACATCAGTTTGTACAAAGACGTGTTAAGTTGTTCTATTTGCGCAAGAATTACACCCTAAAACGAAAATTAACTAATAATTGAGGAGTATTTTATTGTATTACTCGATATTTTTTCAAGTTTACTATGAAACTAAGCAATACACATTCACTGTTTTTCAATCTCGTGTTTATATTATGCAAATTTGCTGTTTATTGGAGCCAATTGAATTCTGTGTCGGAATTTTGCCGATACAATTGGTTTGCATTGCTATCAGTGGCGGGCATTGGTTTTATTTCGAGGTAGGCAGTATACTAAAAAAATGTGTAGTACTTAAAAATGTGCTTTATTAATGAAAATCAGTGGGTTTTTACCAATAACACACATTTATAAGTACCTACTGCCTACCTCATTTCATTTATCAGGTATGCACTGCCTTATTGCCTATATGCACCGCACGCCCCTGATTGCTATTGAATGCCATTTGCTCGTTATTCACTCGCAAATACAAGTTTTGGTATTTGTAGTTAAGGTTCAATAAAATGTGTATCAATACGATATCGCTTTGTGTACCTATGATTAAAATATTATAACCCATATTCATTTTGCAGTCAAGTAATGTACCCGTATGTAAAAAAGCCTCTGTGTCGCAGTTAAGAGACTGGATTAAATAATTTATTATTTTATGCAGATAATTAACAAAAAATAAAATAATTGATCGATCTAGATGTCATTGGGTGAGGCTTATGTTCAACTGTTACTGGCATATGGCTGAAATGATTAATTGATCAATTTGCTAGCAGAAAAGCCTAACCACTGATCACATAAAACAATTTTGGAATAAAAAACCGGCCAAGTGCGAGTCGGACTCGCGCACTAAGGGTACCATTATTATCTATAAAAACGGCAAAAAAATCACGTTTGTTGTATAGGAGCCCCCTTAAATATTTATTGTAGTCTGTTTTTTAGTATTTGTTGTTATAGCGGCAACAGAAATACATCATCTGTGAAAATTTCAACTTTCTTACTATAACGGTTCATGAGATATAGCCTGGTGACAGACGGACACTGTCTGTCCGGAGATACATACGGACAGCGGAGCCATAGTAATAGGGTCCCATTTTACCCTTTGCTTTGGGTACGGAACCCTAAAAAGCGGGATTTGGTGAAATCGGTGAAATATAAAAACTCTTACTAAACCAATTTACGATTACGAAACTGAACACAAAGATAAAGCTCATACCTCTCCTCTTTATACTCCATGCAGCAAATATCAGCCCACTCCTTCTGCTTACCCTTAGCCTAAACCATTTTTAAATTGCCACATTTCACGCGCTTTGAAAATGTAGATTTTATTTTTCCAACACGCCAATCCTTTGCAGAGAATTTTCTATTCAAGTTTATTTTGTATCGATTCGTAGGAATATTGTGAAGTATAGGTGAAGAGGGTAAGACTTAGCTCTTTAGTTTATCTGCTATTTAAAAGATCGCCCTTGGGATTCCTTAAACTACTTATAGTATAAAAAACTCTACTCTAAATAATTTTAATCCGATTATTTAGAAGTAATAATCGGATTAAAATTATTTAGATTAAATTACGCTGGCTCTGACAGCGAGAACCACTTGAAAGATTTCGTCGAGTCGGCTAACGTCTCGGTAGCTTAGTGGTAAAGCACTCGCCCGGTATGCGATGGACGTGGGTTCGGATCCCACCTGAGGCGGACGATTATTTTTTTCAAGTATTAACAATCTTATTTAGATTACTAAATAAATATCCTTGGGGGCCATCCATAAATGACGTCAAAATATTATGAAATTTGTGTGACGTATTTTATGGATGGCCCCTTGACTATAGAAATAGTATTATCGCTAAAATTTAAACGGATTGTCTACAGTGTTGTACCACACTCGTCTAATAAAATATTTCTCTCTCTCTCTCTCTCTCTCTCTCTCTCTCACTCGTAATTCATGGAACATCTACATTTGTAGATGGTTCTCGTATACTTATGCTACTTTTACTATAAACTATCTGTATGAAACTTATTACATAGGGTTGTTGCAATTTTACATGATCTCCGAAACAACTGAACATAAATTTTTGAAAATAAAATATAGGTATTTTCTTTGCTTTGCTTGCATTGCTTGTAGATTACAGGAAAACCAAATCCAAAATCATTATCCTCTTTCGCCGCGTTGCTTCGCCGTAGTCGCCGCGCCGCTTCGCCGCTACGCCGCTTCGCCGTAGTCGTGTAAAAGCAGTAATCATGCTACCTTATCGTATTTAACTTCCCTCAAAAAATTTAGCATCAAACAACGCGTACTTATGCTGATGATCGCAGTACCCCTGCTTCAAACTTCTGCCTCGTTACGATAAATGACTTTGATACACATAATCGCAACATTTGTAGAGATAAAAGAAATTATTAAAATCACCGGTAGCGCACTGCTGTGAAGAGGGCACATTTCGGCCTCAACGATATTCCAAAAAAAAAATTAATTCAAGTGGAGTTTCGTTCCGTCTCTAAGATCAGTCGCAATTTGTTTGTTGTTTATTATTATTTAGTGTTTCAGATTCCTCTTTTAGTACAGATATATACCTACAAATAAATATTAAGCAGGGTACTTACCTAAGCATGTAACGTATCTGATACTGCATCAAGTGATGAAGTGAGTACGTCGAGCCTCTGCGAGCCGCTCACGTGTGGCGCACGTATCAGATACGTTACATCTTACATGGCTAAGTGAGAACCCTGCTTTACACGTAATAATACACACTTTTATATTAATCGGACTCGGCAAAAGTAATTAAATGAGCCCAAAACACAAAGGTTATACGTAGTCATTGAAGAATTCCACTATCTACCTCGTGGCTCCATCATCAGATCAGCACGATGGTGTCAAGTTATTTTATCGTCAACCGAACGTCATATACTTACATGGTTTTAAAGCGATACGTCAGTTAAAAACTAACTCCAAGATTTTACATAGAAAATGTGTTGATAATAAATATTCTCCTAGCAAATAATACTTATTACTAATAAATAATACTTATTGTACCGTGTCTCTAAGTAAATAAATGATTTAATTTGATTTGAAATATTACCACGTGGCCAAGTCCCAATATAGGACATCGATAAATATTATTTCGATTTCTATATCATTAATATCTCGTACCGGCAAGTGCAGCGTGGGACGTCCACCCACAAAGTGGTAAAGGTTGCAGGAAGCCGCTGGATGCAGGCCACTTCCAACCGGCCAATCTGGAAGTTACTGGCGGAGGTCTATTTTCAGCAGTGGACGTCCGCCGGCTGAAATGATGATGATGTATATATCATTGAATAAAGTTGTAGTATTTGAGCACCAGAATCAGCCACTAAAAGGTCATTACATGTGGTTTAAATAGTTATACCGTGGGCACATAGGGATTTAGAAGTAAATAAGAAACTAGCGAAAGCTTTAGTAGGTAATTTTCCCTACGGTTTGCGACATTTCGAATAGTGTTTAGAATATTTAATCATACTTTGCTTAGTGGTCAGGGTTGTTCTACGTACCATACTCCGCGTAATTATGGAGTGTGCGGTGCGGTCTTGAAATGAAATGAAATTGTTTATTCTGTATGTAGGCCCTCCTCCGGGCACTTATACACGTCCCAAAATATAACTTAGCCCTACCACCGCTTCGGGACTACATGCAGGGTTCATTGCAAAGGAGTGCCAAAATTTTAGGAACCACTCAGAATCAGTAACTAAATCGATCTACGATATAAACGATCTAAAAAACAAACTTTTTTTTATTACTATCCGCTGTTCAAAGATGGTATAATCTTGCCTCATTCATAAAAAATACGCACGCACTATCTCTGTGCAACTTAGAACTGCAAAGTTCAATGCAATAATATTCACAATGGCGCGCGAAAACCTATCTTAGCCTTTTCGATGTAGGGTACATTTCTAACAGCAGGAGCGTCCGCGCATACCAGAGGTTCAAATTGACAACATATACCATAAGCAGTGCACCTCTAGATCTTATTTTTAAAATTTGGCACCCCTTTGCAATGTAACCCTGTATAGGCTCGTCTTACTATATCTACTTGTACTGTGTCCCAGACCTCTCTGCCTCTGCCTTAATGTTTGCAAATAATCAGCATAATGGCTTTACATTTTCTCTTGATGGCAAGATGTTGAATTCATTGAGGAATTACTGTCACCGTTGTTTGTTGTTTTAAGAATTTGTATTTAAATAAATTATTTAACAAACGCTAATAAGAAAACAAAGCCCAATTAGTGTGCGAAGCGGGGAAATAAGAATAAAAAAACAAATCATGCTAATACAAAGAGGTACAAAACATAAAAACCGGCCAAGTGCAAGTCGGACTCGCGCACGAAGGATTCAGCAGCATTATCTATAAAAACGAGCAAAAAAAAATCACGTATGTTGTATGGAAGCCCCCTCAAATATTTATTATATTCTGGTTTTTAGTATTTGTTGTTATAACAGCAACAAAAATAAATCATCAAATTTCAATTGTCTAACTATCACGGGTTATGAGATACAGCCTGGGGACAGACGGACAGATAGACAGACGGACAGCGGAGCCTCAGTAATAGGGTCTCCTTTAACCCTTTGGGTACGGAACCCTAAAAATGACAACCATTTTTGCAGTCATTACTTTGTTTATGGACCATAAAAAATATGTTAATGAGTTTCTGAATAGTCAATTAGGACTTTTAGTCATATCTCAAATCTGGGTTTGTTACTGTCACCAGCAATAAAGTCGAAAGATACTTTGTCGAATTCTTGCTGCTTTGCAAAATGTTTAAAATGAAAGTGATCAATAATGTTTTTGATTTATAATTTATGCTACGTGTTGTCTGTAATTTATTAATCGAATACATAATTAAACTTAATGACCTCACTGAGAATTCTTCGCTATTAATTTTTTTATTCTTTATCTAGTTTGAAAACAACTAAGGGATGCATATTTTGGTCTATAGTTCAGCGCTTAAGTTTTGTTTCAACTGTATCTTGTTTTGTTTTTTTTAACTATTAAAACACAGAAAATAAATATCTTTGTCAACTGTCGACATAATAATATCTTTGATAGATACAGTAATGTTATTTAGCGATGGCATTTCTTCCTCTAAGTATATTGTTTATGATTTTTATTACTTGAAAGAAATCGTCCGCCTCAGGTGGGCTCCGAATCCACGAGCATCGCATACCGGGCGAGTGCTTTTCCAACTAAGCTACCGAGACGCTAGCTGACCAAACGAAATCTTTCAAGTGTTTCTCGCTGTCAAAGCCTGTTTTTTCTGATCAATGTTGCGGTATACTACCGTCAACACCCGATGGAAATATTGTTACAAATATTTAACTATTGGTAAAAATCAGGAAAGCTTAAACAATTTAAATTTTGTTTTTTCAAGTATTAAAAATCATAAATAAACCAAGCATGGTATTTGCTAAAAAACTAAATTTAAAGTATATCGTTGTTTGTTTGTCCACAGACGCAATAGCCCGCTCTCGTCTTCCACCGGCTCAAGACTGACTCTGTGATAGCGGCGCGCGCGCTGCCTCCGGACAATAACGGCACACATATATGGGGACGCCTGCTATCTTTATAGACGCACTCTTTTAAAGTAAGCATACCATACGATACAGGGTTACATTGCAAAGGGGTGCCAAATTTTTAGGGACCACTCAGAATCAGTAACTAAATCGATCTACGATATAAACGATATATAAAACAAACTTATTTTTTTAATATTTTTTATTACTATCCGCTGTTTAAAGATGTTACGAGTGGATTATCTTGTCTCATTCATAAAAAACACCGGACTCTAGTCATTATGAAAGGCCCAAAATACTGTCATTGAAGCAAAAATTCAAAAAAAGAATGTTCAAAGCAATGTCACTTGTCAATCAATCTTGACCAAAGAGTAGTACTTGTATTTTTCCACGAAGGGAAAGGTGATGGCTAGAGCCATACAGCCATTATTAAGAAATCTCTTATGTCATTTAGGAGTGTTTAACACATCACCGTAGACAGAAAACAGCTGTTGCTGCGACGCCATTTCGGTAATTAAATTTTAAACAAGGTTACGATGCTGCTTATCTTGACAGCTAGTAACGAGGTTACTAAGATGATGATTAACTTTAATTAGCGTTTATGAGTAAATATATTTTTTAATAAGCTGTTCAGCAGTGTCTTAAATTTAATCAACGTTTATAAGTAAGACTGCTTATTTTTAAAATTCGGCACCCCTTTGCAATGTAACCCTGTATTTTTAGGTTAAAATATTAGTACAGTTGACTTCAAAAATAGGTATCGACAATTCATCATCATCATCATCATTTCAGACAGGACGTCCACTGCTGAACTTAGGTCTCCTCCCCCAGTGACTTTCAGATCGGCCGGTTGGAAACGGCCTGAATAAAGTAGGGATTTTGTTGATTCATTTTGTTTTTTTCTATTATAGCTACTGGTAGACAATATTTAACGTTACAGTAAAGGCGATTTGCCACCTTGCTAGCTACCCTCGTAAGTCATAAAACTCATAAAACAGAATATATGTAGATGGCGTTATATACTTTGTACATAAAATATACCAAAATACATTGACCTAGTAGAGGGTGTGATGGCTACAAACAAGCCTTGGAAAAAAATTAAATCCTTCCAATGTATTTCGTAGCGTTTGCCATTGACTTATATATTACTTCGTAAGGACAGGGCGGACCACACGTCTGGGTGTTGGACCTAAAGAGACCCGAAAATGACCCGACCGAGGCCGATGTGACGTAGTCAGTGGTCGGCGGTCATCGGGATCTGACATTTGTATGAAAAATAAAAATGCCTAGATGTTCACTGAAAGGTTGCTTAAATTACGACAGAAAGGTCATTAAAACAAATTCTAATATTACTTCTCACCAATAAGCCGCATATTTGATAAACACTAAACTTATTTACATTATTTTAATAATTTTCTAACTTCTTTGTCAATTTTACGAAGCAACGCCATATTTACCGCGCAAAATCGATACAACTTTGTAGCGGCGTGCATTAGTTGTATGGTTATAGTATAGCCATAATAGTGCTCACAGTGCACTAAGTGCAGTCCAGTACATGCGATTTAATATAAATATTTTATTTTATGATAATTTATTGAATACTTATTTTAAGTTTACGTGATGCACTATGAGTTAAAAATTTAAAACATCCAAAAATAACAAAAGGCAAAAGTTTAAAAAAAAATGTTTTATTCGAAGGACAGTGAAATGTAATAAATAAAAATATAAATTATCTGATATAGTTTTTTTTTAAGTTTTAAGGTATGATTCCGTATATAAAAATAAATTGTATCCACAAACACTCAATTATCTAGCCAAACTAAGCAAATCTTGTGATATTGCGACTAGATCCAGATAATAAACATATTTAAATACATTTATAAACATACTTAAATACATTTACAAACATACTTAAATACATTTATATTTATTTATATTGATTCTATAGACACGAAAATTAACGAAGTAAAACAAACGAAGTTCCTAGGTTTAACTATATAACAAGACGTGAATTGGGAAACGCATATAGATAATGTTTGTACAGCAGGCAAGAGCTTTGGCAAGAGATGCGCGCGAGCCGCGCGAACGCGACCTTTAAACTGGCTTGAATGTGAACCAGAACCGCACGCGCGCCGCTCGCGCGCACTGTACAAGTCTTGCATGAGTTGCGCTAAAGAGACGCACTAATCGGTTGCAGTAACGGATCGCGTGCCACGCGTGTGCAGCTCGCGCGTGACCTGCGCATTCGTGGCGCGTTCGCCAGATCTGGACCTATCCTTACAGAGTCATCAAGTTTATTTATGCCTTAAAGCAGGTTAGATCTGTAACAAAAACTGTGATTGCTACCTATCATGCATTGTAGGTTCTAAATTACGCTACAGTTTACTGATGTGGGGCAATAGCACTAATATAAATAGTGCTTTTATTGCCATAAATAGATTCATAAGACCAATATGCGGTGTCCCTCCACGAACATCATGTCGTCCTCTATTTGCACAATTTTAATTACTAACATTGACGTCCCTGTATATATTTGAAACATATGTATTTGTAATGCAAACTATGCATAATTTTAATAGGGCATTTGACATTTATCCACGGAACACAAGAAATCAAAATATCCTGGTACTACTAAAAACTTCAATAACAATGCAGTATAAAAAAAGCTGCATGACAATGAGTATAAAAAAATCTTCAATAATATACGTACTAATGAATTCAAAACATTGAATAATAATCAATTTAAAACAAAACTGAATAAGTGGCTAATCTCACATACCTACCATAAAGGAGTTTTTTTAAATAATAAATATTAATTTCAACATAATTATGATATGACTGACATCTATGTAATTTAATTTAATGCAATTTTAGACTCAATTTTATATTTAATTTTAGTTCAATTTTATATTTAATTTGCATGCCTTGTTTTGGCTAAACATGCTTGGCACGTTCATTTTAAAACACATATGCATACCGTGTTTAAGCATATAAAGATTATTTTATTTTATTTCATTTATGTTGACGTATTTAATACGAAAAAGCAAAAAGTTATATTTACTCTGACACTACTTTAAATATAACATCTGTGCAATAAAAACTTTTTTCTTAGTTCCTCTTTCGTTTTAAGCCGCTCTTACAAGGTTGCTATTTGACAGTTGACATCAAAGTTTAACAGATTTGTTCTGTCAGCCGTATCTTTACTTTTTACATCAATGGCGTTTGCTATATTTAATGTCACTCTGTCTAGGCCTTGAAATGCGATTAAAGTCAAAAACGTCAACTATAACTATATAAAATTGTACGATATTCTCCTAAACAGAGAAATGCTGAGGACCTGAAACTCTTAGCAAAAGTAAATGTCAAGAACACTGCGATATGCGATTTTCACGAATAACATTCATGCAATATTTCTTTTAAAATATTAGCGCGAGCTTTTCTCGGCTCCTGGAAAACTTAGTTTTATTGTCTGATTAAATTTGGAGGTGACCGAACTGCTGGCAACACAACTTATATCAGTTCATGCAAGAAAACTCCATTGGACCCACACTCGTAGAATTCAAGATGTCTTCAACGTACCGTAAATAAAGACATATTGGAAATTCGGAATAGCTGTACTTAAAGCACATAAGAACATATGCCCAAGCGTGTAACAACAATAAAAAGTTCGACAACGACGAGGCGACATATTTTCTGAATAAGCACTCCCCTTTTATGAAAGATACGGAATTCCCAGCCGCAACTTTCTCGATTCAAGTTGTGTTTGAACAATATTTAGCATGTAGACTCCCTATTTCGTACGTCTTTATTACTTCCAGTTTCTCTTAGAATATTTAAAACGAAATGCAGTCCTCTTATCTTCAAAGAAAAACGCTTGTGGGAAATTATTTTTTTATTTGCTTTACACGTTTGTACTCTGGTACGGTTGCTTAATAGGATCTTACGATCTTCTTTTGTTTTTTCTTAAAGATACTCTTATTTTGAAGCTAAACCCCGTAGGCCTTAACTCGCCTGAATGACTTTGACACGGTGCGGCCATACAATTACGCGCGCGGGGATGACTGGTAGTCACTGGGGGAGGCCTATGTACAGTAGTGGACGATCTGTGGCTGAAATGATGATGATGATGATGGATGACCTCTAAAAACGGAAAAAACACGTTCTTATGAAAATTTATTTCATTAATCAATAAGCATTAGCTTATGAATACGAAAATGGAATAAAACTCTCAATTAAAAATATTTATATTTTTACAACCTTGTTTTTTGTGAAGACCGTAACGAAATAGCTTGTGCCGTTTGATAGAAATTTTGTTTGACAGTTAACAAAAAAGCAAAATCATTTAATTCAAGATGTTTGTTAAATCCTTCCAGCATATCTTATTTTTACTTTTTGGATTCAAGTAACAGGTATTCAGATAATTTGATTTTCAAATCGGAGATTTTAGCCATTTCACTCATGTTAAGAACTTAACTATGAACCGTAATTACGCTTTCTCTCTTTCCGTCATAGTAACTTTGCCATACGTTAGAAGAAGAGGAAACACTGCGTATCTTTTTACCTGTTTCACACGTTTATCAAAAAGGAAATAAAGAATATTTAAAGACTTTTCTATGAAGAATTATCAAACATTCTAGAATTTCTGTTGAATTGAATCTTAGACAGGATTATTCCACGTTGGTTTCTACTACGGCTGTTCAACCGATTCTAATCTCATAAACCCAGTGAGGTCTACAACAAGCTTAGCTAAGTGGAATAATCTCAGATCACTTTACTGAAGGGCGTTTCGATTTATGAACAACTAAACTACAAAGTAAAGTAAAAGGTAAAGCACTCGCTCGGCATGCGATGGGACGTGGGTTCGAGTCCCACCTGAGGTCGATGATTTTTTTTCAAGTGTTATTTATCTTTGATAAAACTAAACTACAAATAAAATACTTCATATCAAGGCCATCATACTTTCATTGCGGCTCTAATATAACGAGCTTTTAGTCGATTCTTAGCACTCTCATATCCTGATAACCTATTCGAACCAAAGTAAAATTAAATGCACTTGAGACCGGTCTTCAAGCAAACAAGGTGGGTATGCACATGCCGTAAAGATTTTACATGACAAAAACGCGAAAAGCCAAGAAAGGCTTTTAGTCTAATTTTATGAGACTCTTTTAGTTCTGGTCAAAGTCCAAAAATATATAGTATCATTGACACGGGTAGCAAATGATTCCCGTCTGAGATCTTTCCTCTCATTTGCACACTAGTTCTTGCAATTGTCCTACCGAGAAACAATTAATCTTAGTTATATTTCCAAACGTAGGCCTATCAACCGGTTGCGGGAAACCTCTGTCTACAATCGTCCTTGAGTCACTCACTGTCGCATTCTAGGGGGAAGCCAATGTTCAATTAGATTTGATTAGATTTTTCCTAAAAAAAATATTGCATTTACCTAAGTAAAAAAAAAAATTTTTTATTAATAATTTGATTTGTTATTGCAAAAAAGGTCTCCCTTGCTTCCACTCAGCATTAGTGGCATAGGCGAGTTTCTGATATTCTTCAGTTCTTCCCCATCGTTTCTGATCTTTGTCGCTTGTTCTAGGTAGGGGTGGTCGATGCCCCACGCGGCACCAGTCACCGCCATGTCGGCCCCGCCGCGCCACCCACACTTCTACACCGTCGAGGTCGGCGACACACGATTCACCATCCTCAAGCGCTACCAGAACCTCAAGCCCATCGGCTCCGGCGCTCAGGGAATTGTATGGTAAGTACCACCCTGGATATACGCCATCATTATGGAGATACTGCAAGAAATGGTCATGTTAGGTCCCTTTTAGGCGTCTGGAGATGTGGTTTACTCAAGCTTTATCGCTGCCAGAATAAGAAGAATGGCTTCGTGACTCTGATGCTCAAGGCATCTCAAGGTGAGCTCCTGATCCTTAAGAACCTTGGCCTTCTGTGAAATAAGGTTTACTGTTATTATCTTCAAGTACATTTAGTCTCTTATGTGGTCTAATATCCGAACCTCTGCACCGTCGAAGTTGACCATCCTCAGGAGCTACCTCAAGATCATGCTGTCGTTCTGTGCGGACTGCAAGATGAATTTTATGTATAATAAATCTACAGCTACAAAACCAGTGCCAGGCACTGTCTTTCCAGAAGCCTAGGACTACAAGATCACCTAGATTCAACGCTATTAATATATCAAGCTTACTAGTTATTGTGCTTATAACATTATGGGGTGAGTATCATTGTCATCTACATCTTTGAGGTCCTTAGTCGTCGGCTCGGGATGCTTTGGCGCTCAGTAAAGTAAGTATACAGCACGTGTCACATTCAATTTTTTTTCTACTTCGCTGTGTTCAAGTTCTAGATCTAGTTTGACTTAAGGCTGATGCCTGTGCCTTAAGCTGGTAGTATAGATTTAAAAAAAAAATGTCTTACTTTGCACTTGATGCATTTAGAATGTATAGCTACTTGTTTGTATAAATATTTTTTGTAGATTGTTAAATATTGATTCCTTGGCCAGGCAGTTTCTGACATGTCTATCGAAATTATCAAGATCATCGAAAATTAATATTCAACTAATGCTAGCTTCATCAACCTCATGATTTTGATAGGCATTTTAGAAACAATTACTTAGTTTTGTTGCAAATATTTTGCATTCATTTTTCCTGCACACTACTGCACGATACTATTTGCACGATGCACCACTATTATTGCATTTCACTCCACTGTACATATTTCATTAGAGTCGATAGCTTCATCTTTTGATTTTATGCACACGCCTTCACTTTATGTTTCACTTTCCTTATCACTGTTGTAATAAAATGAACCAAATATATCTACGTCAGTAGACACAAGCAAGACGCACATTACATACCATTGGCTGCTACGATCAAATTACAATTTTATCTCCAAAATAGATTCTTAACACTTCAGCACTAATGACTTTCAGTCATAATTTACAACGCACTCAATCTAGGACACAAACTAACGTTTTCGCTTAGGTAATATATCAAACTAATGCGTCTTGACTTCACACGACCTCTCAGGTCGGCGACGTGTGTTCACGGCTCGCAACAACATCACACTATGAAGCTAACATGTCCCACACCTCACGCGGCAGTAATGTGTTTCTGTTGTAGCTGAAGGCCGGTAGTGCCATGGTTCAGTTTTACTCGGTCGCGCTCGGCGACGTGTGTTCACGGCTCGCAATAACATCACACTATGAAGCTAACATGTCCCACACCTCACGCGGCAGTAATGTGTTTCTGTTGTAGCTGAAGGCCGGTAGTGCCATGGTTCAGTTTTACTCGGTCGCGCTCGGCGACGTGTGTTCACGGCTCGCAATAACATCACACTATGAAGCTAAAATGTCCCACACCTCACGCGGCAGTAATGTGTTTCTGTTGTAGCTGAAGGCCGGTAGTGCCATGGTTCAGTTTTACTCGGTCGCGCTCGGCGACGTGTGTTCACGGCTCGCAATAACATCACACTATGAAGCTAACATGTCCCACACCTCACGCGGCAGTAATGTGTTTCTGTTGTAGCTGAAGGCCGGTAGTGCCATGGTTCAGTTTTACTCGGTCGCGCTCGGCGACGTGTGTTCACGGCTCGCAATAACATCACACTATGAAGCTAACATGTCCCACACCTCACGCGGCAGTAATGTGTTTCTGTTGTAGCTGAAGGCCGGTAGTGCCATGGTTCAGTTTTACTCGGTCGCGCTCGGCGACGTGTGTTCACGGCTCGCAATAACATCACACTATGAAGCTAAAATGTCCCACACCTCACGCGGCAGTAATGTGTTTCTGTTGTAGCTGAAGGCCGGTAGTGCCATGGTTCAGTTTTACTCGGTCGCGCTCGGCGACGTGTGTTCACGGCTCGCAATAACATCACACTATGAAGCTAACATGTCCCACACCTCACGCGGCAGTAATGTGTTTCTGTTGTAGCTGAAGGCCGGTAGTGCCATGGTTCAGTTTTACTCGGTCGCGCTCGGCGACGTGTGTTCACGGCTCGCAATAACATCACACTATGAAGCTAACATGTCCCACACCTCACGCGGCAGTAATGTGTTTCTGTTGTAGCTGAAGGCCGGTAGTGCCATGGTTCAGTTTTACTCGGTCGCGCTCGGCGACGTGTGTTCACGGCTCGCAATAACATCACACTTTAAAGCTAACATGTCCCACACCTCACGCGGCAGTAATGTGTTTCTGTTGTAGCTGAAGGCCGGTAGTGCCATGGTTCAGTTTTACTCGGTCGCGCTCGGCGACGTGTGTTCACGGCTCGCAATAACATCACACTATGAAGCTAACATGTCCCACACCTCACGCGGCAGTAATGTGTTTCTGTTGTAGCTGAAGGCCGGTAGTGCCATGGTTCAGTTTTACTCGGTCGCGCTCGGCGACGTGTGTTCACGGCTCGCAATAACATCACACTATGAAGCTAACATGTCCCACACCTCACGCGGCAGTAATGTGTTTCTGTTGTAGCTGAAGGCCGGTAGTGCCATGGTTCAGTTTTACTCGGTCGCGCTCGGCAACGTGGTGTTCACGGTGCCGGCGCGGTACACGGAGCTGGTGCCGCGCGGCACCGGTGCGCAGGGCGTCGTATGGTAAGGCTTATGCGCGCACGCACACTGGTTTCAAAGGTACCCTACGGCTACGCTTACTACCTCTAATTTTTGGTAATATTATGGTGGTCATAAGTTAATAAAAGTAAAGTAAACTTGTAACTATCCTACGTAGTAAATATCCCATTGAGTTTTCTAAAGTGCATCCACAACGGGCTCCTTTTTGTAAAGCTACGTTTCTTAATGTTACTAAGGCAACATAGAAAACTAAAGAAAATAGAAATATACTTATTGTCACATTGTGCTTCCTTTTGTGATGTGTTCGGACACAAAACAAAAGAGAACTGCGGATTGGCTACACATAAAAAAAAATACTTTTTATATTCTGCGGGACAAAATTCTGTTTGTGAGAGTTTCCTTAAAGTTATAAAATGCCTCATCATCACCACAGTTGATTTTTGTGGGGCAACATTAATTTGGCAATAGTACCATTTTAACATATGGAAATTTTAAGGAACAACATTCTATTGACTTTTCATTTTTTTATTAGACCAGGACGTGGAACCATTGCTCCAGAAAAAAATGGGTACTGCATTGTGGACGTACTTTGGATACATTCTGATGGGATTATCGCGTTATAAAAAGCGTAACTCTGAAATCAGCTATAAAAAAACACATTTATTCCACGTAAAAAACTGCTACGTTTATTTCAATTTAGTTTGCTTTAAAATTAACTTGATGTATTGAATCCGTTGCACAGATTAAGTGGGATAAATGTGTAGCGTTCACACTAGATGGCGCTGGCAACCGCAAATGCGTTTTTAATCCGCGCGGTCGGCGGCTCGGTGTGGCGCTAGTGCGCTAAGCGCTATGTTATGCGTGTGGACGCATGGTACAGACAACTTGATATATCTGAATTAAAAATATATATACAGTGTGTCCCTGGAAGTATGGATCAAATCGAACAGGCGCATAGCGAGGTTGATTACCGAGCTTTTTGGCGCTACGAATGTGGGTTCTATTTTCGAGTCGAAAAAAGTTGTCATTGATTTTAATTTTATTCGTAACATTGCATATATAAGCTCTCAGAGCTCAAACAAACAATAAACTATCAACGATAACCGTATATTTTTTAGAATGTTGTAGGAAGGTTTGCTATTCCTTAAAGTTTATTTGATAAACTTGTAAAAAAAAGTGTGATAATGTTTTTTTAAACTTAATATTCGTCAAAAATAAAAACTACATTCATAAATCCAAAAAGTTCGGGAATCACCCCCATTATCCTTCTGTTCGATTTAATCAATACTTCCAGGGACATCCTGTATTCATATTAGTCTCTTGTTAAACTATGTTCATTGTAATGAACTCCTGGTTTTGACGTTAATCCTTAAAACGGATTGAATTAAGTTATAAAGTCTATGTGAGAAAAGGAAGAATTCAAGAAAACTTTCATAATTTGGTACCTAATTTTGGTATTGGTAATTAATTTTAATGTTTGAGAGTGTTTAGATATATCACTTGTATATGTAACGTCTGTACCGTTTCCTAATGTTGACTTATGTCCAAATTAAAAAGCTAAACTAACACACACTAATTTTAACAATTTCGTAACTGTTTGTGATGTCGGTGTTAACGTTCTGTTTCTTACCAATTTTAATTTTATTACATGATTGTTTGCGTCTTATAAATATTGTTTTTGAAAGTCGTTTTATTCAAGTTAAAGTGTCCTTTTTTCCAACTTACATTAAAAAAATACACAAAATAGTTTATGCCTACCACCCAACAAGATTGACAAGATCATTACGCGACTGAGTCACGAGGCCGCTGCAGGCGGCTCAAGTAGTCTTTGTGTAAACTGTATTTTGTAAACTGGCTTATTAGCCAGGTTATTAGGTTCATTAACCTACTTTAAATCCTCATTTTTATTTATTTTTATTTAACTGTTTAACTGTAAGATTAAAATAGTTCATGAAAGTTTGACATTAATAGACGTACAATATAATAGTTCAAGAAAGTTTGACATAGAATACAGGGCCTTGTATGAGATTTATAAATTGGTTGTTAGCTTTTAATGAGAATTTAAACCTGGATGGGAAAATTTGGTTTTATTATTTCGCAGACGAAGTTTATGCAAATTCAGGTTTTTTTTTTATACAAGAGTGACCAGTAATTGTAAAACTCATACTAGGCAAGTGTGTGTCATGGATTAGTCTCGTGCTGCGGTCTCCGGCTGATGTCTCCTGTCGCGGTCTCCTGCCGCGGTCTCCAAGCTCGATGTCTACCCTAATTGCCTCTATTGCATTTGGGTGTTTGTTTTTATAATCAAGTTTTCTTTGGGGTTATTCTATTGTGCCTTTATCTATCTGAGCTGTGTGTGCTAATTCTGTATAACTATTAACTAACTGGTAACATCTAAAACTAAAATATTTGGGTCTTGTGTCTGATTCTAAATGATAGGTCATTTAACAGATATACAGGGTTGCATTGCAAAGGGGTGCCAAATTTTTAGGGACCACTCAGAAGCAGTAACTAAATCGATCTACGATATAAACGATCTAAAAAACAAACTTATTTTTTTTATTACTATCACCAGTTCAAAGATGGTACGCGTGGATAATTTTGTCTCATTCATAAAAAATACGCACGCACTATGACTGTGTAACCTAGAACTGCAAATTTCAATGCAATAATAGTCACAATGGCGCGCGAAAACAAAACTTAGCCTTTTCGTTGTAAGGTATATTTCTAACAGCAGGAGCGTCCGCGCATACCAAAGGTCCAAATCGACAACAAATACCATAGGCAGTGCACCTCTAGATCTTTTATTTAAAATTTGGCACCCCTTTGTAATGGGTTGAATACATTTTGGCGAAAAATGCCTAGCCAGAAAATAAGGTATTTTTTTGTTTAGGCAATATCTGTCCCATAGTATTTTTTTGCATATCTGCGCACAGAGCCCATAAATATGCGTTGCGTAAATCCGTTTCTTCTACGTTAAGCATTATTAAATAATAAATATTTAAATGTTCACGTTTATTGCGTAAGAGTATTGGGTGTTCGCTAGAGTAAATACCATTACCATCTATTGTTACCTAAACTGTACTACAAAGTGTAATATCCGACCAATTTATTTTAGTTCTTGCTTAAGATTTGCATGTGCATCCTTTAATAACTGCTTTCTAAGCTTGTCGTTACTTGTTTGTGGACTGTTGCGCTGCGCTTAAAGGTTTATGGGTCTTATACTTCTTTTATCACTTAGTCCCCTTACAAAATTCGTCGGAACATCTTAAATATGTTTTTAAATATTTATCCTTCTAACTTATAACTGTACTCAATATACTAGAAAGTACAGCACTCACGAAGTAAAATGTCTATTTACACCAATCTGTTTCAGCTTAGCATACCAATTACGCGTTTCAAATCCAAAAAAACAAAAGAATAACCATAAATTTTGTTTAAAACTGTGTTGTGTTTTGTTTCCAGCGCGGCATACGACACAGTGACACAACAGAATGTCGCGATCAAGAAGTTATCTCGGCCGTTCCAGAATGTTACGCACGCCAAGCGCGCGTACCGCGAGTTCAAACTCATGAAACTCGTCAATCATAAAAACGTAAGTCCCCGATTCTTAGAGGTGGGAAATTTACTTTGATTATAAACATGTCTAGATAAGAGTGTGGTGCTGCAATTGTCACCAAAAGAACAGGCCAGATTTGAGTGAGTAACAACTATGGTTACTATGGTAACAATTATGGGTTGCTATGGTAACAAGCGCGCCACTGAGCAGGCGAAACAGACTTTGGCGCCTACAGTTGGCGTATACATTTTTTGACACTCGAACAGGGAATCTAGACATGTATATAATCAAGGGTAATTAATTAGGCGTAATGTAACATTTTACAAAGCGAGCATTCGTGCAGTCAGTACTGGGGAAAAAGCGAGCAAGGCCAGATTTACACGGATTTTAACATACGCGCGGCGATTTCATATTTTTTTATTTAAAACAATAAATTTAGGTACAAGTACACTATAACTAACGAAACAATATTACTTACAGTAACACTTACAACACAAAAACAGTTTGTTAGGAGGAAAAATCCCTTTAAGGGCTGATTCTGGTGCCAAATTAACAACTTTTTATATGGGACCAACCAACATTGAAGTCTTTTTGTAACTTCTTCATAATGCTGATTTCAGCTGGTCTTGATTTATTAAGGGGAAGTTGCGATTCCGATGTTGTTCTATTTAAGTACAGTAGAATCACCCACTAAAAGATTTTGCAATATTTCAATGACACCTTGTAACTATAATGCTCGGGCTTCACCTGCGTCTAATGCTATTAATTAGTGCGCTATTTGATGGGGTACACAGGTGTGGCTGGTCTTAGCTCGTTAATTTGCTTTATTGACATTAGACGTTAGGCGATCGCTCGGACGGCGGTAATCCAAAGGGATTTAGCGGGCGTCTAGTGCGTTTTTATGGCTACACTTACTACATAGGCACGTTAAAACACTGTCACATTCAAAAACTCTATGTGAAATAAATGTTATAGTTCATAGTCATTGAGTTAGGATGGAGTGAACGAATTGAGAAAGAATTGAGTTCTTGGAAGCATGGTAGGCAAGAGGCAACCATGACTGAGTTACGGAATGCATAGCAAAACATATAGTATATTCGGTATAAATATAATAACTATGGACTTTACCATGTCTGTTGAAACAAATCTGTTGAATTAATAAATCAAAACGTATTTAATTAAAAGCAATAGGCTAATGAATAGATAATTGCAAGACTTACGAGAGTTTTGCTGCAAGACAAAGACCAAGATTAAGTGTGCAATACCAAGACCAAGATCAAGGGTGTGTTGGCGCCAGACCCAAGACGAGACTTCGAGCTAAGTCTCGTTTCGGTCTTGCACTGGGCAACACTAAAGAGGTCGATTTGTTTGCCAGTGCTTGATAAAATAAATTAAGATTGCTTTTGTTTATTAACTATAGTTAAGTACAATTATTAATTTGTTAGTAAAGTAACTTAGGTAGATCTCCTTAGTTATTAACAATACGAATGAATTTATTTTAAATTGGCATTGTGCTTTAAAAAAAATTATTACTACAGAGTAAACACTGCACAGTGCACACTTGTAAATAGGTACTGAAATGTACCTCAATAAAGTAACGTGCAAAACAGTTTCAAGATTATACCTACCACTACAATTAACTATATATGTAGTATCTACTACATTTTCAACCATAAATTAATGAACAACTGGAAGTTGAAAACACATACTGTTTTATTCAGAGTGCATTTGCTATTCCGGGACTAAGGATAAACCACTGTACTAACGTACAAAAATCAGTGGTTTAACCTTAGTCCCGGACCAGCAAATGCACTCTGAATAAAACAGATAGATTATGAATATTTATGTATCTTTATCTATCATAATACCCTCGTTAAGTCCCAGGGGATGGAAGACATAATCCCAAAATCCACATTTTTAATCATGAACCGAGAAAAATGAGCTAAAAGAAGACGATGGAATTAATTAACCTACGCGCCCCGGAACTTTTAATCCTTATTGATTTTGCTCCCATTCGGGCTATGAATGGTCTATTTTTATCCGTTTTGTTGATATGGGTGCTTAAAGTTCTCAAGTTTTTTTCAATGATAAGTTTTCCTTATTTTACTGCATAAATCTTTTCAGACGATAGTACAAAAGTACTACCGTTTTATTTTTGATGACCGTTTTCATCTAGTGGCCCGCTCTCTAGACAAAAATCATGCTGGCGAGTTTGAATCCCGCAAGGCTAATGCTTGTGTGAAATTCTACCCCGAAAGATGTCATTTATACAGGTACAAGTTGCTTAGTTAGACTGACCCCACATTGGGCGTGCGCGTTCCTAGAGCGTGCGACCGACGCGAATGCCGCGTTCGCGCCGCGACAACGCAGCGTTAGCGCCGCGTTTACCAGTGAGGTGCGCTTCAAGAATGCGCACGCCCAATGTGGGGTCAGCCTTAAAATGACAAGGTGTTGATTATAGGGTGCGGGAATCTAACTTTTCTAAATTGGTACGGAGTGCCGGTCCGCTTGTGCTGGGAAACGCCTCTGGGAAAACTAATCGTCTAATACTTCATAAGTGTGTTGATCCCTTACTTCGACACCACGATAGTTGGTGTTTTTAGCACATATATATTTTTATTTTATTTATATTTAGGACAACAACAGCATACATTATTTGACATATTAAATTAGAGATAATTTAATTAAATAGCCAATGATAGTTGACCACGAAGTATTACAAAGTAAAGTAGACATGGCAGTAGACATGTGTGGCTGCTGGTGAGCAGATCAGATTTATATTTTAATTAAAAAATTGAACAGCATTAAAAAAAATGTTTATTATTTATATTTACTATCCAAAAGTCGTACGTGTTGTGATGTGTACTGACAGATGACTTAACTTTCAGATAATTGGTCTACTAAACGCGTTCACGCCCCAGCGCAGCCTGGAGGAGTTCCAGGACGTTTATCTGGTGATGGAGCTGATGGATGCGAACCTGTGCCAGGTGATCCAGATGGACTTGGACCACGAGCGCATGAGCTACCTGCTGTACCAGATGCTGTGCGGCATCAAGCATCTCCATCTTGCTGGGATCATACACAGGGTACGTTTTAACAGTTACAGGTAACGATGGTAGACTGAGGGTGTTTTCAAATATGTGTAAAAACACGTTTTCTACCCATTTGACCTATTTACAAAAAAATGAATAGAAATAGTTTCTTTTACCCTTATTGGGTAAATGCTCGGGTGCATAAGCTACCAGCCTTTATAAATGGTCGTGTAAGAACAAACGGTTACAAATGGCTTATTTAAACACCAGATTTTGTTATTTCTGATCCAGGAGTTGTGGTCTGATGATGCATATAGTCCAGTTAACGTGTACCTATCGTTTTCTTGTTTAAAAATAAAATACTAATCTAACCCAAAGTAAAAATTAATTGCCAAAATTAGTACCTACTTAACATATTCTTAGAAACTGGGTTTCTGCATGTACATATTCAAAGTAATAATAAAAATAATATTGGAGAACATCACATACATTGTTCGGATCCTAAGGTAAGTAGCTAAAGCACTTGTGATATAGAAATCAAAAACGACGACGGTACCACAACACCCAGACCCGAGCCAATATAGTAAAGTTTGTTTTCTACATTGACCCGACCGGGAATCGAACTCGGAACCTCGGAGATGGCGGAGCCATATAGTCCGGCGTGCTCGCCTCTCGGCTACGGAGGTCTATCGCTTAAGTTACTGCTCTATCAACATATGATTATCAAGCGGTTGTATCGCAGGACCTGAAGCCTTCCAACATAGTGGTGAAGAGCGACTGCACGCTCAAGATCCTGGACTTCGGGCTGGCGCGCACGGCCGGCACCACCTTCATGATGACGCCCTACGTCGTCACTCGTTACTACCGCGCGCCAGAGGTATGTAATTAATTATCATTTTAGGTCCTAGAAATTCTACTGCTGGACATAGGACTGCCCAATAGAAATCCATAGTGTTTAAATAAATAAAAAATGTGCAAATAAATGATTCGATCTGAAATATGACCCGTTAGAATCTAACGGCTTCCTGTGACCTAGACTTGAACGTCAGTCTACCACGTAGAGGATTACTCATTCTACGACTTTAAGTTTGTGGTGATTAATGAGGCTACCCATTGCTACTTTAACTTTGCAATTCGAAACTCTATGAAGATAACGTGGAGACAAAATCCCTCCTTGGCAACTGAGGGGGAAGGTGAGGGTTCACCTCTTTTACCTCTTCTTCTAGTGCTGATAATAAATATTTTTAGAGTGCCGACGTATTTCTGCATAAATCGTAACATTTAAATTGACTTTTAACTTGACTTCAGACAGAACACTTCATGTAACTATATTGCGAAATTGTTGGAACTGATTATTTTACTATTTCGAAACATTGACGCGAGTTTTTATTGTGAGGTATAAAGAAGTCAGTTGTAAAATTCAGAAGAGCACTTCTGAAAGTTAGTTTTTAATCAGATATTTTGACACTGACTCTACTGATTATCGTTAACGTCTCGTTAGTCATGACACTAAGACATGCACATACAGGTCTAGCACAGCACTCCACTCGTATTATTAAGTACGTGTGATCGCAGGTGATCCTCGGCATGGGGTACACGGAGAACGTGGACATCTGGTCGGTGGGCTGCATCATGGGCGAGATGATCCGCGGCGGCGTGCTGTTCCCCGGCACCGACCACATCGACCAGTGGAACAAGATCATTGGTCAGTACCACTCACTCACCCTATATGCTCTGAGACTGAGAGGTCCCGTATAAAAGACAGAATAAGTAAAATTAATAAACACACGTCGATATACTTGGGAAATCATAAGGCATCATACACTACAATTTAGGTACGATACTACAACACCGCTAAGTAGGTATTTATTTACCAAATGATGCACCAGACTCGAACACGAATGTTAAGCTAGTCTTTTCTGGACTTACCTATTTAAATTAAGTCTTTTCGGGGTCTAGCTATCTAGCTCAAGTCTTTTTGAGATCTACCTATTAGGTTAAGTCTTTGCGGGATCGAGATATCTAGTCTTAGTCTTTTCGGGATCTAGCTCGAGTCTTTTTGAGATCTAACTATTTAAATTAAGTATTTGCGGGATCGAGATATCTAGTCTTAGTCTTTTCGGGATCTAGCTCGAGTCTTTTTGAGATCTAACTATTCAAATTAAGTATTTGCGGAATTGAGATATCTAGTCTTTTCCGGATCTAGCTCAAGTCTTTCTAGATTTAGATTATTTAGATTAAGAGGTTAACTCGGTCCCCTCAATTCTATCCTGACTGGACCTCCTAATGGTCACGATCCCCAATCCACTTACAACTTAGAAAAAGAAGAAGATTAAGCCTTTTTAAGATCTAAATATCTAGTCTAAGTCTTTTCGGGATCTAGGTCTAGTCTTTTTGGGATCTAGCTATTTAGATTAAGTTTTTTTCGGGATCTAGCTATTTACATATATTATTTTCGGGATCTAGCCATCTAGATCCCAAAAAAGACGAGGTTAACATAAGTGCTCGAGTTCAGTAAGTACCTAGATATCTAATCTGTCTTTTTGGATCTAACTAGAGTCTTTTTGATATCCAGCTATAAAGATTAAGTAGTTTTGGGATCTAGCTATTTAGATTAATTCTTTGCGGGATCTAGATATCAAGAAGTCTTTTTGGGATCTAGTTATCTAGCTCGAATCTTTTTGGGATCTAGCTTTTTAGATTAAGTCTTTGCGGGATCTAGATATCTAATCTGTCTTTTTGGGATCTAGCTATTTAGATCAATTTTTTTTCGGGATCTAGCTATTTACTTAAATTCTTTTCGGGATCTAGCCATCAAGATCCCAAAAAAGACGAGGTTAACATAAGTGCTCGAGTTCAATAAGTACCCACTGAGCGGTGCTGTGGTGTCAAAGTGTAATTTGTTGTGATGTCTTATTATACGTCGAACAGTAGTTTCTTTCTTTAGAAGTATAGTTTTGTGAGTCCTTAGATCCATCCTGAACACGAATTTTCTACAACACTACTTAAAAATTCGTGTAGTTGCGAGTAATAATATATGATGTATACCGCAGAACAACTTGGCACGCCGTCAGCCGCGTTCATGGCGCGCCTGCAGCCCACCGTGCGCAACTACGTGGAGAACCGGCCGCGCTACGCCGGGTACAGCTTCGAGCGCCTGTTCCCCGACATCCTGTTCCCCTCCGACAGCAGCGAGCACAACCGCCTCAAGGTCTGTGTACACACTACGCACTAACATACACAGTGCGTGTACACACTACGTACAGAACCGGCCGCGCTACGCCGGGTACAGCTTCGAGCGCCTGTTCCCCGACATCCTGTTCCCCTCCGACAGCAGCGAGCACAACCGCCTCAAGGTCTGTGTACACACTACGCACTAACATACACAGTGCGTGTACACACTACGTACAGAACCGGCCGCGCTACGCCGGGTACAGCTTCGAGCGCCTGTTCCCCGACATCCTGTTCCCCTCCGACAGCAGCGAGCACAACCGCCTCAAGGTCTGTGTACACACTACGCACTAACATACACAGTGCGTGTACACACTACGTACAGAACCGGCCGCGCTACGCCGGGTACAGCTTCGAGCGCCTGTTCCCCGACATCCTGTTCCCCTCCGACAGCAGCGAGCACAACCGCCTCAAGGTCTGTGTACACACTACGCACTAACATACACAGTGCGTGTACACACTACGTACAGAACCGGCCGCGCTACGCCGGGTACAGCTTCGAGCGCCTGTTCCCCGACATCCTGTTCCCCTCCGACAGCAGCGAGCACAACCGCCTCAAGGTCTGTGTACACACTACGCACTAACATACACAGTGCGTGTACACACTACGTACAGAACCGGCCGCGCTACGCCGGGTACAGCTTCGAGCGCCTGTTCCCCGACATCCTGTTCCCCTCCGACAGCAGCGAGCACAACCGCCTCAAGGTCTGTGTACACACTACGCACTAACATACACAGTGCGTGTACACACTACGTACAGAACCGGCCGCGCTACGCCGGGTACAGCTTCGAGCGCCTGTTCCCCGACATCCTGTTCCCCTCCGACAGCAGCGAGCACAACCGCCTCAAGGTCTGTGTACACACTACGCACTAACATACACAGTGCGTGTACACACTACGTACAGAACCGGCCGCGCTACGCCGGGTACAGCTTCGAGCGCCTGTTCCCCGACATCCTGTTCCCCTCCGACAGCAGCGAGCACAACCGCCTCAAGGTCTGTGTACACACTACGCACTAACATACACAGTGCGTGTACACACTACGTACAGAACCGGCCGCGCTACGCCGGGTACAGCTTCGAGCGCCTGTTCCCCGACATCCTGTTCCCCTCCGACAGCAGCGAGCACAACCGCCTCAAGGTCTGTGTACACACTACGCACTAACATACACAGTGCGTGTACACACTACGTACAGAACCGGCCGCGCTACGCCGGGTACAGCTTCGAGCGCCTGTTCCCCGACATCCTGTTCCCCTCCGACAGCAGCGAGCACAACCGCCTCAAGGTCTGTGTACACACTACGCACTAACATACACAGTGCGTGTACACACTACGTACAGAACCGGCCGCGCTACGCCGGGTACAGCTTCGAGCGCCTGTTCCCCGACATCCTGTTCCCCTCCGACAGCAGCGAGCACAACCGCCTCAAGGTCTGTGTACACACTACGCACTAACATACACAGTGCGTGTACACACTACGTACAGAACCGGCCGCGCTACGCCGGGTACAGCTTCGAGCGCCTGTTCCCCGACATCCTGTTCCCCTCCGACAGCAGCGAGCACAACCGCCTCAAGGTCTGTGTACACACTACGCACTAACATACACAGTGCGTGTACACACTACGTACAGAACCGGCCGCGCTACGCCGGGTACAGCTTCGAGCGCCTGTTCCCCGACATCCTGTTCCCCTCCGACAGCAGCGAGCACAACCGCCTCAAGGTCTGTGTACACACTACGCACTAACATACACAGTGCGTGTACACACTACGTACAGAACCGGCCGCGCTACGCCGGGTACAGCTTCGAGCGCCTGTTCCCCGACATCCTGTTCCCCTCCGACAGCAGCGAGCACAACCGCCTCAAGGTCTGTGTACACACTACGCACTAACATACACAGTGCGTGTACACACTACGTACAGAACCGGCCGCGCTACGCCGGGTACAGCTTCGAGCGCCTGTTCCCCGACATCCTGTTCCCCTCCGACAGCAGCGAGCACAACCGCCTCAAGGTCTGTGTACACACTACGCACTAACATACACAGTGCGTGTACACACTACGTACAGAACCGGCCGCGCTACGCCGGGTACAGCTTCGAGCGCCTGTTCCCCGACATCCTGTTCCCCTCCGACAGCAGCGAGCACAACCGCCTCAAGGTCTGTGTACACACTACGCACTAACATACACAGTGCGTGTACACACTACGTACAGAACCGGCCGCGCTACGCCGGGTACAGCTTCGAGCGCCTGTTCCCCGACATCCTGTTCCCCTCCGACAGCAGCGAGCACAACCGCCTCAAGGTCTGTGTACACACTACGCACTAACATACACAGTGCGTGTACACACTACGTACAGAACCGGCCGCGCTACGCCGGGTACAGCTTCGAGCGCCTGTTCCCCGACATCCTGTTCCCCTCCGACAGCAGCGAGCACAACCGCCTCAAGGTCTGTGTACACACTACGCACTAACATACACAGTGCGTGTACACACTACGTACAGAACCGGCCGCGCTACGCCGGGTACAGCTTCGAGCGCCTGTTCCCCGACATCCTGTTCCCCTCCGACAGCAGCGAGCACAACCGCCTCAAGGTCTGTGTACACACTACGCACTAACATACACAGTGCGTGTACACACTACGTACAGAACCGGCCGCGCTACGCCGGGTACAGCTTCGAGCGGCTGTTCCCCGACATCCTGTTCCCCTCCGACAGCAGCGAGCACAACCGCCTCAAGGTCTGTGTACACACTACGCACTAACATACACAGTGCGTGTACACACTACGTACAGAACCGGCCGCGCTACGCCGGGTACAGCTTCGAGCGCCTGTTCCCCGACATCCTGTTCCCCTCTGACAGCAGCGAGCACAACCGCCTCATGGTCTGTGTACACACTACGCATATCGTTAAATACGGGATATCGTTAAAGGATGAAATCCAAAACAAGATCATCAGGCAGAGAACATAATGTATATACATCTATACTAATATTATAAAGAGGAAAGATTTGTACCTATTTTTGTATGTTTGTATGTTTGTAATGAATAGGCTCAAAAAGTAATGGGCCGATTTAAAAAAATCTTTCACCAATAGAATGCTACATTCTTCCAATTTGACATAGGCTACATTTCATTTTGAAGAAAATTAGGGATCCTTGGTAAAATTTGAACAATGTAACCGAAGGTGTAGAAAAATGAGTCTTAAAATGTCTTTCGTCGAATGCGCTGCCGAAACTATTAGCGATAATTGTCTACCCCGTGCGAAGCCGGGACGGGCTGCTATAGTATATAAAGTAACGGGCATAGTCCAAAAATGTAGCAAGCTTAAATATCAGAACCGATGAAAGGTGGAGTAAACGGGTTCTCGAGTGGAGACCACGCTTAGGCAAACGTAGTGTAGGACGCCCCCCAGCTCGATAGACCGACGACCTTAGGAAGATGGCTGGCAGTGGATGGATGTAAAAAGCGGGAGATCCACCCGTTCTTGAGTTTTAGCGAGACTAACGTAGATTATACTTTATTATAACTTTAGGAGTGTCGTAAATTTTTGTATTTAGCAATTCCATGCAAGGTTAATTGAAGATAAATAACACTTTAAAAAAAATCATCGACCTCAGGTGGGACTCGAACCCACGTCCCATCGCATGCCGGGCGAGTGCTTTACCAACTAAGCTACCGAGGACGTCACGTGACAAGATGAAATTCCTCAAGTGTTTTTTCTCGCTGTCATTTGTTTAGGAGTGTCATTAAATTTCATTTTAAATAAGCATGCCAGATGCCTTATTATGTGCAAAAAAGTTTAAATACTAAACAAATTGTCGTGTTGGGCCTGCAGGCGTCGCAGGCGCGCGACCTGCTGTCGCGCATGCTGGTCATCGACCCCGAGCGCCGCATCTCGGTGGACGAGGCGCTGCTGCACCCCTACATCAACGTGTGGTACGACGAGGGAGAGGTTAACGCGGTCAGTACACACTCGACATATCGCCTGACCCTTGTACCCCAGCCCCTCTATTATGAGCAACAAAACACGATATGATATGATACGATATAGTGATTTACTGACACCCAACTTTCAAAATATGGTAACATAGCCACCATCTTGAACTTTTATCGAAACAGTGAGCATGTCCGTGCCGGCGACATCACGGTCATGCTCGATTTTTCGATAAAAGTTTATATTTAGACAAAAATATGCGATAAATCGTGTTATATCATATCGTATCGTGTTTTGTTGCTTATGTTAGAGGGGCAGTTTCTACAGTGTGTCCGGGTTTTAAACGGTATAAATAGTATTTGTTTGCATGCTTGAATATACAATTTTTAAAAGGCTGCCATTTCAAAAGGGGGAGATTTACATGAGGGGTTTTTGTCGATATAATTTAATGAATTAAAAGCCCCTAAATTATCTCTGGTCGAAACCCAGACACACTGTATATTGAGACCTTTATTATTCCTGATGTATGAAATGAGCATACTTACTTCACTAAGACCTTTGTGAGATACCCGTAGTATTGTTTGCAGATGATATATTATTCAAGTCAATGCGGTCAGTCAGTACATACATACACTATACAATGTACGGGCTATGGAATAATAGCAATTTGCGGCCACTGACCACCCACAAGATGGACAGAAGACCAGCAGGGCTAGCATGCGCGCATCGGTTATTTTATCGATAGACAAAACAAATTTTGTCGTTTTCCCTTACCTAACGGATCACAGACGTCTCGAATTCTTTTTCTAATATTTCCAGGGTCTCCCGTTCTTCGTAGTCACTTATTTTTACGTTATAACATGGCATTGCCATGATATTTTGGTTTTTCCTATGTTATCGTCGAAGACAAAACGACATATTTACTTCAAAAGTCGATAAAATGCTACGACAAAATTTTATCGTGATGCACATGCTAGCCTTTCTGGTAAATGTTGCAGGGAGCCGCTTGATGCAGATCGCGCGCAACCGGACAATCTGGAAGTCATTAGGGGTTGCCTATGTTTAGCAGTGGACGTTCTGTGGACTGTAGTCGAAATGATGATGATGATGATTATAATTTTGTCCAGTTTACAGGGTTACGTAATCAATTGAACAAATAACTGTTATAGTTCATTTGGCAACGTTTTAATGAAAGTATTGCTTGTTGTCTCACAGCCGGCGCCGGCCTCATACGACCACTCGGTGGACGAGCGCGAGCACACCGTGGAGCAGTGGAAGCAGCTCATCTACCAGGAGGTGGTGGAGTACGCCGCGCCGCCCGCGCCCGCGCCCACCCATCCGCCGCAGGACCACGCGCAGCCCGCGCTCACTACATAGGTACGTATACACGCTGCACTATACACTGTATATACGCTACACTACACACTGTATACACGCTACACTATACACTGCATACACGCTACACTACAGGGTTACACTGCAAAAGGGTGCCAAATTTTCAAGGACCACTCAGAATCAGTAACTAAATCGATCTACGATATAAACGATCTAAAAAACAAACTTATTTTTTAAATATTTTTTATTACTATCCGCTGTTCAAAGATTTTACGAGTGGATAATCTTGTCTCATTTATAAAAAATACGCACGCACTATCTCTGTGCAACCTAGAACTGCAAAGTTCAATGCAATAATAGTCACAATAGCGCGCGAAAACAAACCTTAGCCTTTTCGGTGTAAGGAACATTTCTAACAGCAGGCGCGTCCGCGCATACCAGAGGTTCAAATTGACAAATACTACCAGCAGTGCACCTCTAGATCTTATTTTTAAAATTTGGCACCCCTTTGCAATGTAACCCTGTATACACTGTATACACGCTACACTATACACTGTATACACGCTACACTATACGTATACTAAACACTGTATACAATCTACACTATAAGTAGACTACACTGTATATACCCTACACTATAATTACACTGTATAAAGCTACATTATAACTACAATATACACTGAATACACGCTACACTATTTGTACACTTTCCACTGTATACACGCTGTATGCGCAGCCTGCACTCACCACATAGGGACAATTAGCGGCACGGATGTTGAGTGCGAAAAACGCGCAGAAGACCTTGACGATCACATGACAGGCTAGTCGAGTATCAACACGCTACGATGCTCGTCTCGTAAGATGCGCAAAGCGATCCCCACTCTTTGTCGCTACTTCAGTTAAACACACTTTATTAATTTTAGTTTCCTATTGCATTGAAAATTACTCACAATACCCATTATTTTGCAGGTTTCGACCGAGCTGTCCGCCGAGATCTAAGCAGCGCCACACACACACAGACACGTACACACACACACACGCGCGCCGCCGGATACAAACCAGTTGACTTTGACACGTTCACTGTCCCGTGTACAGAGAGTGAATGTATCAGAGGCAAGGTTAGGCCGTGTGGCAATAATAGGGAATTTTCTAGCTGTTTGAATATTCAGCAGAGTGTTTCTGTAACACGACGAACTCACTGACAGAGATAGCTGCATCTGAACGAATGTGAGAGAGTGAGACAGATAGCGATGTCACGGTTAGTTTCAATTGTAAGGTGGAAATAGAAGTTGCAGAATAGTGGCAACGTTGTCACAGTAAGCTTGGCGGGAGTGGACAATTGGACACTCGTACGATCGCGAAGTCAGCACTGGAGTAGTAAGACCTTCTGTCACGAGGTTATAGAGTCAGCGCTGAACTGACTTACTAAGTGTAAACCAACCAGATCTCTCCACCAGAGGGAGCTAGTATTTATGATAATACTATTGATGTAACTGCTATCGGTGGTTCTAGCTACATCTGCTGAAATGTATTCTCTACCTCCGCATCCGAGAGGCGAGCACGCTGGACTATATGGCGTCGCCATCTCAGAGGTTCCGGGTTCAAACCCCGTTCGGGTCAATGTAAAAAACAATGTTTTCTGTATTGTCTCGGGTCTGGGTGTTGTGGTACCGTCGTTGTATCTGATTTCTATAATACAAGTGCTTTAGCTACTTACCTTAGGATCAGAGCAATGTATGTGATGTTGTTCAATTCCACTAATATAATATATTGTAAACAAACAGAAAATTCCCTATTAAAACGCGTGACATCCAACATATTTGCAGAGTACCGCATCGTTCAACAAGTTGAGCAACATGTTCGTCAATTGTTGCTAGGTGAATAATCTTTAGGCGGCTAGCGCAGTCCCACGGCCCCATGAGTCCCCACCAACCCCCATGTGTAGTAGCGCGGTAGTGACGGCCGGCTTCGGCTCAGCAAGGCTTCAGCCCGACCACGTGGGACGCTGCGATGACCTTGCTTGACCTTGAGGCTGGCTAGTGTCACTGCCACACTGTCGCCACTGACCACTCGCACTACATACTATTAATAAAAATCAGAACTGTAGACATTTTTAAATCTCTTCGCCTTTATTTACCTTTACTTCAATCAATACAGCAGGAACCATTGACTAATATAGTTAAACCTATAAAATTGTCTATGGTTTGTGTTTTTTTTTGTAGTGTATAGGATGGCCTGTGATTCTTTAAAGTTGCTTTTAATCTCACCACAAGTCATTTCGTACTTACATCGCCTTAAATACATAAGCACTACCTATCTTACGTCCCTCTCGCACTCTTTCACGCACACCGTAACGTCATAGATATTTCTGATGGATCAGTTCCACTACCTCACGAAATGTCAACAACACCTCTGAAATGGTGCGAGAGTTCATCTAAATGTGTGAGAGTGACTGAGACAGGTAACGAGGGCAAGGATGTGCAATGCAAACTTATTTCTATCAATTAGCCTCTGAATTCGTTTGCAAAGTGACTATTTTAATATATGTATATATGATACAAGGCTATATGTAACTGGTGAGTGATATAAGCGCGTGTGGCAGCCACGCTACCCGCAAGGTCAATGAAGGTCAACGCGAATGCTTCCCGTGTGGCAAGCGTATTACTTTTACTCCCGGTCCCGTTGATTTTTATTTGCGTCAAGGAGTGCCTTCGCGACCCGGCTGCGGTTCCAGGACTGACTTTGATACGTGTGGGTATTTTTGTATCGATTAAATGACGAGGATCGATTCCCCGATTGATCGCGCGATATTTTTTACCGTTGGACTTTTCGTTTTATTTTGTAACGTGTATTTAATAATGTAATTAATTAATCATAATGAATAATGAAGTTGAGCTTAATAATCTGTGTTGTTGACATGTGTAATATAATTTCGATTGTGCAATCTTTGTTTTTGTCCATATTGTTGTATTCGTAATAGTTGGTAGGGCACTTTTGCAAATGTCTCTCGATCATCCGATCTGCCAATAACTACCGGCCGAATTGAAGCTCGCTCAGTGCCATTCAGCTGCCAAAGCTTGTAATCTGACTTCTATCAAACCTGGAGCACACGGTATCCAAACATGATGACTTTGTTTGCCCTTGAAGAAGATACGTGTGCCAAATTGCCCGCTCGCCAACCAGACTACAGATAATAACCAAAAACATAGACAAATACTGTTATAAAAATCCTTAAAAGTTTTGTTAATTATCTGTAGTTTGAAGGTAGACTTTGGTCGGCGAGTGTTCAATGCCATTGACGTTACGGTTCAATAAAGTTAGTTACATATAAAAGTTAAAAAAAAAACATAGACCGTTACGTGTCCCAGCGATGTCAACTAGAAGGTCAAACAAGGTCGACGTGTTTGAGATTATTGTGTGGCAAACGTATTAGGGCGCAGAGTTGAATGGTATTACATTGTTTTGCCTCAATTCGGCGCGACTCCGCTGTGCGGGTTGCCTGTTCGTTGTAAAGGAGCGAAGCAAACGCGATCTAAATTCAGACTCTGCAGCCTAATAGGCGCCAGGATTTATACAGTCGTTGCTTTTCGTAAAAACTAGCAATCGTGAGTCGAGAGCGTGATTTTATATAAATTGTATTGTAATGATTTCTTAGCCATACACATCGTCGGATTAGTTGGGATTTTGTGATGTTCATAGTTTCTCGTAGGTAGTCCCTAGTTACGTTGTTGATAATATTGTATTGACTGTATGAGAGTAGGAGTTTAAGTACATTTCTACTTAATAGTAATATTATACGCCTCACACGTTGGCCGCATACGTAACGTTGCCTTGTGAGCCTCCGCCGCTGTGGTCCGGGAGCCTAGTGGGAGTTTTACTCGATACATCGTTAACTCGAATTTGTATGAGATTTTGAGTGGCGCCACCTGGTGGCAAGTATATGTAACACTTTATTTTCTATACGAATCCATTTTCGTCGTCGATATTGAGTAAGACTGACACTAAGCCCCGAGTCTCGTTGCAATCTGTAATATATCGTTTATATTGTAATTACCATGTGATAAAACTCGTGAAAGTATACATGCGTGTATATAGATCTAAGAGTACCGCAGAACAATAATTTAGACGATTGAATTATGCGATTCACAGAATTTAAAAAGGTTACATACGAGCGCAGCGGGTGTTTTGTATAGTGATGCGCATTACAAAGTTGTTGTGATTATAACTCGATAATAACTTTAGCAGTAAAGTAGCGGCGTACGTTATCGTTGTCGTTGGTGCAGCGATCGCAAACACTAGTTTCATGGCTCGAGTGTACTCAAATGAGGACAGATTGAAATTATTGTTCTGTCTGTTCCCATTTCCGTACAACACTGTTTATGAAAGTTATAAACTTTGTCGTCTCGAATTACCTACGCGGTAATAATAGTGTGTTGAATAAATATGTATCCTTTTTTATCAGTAAGTCGACATAGATTAAAAGGGAATGCATAGTTCTTAAACTCCCTGCACATGAAACTGATAGCGTTCGCTGCGACCGACGCAACGATCGGTTCCCCATAAGTTTAAAGCTTAACGTGTGAGGAACGTCGTAGGTTATCGTTTGAAACCTCACTAGGTGATATATAATTATAAATATAAGTATAATAAAGAATGGCGATAGTCTTATCGGATGGTTTCAACAAATAGCACAATTTATTAGCTATAGAATATCAGGACGGCGAGGCGAGTGGATCGCATCGTTTTGTATGAAATTGATATATTTACGAAAGCAATAATACCTACTTCCTTCGCGGACGGACAACGCGGCCGGTCCGGTTCTAGCTCTTGGACTATAACATATCACGTGACACAATAGTTCATTTCGATATCCCTATATCTAGCGCCGGTCCGTCCGTCCGCCTGTACAGTGATGTTGCTTTACTTTTGTTCCATGGTGTAAGTAAATATTTGGATATTTAATAAAGAAAAATAAGGTATATTTACATGGCCGCTGGTTGCACCCAGCCAGCATACCATTTTGACCCTAAACTATAAATACTGTTTCATGTTGGTGTATGATATAATGGCATAAGAGAATAGCGAACCTTTGAGAGTATACACTATACAATAAATATGATATTTAGGTGTAAGCGAACAAAATTGTAAATATAAATAAAGCCATAGACTAAACGGAACGAAAGTGAAGATGACTCGCGCAGTACCTTTCTTTTATCACTATAGTAAATAAATCACAACTGTACGTCCAAATTGTCCATTTATATGTTAATGTACCTATTACAAATTACAATAATGTAATCGTTAGACGTATGTTAGATCATCGGTATCGAGGGCCGGGCGCCGGCCCGGGGGCGTAGCGGGATTCTTACTTGAGTTACACTTCGATTACTATCTAAAAACAACTTATTTTTACTGTACACGTAAGTTATTTCATATTTTAACTGAATAAAATCGAAATGGTTATTATAAATGGTGTTTTTATTAGTCCTTTTCACGTCGACGCGAGCTCCATGATATAGGCTGACGATTTATATCTACAATGTTTAAAACACCCTGTTTAATCCAAAAGGGTTCTACTGTTTAAATACAACAACTTTTTTAGGTAACAATAGAATTGTCCCATGCATCAGTCCCATACTCCCGTGGTAAAAGCTATTTTATTTTAGCAACAGAATTACCCCTTTTGGAACAGGGGATTTTCTTACACCTTGTATATTTACCAGAGTTTCAGCGTTTACTTTTTAGTCCAAATGCAACTTACCTCTTATCTAGTTCCACTGAATTCACGAAGAGGGTTACATTTCGAATAGTCAAAATCAAAGCAATTATTAGATCATCAGTGTGGGTTTTTAGTATTTTATATAAAAAAAACTAACGTGGGTATAATGAGAAATTTGGATTCTGTTAGGTAGATCCATGTGAGCCTTTCTCGTTGCATTCGAAAAAGAACTCGCACTTCATGATCGAAAACACCAATCTAATAAATGGAAAGCACCACGGCAGGTTATTATCGAATTGAAATTTTAGAATCCTGACAGGATATGAAAAGTTAGATCTGTTAAAAAATTACAAGAATAGGCTCTTCAGATTGTAACGCAACCTAGCGCACGAAGCCCATCGCTGCAGGCAGCGTTGAACGCACGCATCTTCTTACTATAACGCATTGCGATACCAGTATAACGATAAACTATACCGTTATTTATCGTCTATGACATTGCACAACGCGTCGACATTTTTCTTAGTCTGCTGCAAAATAAAAAAACAAATGTCAAAGTGACAGTTCATTTATTGTTGGTTGGGAGTGTGTGGTTTATTTTGTGATATTTCATTTTAAACAATAATAATTCGTACTTGGAGCAATGATTTTAACATAAAATATATAACAATTATTCTGTAAAATTTTCATAACAAGTTTTACTTAAAATTGCCAACTACTATCATAATGGGAGATAAGGATAAGTCGAAAATGAACTCTCAAACAAAACACATTCCTAAGGACGCTCAAGTGATCATGTCTATCATGAAGGAGGTGGGAATCACAGACTATGAGCCTCGTGTCGTGAATCAACTGCTGGAATTCACCTACAGATACGTGACGTCGATATTAGACGACGCGCGCGTTTACGCTAATCATGCAAAGAAGAAGACTATAGACTTGGAGGATGTGCGGTTAGCAGTGCAAATGCAGCTGGACAAATCGTTTACTAGCCCGCCACCGCGGGAGGTGCTACTGGAAATTGCTAGAGTAAAGAATGTTAACCCACTGCCATTGATAAAGCCACATTGTGGGTTGAGATTGCCCCCTGACCGGTATGATATTATCTGTTTTGTACTCCTACTTTTGTAATTGTTAGTCTTAGAAATCAATAGTAAAAATCTATTTGTCACTAAGCAACATAGTTTTCAACAATAACATGCATCTTCAATACCTGTTTTCTTGAGAGCAGCCTTTGTGAACGAGACCTTTGTCCAGACTCCCAAAGTCCATTGATGACAATAATTTAATTGACTACTTTGCACATTAATTTGACAATAGCCCTATAAATAAAAGTTGGTGTGAAATAAAACACCTTTTTCCCATTTTTCAGCTACTGCTTAGCGTCCTGCAACTACCGTCTCAAGCCTGCTAAGAAAGCTGTAGCCAAAGCCACAGTGGCCTCTGCTCCGACTATCAAAACCATTACCACATCAAAACCCACTCCAAGTCAGCAGAATGTTGTCATGAAAAGACCAACTGGAGGCATTGTGAATGTTTCTGCACCAAAGCCAAATGTTGTGCCTAAACCAGTATTGAAGTTCACTTCTAGCAGCAAGGTATATATTTTACACAACAAACAGATTGTGAAACCAAAACGTCTATATTTTCTATTCATAAATTATATTTTTGAAAACAATGTAAATATCTAGTACATCATGCAATTTTCTGCCGATTTGTGTTGCCTGCTCAGTAATTAATTATTTAATGTTTTTCTGTGTTGATATGCTCTTAAAGAATTGAATACCTGCCAATATGACATGGCATAAAGTCAATAATTTATACACATCTCTAAGCAATTAACAAATTTGTTGCAGATGAGTTATTGCTTTATAATTTTTGTTTCATATAATTACAAGAATATTTGGAAGTGCAATTGGACTGTGGCTTGTATGTGGCACTTCTCAGTCATTTGGAGGCGCCTATACCACTCAATGAATCACAAAATGCATCTTAAACACCTATTAATGTTTTCCACAGGTTGTTGCAAAGCCAGCGGTGCGTGTAACTGCGGGGCCTTCAGCACAGGGGCCCGTTAAGATGGAAGTGGATGATCAGACTGCGGCCCAGAAGCGGAAAAGGGATGATGATGACTATGACATGTAAAATAAGATCTATTCTCACTAGTTTAAATTTATTTTATTAAGATTTATGAAGTATGAAATATATCGTTTTTTTTATAGAATTTAAACAGATTATTATTTTTTCATCTATGATGACCTGTGTGTAGGTGTGTTATTTAATTCAGCTCTAAGTCACCTTAGCAGTACAAGCGAACATAGACTCTATTTCGTTATTTAGAGGGTTCATATTACTTACCGTCGATAAGTGAGTTCAGTGACGAAGTAAGCGCGGTTTTGTTTACAGAATCGGTAGGCAGTTCAGTCAGGAAAGTAATGCCATAGAAGAAACACAAACTTTAGAAAATATTATACTTTATTGCATTGATTTTTACAACAGTAAATAAATATTTTAATAATCTGGTGTAAACAAGACACTTATTCTTACATACATGCATACAAAATAGATTTCTTATACACACTTACATGATTCTAATTCTTATAACTTCATTGGCTTGTCTAAAATCTCATTGTACAAAATTACTCAATCACTTATTTCTTTTCGTATTTGTAAAAGCCTTCTCCACTCTTAACGCCAAGCTTGCCTTCTGCGACTAGCTTGTTCAGTAGAGGGATGGGCTTGAACAGGGGCTGGTCGGGGTACTTGTTGTGCCAGCCGTCGAGGATGAACTTGTTGGTGTCAAGGCCGACGTAGTCTGCGAGCTCCAGCGGGCCCATGGGGTAGCCTGCGCCGAGCTTCATCGCGATGTCTATGTCGCGCGCTGACGCGTCTCCTGAAGACAATTTTGCATTTAGTAAATAAATTTAATAGACATTTATTGCAGAAACAATGTAGGAACGCAAAGATTTCAAAATAATAGCTATGCTATGTGCAAAACTATTTATAACAAAATACCAACTCGTATTAAAGACCTCCCAGTCAATAGTTTTAAATCATCGTTGCGAAAGTGGTTGTTGGACAAGACATTCTATTCAATTGATGAGTTTATAAAACATACAGAACCATAATAAATGTGGTCGATGCATGGTTTGAAATAAGAAATATGATTAGTTAACTTATTGACATTATATTGATCACTTAATTAAATGCTGTGATTGAATTGACTGAGGAATTAAGATCATTTAGGTATTCGAAACTGTTTTCTATATATAATATTTGCATGCTAATTGTATAGTTAAGTAGGCTAATGCACCATCTCAAATAATATCACATGTACTGTACCCTACTTAATAGCAAATAAATATTTGAATTTTGAATTTGATGATTGGGTTACATATTTATTGCTTTACTTTATTTCTGCTGCATAATAAGTCACCAAATACTTGTTGCTATTAATCATCCAGGTGATAAGGCCAAAGGTTACTTCAACAATAAGTAGGGCAGAAAACTGCCTGCACTCCCATTATCACAATTTTGGACAAAACTTACTTTGTCATTAAAATGTTATTAGGCTCAAAAACTGTTTTGATGTTTTTATCTTATCTAGAGAGAATTTTTATAGAACTATCTTGATATAAAAAAAACAGATATTTCTTACATAATACTAGGTTTTAGTAAAATATGGTTTCAGAGTTTATTATCAGCTATGCAGTTGTGTGAATTGGAACAGAACAGCCCATTCAAGTGGGAAACCCTTACACCAAATTACTCATCCATAAACTGCTAAAAATGTTTATCATTTACTTAAAACTTATTTTAAATTGTTTTGGGGCCCCCGAGATAGGTTGGCAGTACCCAACCTGGGTACTTAACCTTAGTCTAGAATAGGATATTGTAACTTACAGTCAGTTTCAAACACTACAACTTTTTACAGTTAAAAGTTAAACACCTACCTCATTTCTTTAAAAAAAAATATAATAAATGTAGAAGACAAAAATTAAAATTAAAAAAAAGTATTTTATTAGCATATAAGTATGACAATTTCATCTATTGCAGAAACAAACCTGGTCAGAAATTAACAATACTTTTGTTAGGGTTTGTTTCACTCGGTTAAATGTAACATTTGCAAAATAAACAAATAGTGAATGTAAAGACAACAATTTTGTCTTTTATGATACACAATCTGGTACTAACCTCTCTCATATAGCCTGATGGCCTCACAAATGTAAGGGACCAGCAGCCTATTGACCACGAATCCAGGTGTGTCCTTGCAGGTTATGCAGGTCTTGCCCACGGCCTTGCCCCAGGCCATCATGGAGTTGTATGTGGCTTCGGAGGTCTCTGCCCCCTTTACCACCTCCAGGAGTCGCATCACTGGGACTGGGTTGAAGAAGTGGAGACCACCAAACCTGATATTTTTTTGGTATTTAATGGTTTAGGTACATATGGTGGTAACTCCTCCTCCATAGTCGGTCCCTCAGAGGTTGAGGATCGTGACCCTGCTTATTTAGTTGCCTGGATGATGAGCTGTCTCCAGGCATTTCAATCCTGCGACCGTCTAAATGCTTCATAGAAAGGCATCTCTAGGGTTTTCACAATGGTAGTAACTGGTAGGCTCTATCACTATGGTTTAGAGAGTGGATTTAAAGTAGCTATTACAATATCAATATTAATATGCCCAATTTGTTATTATTTCAACATAACTGGTATTAGGCACATCAATATTGATGTAATAACTACTTCAAATCCACTCTTAACATACTAAAAAAATACTCATTCATAATATCACATGATTGAAACAAACATTGAGAGCAACTCATAAAAACTCAATAATTTTTTATCATGCTATGCCTTGTAATGGGTTAATTAACACATTAACTGCCCAAAAAGAAGACTGAATATTGAAACAATACTATCTGACTCCACATAATAAGTAAGGGGTGTGGATTTTGTATAAAATAAAAGAAAATAAACTAGTTTTTTGAAAATTGTCATCTCACCTGTCTTTCCTTTTAACAACTGAGGAAATTTCATTGATAGAAAGAGAAGATGTATTTGAAGCCAGGATTGTGTGTTCAGGGGCAGCCTCATCTAGCTGCTTGAATAACTTGTGTTTGACACTCATGTTCTCGACGATAGCCTCCACTACTAGGTCAGCGGATTTCGCTGCCGCTACAGGGTCCGTGAGTGTCTTTATCCGGCCAAGGGACTCCGCCACAAACTTCTCGCCTTCCTGTGGGTTGTCTTTGTACACTTTCTTGGCCACCCGGCCGAGGTTAGCGCCAATCGACTTCTGGGCCTTGGCCAGGACATCAGGACTTACATCTACGAGGGTCACATTTTGACCGGCTTGAGCGGATACCTAAAAGAAAAATTAAGGTGTAAGTTTTTGAACCACCATGTATGTAACACATAAAAGTATGTTTGTGCATACCTGGGCAATACCGGATCCCATCAAACCGCCTCCAATAACGGTAACATTTTTTATTGCACTTTGTACGCTAGCTGAACTTGAAAACTTTCGTGCAATTAATCCGAATTGTATCATTTTGTCAACCTCTTACTGCTTACGTATGAGGAGGAGAAGTAGAGAGAACGATTGCCGAACCGCAGATTCTATTTTATACTAATTAATAAATAATAATGAGGAATTTGATATTCCAAAGTTCAATCGGAAACGAAATTAATACGGGCAACAACGGGGCAAGTGGCGAAGTACGCCCGCGTAGCATGCCCATAAAGTCGAAATTCGATAAGATTAATGTGGTACACTCAAAACTCGAACCGAGATTTCATGTACTAAATCGAGATATATATATTTTGTCCTGCTCATATCAGTTCAGAAAGACAGAGTAACAAAGTGAGCGAATAGTGTGTGAAATTGTTAGCGAGGTTAAGAAGGTACCGCTGAAAAGTTTTGACAGCCAAATATTCATGATGGATCCGTTCAAATACCTTAAACGAATAGCATATGTTAGCATTTTTTCGGGAAAGAAAGTTAATTTTAATAATTTACAATACGCAACGGCAGTTCACAACCTTCATGAAAAAAAATATAATTTCAGTATAGTTAAACTTAGTCAGTACAAAAAAGCATTGATTTAATTTAAATAAAGCAATGAAACTTATGAAATTGAGTACAACTAATATTTTATCAGGATTTGGAACGTTTATTTATTTCACGAGCGACCGAGTTTGTGTTTTTCATTAATTTCGTAAATGAAATTAATTTCAATGTGTGTGCAACTCCAGCAGTTCCAGTACGTAATGAAAGTACTCCCAATGGGTGCGTATCTATCTTTTTAGTGTTTACCAGTTATTTCGGATAAGTTATCTTCGACAATCCTAGAATATAAGAAAGAGATAAAATTTAACTGTAGCGCCAAATAAAACCGGATTCACGTCAGCCGAACCGCGGAAAGTGCTTGTGCCGGTCACGTATTTACATCGTTGCGTGCTTTTACAACTTACTAACGTGTAAATTGGAAAAATGAATAAGTTAATCGGGCTAACGCGAAACTTCTGCAGTTCCTCAACTCGGAATGCTATCAAGTCGGTCACGGTCGTCGGTGGCGGTCTCATGGGGTCAGGTATCGCCCAGGTAAGTTTGTTTTAGAATTTGTAGTGATAAAAATGTTGCCTTTTGTTATCACGAACTTTGTACTTGCAACTGTTAGTGCCTAGTTAGACATTGAATGTTATGATGGTATCATTTTAAATGTCTAAATGTTTTTTTTCTACCTATATTTATTGGAAATCAGAATGCCGTTATTGGGCACATATGAGAGTACCCATAATGTTTCAGATAGAACTTTTATAGCAATATTTCAAAAACAAAAATATCAAGTGTGTGCAATACTCTCATTCTTACTAAGAAATATTTAGCAATCCATGGGGAATGTCTCCTTAAACATTTCCTAATATTTTCTGGCACAGGTTGCAGCCCAGGCTGGCCAAAATGTGACAATAGTTGACATACAACCAGAGCTCCTGGAAAAGGCTCAAAAGTCAATTCAGAATAACCTTGTGCGAGTGGGCAAAAAGTTGTATAAGGATGACCAGGCCAAGTTGGAGGCCTTCGTAAAAGATTCACTCAATAGAATCAAAGTTTCCACCAAGATTGAGGATGCAGTCAATGCGGACTTGATCATTGAAGCTATTGTTGAGAAACTGGATGTGAAGCAGGAGCTGTTCAACAAACTTGATCAGGTATTGTTTTTATAATGAAGCATATAAGCAATGAGGCTAGCATTGTCATTTAAAAAAAAAATACTAAACAGTATAATCTTTTTTAGTTTATTATCACAAGTTACCTATAAAATTACTTGCTGTAATATTTCATGAAATTTGTGTGTAGGGAAAATTCTGATTTTGGTGCTACCTTATTGTGTCCATTGTGTTAATTATATTCTGTTTTCCTTATTTTATTTTTGTTTTGTAATTTTTTCATCCCCTATTTCAGCTTGCTCCTGAGCATACAATCCTTGCGACCAACACATCTTCCATCTCTGTTAATGAAATTGGAGCTGGCATCAAGAGGAAAGACAGGTAAATAGACAGACTATTTACTCATTGAATAAAATAAACATAAATAAATAAAATTTTGATAACATTTTATTTCCTAGCATAAAAACATTACACAACGTAGAGGCCTCTTGGGGACCAGACTGATATAATTGGTTTAGTTAGGGACTCATCAGACCGTGTCAGAAAAAAAAACCATCAAACTTGGAACAAAACTTTTCCAAAATCAAATTAAAATTGAATGCATTTAAACTCTGCATATCAGTCTTTTATTTCGAGAGTACAGTGCTTAACTAAGAACCTGCAATAAAAAAAAAGAAATTTCCATTAGAAAAAAAATTTAAATAAAAAAGGGATATTTTCAAACTACCAAATAAAAATTCATAACTCTTAATTGGATGGGAAGCAATTTTTTTCCTAGTACGATCTGAAAGGACCCTAAGCCAACTTCCTAAAAAAAATGTATATCCGTCTGGTCTAGGCCACCCTGTATTTATAACCAAAGCAAAACTACATATTAATATTTCAAATAGCATAAAATGTTTTATTGTACACGATTCTATTAGCTACTTTGACCTTGAGATTAATTATTGTAATTTATAATTTTTTAGGTAATAGTATGTTGTTATCACATACATCACATACACATGAATGTCTAAAAGAATCAAATCCAAACAAAACCCTATTTAGGAATAAAATAGTTAAAAATTAACCTGCTTACTGACTAAATTGAAAACGGGTGGGGTTACTAAACTAGGCCTCAACCTTTCTATAGCTTCTTTAGTTCCAGGTCAGCAGTTTTGGTTCATTTTCATAACCTATTAAATATTAATTGTATTTTAAATTTAGTTTTTTAGCAATTACCATTTTAGGTTTATTAAAAATTATATTATAATACTTGAAAAAAAATCGACCGCCTCAGGTTAGGGTCCCCCTAACCGATGACCGGGCGAGTGCTTTGCCAACTAAGCTACTGAAACGTTAGCTGACCTGTTTATTGCATTTCACATTATAATTTAGCGGCGTCCACTGCTGGACGTAAGCCTCATCCAAACAGCATGATCTACTGCTTGTTTCATCCAGCCACTGCAAGCTACATACTTGAACAAGGCAGGACAATGACCAGACAGATCTATGTAAAACTTAATTATTTTATTTACTTATTATTTACCATTATATAACGAAACCTTTGAATTCCAGATACGGTGGCCTCCACTTTTTCAACCCAGTGCCTGTTATGCGTCTCCTAGAGGTCATCAAGGGTGACCACATCTCCGAAGAGACGTACCAAGCTATGCTGGACTGGGGCAAGAGCATCGGCAAGACATGTATTACTTGCAAGGACACCCCCGGGTTTGTGGTGAACAGGTTGCTGGGGCCATACAGTGCGGAGGCTATGAGACTGTATGAGAGAGGTATGGAGTTTTAAATTATTTTTATTCTGCAGTCGCAACGCTAAAAGGCACATTTTTAAACTTGAAGAAATAAGGTTTATTCTATGCGCCTTTTTTCTTGTGATCCTGAATGTGTAGACGACCTCCGTTGCTGAGAGGCGATCACGCCGGACTTGGCGTCGCCATCGTCCCAGGTTCGATTTTCGGTATCGGGTCTGGGTGTTATAATACTATCGCTGTTTCTGATTTCTATAATCACAAATGCTTTAGGTACTTACGTGAAGATCAGAGAAATGTATAACGTTGTCCAATATTTACTTATTTATGTAATAAAACTCGATTTAAAAATAATGATTTGGTTGTGCCCTTTTTCGTTATGATGGCATATTTATAAAACCAATAAAACCTACATCTAGTATAGTATACAGGGTGTCCAAGATGGTCACATACAACAACTTTTTGTATGGGAGCAACATCGAAACCAATATTTTTTTTTACTGCCCCATACAAACTTACTCGCATACCTTGATGATAATGTATGGAGCATCGAAAATTAAGATCACGATTTCGATGTTGCTCCCATAGGAAAAGTTGTCGTATATCACCATCTGATCACGTGGTTTTAAGGAGTGGTCCTATTCTTTTGTACGTCCTGTATTGTAGATAGTTTAGATCATATCACAGACAGACAACATACGATATTTATACGTGTCTTATATTACGGCGATAAAAATAATTAGGTAAGGCTTTGTTGTCGATAAAATAACTCATAAATACTTACTTGTGTGCTGTTGCTAAGTCAATAGTAGGCAGTTAAACATTTGTTATTTATTTTGAACTTTATCACTTCGAGTTTAAGTTGAAAATTGGTTGAGGAAAATTATTATTTTTGTAGTAGGTTGAACTGCAAACACCGGCACAAACAGATTTTTTATACAGAATATGACTTAATATACTATTAATTTATTTGACAATACCTAAAAGAGGACTTTTCATGTTTTTTTTGGATAAATAATGGGTTGTGTGTGTGGCGGGTTATTTTATTATGTAAGTACCTACCTATTATATGGATATAATATAATTGGCAGTTGTGTTGTTGCTTTGTGTCTATGTGTAATGGGTGGTACTAAGTCCGAAATCATTCAATGTCAATAAAGAGGAAAAATATTATAAGTAGGACCAAAAAATATCCTAAAAATTGTCAAATATTTTTTTGTTTACATGTTTGTTTGCTAATTTTGAAGATTACAATAGATTTAGGGTAGCATTGGGGTCGATTTTAGTAATCCATAAGGTTATAATTTATTCTTAAAAACCCAAGAAACTAGTTCAATTTAATTTCGGTCGTTACTCTCGTTAAAACTCGAGAACCGCTAGACCAATTTGGAAAATTTTGATCTTTAAATATTCGTGGAAGTCCAAAGAAGGTTTAAACAATGAGGAAACATGGAAACATTGCGAGAAAAATACTAAAAAAGTCAATTTTAGTATCTTATATAAACTGAATCCTACCTATTGAACAGGGTGCGTTCCAAAATTTAATATTGAAGCGGTACGAAGTTCGCCGGGTCAGCTAGTTATCTGAGTATAAAAATAGTTATAGTCAATATAGTTATCTCGATGATTTTTTGATGTTCAATCGAACGAAACGTACAGTAGGTACCCGGCGGTAAATATTGCACATCGACCTTTGAAAAGAGAATCATAAATTGGCCTATAAATTAAAAATAATATTAATTATAAATAATATATAATTATACATATACAGGGTGTAAAAAAAGGCTTAACGAAGCCTTAAACCACGAATTCCATACATAAAACCAAGTAGAATGCAAAAAAAATAATTGATGGGAAATTACTTTTATTTTTGGGTATCAAAAAAAAATACTTATTTATAACCCGCAATGTATAGCGCGCACGCCACAGACTATGCCTGTATGTGTAAGCGGATCATGTTTCTTTTTAAAAAAAGTTTCGTATTATGAAACAGAAGTCAATTTTGTAAAAAAAAATTGAAAAAAAATTGTAACTTTGACTGTCAATAACTCGGTAACCCGTCATTTCCCAGGTATAGTGTAAAAGATAAAAATATCGTAATAATACGTAGAATATGTGATATTCGGCTTCGTTTAGCCTTTTTTTACACCTGATATAATATATATTAATTAAGATTACATAATTATGATTTTATTTATTTCGGAAATGCGATTATCGCCGATGTGCAATATATATTGCCGGGTACTGTATTTTTGTTTTGTTTTAAATAACATAATCTAAGACAGATAAAATTAAGCGTAGGTAGTCTATTCTATCTTGTCGCCATCAGAATAATATGGGTTTCGTTTTAATAAATTATTACTGTATTCTTAAATATGACTACCTCCGTAACCGAAAGGCGAGCATGCCGGACTTGGCGTCGCCATCTCTGAGGTTCCGGGTTCGATTCCCAATCAGGTGTTGTGGACCGTCGTTGTTTCTGATTTCTATAACACAAGTGCTTTAGCTTCTTACCTCAGGATCAGAGCAATGTATGTGATGTGGTCCAATATTTACATTTGATTATTTCCCGCTAGGTGACGCCACCAAAGAAGATATAGACATTGGTATGAAGCTAGGCGCGGGCTACCCCATGGGCCCCTTCGAGCTGGCCGACTACACGGGGCTCGACACCAACAAGTTCGCTCTGCAGGTCATGTACCAGAAGACCAACAACCCAGTGTTCGCGCCCATCCCACTGCTGGACAAGATGGTGGCGGAGGGCAAGCTGGGCATCAAGAGTGGGGAGGGTTTCTATAAGTATAATAGGAAGTCTAAGATTTAAGGGGCTTTTTGGTGCGCATTTTGAGGAGTTTAGTTTTAATAGGTTCACTCGTCCAAAAAACCATGTATTGCCTGTATGACTGTTGAACGGTTAAATTGACTAATAAAGGCAGTTGCCACCTTTGCTTCGAGTAACAAGTTTCATAACTTTTAAAAGACCTCAGTGACCGAAAGGCGAGTAACCTGAACTTTGCGTCGACATGTCTAAGGTCCCGGGAACGTTTCCTAGTCGGGTCAGTGTAGGTAGAAAACGAACTTTTATATATTATCTCGGGTAAGGGGAAAAAGCCATCGTTGTTTCTGATTTCTAAAACACAAGTGATTTGGCTACTTATCTAAGGATCAGAACAATGTTAAGTGAAGTCTTCAAAAATTAAGAAATAGTAAATAAGAACTTAGTTAGGGACTTTTTGTTTCAACCTATTTTCCATTGCACGATTTGACTTAGTCACTGCTAGACAAATACCACTTAGTATTTACCATCTCCACTTACACCGAGACATTTTAGTGGTTGTTTTCCCGCAGTAAAATGATTGTATCTTAGTAGTAGTAGTACAATAGATTGATGAAGTTTTTTTTTATTCAAATCGTCTGTATGGAGCGCGTACGATGTAGTTTATGCTGTATTACGTTGTGCGGGAGCTTCTTTTACTTTAAACATTTATTTTGTGCGGCAGGCAGTACCCTCATACGTCACATCTCGTAAAAGAAACTGTCGTGTCTCACGCTTTTGAGTTGTAGATTTTTTTTTAGCTGAGAACAAAAATATTTTTTAATAAAAAAAATAACTCGCATGGTTCGATATTACTACTAAAGGTAAATCGTTCTGCCGCGGGAAAACAACCACTAAAATGTCTCGGTGTATAATAGCTTTTACTACGGCGATTATGGTGTAGGTCAATCCAGTCGATTTTCATGTTATCTGACTCCTCAATTTGTGAAATAGTTTTTTTAATAAAATCAAATCTATTTACAAATTAATGTTTATTAAGTTTAAGTGTTTTAAATGACTGCTTTAGTCATAGCAATACTAATTATAAGAGGGTAAGGTGTTTTTGATTAATTATTGATATGCATTTTTAAAAGATATCACATTATTTACATGACAGACTGCTTTTGAATGTATTTATTGTATTGTAAGCGAACTATTTTTGTAATTAAAAAATAAAAGTATATGTATATATTCTTTTGTTTTATTTTATCTTCATTAAAAAAATCTATCAGTTATATTCTTGAAGTTTAGGGAAGATTAATTATGATTTCTTACTAGAAAAAACTTGAAGACGCCGGCCTCCGTACTTTGGAGGATTCAATGTAGAGACTACTTTAACAACAAGTCAAAATCAGGTCAAATACGAGTACCTATAGACCGCAGTAAAACACTATTAGACATTGGCGATGTAATCTGTTATAATTAAATTTAATTCCCCTTATAATTTTATTGCCATACATATAGGTATTATCAATAGATATTCAGGAAAGTTTTTCCCTTAATCTTATTGTAATTGATAACAAGATAGGTGCACGCATTTGACATTGCACCCTTGATTGATGCTATTTGATCAATCTTTTGCTATTCTGAATTTATATTTTGGTATGAATTACGCAATAAATGCTGTTAAAAACCTCACTTTCTCATCGCGTATTATTTTTACGTGACCTTTTTATTTTTAGATTTCTTTAAAATCTAAGTAAGATACCGATGTTAGCATTTAGATATGATATCTAATCTACTTTACGAGGACCGAAACAGTTGTAAAATGTTGTTTTTACAATAAAAATTGTACGTAGGTACTAAAGACATTTTTAAACATTCACTATCTATAATAACATTTTAAACTTTCTTGTTGCATTTTTTAATTATACACAACACAATATTTAACAAATAATTAATGTTCAGATATTAATGGTAACTTAGTGTATGGAACTTATTGACATTTTAAATTGTTTAGAAGTATTTGGTCACCTTGTCTGCTACAAAATACCTAACGGCGACTGTACAGCACAGCCTTAGGATTTCGTATGCAAATTGAATCGGACGCTTCAAAAATACGCCTTCAGTCAGACAGTCGTCAGAGATTTGGAGATGTATTTTTGAAGCACTCGAATTCCAATTCGCATACGAATCCACAAGAACCGCATAAGAACTCTTAGGAAATTTTATACGATGTTAGGATTTCGCATGCGAATTGGAATTCGAACGTTTCAAAAATACGCCTCCAGGGTAAGTCCCTTGTAGGAAATTGACGTTTATAGTCACTAGTTTCGCTGATGATAAAGATTTTATCGAGCTAATTTCGTCTGATAAAATAATATCATTATCATTGCGATTAAGCCCTATCGTTCATTCATTACGTAAGTGGCGTGTTTGTTAAAGTCAAGTGCAAATCAGGTGATTAGATTGATTAACTACGTAGGTTTTGAATATTTAATTAACATTCTAAAAACAATACTTATTGTAGTATATAGTTACCTACTTAGATCCGATTCGAGTAATGGCGCGGTGATTTGTCTTAAATTGAACATATTAAGTCCTGAGTTAGATTCCCGGTTAAATAAAACTCATTTTTTCCTTTTATTGGAAAATCCCCTTGGCAAAATCTCTCAGCATCAAACTACTACACTAGATAGAAAGATAAATAAATAAAAAGAACCCTGGACTTTGCGTTCAAGGCGAATCCCGCTCAGCATATCATGCACGCTCCAATCGGGCCGTCACGTCACATTAAAAAATTGGTAGTTTAACTTATTTTAAATAAATTCTCTATCTACAACTTGTTTAACCCAGAAATATCCATAGATATGACTAAGCAACCCTATATTATAACTTTTCAGGCGATGCGTCTGCGCAAGATATCGACATAGCCATGAAGTTAGGCGCCGGCTACCCCATGGGGCCTCTAGAACTGGCCGACTACACAGGCCTCGATACCAAGAAATTTGTCCTAGCTACTCTATATGAGAAGACAGGAAACCCAGTGTTCAAGCCGATACCGCTTTTGGACAAGTTGGTGGAAGAGGGGAAACATGGACGGAAAACTAAGGAGGGGTTCTATAAATATTAGGGGACTTCAGTCGGAAGAGGTACTTAGGTCAAGGAAAAGGTGGCTAGACGATCTGAAAAAAAAATCTCCCATGATTTATTGACGTTTTTATTGTATGTACTCGTAAGTACAGTCAACAGCACGTCGACCTACCCAAAAAGTCGAAAATTCTCCAATAGATTTTCAACTTTAAGCCTGACATATAGAGATCATTTTCAAATGAGAAAATTTGACATTTAGTGGTAGGTCGACGAGCTGTTGTCCGTACGTAACATAATTTAATAAACTATGTTTGTTGCATAGCTTTAATTAATAAATGAAGTTGCCACTTAACAGTTTGTTTTTAATATTACCTTTTCCTTTTAAGTTGACTCTAGCTAGTAAGACTATCGGACATTTATATAAGTACCTAGTTAATTTAGACCAGTATTTTAAAACCTTGTAAGTAAGACACTTACAAGGTTTTAAAATTAAGCTGATGATCTCAGCTACTTTTTTTATTTACTTTCATAAAACATTAAAGATATTCTGGAAAAAATCTGAATTACTTTCCTATCCTATCTGACTATTATATTACCAATTACTGCAGCATGTACCATAATGTTGTTAGATGTTGATCTGAAAGGAAAATACAGTGACAGACTTAGAAAATTGTTATGTAGTATTGTAAGTAGCTGTCAGTGAGAATATTAAAAATAATTTAGAACGTGGTCCCCAAGGAGTATTAAATCACTACGTTGTGGTCCCTAAATAAAAATAACCTCCGAATGACACGTCGCTAAACGGCGTGCGCACTTCACACTCAAAAAAAATACTTACATATATTTAACGTCATGAAATATTTTCTCTATTCTATAAGCTAATAGTGTCTTATGGAAAAATAGTATGTTTCTACTTAAAATATTAACTAACTTATATATTGTTATGTTTTTATAAAGATTTCATAACTTTAATCCAATTACTTATTAAACACCTAAAATGTCTAGCCACCTCAGTCCGTACCTGCGTTCAAATTAGTATTTATACCTTCAGTGCGAGTATTATACTTTTATAAGTACCTCAGTATTGATTGATAAAGACAGGGCAATCTTGATTTATGGAATGATTAGATAGCTCTGTTTTTTCTATTACAATTGTATCGCGTTTTAGTATCGAACGCCCGCGAAATAAGCCGCGAAGATTTATCAACATAATACTCAAGTACGTTTTAAAGTGTAGAATTTATAAACGGAAATGAATACTGCAAGAAATCGTGGGTAGTTTGGTTCTACCTACATTTTGTTGTAGTATTCAGTGCATTGTTAAGTTCAATTGGTTGACACTATTTTTAAGTGATTGAAAGTCTAAAATTAGATTATTTGTGTTTTGTAAGGAGTGTAGATAAGAAGATAAATGTATGACTTGTGTCGAGGAGTACATAACTAAGTAAATGAACTTTGCATGGAATACCGCAATATTATAGACGAAGCTGACCTAACAAATTCGACAAAGTGATTCATTGTTATTGTATTTATTACTCATAAAAATAATAGTTTTGGTGTTAGTGTATTTGGCCCCTGATTTCAACTGTTTTTTTTGGTATAAAAATTTATTTCTGGCACAACACAGAGCTTGGTCTGTCAGAACTTTAAGCAAAATCGATTAGTGTTTATTTTAAAAAGTAATTAAGGGTTATTATAACTAAGTACTTATTGCAGATTTATGCCTGTCAAATTAATATTATAAATAATCTTTTTTTAATTAAGTAATCCATGTATGGATTTTCGCAAACGTGCGCCTGTCAATTATAAATTAAATGTAATAAATCAGTTTAGTGTGGATGCAGGTAGTGAATGTATACCTAGGTGCTTATGTTAATTACATTTAGCGGGAAAAATATTAGCAAAATAATATTCGTTTTGAATTGATAGAACTTTTTCCTGACTGATCCTACTTACGTCAAACCTACAAACTAAAATTACTTACTCGGTAAACAAATCCTCGATTTGCCTACACCGTGTTGTGAGCTATTTTGGCCATATCGCACGAAGAGAGTCCAACAATCTATAAAAGCTGGTAGTAATAGGAAAAATTGAAGGAAAAAGACCTAGAGGCGGCAGTCTGAAGAGATGGTCGGGCCAGATCTCCGAACAGCTGGAGCTACCAATCAGCGCCGCCCTTCACCGAGCGACGGACCGTATTAGTTGGCGGCAGACCATGAATCGGAGTCACGATCCTCAGTAATGGGGGAACGATTGAGAAGAGAAACAAAAGTGACGTGATTGGTCTCCATAGTTTAAAATATCCTCACTTGTCGTGAGGTTTCCTATTTACACTGGAGAGTTGAATTAATGAGTAACTTAACTCCTATTTCATTTAAGATTGTTTTTTTGCGAATCCCATAGTCAATGAGGTATTATTAACCCAGGTATAGTGGCGTTTAATATTGTACTAGAAGTGTCAGTGAACAGTGGTTCAATCGTTTATCTATAACTGTAGTGCTTGTATTTGAAACTATACAGGTGTCCCAGAAATAGTATAAACTCGAAGATCAGCTTAGGACTAATTATTGTTTACCTCTCAAGGGCTGCTCTAGGGCTCTTTTTTTTGTTCTGATTCAAGTATTGTGAATCATTTGTTCAATGACTCCAATGAGTGAACAAAAAAATCTTTCGTTTATCGGCGAGTTAATTTAATATTTGTAGTAAGTTCCACTTATAACAACCTTGTAGAATAACCGCCACATTCCTCCTCAGGTCGTAAACTAAATGAGTAATGAGCGTTCGAAGCCGAGACGAGCCGTGCGGCGGCAGCGTTCCATCTACCAGATCCACTACGCGCTGCCTCGGAGGACCACCGAGGACATGGCGACGCCGCTGCTGACTCCGTGGGACGGGCTCGCGCTGCAAGCCTTCGGGCTGCAGGTCGCGGGCCACAGGAAGACTGAGGACACCAAGTTCACTGGTATTGTTTGAGACCTAGTTAACACAGTAATCTCTTGCAGCGGCGGCGTTCTATCTATTAGTTTTGACGTCGAGGGACACAGGAAGACCAGAGGACACTTAGTTGACTGAAGATCCCTGGTACGGGTTAGTCTTTCAGACTCAACTAGAACGGAACACTCATTTATCAACAGAACAGTAAGAAGAGATACAGATGCCATTGTAGGTTAGACCATCCCAATAAACGTTCCATAGCAGCAATCTATCTACCAGATCCAAAACGCACTGCCGCGGAGGACCACCGACGGACTCTGTAGGACGGCCTCGCGCTGCAAGCCGAAGGTTTGGCCCGGGCCACAGGAAGACGGAGGACACCAAGTTCACTGGTAAGGTTTGAGACCTAGTTCTTTCAATAAATCTCTTGCAGCGGCGGCGTTCTATCCATAAGTCGCGGACTATCATGACGAAGACCAGAGGACATTCATTTTACTGATGAGATGTCTTTAGTTCATATTATTACTTGGATCATCGAGGACATGAGGTATCTGGCTGGAGAGAATATGAGTTCACTGGTGAATTGGACTGGTGAAAATATCTAAGGTTCATATACTTGAAAGGAGATACTGAGAACGGGTGAGTCTTTTAGGATGTTCTTCAACCTGAACAAAGACTGAGTTTTGATGCCATTGCACACGACATTGTCTGTAAGACTTTGCTCAATAAAGTTTCCATACCAGCAACTCACAAGACCATAAGAATTGCACCACCCCTTCTCTTCCTATGGGTGTCTTAAGAGGCGACTACAGGAGGACCGCCATAAGAAGACGGGCAGCAGCGTCTCCTCGCCACCATTGGCCAAACTGCGATTGCCAACCCGCCTGCCAAGCGTGGAGATTATGGCAAAATCCTCCTTTTGGAGAGGCCTGTGTCCAGCAGTGGACTGATATAGGCTAATGATGATAATGATGACCAGCAACTCCATCTACTAGATCGACTACGCGCTAGCGTGCTGTAGGGTCAGACGGATATGTCGACGCCTTATCTCTCCTACGCCCGGATATGGTTACATTTCACTGGTATAACAAAGACAGAGGGCACCAAGTTAACTAGTGACCTTAAAGTCTTACTACTCCAAGTAAAAATCTAACAATTCCAAATACCAGATGCAATTATTACACATGCCGACGTATCGCATACCTATACTGATGAATATGCAATACGTCGATGCTGGAGCTGCTGAATAACAGGGATGTGTGAGTCGTGGTTAAAACCTCCGGTTGGTTGGTGGACACTGATGTACACATAAGGCAGATGACTAGAATGATTGCAGGAATCAAACAAGCCTGAACTGTGGCGTTCTGCTATTTATGTCCAGCTTTTCAATTGGTGATGCTATGAATCTTTTACCCAGGTCTCCTTCAATGCAACGGAACAGTCCTGAAACCGATCCTAAAAGAGTCTCAAAAGCGCGAGGTGGAGTTCTACACGCGCCTCAGCAGCACTACCGATCCTGACCTGGTGGAGCTACGCAGATTCGTGCCGAAGTACTACGGCTGCAGGAAGTTCACGTACAAAGGGTTTGAGCAAGATTATATCATACTGGAAGACCTGACTCAGAGGATGTTGGAACAGTGCGTGATGGATGTCAAAATTGGTGAGTTTATTTGACTACCAGTATACTTACCGTTCCTACCTATAGCTTTATTAGGTAAAATTGTATCAGTGTAATTGTCTGTGTACTTAAGATTTGTGAATACTTATGATAACAAACTACTTCGCCCAAGAAACTAGTTAAGTATCTATCTCAAATTAATTTTGCTAGGTTTTTCTAACATAAATTGCAAAAGGCACACGTACACTAACAAAATTAAGTATGTAACTAGTTTCATGGGCAAAGTTGTTTATGATCACAAGATTATAAAACCCTTAAGTATTTTATAGATATATTTTATAATTTACCATATAAATAAATACCATAGTAAAAAAGTGAATAAAGTGACTGAAATAAACCAAAGTCACAGGCCAAATGCCGATTTCGCCAAATCGGGATCCCCTCGATCCTCGATAGAGGAGTATAGATGGATAATCAAATCGTGCCCACCACACTCTAACCATTGCATCTCCTAAGTAACCAATATCTAGCTAGAGCTTGAGCAAACAGCTGAAATAGCCTATTAGTAAAGGCAGAGTAGTCCCAGGGTACAGATAAATTGTTTTGGACGTCACGCCAAAACAAAACGAAGAAGAAGGATATAATACTTGGTATATAACTTTTTCGACCTGGCTCGACTACTTCTCTCTTAGGTCAATTTGGATGGCCTACCCTGATGGTTACAAAATCCTTAAAAACATCCACCTGTAGTTCTTACAAAGACAATCTTCGTATTCCAGGCAAAAGAACCTACGACCCCCTAGCCACAGAGGAGAAAATAAAATCGGAACAAAGCAAATACGCTCTCTGCAAGCAGCAGTACGGGTTCTGCATCCCGGGTTACCAGGTGCACAAGCTGGCCAGCGGGAAGCTGCTCAAGTTCGGGAAAGACTATGGGAAGAAGCTGCACGGACACATGGTGAGAGAGGGTGAGATGAAATCTATTGATTTTTGAGAAATTGTCTTTTTCCGCTGTCTTTTCATTTTGGATAATCGGCAATTTGACTTTTTGGTACAGGGATCTCAGCTGTAAATCGGGCTATCCTTGGTGTTTTTTAGGGTTCCGTACCCAAAGGGTAAAACGGGACCCTATTACTAAGGCTCCGCTGTCCGTCTGTTTGTCTGTCACCAGGCTGTATCTCATGAACCGTGATAGTTGTAGAGTTGAAATTTTCATAGATGATGTATTTCTGTTGCCGCTGTAACAACAAATACTAAAAAACAGAATACAATAAATATTTATGGGGCTCTCATACAACAAACGTAATTTTTTGCCGTTTTTATAGATAATGGTACGGAACCCTTCGTGCGCGAGTCCGACTCGCACTTGGCTAGTTTTTTCATTTCGGATAATCGGCACTTACTTTTTGGTACAGGGATCTCAGCTGTAAATCGGACTATCCTCGGTGTTTTCCGAAATCATATCAGAAATTAGGAAATCCGTAAACGAACAAAAGATGCTGACAGCCCGTCAGTTAATAAGCTAAAGTGGCAGTGTGCAGAGCGGGGCGTGGCCGCGGCACATATACCTTTTTTTTATACATTTGTACATACCTGGCGCAGGCGTCCGCTTAGCGCTCAGCGATGACGTCATCGTCAACGTAAACATCAAAATAATCTTCGCAATATCACTACTTTTTTGAAACAAGTTACCTATGTTTCTAACATTAGATGCAGATTTTGATCAACTGGTTTATCTTCCTAGCCATACGTAACTACCTGAACGGTGTCGGGGCTCCATTATGCCGGGCGCTAATCCTGCAGTTCCTGTCTGAATTGTGGAAGATCCAGAAGTGGGCGCGTCGGCAGACGGCCGTCCGGCTGTACTCGACGTCGCTACTGCTGGTGTACGACGCGACCCGCCTCAGGGACTGCTGCGGAGAGACTGACGATGGACTCGTGTGAGTGATAGATAAATCGCTTATTGAATTACAACGACCTCCGTATCCGAGGCGAGCATGCCGGACTTGGCGACGCCATCTCTGATCTGAGGTTCCGGGTTCAATCAAATGTGGAAAACGAACTTTTCTTTATTGTCTCGGGTCTGGGTGTTGTGGTACCGTCTTTGTTTCTGATTTATACAGGCTTTTTTGAAAAAAATCAATAACCTCTCACGACTAGATAGCTAACATCATAAACAATAACATTTTGTTCTACGAGTTTCATCATAACACAATACATTAATTAAAATGATTTTTCAAGCTTTTATTGTACTGTCGTGACATTTGTAAGTCTATGTTAGGCGACGAGCGCGACGCTCGCGCCCCGCCCCTCCCGGTGTGAAGCGCACAGAGATAAGAACATTCAGACGTAAAAATTATATTGATATTTATTTTTGTATGAAAGTAAAATGTGTCAAATTATCTTAAGTCGTAGAACAAATGTCGTTGTGTATGATGTTAGCTATCTAGCCGTGCGAGGTTGTTGATTTCATTCAAATAACCTTTAATAACACAAGTGCTTTAGCTTTAATTATTTTAAATATTAATAATAATAATATTGGACAACATCACATACATTGCTCTGATCCTAAGGTAAGTAGCTAAAGCACTTGTGTTATTGAAATCAGAAACAACGACGGTACCACAACACCCAACAATATTGGACAACATCACATACAAACAAATGAAGATTATTTAATTTTGATTTATTTTTCACAGGAGCCGGTCCAAATGCCGTCCAGGGCTTCCCCTGCGCCGCAACTCCATTCACTCACTCCACCCTTCAGGCGGCAGCTTCAGCGGACAAGTGTCGGCGCGAGGGCCGCTCTACAAGAAACTGGGCTCCGTCCCCCTCGCGCCCCTCAGCGCCTCCCGCGCCGCCTTCACCCCCCCGCCCGCACTCAAATCTCCCTGGACCGAGGCGTTGGACAGACTGAACACGAACCACTCCTTTGAACACAACTACGAGGATAAACTATCCAAAATCAAAATCAACTACCGCGCGCTTTTAGACGAGTTATCGAGCGACACGCCCAATCCTAACCCGTGGGCGACGATTCGAATCATCGATTTTGCCCACGCCTTCTTCAATGAGGACGATGAGGCTGCTGTCGATGAAAACTTTAGACAAGGTATCGATAGTTTCGTAGAGGTCTTTGAGGGTTTCCTGAAGGAGACGGATGACCAGGCGTGACGACTGTGTCAACGAATTGATATAGCTTGACCACAAGCGCTATACCGGTCTCTAACTTGTACTCGCCGCGACTTTTAGGGCCCAATGTACGGATAAGTTCTGTATAGATAGACTATACAGGGTGTAAAAAAAAGCTTAACGAAGCCTTAAACCACGAATTCTATACATAAAACCAAGTAGAATGCAAAAAAAAAATTGCTGGGAAAAACTTTTATTTTTGGGTATCAAAACTTATTTCTAACCCGCAATGTATAGCGCGCACGCCACAGAAGAAAGAAGTACTGAAAATGTTTATCATGTTTCTTTGTAAAAAAGTTTAGTATTATCAAACAGAAGTCAATTTTGTAAAAATCTTTGAAAAAAATTGTAACTTTGGCAGGTCATTTCCCAGGTATAGTGTAAAAGAAAAAATGATCGTAATAATACGTAGAATATGTGGTATTCGGCTTCGTTAAGCCTTTTTTTACACCCGATATGTTACTTATCTTAAGGATAAACATTATTATTAATATGACACATTAATTCGAGCACTTTCATCCTCTACATAGGATTTTTATCTGTTACGTATCTGTTTGTCATTTTATCCTTACTAAATCAGGCAATCTTTTCGCCCAGATCCCAGAATCGCATTTAAAAAAATATATATTTGACAATGATGACATGACAACACTGTCTTCATGGCTACGAATCGCATTTTTACGACTTTGATTCTGGGATTCGAGGCCGCCGCTATACGTAATTTGTGATTCGAGTGTTAGAGTAGGAGCGCATTTATTTTTAAACACTATTTATTTCGCTGTAATCCTTCACGGCGATAAGACGCGTTACTTGATCCAGACTGTACGACATAATAGGCTAGTTGACATCACTAATCAATTGACATACTTTTTATGTGCTGTCAAAACGCACATCTTCCTCAAAAATTGTATGGCGATAGCAAGCTTTGACGTCATTGTTTACCGGACTCAACTGCTTAACTTTATATTGGTTAAGAAGCAAACAAAAATCTGATTCTTTAAATAAATGATATTGTACCCGGTTATCGGGCCTAAAATAAGGTGTAAGATTTAATAAATGCTACTCATGAAATCGTCCATGACTAATAGGTGACATTCTAACATGCTTATCTAGATATTTTTTTTTGCTTAATTCTGAAATTTTAAGAAAGTTATGAATTTTTTAATTTAAATTTTAATATTTTTTTCTCGTTTCATAAAAATCCGTGTATTTAAGTCTGTACTGTATCAATTTCAGTATTTTTTGTTTTATTCTAAAGCAGAATACTTTTACTTATGGTCTAAATTCTTTTTATTAATATTTTCTAAATAATAAGTCAATATTTTTAAACTTAAATCTAAAAATTTTTAAAAAAATGCATCTTTTTTTCTTTAAAACAACATTTTTAACAACAAGAATTCACCAAAAATAACTATCTAGATAAACATGTTAGAATGTCGCCTATCCACACTGAAACGATGTAAACAGGTCTCCCTTACACCCTGTATATGATCACAACATTATTATATGCATGAGGTAAAAAATCCAGAGAATAAAACGGTAATGCACTTATAGTCATACTATAATTCGGATAATTTTTGCTCAATCGGTGATCAAATCACGCATTTAGTACTAATAATAAGATACTAATTACTAGTAATAAGATACTAATGTAATGTATGCCTATATACGTCCCACTGCAGGGCACAGGCCTCACCTCAACTATGGTGGTTTGGGCCATACTCCACCACGCGGGCCCGGTGCGGATTGGTGTTGTAAGGCCAGTGACTAAACCTTACTGTCAGATGTTATCAAGCCGCCTTAAGGCCTCTGACTAGGCTTCACGACCAATATTAAGCGATATTGGCCGGGACCAACTTTTAACGTGCCTTCCGAAGCACGGAGATGCTCGTGATAAATGTCACTAAATATGGTCGGAATCACCATCCACTCACGACCGCGGCGTTGATTGCTTAACTTTAGTAATCGATACCAAAGCGCTGCCGCCACTGAGCTACGAGCACCTCAATAAGATACTAATTAATGCAAATTATTGATAATGTTTTCATATAAATATTGTAAGTGATAATAATGTCGATGTTAAGGATTTAACATCATTATTATAATTTATTTTTGTTTGTAAGTTATTAAAGTCCTTTTAATCCTCTTTTTATACTGCTCAATTACAATTAATTCACTGAAGGACTAAAATGGAAATATGTAGCAAAGAATATACAACCGCGACTGACAGCTGATTGGTTAGGCAAGTAAGTTTTTTTTAACTTGTTCGTCTCATAGTGAAAATTGTTGTATTTTGATAATTGTTTCATGATAATCAAGTTTTAATCTGTTGTGTCGTTTATTTTATAATACGATTAATTATTATGAAATACTTACCCTCTATTAATTTATACTTAGTGCCAAAGTATTCACGAACGTTACTATGAAAAATTCATTAATAAATTGAATAGTTATTATTTTAAAATGTACTTATTTTGTTAAGATTTAAATTGTTTATTAATATTTAAGTTAATATAAGATCATGTTGAAGTACTTCAAATATGTTTTTGATTGAAATAACAACAAAGTTTCGCTTTCGCATTATAAATATTTTATTTCGAAATCAGCCAAAATTATTTTCCCAAATAAAAATTATCTATAAACTTATATAACATCTAATATGAAAATCAAATACTACATCCGGTTAACCTCGTGTTAATTGACGGAATCTCGCCATGTTCTAACCGACTTGTTATTACGCATTCAAGTCAAACCAGAACTTTAGTGTTACACAAGCTATACTTTTATCCTATAAACAATAATAATATAGCGTATATCGCTAACATTTGAAAATATTACAATTACAGCTCCAAACGAGTGATACAGCCACCTTAGTTACAAGCTCAAAATAATTATAAAAAAACAAAGAATCTAAAAGACTAGGACAGCAACTACGTTACTTCTAACCTTTGTACTGATAAACATTGTTCAAAACTAGAATAATTCGATGCTTTTCTCTTTCTGTCTTATGGAATATCCCATTCGATAGAAAGAGACAACGCTATCCCGATCTATGCAATATTCGTCAGTACAAGGCTAGACTTCTTACACACGAATTTTAGTAGATGCATTATCAAATTATGACTATAATTATTTGTTATTACTAATTAATCCTTGCATACTTAACATGTAAATAATCTTTTGCACCAGCTATCACAATGGGGATAGATAAGATTATTTCAACGAGTGATACTTCATTCAATGGCGACATGAAACGTGACAAAACAGAGCGACGATATAGACAACGGTTGAGAAGCTACAATACTTGGGTGCCTACTGAGAGTCCCACAAAACAACCACCACGCAATCGATCGTAATCGTTAAAAGTACCTAATACGAATTTAAATTCACTTTTCGATCGAAGTAAATGAGGCGATTGCTTTTTGGCACCCGCACTAAACAGGTGTAGTTTGTAAAGTTAGTTCGCGATACACGTGAGAGCGACAGAGGCCAACTACTAAAGATTTAGTACGTTCTGACGTATAAACCCCATAAATTAAAATTACCGTCTTCTTGAATCAAACCTTTGACAATTTGTAAGCAATTGAAAATGGCCATGTTATTTAACACGGCTTATTTCAGATGTTCATATTTTCTCAAAGGTTTGACACGAGTATGTGGTTTTTTTAATTTATTAGATTTATACATAACACCCAAACAAACGGAACATTTTCTTAGTACAGGCGTTAACTGGGTCGACATACTCTAGGTATTAGTAGGACAGTGTATAACTTCCTCACTGCAACCTGCGATATTAGAACTTATTCATAATCGTGTATATAAATAATCCTCTCCAAAAAAGTCGACTGATGACAATATCACACACCCTATAGTCAAGATGTAGCGCTTCAACCGTTGCCTACACAACTCTATGGAACTTCAAGTATTACACACTATATTTTAACATATGTAATGTATACAATATTAATATCAATGATAAATGTAATGGAACGCTTTATAATGAGTATATGTACGACTTAAATGATTTTACATTAAGTTTGAAAAAGTATAGCAGGTGTACGAATTATCTGTATTAAAACGGAAATATTTATATCGACGAGGATCCTTGGGCCGAACCCGACGCAGCGGTGACACTCGGGCGCTAGCTATTGGAACTCATTACAGGGGGCCTAGCGCGAAAGTGTATCGTTCGGTCGGCCGTATTAACCGATCAAATTTAAAACATCCATTCCCCGTATCAAAGGTTTGACAATTTATGAACAATTGAAAACAGTCGGGTTTTTTACACGGCTAGATTGAGTTGGTCATATTTTATCAAAGGTTTGACACATGAGACTGGCCATTTTAATTTGTAAGGTTTATACGACCGAACGAAAGATACACTTTCGCGCCAAGCCCCCAGGATTGACTAGACTATACTGTCTATTCCTGCCAACCTAGTGTTACCCCTCAATCACAACCAAACTACAGATGAAAACCAGAATAAACTGGTAACTATGATAGTTTATAGTTTTCAATATTATCTGCACTACCAAAAGCGCATGACAGTAAGTAGTCATTGAAACAAGATATAGTTTGTCTATGGTTTTTTAATGTTATCTGTACCACGTGACCAAAATAGCCTGACAGCTAGGGGGTCATTGAAAGGAGAGAGGAGAATAGCAAATATTAAAGTAAACTAAGCTTCAAAGATATATCATCCTCGTCGAGAGCAGCTACGCGAGTAATATACTTGGCGTCACGTAAAAAAAGAGGTGGCCAAAATAGGAACTAACATTTTCAGTACTGCTATAAGTGTTCGGTGGAGACAAGTAGCGCCACCCCCCAGCGTTCTTTTTATTTGACGAAAATTATAGCGCAGGCATAAAACGAAGTGTGGGCACCGAAAATTTACTTGTTTTGATCGAGTTGTAATTTTTGGTGTGATGTCAGACTGGAAGGTCACACGAGGCCAACTAGAATAGGTTCTACATACCACCCCAGTAAAAATAGTCACTCGTAAACCTACTGTCAAACGAATTTCCTTGTCTAGTCATTGCATAATCTCCCTTAACGCCTGCTAATAAAGACTAGATTGTCCATTCATTCATTGGTAACAAAATAAAACATTTAAATTTTTTGCGTCCAAAAAATAAATTCTTTTCGACAGTTACCGATATTCACTTGCAATAATGCTAGCTACATTCAAGAACATAAATATATTGAATTTAAATGAAATTAATTGTAATCGAGTAAATTGTAATAATAAATGGAATATAGCTTGCATTTTTCGCACAGTGGTGTATTGTTTATGGCATGAATGGACAAAAATCTATATTATCTATATCAGATTGTCTCTGCCCTTGTGTCAGCCCGCGTCAGGAGTCGACAAAGGCTCAATGAACATGTTCTAATATTACACATGTTTAGGCCGATTCCATTATTGTATGGTCAGCAAGAAAGACATACGGCCGGATACTGAAAGGACACTCAAAATTGAGGCTCCGTTATTCCGTTATCATGGCAATATAAGGTTTTTCTCTAAGTAACGTATAGTAAAATAATGTTTCTCTCTGTCCATAAATCCCAATTTTATACTACCGTCAAGCTGACGTCACATCGTGATAATGGACGTGGATGGATAGCAAAGCCTCAACTTTAGTTATTCGATTCGAGTTGACCCCTTTCACCAATAGACGGTGATAGCTCTGTATGTTTTCTCCTTTTCTTTCTAATTAATTTTACATTTAACTGAAAGAAACAAAACACTAGCCTGGCTACGGTGTCTGCTTTGTTTATGAAAGTAACCTCTTCATCTCGGAAAACGTTAAACGACTTTCCTGCAGATAGTGGCAATCTTTTAATAACCGTTGGCAGAATTACAGAACAGGTTGCATAGAACGTTTGCTAGTTTGGGTTTAATACCTAGGTATAGTGTCTTATCAGGCTGACCATATCGTTTTTAATTACATAAATTATTTATAACATGCTTATTACAAAACAATTTTAACATCCAAAGCTATGTGCCCACAATAATTTGCGTGTAATGTCCACTACAAAACAACCGCATCTAACAAACAGTTGGACAATTCTCTCGTGATGCGTGGTGGATTACGCGCTTACGTCATATTTTTTTTTACATCTTTTTTTTATTATTTTTTTCTGTCATATTTTTTCATTCCTTTTTACATTACATTTTTAGTGAACCCATTACATAAATGTGTCTAGTGTTATACAGAAATATATTTTATAGTGAGTGTAAACAAACAACATTTCACAATACATTGCCGTCAATGCTGCGTAAATCCTGGCAATATTATAAAATTTAAGAATTGCCGACAATCATAGGCAATATTCAAGGCGACTTTTAAAACATCAAAATTTTAAAATGTTCGTGTACTCATGATTAAGAACAACATTTAATACAGATACGATAGTAAAATAATTAAAGTAGCTGCTGTTCAAATTATGGTCAAGTATCATTTCACTATGTAACTCGTAGTAAAGTTGTGTAAAATCATGAATAAAACCCTTTTATACAATCTTAATGCTCCACTTAACCAGGCAGTGGCAAAATAGACCAACACATTTTGGACCCTATTACCTTGTCATATAGCCGAAAATTTATTTAACTTTTAATAGCCCGACCTGCCCCCTTAGCATGGCCATCAAAACACGATATGATATGATATATTAATGTATCGACACCCAACTGTCAAAGAAAGAACTTTTATCGAAATAGCGAGCATGAATGTGACGTCACTGGCACGGACGTTCTTGCTGTTTTAATAAAAGTTCAAGATGGCGGCTATGTATATCATATTTTGACAGTTGGGTGTCGGTAAATCGCTATATCATATCATATCGTGTTTTGCTGGTCATGCTAGGTGGGCGGGTTAAGGATTACAAATAACTTTATATTGAAGTAAAAATGTTTATCGTTTACACTCGATTTTACATGTTAGAATTTTCATCTTTAAGGACGTTTTAAACAACTAAACAATATTAGTTATTACAGCAATATTATTAGAACACGTGTCATCGTCTCAGCACAACACCAGATGTATACGTATAGAACAAAAATAGTAATATGTGTAAGCATTAATAATTAAACTAGTGTTATACAATGTAATATACAACAACAAATTACAGAAACCATACGAATACGAGTCCTAGCACAAACGAAGCACCTCTGTGTTAACTAAGGGCGATACTCATATAATATAATTATTTTTAAATCATTTTTTTGCAATTTTTTTCTCGATTATTTCATTACAAAAAACAAAACACACACATGGCAGAAGTTTTTTAACATTTTTATCTTAATTTAGGTCAAATATTATATCACATTTCGTCCTGCGGCGGGACTCGCACCTCTCGCTCGCACTCGACTCACCCGCTGCAAGGGAACTACTTCACTGATATGAGATACTTTACCAAGAAATAAATACAGGTTGACTTTTTTATCACCATCCAAACTTTCTGAGAAGACTCCCGTGATACAAACGAACAACTATTTCTATTGCACTAACTCTCTAACTGCAAAAAAAAACACCTGTTCCATACAAAATATCAATACTCATTCGACCAAAATGTATGGAACAGCTGTTTTTTTTGCAGTTGGAGAGTTGGCCCAATAGAAAGAGTTGTTCGTTTGAATCACGGGAGTCTTCTCAGAAGGTTTGGAAGGTGATAAAAAAGTTCGAATGCCATTCAAATAAAATTCGTGTTTGTTTCCACAGAGATGGAATAGCCCTCTGCAAGATTTACTGGAGTTAAGCAGGGAGAAATTCATTATATTTATTTTTATGAAAACAAAAAAGGCACTGTAGTGTAGAATATTATAAGCGGAAATAGTTAAATTTTTTTTATTTTAAATATATGAATCAAGAAAATAAATCATCCACAGTTCGCGCGCAGCGCACGAACATAAAGGAACTTGCACACGAACATAGAAGAAGCCTTAGAAGAACCTATTTTAGGGGTATGCAGGCTACAGTTGGTGGTGTTAAGCCGTTAGTGATTATATAAATGATAAAAAATGTGTGGATTTAAAACTGTTTAGCTCGCAACAAAACTTGTGAAATATTTATTTTGAAAGAGGTTGACAATAGTGACCCGAGTTTTTTGCGCTATTTCTCGGCACTAGCCCACATACGCCAAGGCAGTGGTAGGGAAAAAAATATTGGGACATTTAAAAGTGTCTTTAATGGCCGATTTGCAGCACTAAATTATTATTGTATTGATTTAAACTCTGTATTTTTTTTTATTAATTAGTCTCAATCCATTTTGTATTTTGTATGTTTATTTCTGACATTCGTATGCATACAAGGCCGATCACAGCATGCACATTACTATTTATTTTATTGACTTTCATAAATTTTCCTGTGTATCACAAATAAATGATTTGATTTGAAATTATATAGATTTTTTAACACTACACAGCGCGGGTATTATGCAACATATCTTTTTTATATATCATTTGTCCCGACGTTTCGGCCTAATTACGTAGGCCGTGGTCGCGGGAAGACTGAGTCTTCCCGCAGACAGACCGCTTCTCGAGTTCTTGAAGGGAGTCTACCTGCGACCACGGCCTATGAAATTAGGCCGAAACGTCGGGACAAATAATAAATAAAAAAGGTATGTTGCATAATACCCGTGCTGTGTAGTGTTAAATAATTTAAAAAATGCAACAAGAAAGTTTAAAATGTGATGTAGATTTTTCTTAAATGATATTAACGTATTATAGGGGTCCGCAGTCTACAGTAGTTGGTGTTAAGGTTTGAATACTGCTGGTAAAGTATCTCGGTGTGAGACAGTTCCCCGGGCGGTGGTGGCGGCTACTCGCGGCTAGGCTAGGGCGGCTATATCTTGGGCAGCTTGGGCGCGCGCACGGGCGGGTTGGCGCGCTGCAGGAACGTGTGCGCGCCCGCCTTGTAGTCGTACAGGCAGCCGTGCACCTCCGCGTATCTGGGTGTACGTGTACCTTTTTTTATTTGTTTGGAAACTCAACAGCTTTTTCATAACAATCATGCTTAAATAAACTTAGAATGATACACTTAGCAATAACAGAGTCCCACGACATGGTACTTATATTTACGAGGTGTACAGGTACTACTTAGGTAGGTTATAGTTATTTCAAATTGGTTTGGAAGCAATTATTGATTAAAACAAAATAAAAATATAGATAATAAAGATAATGTCAGATAAAATATAATAAATTTATAAAGTATGTATAAAATATTACATATATATAATACTAGCAGCCCGTCCCGGCTTCGCACGGGGTAGACAATTATCGCTAATAGTTTCGGCAGCGCATTCGACGAAAGACATTTTAAGACTCATTTTTCTACACCTTCGGTTACATTGTTCAAATTTTACCAAGGATCCCTATTTTTTTTCAAAATGAAATGTAGCCTATGTCAAATTGGAAGAATGTAGCATTCTATTGGTGAAAGAATTTTTTAAATCGGCCCAGTACTTTTTGAGCCCATTCGTTACAAACATACAAAAATAGGTACAAATCTTTCCTCTTTATAATATTAGTATAGATGTTAGAGGTTTATGAAAGAATACATATAAGCACTGTGAAATGAAGGTAATTTTGAAGTAGACAAATATTGTTCATATACTATTAATAATATTATTAAATTCAAACATGCAATACCGATAGATATTGACGTTGATTGCCATTCTCAAAGACAACCAAAAAAACCAAAACTTATCGCAGTTTAGGAGGCACTCCGTTTCTTGCCCACAAAAGTCGTAATATCCAAATGACAAAAAGAAAAATGCATGCAATACGTACAAAAGGAATTTAGTCATTAAGTGATTTCCGCCTCAGACAAATTTAAAAATAGTTGACATTAGAAACGAGACTTAGACAGGTGAAAAATATCAACGCCATGAAATTTATGGTTGTAAATTTTGAGTAGACGAGACAATATGGCATTCCTGCCATAGTTAGTGCGATGCATGGGTACACTCAGTAGGGTATGTACTAAATTAATATCATTGGACAATTGAAGATAAATACCACTTGAAAATAATCATCGCGACCTCAGGTGGGACTCGAACCCACGTCCCATCGCATACCGGGCGAGTGCTTTGACCACTAAGCCACCGAGGACGTCACGTGACAAGATGAAATTCCTCAAGTGTTTTTTCTCGCTGTCAAAGCCAGCGTATTCTGATCAATGTTGTAGCTATATGTATAGCTGAGTAGTATACTACCGTCAACACCCTATAGAAATATTTTTACAAATATTTGACTATTGGTTAAGATCAGAAATGCTTAAACAGCTTTGAGAGCGAGAAAAAACACTTGAGGAATTTCATCTTGTCACGTGACGTCCTCGGTGGCTTAGTGGTCAAAGCACTCGCCCGGTATGCGATGGGACGTGGGTTCGAGTCCCACCTGAGGTCGCGATGATTATTTTCAAGTGTTATTTATCTTCAATTAAACCTTGCATGGAATTGCTAAAAAACAAAAATTTACAATCATTGGACAAGACAACATCACATACGAGCCCCGGCATTGAGCGCTGGGGCAGAGTCCGGGCTAGACGGTGAACTTGGTCCGTGATGCCGTGCCGTGACCAAGGAAAATTGAGATTCATTTAATGGCAGGCATTAGTTTTATTTCGAAGTAGGCAATAGATACATACCAAAATGTTTTATTGATGAATACCAGTGGATTTTATTAATGACACACGTTTGTTATTACATACTGCCTACCTCTTTTCATTTACCAGGTAAAGACTGCCTCGTTGCCTATATGCACCGCACGCCCCTAGATTCATTTTGATATATAATAGATTGGGGAAATAGTTTCTTCGCATTTTTTTTAGAAAATTCGAAACATTCATTTTTAAAATAGTTTATTTACATTTAACTAAAGTATGTAGGTACCGTTATGTTCGATAACTTTTTGCCATCTTGTAGGTAGGGACATGATCCCATTGCTATAGAAATTTTGGGGCTTCTGATTAAATACCGCGACAAGTGGTTTTGGCAGTCCTCTCGTGATGTTAACCTGACACTGCCTAGAGAATTCTAAGGAGAGCGAAACAGGTGGAAATCTGAAGGTGCAGGGTCAGGACTATACGGCGGATGCATTAACACCTCCCAGCCAAACTCTCTTAATTTTTGCTGAGTGGCTAAAGATGTGTGAGGTCTAGCGTTATCATGATGAAAAAACACCCCTTCTGTTGATTAATTCCGGCCGCTTTCTCTCAACTTCTTGCTTTAATCTCATCAGTTGTTCGCAGTAGAGTTCAGGATCGATGGTCCTGCCTGGTGGTAACAGCTCATAATGAATAATGCCCTTCCGATCCCACTACACACACAGCATCACCTTGGTGCGAGTTAATCCGGATTTCGCCACAGTCGGTGAAGCCTGACCGGCCTTTGACCACGACCTTTTTCGCACGTTCATGTCGTACGTGATCCACTTTTCATTTATCAGCTTCTTCAAAAATGGTTCGGTTTCATAAATAATCACAAATGAGTACACGGTTCATTAGGTTTCTTTCAGTGAGCTTCGTACCCAAATATCGAGCTTTTTTGTGTACCCAGTTTTTTTCAAATGCGCCAAAACTGTTTTGTGGTCAATTTCCAGTTCTTCAGCTACGTCGTAACTATTGATATACAGATCTTGCTCCATTTTTTAAAAAATGGCATCAATTTTATCCGTAATGGGGCGACCAGAGCGACGTGCATCTTTGACATCAAAATTTCCGGATTGAAAACGCTTAAACCAAATTTGTGCTACTCTCATACACACTGCACTAGGTCCATAAACATCGCAAATTTTTTTCGCGGCTTGCGTTGCATTTTTACCTTTTTGTAGTAAAATTTTTAAAATGTATCGAATTTCTTCATTAGATTCACTCATCTTGACAGTACGAAAAACAAACGAAAAACACACATTTTCTTATTTGAATTTGGAATTATCTTCTTTAAAATTTAAACTTAATGATACCAAAACCAGCCAGATACAAATAGTACAGCCAAAGAGATCTTATTACAAGTTCATACATACTATAATGCGAAAAGACTTTTTCCCCAACCTAATAGATTGTCGATTGCCTATATGCACCGCACGCTCCTGGTGTCCTTACTAAAATCGGTGACAGTAGACGGCTAAGTCGGTCCGTTCACGTGTGATGCCGTGACAAAGGGAAATCATCATCATTTCAGCCGGCGGACGTCCACTGCTGAACATAGGCCTCCCCCAGTGACTTCCAGATCGGCCGGTTGCGCGCGGCCTGGAGCCAGCGGCTTCCTGCAACTTTCACCAGGTCATCTGTCCACCTTGTGGAAGTGAGTCTCACGCTGTGTTTGCCGGTACGTGGCTAAGGGAAATAGGGATTAATTTTTGTGCATATAGAGCATATATTACCTGTGTGGAGCGCAGTATGCGGCCCCGCAGCGGCAGGTGTGTCGCGTGGCGATGGTGAGCCGCTTGCGGCAGAACGCGCAGCGCAGCCGCTTGGGCTCCTTCGCCTCGGGCGCGGGGGCGGCGGGGGCAGCGGGGGCAGCGGGGGCGGCGGGGGCAGCGGGGGCGGGCGCCGGGGGCTCGCTCGCGGGCGGGGGCGACGGCGCCGGCGGGCACTCTCTGTAGAGAGCAACGGTTTCAATTGGGATGTGGACACAAATTAAACATCCATATTAATTAACTGCAGTTTATTGTCTTTGAGCAAAATTACGTGATAACTTTGATCACACCGGAAAGAAGACAGAGCGAGCGAGAGAGCAATATATCTCCGTTTCACGTATAACCATTTTAGGGATACCACACCAATTATAAATAATTCTGAGACACGTTAATTAAATCGGACACCTTATTTTTAACCCGATAACCCGGTACATTATCATTAAATAAAAAAAATAGATTTTTGTTCGCTTCAAAATCAATAACAAGTTAGGCATTTGACTGTATTGGTGATTTCACCATACACATTATCAGGCAAAAACGTACGTTTTGCAGCACATAAAACATAAACAGTAAGTATGTCAATTGATTGGTGAATTGATTTTATCCTCGACATATTTTTATCTGTTACTAGCTGACCCGGCAAACGTTGTTTTGCCATATTAATAATTTTTAAGTAAAGAAAAATGTTAACGGTGGACAACCCTTATCACTAAGGGGTATGAAAAATAGATGTTAGCCGATTCTCAGACCTACTCAATATGCTCACAAAATTTCATGAGAATCGGTCAAGCCGTTTGGGACCGTTCAAGTATTACGTAAGCACTCTAGGGGGGCGGGGGGGTCTCTGCTTTGCTTATTTTTGATGACATGGGGGGTGGGGGAGTCGGTGATTACGTCAGCATCAGTCGCGTAAAAAGAAATTAACTATACTTTTTAACAGACTGCCAAACGAGGAATATTTACTCATTTAAGGCATTTTCGGGGATTCCCACAAATAAATGAACACGTTACTCGCTTAGAAGCGAGTAGGGGAATAACTGCGCGCTGCTGACTTGTGTAATTTTTTTCCGTCAATTTATTGTTTCGTTTCGGTACAATTGATGATTTGACGTGTTTATTTATTTTTTAAACTTTATTGCACGGACAAACAATATAAGGCGTAATTACAACTTACGCTGCTACCTGATGCAGGCTTAATGGTTTAAAAGGGCGCTGCGGTCACTAATATAAAAATATAATTTTATAAAATATTATTATTTAAAAAAAAAGCAACAATTATAATATTTGTACCTTACTCTTATATTGAATACCGTGTTAGCCCTTTTTTCTCATTTCTAGAATTATATCTGCTGCTCATGAATCAATTTAAAAAAAAATACATTAAAAGAAGAAAAATGTATAATAATGTTTTCGTTACCATGGGGGGGGGGGGGGGGGGTAAGAGCTCTGATTACTTTTGCTGACAAGGGGGAAGGGGGGGTAAATAATTGTAGTAAATCTGCTTACGTTATACTTGAACGGCCCCTTTCGGAGGAGTACGGGAACGAGCATTGTGACACGAGAATTTTTTATATAAGAGAATATCCATTTGATACGTAATCCCTACATTGTGAATAAGGCGTTAAGCCTATTTGCAAAAATTTAAAGGTTTTATTGCTACCACCCTCACTGACCTGGCAGCATACATGGCCTCGCTGATCAGCTGGATGCGTCGCTGGCGCCGCTCGCTGCCCACCTCGAGGCTGCGCGCGTGCAGGTGCAGGCCCTCGTCGCTCAGGTGCAGGTGTTCGCGGTTGCGGTGGCGCGACAGGGACGGCAGCAGTCTGCGGGCGGGGCGCGCGCGTGAGCGAGGGGAGCGGCACGATGTGCGACTATCTTTGATTGTACGGGGTGTACAAGGGAATGGGACACTCCTTTGAACCACGTGATCGGCTGGTCATATATAACAACTTTTGCTATGGCAGCAACATCGAAATCGATCATTTTTTTTCAGCCTCTCCATACATACTCGCATACTATGATGATAATGTATGGAGCATCTGAAAATAAAATCACGATTTCGATGTTGCTCTAAAAGGAAAAGTTGTTGTATATGACCAGCCACATACCCACAAGGTGGACCGACGATCTGGTGAAGGTCGCGGGAAGCCGCTGGATGCGGGTGGCACAGGACCGATCTTCGTGGAAATCCTTGGAGGAGGTCTATGTCCAGCAGTGGACGTCTTTCGGCTGATGGATGGATATGACCAGCTGATCATGTGGTTTTAAGGAGTGTCCCATTCTTTTGTACACCCCGTATACATGTCTAGATTCCCTGTTCGAGTGTCATAAACGTCAAAAAATATATAAGTCAACTGTTGGCGCCAAATTTGTTTCGCCCGCTCAGTGGCGCGCTTGTTACCATAGCAACCCATTATTGTTACCATAGTAACCATAGTTGTTACTCACTGAAATCTAGCCTGTTCTTTTGGTGACAATTGCAGCATCACTCTATCTAGACATGTTTATAATCAAAGGCCTGTATTCACTTTGATTTGTGATTAGTATTTGTATATGTAGTAAACACGTCTAGACAGCGATTGATTAGTGCCCGTAGCTGCGAAACACGAGTAGCGAAACCGCTGGTTGTATTCCGCTGCGATCTAGTGTAGAGTGACAAGCGTTCCGAGCGGAACGAAATGCAAGTCAGGCAGTTTAGTTGAGACAGTCGGAGTGAAATGTCGTCATTATAGTCTGGATGACTAAGCAAGTACAGTATAGGTCTATTTTTGACCTCTTGGATAAATTTTTAGCGAATTTGTTGTCCATTTTTATTTAAAAACGCACTTTCGCTTCTTAAAAATTGTCAACATTGACTAACACATGCGGAAACTATGCGGCGCCGCAACATAATGGCGGAAGTGTGACTTGCGTCGGTCGTAGCAGATCAGCCAACATGCAAGCGAAAACCTCAGCGGCGGAGGAGAGCAGCGCGGGTGTGCGAGTGAGTGCGAGTGTGTGCGAGCGAGTGCGAGTGTGTGCGAGCGAGTGCGCGGTACCTGGCGGTGTCGCGCTGCTCCAGCTCGGCCGCGGAGGAGGAGAGCGGCGCGGGCGGCAGCAGCAGGGAGGAGGCGGAGCGCGCGTGCGGCGCGGGTGTGCGAGTGAGTGCGAGTGTGTGCGAGCGAGTGCGCGGTACCTGGCGGTGTCGCGCTGCTCCAGCTCGGCCGCGGAGGAGGAGAGCGGCGCGGGCGGCAGCAGCAGGGAGGAGGCGGAGCGCGCGTGCGGCGCGGGTGTGCGAGTGAGTGCGAGTGTGTGCGAGCGAGTGCGCGGTACCTGGCGGTGTCGCGCTGCTCCAGCTCGGCCGCGGAGGAGGAGAGCGGCGCGGGCGGCAGCAGCAGGGAGGAGGCGGAGCGCGCGTGCGGCGCGGGTGTGCGAGTGAGTGCGAGTGTGTGCGAGCGAGTGCGCGGTACCTGGCGGTGTCGCGCTGCTCCAGCTCGGCCGCGGAGGAGGAGAGCGGCGCGGGCGGCAGCAGCAGGGAGGAGGCGGAGCGCGCGTGCGGCGCGGGCGCTAGCACGGACCCGACTGAGCCGAAGCCGGCCGCGCGCCAGCCGCCGCGGGACCCGCCCACCAGCGGACCTGCAACGATAAGGAAGTCTATTTGGTGACACGGCATGGAGTCAACTAACCCATTGGATGAGACTGTAGTCGCGCAGAAGGAAGCGGCAGAACGAGAGTGAGAGTCCTTGGCTGACGCCTCGTCTATGCGTCAGACACGGGGGGTGTCTAACGTCCGCTTAAGAGGGCCCGCGACGGTCGCTGGAGACTGGGGGGAGGCACCCCTCCCCCTTGACCCGGGTAGCCCTCCCGCCTTACTCACGAGAGCCACAGCCGAGATGGGACTGCGGAGCATGTCTATGGCCTAAGGCGAAACCCGTCAGTTCCGACTCATAAGGCACCGGAGGAACGCCGTTGCGCCGTCTGGTTTTTAGTGGGTATGCGGCTCTCGCTCGGAGAGCCGGAGTCCCACATAATCTGCCATCTCCTCCGAGGTATCAAGTAAGAACAGCATTTTCAAATGAAAAAAAAATAAATGTTGTATCACGTGACTGTAGGTGTAAAATTTCACAATAAGCACAGCTTTCTTTTGTTATAGTTCTGCTCTGCCTGAAATTGTCTGGAATAGATGGCTCTTATCGCTAAGACCGCCTAAATTGTACATCTTTCTGTAAACATTAACTGTAACTTCGATAGCTGGTAGGCAATAAAAAATATATATCTATCACTTGTGTCGCGTGACACACTCACCATAATCCTGCGCAGGCACATGATGGCGCGCGTCCCTACCACACTCGGGCTCCAGACACTCTTCGGGGATGGGCGCGTCGTCGCGCGGTAGTAACGCGCGTCGCTCGCCATCACCCGCCTCCAGGATAGACTGTTCCGATTCGCTGCGCACGCCGATGCCGGGGAGGACGGCGTAGCTGGAATGGGCGGGAACGATGTAGAAATATGTTCATTATATTAGCTTTGGGGATATTCATCAGAGTTTGGAGACTAGTCTTTAAGGAATGAGTGATGACTAACGGCACTGAGACGTGATCCTTGACTTTTGGCTTTATGGCTAATGGGCTAGGAAAAACCGTGCTTGGCATTACTTTGCAAGATAAGATTAGACACGCATCCGTAGAACAAAGTCAGCTGACACAGTTCTTCAAATTGCAGCCAAGGTAGCAATGGGCAGGTTACATAGCTCGCAGAACTGAAAACCGTTGATATATTCTCGAGTGGCGCCCACGAATTAGAAGACGCATGTTAAAAGCCAGGCCTTGTTATAGCCAATGATCCTCTCAGTCAGAAGCCCAATTCCCGTAATTTAAAAGTAGTAATAATCCGGTGTCGATCCAGTCCCACTAAAATCAACCTCCCAAATGGTATTCTCGTAGAGCAAAATTATCACGTCGAATTGACATATCAATCTAAAGTGATTATAATATGATTGAGAGCCAAATGGTATTCTGCTAATTTTAATGCTGGCTTGATGTCTCAAAATTGACACTTCTTCACGACATGTTTATCATCGACGGTTGTGCTTACGATAACGAAGAAAATAAACAAAATATCATAGCAGTGGCAGTTTAGAACGCAAAATAACCTCGTAAGACCGAGAGGTAATATTTTTTTGAGATGAAGGTGAGACCTAACACTGACCCTCTTATTACAAAATATACGTTAGTACCGGGTTTGAGCCAGGACTTAAAAGTCTAGGCTTATTACGGTACTAAGGCTTATTACAGTACTAAAATTTTAGCATATTACAAATCGTAGCCCAAACGAGGACTTAGTAGTACCATGTCTGGTCAACGCCATATATCGTAGGATTAGTACATATTAAAAACGAATAGATGTCACTACAAGGCTCATTAGGATTGGGCTTGATATCAATGAACGATAACTCTTGATAAAAACGTTATCAATACACTTTTTAACACTTTTGTTTTTTAAAAATGAAATGGTAATAGAATTTTTACATTTATTTCAAAACAAATCATTTTAACTAAAATTTTAAGCAATTTCGGTATAATGCCATCTACCGGTTTTAACTTAAACGCTCTTTTATGGAAACGCAACGTCAGCTATTGGATTTAAAAAAACTAAACACGGCATTTATGTTGATTATAGAGGTAATATGCATTTCGTATTATTTTATCAAATAATTTGAAAAAATAAATAAAGGAAAACCAAATTTTAAAATATAAGTATTTTTTTTAAATGAGTAATTATATACTCTCTGGTAATTAACGGTCAAAAGCAAGAAGCTTCAAAATAATGTAGATTTTCGACAACTGTCAAATATTTGTTTGTAGGGCTACCAGTGTGAGTATTGTAGTTTTATAATATGGGATTTGTTTTAATATTTTGCAAGTGATTTTAAAAATCAATTTTTAGGAGAAAAATATGGATTACTAATGTTTAGCCAAAAACGTTTCCCAAAATATTACAACCCAACTATTTTACACAAATTTTCATTTGGCAAATAAACATTTGTCAAAACAAGTCATTGCATTTTTTTAGTTAGCAAATCTTTTTTGGGATATTATTGTTTAACCAATAATTGTTTGTCATGTTTCATTTAATCAAATGTTTCATTTGGCACAACTTTCTCATTGCAAAATATTGCATGGCATACGATTTACAAGCTTACTCTCTAACTTTGAAAATATCATGCTGCATCGACGTTTGTTTTACATAAGGTAAAAAAATAGTTAAAATGGCTAAAATGGCTTTAAGCGATTTTTCTTTGATCCCAAAAGCAATAATTTTTGGAAAAAAATCTTAAGGTTAATCTAAAAAAAGACAATTTGGTAACCCTGTTCCAATTTTTTTATCAACTTTGATAAACAATGAATTTTATTTAAAGGCATTTGTGTGTCACGCACGTCCAAAGGTCACGTCTAAATGACGTAAATATGTCATAAACGGTCGTTTCAAGCTATTACCTAATTAGTAATTTCGTTATGTATTGTCAAGTATCGATGCCCAAAGTGCTAAGAATTCGGGCTAATATGTATTCCATGGGCGCGACTTCGAATCTTAGTCGGCGACAATATTATTTCGAAATCCAGACTTGTATTAAAATAGTTTGATAAAAATTGTTTATTCACATTTAAAACCATTTTTAATAACTAAACTCAGTACTGAACTTTTGATTATTTTTTTTTTACATAATATTCACAAAATAAATAACAAATAGAAAATGGGTCCCAGCTCGCCGTCATCAGTTTTTATAAAAATTATGATCATACTCTAGTGAAATCAGCAACCGACTAAAATAAAGATAAATATAGTACTTAATATCTTAAAAAAGTTATGGATGCGCACAAAAAGTTATTCAAGATAATATAACAACTTGAAAAAAAAGACCGCATCATGTGGGATCCGAACCCATATCTCATAGAAACTACGAGCGAGTGCCATTTCAACTAAGCTACGAGGACGTTAGAACGATTATCAAAATTTGTCAAGTGTTAGTTTATATTTTTTGACAGAGTGTGCAAGCAATTGTAAACCTTATGGTGGTTTGGCATTCTCTGACGGACCGAAACAGAAATTAATGTAAATAAATGTTCTATTTTGACGTAGTATAATTCTTTCTCTATGGTTCTATGAATTATGGGAAAGTTATCTATCATTGCGCAGATAGTGCCATCTAGTCAGAGAGGGAAACAAACGATGGCGTAGTTATATTTTAGTTCCATTTACTCACCACCTTCGCTGTCTTTCGCGCGAGTTTAGGTGGAGATTTTCAAAGTACCGAGACTGTCCCTCTGTTTTACGTAGTATTATTCTTTCTCTATGGTAGTACCGAAACTCGTTCCAGAGCCACGGATTATAAGCAGCAAATGTCAGTTTATCATTCACTTATTCGTTCAGCATTCGATGCGCCGTTCCTTTTTACAAAATATTGTTACTTATTTATAGAAAAAATAATTATTAATAATCGCTTTTTTAATGAAATTCGTACAATTTTTATATTTACAGTTGTTTCAATATTGTAACAACTGAATTTTAGTCCTACGATCAAGTTTTTTAAAGGTACATATTATCGAGCTAAAGTAAAACAGAAACGAGTAAGCGGCGCGCGAAATTCGAGTACTTCTGTCATTGTATTTCGATGAAAATAAACGATTCCAGTGAAATCATAAAATAAAGACGCTTTGTTTATTATTTATTAAATATTTGTTCTTTAATTTTGTACTACTCAAATTACCTATATTTGTATTTGTATATGTTTGTAGCGAAAACCTTCGTCATCTAAATCAAAAGGATTCAAACGAATACGGTATCTATTGGAACGCCGCGCCGCTGCGTTTCCAGGTCCTACAAATCATCGAAATCCATTAAATCAATTGAATCAATTTCCATTTTAGACGAAATTTCTGAATTAAATTTGACGTTTCGAGGTTAGTACCAGAGTTAAACTAGGGCTTATGGCGGTTTAACTTTGATACTATAGACAATTCCCGAACCATCAATAAACTTAATTTTGTAATAGCGTTTATTTTAGTATATGGTTTAATACCAGTACTAAACTGAGTACTAAGTTTAAACTTTGTTTTGGAATAAGAGGGCGAAGGTCCTTTATAAAGGACTAACATTTTATACCCTGTCAGTCCCAGCACTTCAGATGAACTTTTTTATATGTTATTGTTATACCATTGATGTCATCGTAACTGGAGCTCTATGTTAAGATGTATAGAGACGATTACCATCCAACGGGACTTACGGCTTTACTTACTAAAAAGTTAAAATTGAAATTACTCATCTAACGAAGTTTTGCAACAATAAATTATCGATTCATATAGTTTTCTATATGTACATGACCAACTATTCTCGACCGAAAGTCCTCTGTAATGGACTATAAACTTTATGATTATAGTCATAGTAGGTTAAAGTATGGATAACGAGTAACGGAACACCCGGCAAATACCTACGAAGAAAATGGATTTAAATGTGTGTGATCCGTTTGATGTTAACACAATTCCAGTTCCTTTATCACATTTCAAGGCCCATGGTGCTGTACATTGTGGACATGCAAAGGTTGTATTTGCAGCCTCAACTAAAGTAGCCTATGACCCAGTCAGTCCGGCGTACTCACCGGTCGTTGAGCGCGCAGTGGTACTGCAGGCGGTAGCGGAAGGCGTCGTCCGCGTACGCGTGCGACGCGCGCCCCGCCTCCTCGACCAGGCTGCCCACCGACAGCGTCTCCTCGCTGCGCGTCTTCTGGATTTCTGGCTTGTCTGCGTCAAAAATAAAATAAATATAATTATTATTACTCAATAATTTTTTACAAGTGGTAAGGTGAGACAGCTCCAGGAATTAGCAGATGATGATAAGTAATTTTACAGTACATTACATGCAGGGTGCATGTAATGTACTGTAAGGGCAATTTATTACAAAATTAATAATTTAGTGCTAGTACTTAGTTATTTCAAAACAATTGCATTAACTTAAATACAAATACAGTAGCTTTTAAAGAATACATGTACAATTGTAAAATAGAATAGCAAAGGAAGGAGTGAGTGAGAGCAGAGAGCGTGCGCGTGGGAGTAGGGAGATAGCAGTTCAAAATGGCGCTAACCGTTGATATACAAGTTGTACTCCTATGTGTTTCATTTTGAAAATAAAATAATGATCGTAAAAACTGAATTTTCTTCACCGCCCCGACACTACATACGTATTTGGACATAGACCTTTTACAATTCAGATCCCAAGTCCCGACTCTCAGCCCCTCTTTTCCATATGATATCATTAATTCATGAAGTCTTATCAGATCAGTTCGTTCAATTCGAGTCATTAATCAGACATTTATAAAATAAACTTCACACACGTTGAAAAAGTCGGTTGAAAATAAAATCACTGCCACCCGGTTACAGGATTGTGTCCGACTAAGTCTCAAAATCCGTGATTGAAATAGGCGAATTATCGATCCTATAAAATAGAGAATACACCGAGAAGCCATCCATGAGTGGCACAGGTCTAGCATTTTGTTGTCTAAGTATATTTGACGAAGTTTGTAGTGATATGTTTGTAGTTTATGGATATCTAGACTTAATAGTTTTGTGTTGAGAGCGTTAATGACTTTCACCTTAATTGACACTGACTGTTTGCAAGTTGTCCTTATACCTTTTTGGTTAAAAAACAATAAGGGTTGTGTTGCCCTCTAAGTGGTTGGGAATGAAATGGGTAGAGTATTTCTTACTGACTCGAAAGGATTGTACTGTACAGTCTACAGTCACTCGTCGTCCGGCTCGTATTACAACAGGTGTAGCGAGCCCTCGTCTGTACTGAATCTGACAGGCTCTGTACTCTGTATGAGCGGACTGCACTCACCCGGACGCTCGGGCCTGCGGCGCTGCACGGACAGGCTCTGTACTCTGTATGAGCGGACTGCACTCACCCGGACGCTCGGGCCTGCGGCGCTGCACGGACAGGCTCTGTACTCTGTATGAGCGGACTGCACTCACCCGGACGCTCGGGCCTGCGGCGCTGCACGGACAGGCTCTGTACTCTGTATGAGCGGACTGCACTCACCCGGACGCTCGGGCCTGCGGCGCTGCACGGACAGGCTCTGTACTCTGTATGAGCGGACTGCACTCACCCGGACGCTCGGGCCTGCGGCGCTGCACGGACAGGCTCTGTACTCTGTATGAGCGGACTGCACTCACCCGGACACTCGGGCCTGCGGCGCTGCACGGACAGGCTCTGTACTCTGTATGAGCGGACTGCACTCACCCAGACGCTCGGGCCTGCGGCGCTGCACGGACAGGCTCTGTACTCTGTATGAGCGGACTGCACTCACCCGGACACTCGGGCCTGCGGCGCTGCACTGACAGGCTCTGTACTCTGTATGAGCGGACTGCACTCACCCGGACGCTCGGGCCTGCGGCGCTGCACGGACAGGCTCTGTACTCTGTATGAGCGGACTGCACTCACCCGGACGCTCGGGCCTGCGGCGCTGCACGGACAGGCTCTGTACTCTGTATGAGCGGACTGCACTCACCCGGGCGCTCGGGCCTGCGGCGCTGCACGGACAGGCTCTGTACTCTGTATGAGCGGACTGCACTCACCCGGACGCTCGGGCCTGCGGCGCTGCACGGACAGGCTCTGTACTCTGTATGAGCGGACTGCACTCACCCGGGCGCTCGGGCCTGCGGCGCTGCACGGACAGGCTCTGTACTCTGTATGAGCGGACTGCACTCACCCGGACGCTCGGGCCTGCGGCGCTGCACGGACAGGCTCTGTACTCTGTATGAGCGGACTGCACTCACCCGGACGCTCGGGCCTGCGGCGCTGCACGGACAGGCTCTGTACTCTGTATGAGCGGACTGCACTCACCCGGACACTCGGGCCTGCGGCGCTGCACGGACAGGCTCTGTACTCTGTATGAGCGGACTGCACTCACCCGGACGCTCGGGCCTGCGGCGCTGCACGGACAGGCTCTGTACTCTGTATGAGCGGACTGCACTCACCCGGACACTCGGGCCTGCGGCGCTGCACGGACAGGCTCTGTACTCTGTATGAGCGGACTGCACTCACCCGGACGCTCGGGCCTGCGGCGCTGCACGGACAGGCTCTGTACTCTGTATGAGCGGACTGCACTCACCCGGACACTCGGGCCTGCGGCGCTGCACGGACAGGCTCTGTACTCTGTATGAGCGGACTGCACTCACCCGGACGCTCGGGCCTGCGGCGCTGCACGGACAGGCTCTGTACTCTGTATGAGCGGACTGCACTCACCCGGACGCTCGGGCCTGCGGCGCTGCACGGACAGGCTCTGTACTCTGTATGAGCGGACTGCACTCACCCGGACGCTCGGGCCTGCGGCGCTGCACGGACAGGCTCTGTACTCTGTATGAGCGGACTGCACTCACCCGGACGCTCGGGCCTGCGGCGCTGCACGGACAGGCTCTGTACTCTGTATGAGCGGACTGCACTCACCCGGACGCTCGGGCCTGCGGCGCTGCACGGACAGGCTCTGTACTCTGTATGAGCGGACTGCACTCACCCGGACGCTCGGGCCTGCGGCGCTGCACGGACAGGCTCTGTACTCTGTATGAGCGGACTGCACTCACCCGGACGCTCGGGCCTGCGGCGCTGCACGGACAGGCTCTGTACTCTGTATGAGCGGACTGCACTCACCCGGACGCTCGGGCCTGCGGCGCTGCACGGACAGGCTCTGTACTCTGTATGAGCGGACTGCACTCACCCGGACGCTCGGGCCTGCGGCGCTGCACGGACAGGCTCTGTACTCTGTATGAGCGGACTGCACTCACCCGGACGCTCGGGCCTGCGGCGCTGCACGGACAGGCTCTGTACTCTGTATGAGCGGACTGCACTCACCCGGACGCTCGGGCCTGCGGCGCTGCACGGACAGGCTCTGTACTCTGTATGAGCGGACTGCACTCACCCGGACGCTCGGGCCTGCGGCGCTGCACGGACAGGCTCTGTACTCTGTATGAGCGGACTGCACTCACCCGGACGCTCGGGCCTGCGGCGCTGCACGGACAGGCTCTGTACTCTGTTTGAGCGGACTGCACTCACCCGGACGCTCGGGCCTGCGGCGCTGCACGGACAGGCTCTGTACTCTGTATGAGCGGACTGCACTCACCCGGACACTCGGGCCTGCGGCGCTGCACGGACAGGCTCTGTACTCTGTATGAGCGGACTGCACTCACCCGGACGCTCGGGCCTGCGGCGCTGCACGGACAGGCTCTGTACTCTGTATGAGCGGACTGCACTCACCCGGACGCTCGGGCCTGCGGCGCTGCACGGACAGGCTCTGTACTCTGTATGAGCGGACTGCACTCACCCGGACGCTCGGGCCTGCGGCGCTGCACGGACAGGCTCTGTACTCTGTATGAGCGAACTGCACTCACCCGGACGCTCGGGCCTGCGGCGCTGCACGGACAGGCTCTGTACTCTGTATGAGCGGACTGCACTCACCCGGACGCTCGGGCCTGCGGCGCTGCACGGACAGGCTCTGTACTCTGAATGAGCGGACTGCACTCACCCGGACGCTGGGGCCTGCGGCGCTGCACGGACAGGCTCTGTACTCTGTATGAGCGGACTGCACTCACCCGGACGCTCGGGCCTGCGGCGCTGCACGGACAGGCTCTGTACTCTGTATGAGCGGACTGCACTCACCCGGACACTCGGGCCTGCGGCGCTGCACGGACAGGCTCTGTACTCTGTATGAGCGGACTGCACTCACCCGGACGCTCGGGCCTGCGGCGCTGCACGGACAGGCTCTGTACTCTGTATGAGCGGACTGCACTCACCCGGACGCTCGGGCCTGCGGCGCTGCACGGACAGGCTCTGTACTCTGTATGAGCGGACTGCACTCACCCGGACGCTCGGGCCTGCGGCGCTGCACGGACAGGCTCTGTACTCTGTATGAGCGGACTGCACTCACCCGGACGCTCGGGCCTGCGGCGCTGCACGGACAGGCTCTGTACTCTGTATGAGCGGACTGCACTCACCCGGACGCTCGGGCCTGCGGCGCTGCACGGACAGGCTCTGTACTCTGTATGAGCGGACTGCACTCACCCGGACGCTCGGGCCTGTGGCGCTGCACGGACAGGCTCTGTACTCTGTATGAGCGGACTGCACTCACCCGGACGCTCGGGCCTGCGGCGCTGCACGGACAGGCTCTGTACTCTGTATGAGCGGACTGCACTCACCCGGACGCTCGGGCCTGCGGCGCTGCACGGACAGGCTCTGTACTCTGTATGAGCGGACTGCACTCACCCGGACGCTCGGGCCTGCGGCGCTGCACGGACAGGCTCTGTACTCTGTATGAGCGGACTGCACTCACCCGGACGCTCGGGCCTGCGGCGCTGCACGGACAGGCTCTGTACTCTGTATGAGCGGACTGCACTCACCCGGACGCTCGGGCCTGCGGCGCTGCACGGACAGGCTCTGTACTCTGTATGAGCGGACTGCACTCACCCGGACGCTCGGGCCTGCGGCGCTGCACGGACAGGCTCTGTACTCTGTATGAGCGGACTGCACTCACCCGGACGCTCGGGCCTGCGGCGCTGCACGGACAGGCTCTGTACTCTGTATGAGCGGACTGCACTCACCCGGACGCTCGGGCCTGCGGCGCTGCACGGACAGGCTCTGTACTCTGTATGAGCGGACTGCACTCACCCGGACGCTCGGGCCTGCGGCGCTGCACGGACAGGCTCTGTACTCTGTATGAGCGGACTGCACTCACCCGGACGCTCGGGCCTGCGGCGCTGCACGGACAGGCTCTGTACTCTGTATGAGCGGACTGCACTCACCCGGACGCTCGGGCCTGCGGCGCTGCACGGACAGGCTCTGTACTCTGTATGAGCGGACTGCACTCACCCGGACGCTCGGGCCTGCGGCGCTGCACGGACAGGCTCTGTACTCTGTATGAGCGGACTGCACTCACCCGGACGCTCGGGCCTGCGGCGCTGCACGGACAGGCTCTGTACTCTGTATGAGCGGACTGCACTCACCCGGACGCTCGGGCCTGCGGCGCTGCACGGACAGGCTCTGTACTCTGTATGAGCGGACTGCACTCACCCGGACGTTCGGGCCTGCGGCGCTGCAAGGACAGGCTCTGTACTCTGTATGAGCGGACTGCACTCACCCGGACGCTCGGGCCTGCGGCGCTGCACGGACAGGCTCTGTACTCTGTATGAGCGGACTGCACTCACCCGGGCGCTCGGGCCTGCGGCGCTGCACGGACAGGCTCTGTACTCTGTATGAGCGGACTGCACTCACCCGGACGCTCGGGCCTGCGGCGCTGCACGGACAGGCTCTGTACTCTGTATGAGCGGACTGCACTCACCCGGACGCTCGGGCCTGCGGCGCTGCACGGACAGGCTCTGTACTCTGTATGAGCGGACTGCACTCACCCGGACACTCGGGCCTGCGGCGCTGCACGGACAGGCTCTGTACTCTGTATGAGCGGACTGCACTCACCCGGACGCTCGGGCCTGCGGCGCTGCACGGACAGGCTCTGTACTCTGTATGAGCGGACTGCACTCACCCGGACACTCGGGCCTGCGGCGCTGCACGGACAGGCTCTGTACTCTGTATGAGCGGACTGCACTCACCCGGACGCTCGGGCCTGCGGCGCTGCACGGACAGGCTCTGTACTCTGTATGAGCGGACTGCACTCACCCGGACACTCGGGCCTGCGGCGCTGCACGGACAGGCTCTGTACTCTGTATGAGCGGACTGCACTCACCCGGACGCTCGGGCCTGCGGCGCTGCACGGACAGGCTCTGTACTCTGTATGAGCGGACTGCACTCACCCGGACGCTCGGGCCTGCGGCGCTGCACGGACAGGCTCTGTACTCTGTATGAGCGGACTGCACTCACCCGGACGCTCGGGCCTGCGGCGCTGCACGGACAGGCTCTGTACTCTGTATGAGCGGACTGCACTCACCCGGACGCTCGGGCCTGCGGCGCTGCACGGACAGGCTCTGTACTCTGTATGAGCGGACTGCACTCACCCGGACGCTCGGGCCTGCGGCGCTGCACGGACAGGCTCTGTACTCTGTATGAGCGGACTGCACTCACCCGGACGCTCGGGCCTGCGGCGCTGCACGGACAGGCTCTGTACTCTGTATGAGCGGACTGCACTCACCCGGACGCTCGGGCCTGCGGCGCTGCACGGACAGGCTCTGTACTCTGTATGAGCGGACTGCACTCACCCGGACGCTCGGGCCTGCGGCGCTGCACGGACAGGCTCTGTACTCTGTATGAGCGGACTGCACTCACCCGGACGCTCGGGCCTGCGGCGCTGCACGGACAGGCTCTGTACTCTGTATGAGCGGACTGCACTCACCCGGACGTTCGGGCCTGCGGCGCTGCACGGACAGGCTCTGTACTCTGTATGAGCGGACTGCACTCACCCGGACGCTCGGGCCTGCGGCGCTGCACGGACAGGCTCTGTACTCTGTATGAGCGGACTGCACTCACCCGGACGTTCGGGCCTGCGGCGCTGCACGGACAGGCTCTGTACTCTGTATGAGCGGACTGCACTCACCCGGACGCTCGGGCCTGCGGCGCTGCACGGACAGGCTCTGTACTCTGTATGAGCGGACTGCACTCACCCGGACGCTCGGGCCTGCGGCGCTGCACGGACAGGCTCTGTACTCTGTATGAGCGGACTGCACTCACCCGGACGTTCGGGCCTGCGGCGCTGCACGGACAGGCTCTGTACTCTGTATGAGCGGACTGCACTCACCCGGACGCTCGGGCCTGCGGCGCTGCACGGACAGGCTCTGTACTCTGTATGAGCGGACTGCACTCACCCGGACACTCGGGCCTGCGGCGCTGCACGGACAGGCTCTGTACTCTGTATGAGCGGACTGCACTCACCCGGACGCTCGGGCCTGCGGCGCTGCACGGACAGGCTCTGTACTCTGTATGAGCGGACTGCACTCACCCGGACGCTCGGGCCTGCGGCGCTGCACGGACAGGCTCTGTACTCTGTATGAGCGGACTGCACTCACCCGGACGCTCGGGCCTGCGGCGCTGCACGGACAGGCTCTGTACTCTGTATGAGCGGACTGCACTCACCCGGACGCTCGGGCCTGCGGCGCTGCACGGACAGGCTCTGTACTCTGTATGAGCGGACTGCACTCACCCGGACGCTCGGGCCTGCGGCGCTGCACGGACAGGCTCTGTACTCTGTATGAGCGGACTGCACTCACCCGGACGCTCGGGCCTGCGGCGCTGCACGGACAGGCTCTGTACTCTGTATGAGCGGACTGCACTCACCCGGACACTCGGGCCTGCGGCGCTGCACGGACAGGCTCTGTACTCTGTATGAGCGGACTGCACTCACCCGGACGCTCGGGCCTGCGGCGCTGCACGGACAGGCTCTGTACTCTGTATGAGCGGACTGCACTCACCCGGACGCTCGGGCCTGCGGCGCTGCACGGACAGGCTCTGTACTCTGTATGAGCGGACTGCACTCACCCGGACGCTCGGGCCTGCGGCGCTGCACGGACAGGCTCTGTACTCTGTATGAGCGGACTGCACTCACCCGGACGCTCGGGCCTGCGGCGCTGCACGGACAGGCTCTGTACTCTGTACGAGCGGACTGCACTCACCCGGACGCTCGGGCCTGCGGCGCTGCACGGACAGGCTCTGTACTCTGTATGAGCGGACTGCACTCACCCGGACGCTCGGGCCTGCGGCGCTGCACGGACAGGCTCTGTACTCTGTATGAGCGGACTGCACTCACCCGGACGCTCGGGCCTGCGGCGCTGCACGGACAGGCTCTGTACTCTGTATGAGCGGACTGCACTCACCCGGACGCTCGGGCCTGCGGCGCTGCACGGACAGGCTCTGTACTCTGTATGAGCGGACTGCACTCACCCGGACGCTCGGGCCTGCGGCGCTGCACGGACAGGCTCTGTACTCTGTATGAGCGGACTGCACTCACCCGGACGCTCGGGCCTGCGGCGCTGCACGGACAGGCTCTGTACTCTGTATGAGCGGACTGCACTCACCCGGACGCTCGGGCCTGCGGCGCTGCACGGACAGGCTCTGTACTCTGTATGAGCGGACTGCACTCACCCGGACGCTCGGGCCTGCGGCGCTGCACGGACAGGCTCTGTACTCTGTATGAGCGGACTGCACTCACCCGGACGCTCGGGCCTGCGGCGCTGCACGGACAGGCTCTGTACTCTGTATGAGCGGACTGCACTCACCCGGACGCTCGGGCCTGCGGCGCTGCACGGACAGGCTCTGTACTCTGTATGAGCGGACTGCACTCACCCGGACGCTCGGGCCTGCGGCGCTGCACGGACAGGCTCTGTACTCTGTATGAGCGGACTGCACTCACCCGGACACTCGGGCCTGCGGCGCTGCACGGACAGGCTCTGTACTCTGTATGAGCGGACTGCACTCACCCGGACGCTCGGGCCTGCGGCGCTGCACGGACAGGCTCTGTACTCTGTATGAGCGGACTGCACTCACCCGGACGCTCGGGCCTGCGGCGCTGCACGGACAGGCTCTGTACTCTGTATGAGCGGACTGCACTCACCCGGACGCTCGGGCCTGCGGCGCTGCACGGACAGGCTCTGTACTCTGTATGAGCGGACTGCACTCACCCGGACGCTCGGGCCTGCGGCGCTGCACGGACAGGCTCTGTACTCTGTATGAGCGGACTGCACTCACCCGGACACTCGGGCCTGCGGCGCTGCACGGACAGGCTCTGTACTCTGTATGAGCGGACTGCACTCACCCGGACGCTCGGGCCTGCGGCGCTGCACGGACAGGCTCTGCATGCGGCGGCGCAGCTCCAGCATCTTGCCCATGGTCACCGCGTTCTCATGCAGAGACCCCGCCAGCCCGTCGTCCGGCTCGTGCTCGAGCAGATGCGTGAGGGACGACGAGTCTGTAACGATGAAATAGTTACTACTTATTGCTTAATAAACTTTAATAATATACATGGTTTAACAAAAATCCTGTTCAACCCAAAAGAGGGTTATTCCGATGCTGAAATAGAACATTTTTTACTTGAAGCCCGTACCCAAGGGGTAAAACGAGAACCTATTACTAAGACTACGCTGTCCGTCTGTCCGTTTTATAGATAATGGTACGAAACCCTTCGTGCGCGAGTCCGACTCGCACTTGGCCGGTTTTTATTTTCTTAACCAAAGTAACAGACTAGCTATCAATATTACATTTAGCTTTAACCATATAAAGGATATCTGGTAGGGGATGGATGCATAGCTATCCAGAAAGACAGGTTAAAAAGGAAAGGAAACTAAATAAAATTAAAGAAAAAAAAATTTTAAAAAACAAGCTTTTATTATTTGTTAATAAAATGAACTAAAAAGTTAAAAATAAATTTACCTGATGAGAAAAATACCATTATATTGGTAGCATTTAAAAAATATAAAAGCGTGTTACATTTTGATAAAACACTAAACAACATTTAGGTTATACACCATTATTTTTCTTCTGCAATTACAATGTAACACGCTTTTATATTTTTTTAAATGCTACCAATATAATGGTATTTTTCTCATCAGGTAAATTTATTTTTAACTTTTTAGTTCATTTTATTAACAAATAATAAAAGCTTGTTTTTAAAAAAGTTTTTTTTCTTTAATTTTATTTTTAGCTTTTTAGTATTTTAATTCGATATTTTTTGTTCATGTTGTTCCCACGAGCATAGGACAAAAACGGTCCATCTCCCAAGAGGTCCATTGTATAAGGGCTTCAGTAGAACAGGGTTCGCCCTGGTATTGAGACGCAACGTTAGCGATATGAAATGTTTTTACACCCTCATACCATTCAGCCCTTGGCACGTGACGCTCACCTTGGCATCTAATCAATCAGACGTAATCCACATTCATAACAATCAATATTGCATTGTCATTCGATTTACACATGCATGCAAAATTTCAGCTCAATCGAAAAACGGAATATGGATCAAATTTAACTTGCTTACCATGCAAGATTTGTTTACAGACAACGGGACAGGTGAAACTAAAAAAAATAAAAGCTTGGCACTTTAAGTTTATATGTATTTTATTTATAATCTTTTAAACTTTCGCGTTGCATTATAACTAAAACTTATAATTACGGGTCTAAAAGCGACCGTCCCCTCGTGACCACGACCGTAGCATCACGGTCGAAACGTCGAGGAATGTAAGTAGCATCAATACTACTACATACTATAGTACGTCGTGTTTAGACCCGTAATTATAAATATTTTATTTATATTTAAATATCTCATGTTTATATGTTTGCTGTAGGGTAAAATAATGTTTAAATTAGTTATGTAATAACTTGAGGCGCAACGTTAGCGATATAAAATGTTTATACACCCTTATACCATTCAGCCCTCGACACGTGCTCACTTTGGCATTGGGTCATCCATCTAATCAATCAGAAATAATTCACATTCATAACAAACGAATCAAACTTTTTTCCCATATTTGTTGGAGATGCATATAGACGGAGCCGCCAACCAAAATACTCAGCAAGACGAATCAAACGAGCCCAAACCCAAACTAGATGGGGTTGCGTCGTTTAATTACGGAGTTCCTATGGCCACGTTTCAGCTCCATCATCAGACCCTGGTTACCATCTATTATCAAAGTACTCGTCAAGACGAATCAAACGAGCCCAAACTCGATGGGGCTGCGTCGTTTAATTACGGAGTTCTTATGGCCACGTTTCAGCTCTATCATCAGACCCTGGTTACCATCTATTATCAAAGTACTCGTCAAGACGAATCAAACGAGCCCAAACCCAAACTCGATGGGGTTGCGTCGTTTAATTACGGAGTTCCTATGGCCACGTTTCAGCCCCATCATCAGACCCTGGTTACCATCTATTATCAAAGTACTCGTCAAGACGAATCAAACGAGCCCAAACTCGATGGGGCTGCGTCGTTTAATTACGGAGTTCTTATGGCCACGTTTCAGCTCTATCATCAGACCCTGGTTACCATCTATTATCAAAGTACTCGTCAAGACGAATTAAACGAGCCCAAACTCGATGGGGTTGCGTCGTTTAATTGCGGAGTTCCTATGGCCACGTTTCAACTCCATCATCAGACCCTGGTTACCACCTTTTATCAAAGTACTCGTCAAGACGAATCAAACGAGCCCAAACTCGATGGGGTTGCGTCGTTTAATTACGGAGTTCTTATGGCCACGTTTCGGCTCCATCAGCAGATCCTGGTTACCATCTATTATTAAAGTACTCGTCAAGACGAATCAAACGAGCCCAAACTTGATGGGGTTGCGTCGTTTAATTAAGGAGTTCCTATGGCCACGTTTCAACTCCATCATCAGACCCTGGTTACCACCTTTTATCAAAGTACTCGTCAAGACGAATCAAACGAGCCCAAACTCGAAAGGGGTTGCAACGTTTAATTACGGAGTTTCTATGGCCACGTTCCAGCTCCATCAATAGACCCTGGTTACCATGTATTGTCAAACTACTCGTCAAGACGAATTAACGAGCCCAAACTCGATTGGGTTGCGTTGTTATTTCGGAGTTCCTATCGCCATGTTACAGCTTCATCATCAGGCCCTGGTTACCATCTAGCACCAAAGTACTCGTCAAGACGAATCAAACAAGCTAAAACTTGATGGGATTGCGTCGTTTCTTAACTGAGGTCCTATGACCACCTTCCAGCTCCATCATCATATCAGACCCTGGTAGCCATCTTAACACAAAGTACTCGTCAAGACGAATTAAACGAGCCCAAACTCGATGGGGTTGCGTCGTTGAATTGCGGAGTTCCTATGGCCACGTTTCAGCTCCATCATCAAACCTTGGTTACCATCTATTATTAAAGTACTCGTCAAGACAAATTAAACGAGTCCAAACTCGATGGGGTTGCATCGTTTAATTTCGGAGTTCCTATGGCCATGTTCCAGCTCCATCATCAGACCCTGGTTACCATCTAGCACCAAAGTACTCGTCAAGACGAATCAAACAAACTGAGACTCGATGGGATTGCGTCGTTTCTTTACTGAGATCCTATGACCACCTTCCAGCTCCATCATAATATCAGACCCTGGTTACCATCTTAAAACAAAGTACCTACTCGTCAAGAAGAATCAAAGAGCCGAAACTCGATGGAGTTTCGTCGTTTCATTACAGAGTTCCTATGACTACCTTCCAGCTCCATCACCAGACCCTGGTTACCATTGAAAGACAAACTACTCTTCAAGACGATTCAAACGAGCCCAAACTCGATGAGGTTGTTTCGATTCATTGTGAAGTTCCTATGGCCACCTTCCAGCTCCATCATCAGATCACCACCATTTCTTCATAATATTGCATTGTCACGCGGTTTACACATGCATGCAAAATTTCAGCTCAATCGGTAACCGGGAAGTGGATCAAATTTAACTTGCAAGATTTGATTACAGACAACGGGACAGGTGAAACTAAATAAAAGCTTGTAAAAAGGGGGTAAATGCAGAAGGCTATCCAGAGACAGGGTAAGGGATCTAGGGTACTAGCGTCTTTGGAGCGTCGACGTCGTGGCAGTGTCCAAGACGACGCTCGACGCAAGACGCTCAAAAGCCGCTAGTGTGAGGAAGGCTTAAAGAAGAGTAGTGTCACGTACACTTGTTGTGGTCCAGGGGCTCGTAAGAGCCGTCGCGGTTCTCGCGCACGCGCAGCATGTTGACGCGCTCGCCCTCGCGGAACACCAGCACCGTCACCTTGCACCCGTTGCTGCCCCACTCCGTTTCCTCCCTGCGAAAGACGCAAAAATATTATCTTCTTTATTTGTTGATTCTTCAATCAAAAAGCGGCCAGGCAGTGTTAAGATTTCTTATACAGAATAGGAAACCACGTGATCAGTTATTATGACGACCGTCTGGTGTAGTGGTTCGCGCTCCGGACTACAATGCCTGGCGGTTGCGGGTTCGAATCCCGCGAGGGGCAAATGTTAGTGTGATGAGCACGAGCATTTGCACCTAAGTCATGGATGTTTATAAACGTATTTAAGTATGTTTATCCGTTATCTAGTCGCCATGGCACAAGCTTTGCTTAGTTTGGGGCTAGATAATTGGTGTGATTGTGAAAGCAATTTATTTATTTATTATCATAATCAATAACAAATGCAACAACTTTTTCTTTAAGAGCAACATCGATATCGTGATTTTTTTTCAGATGCTCCATACAGTATCATCGAGGTTTATGAGTAAGTTTTTATGGAGCAACTAAAAAAAACTCCTGCTCCTATAAAAAAGTTGTTGTATATGACCAGCTTCATTACATGGTTTTAAGGGTGTCCTATTTTTTTAAATCACCCTGCCTGTATACCCTAAGAACGCTATTATACGATACAGGATTGTAAATTTTTGTTTTTAGCAATTCCATGCAAGGTTTAATTCAAGATAAATAACACTTGAAAAAAATCATCGACCTCAGGTGGGACTCGAACCCACGTCCCATCGCATACCGGGCGAGTGCTTTGACCACTAAGCTACGATGGGACGTGGGTTCGAGTCCCACCTGAGGTCGATGATTTTTTTCAAGTGTTATTTATCTACGATACAGGATGTTCCTGAAAATTGGGCCATCATAACATGGCTTAGAGCGAGACGAGACACATTACAAATAGGCATGGACGATATCATGAGGAGCAGGTGAAAAATCATATGACTTGAAAATCATTTGTCACACCTGCTACTTCTTGTCATATTGACTGCTACAAATCACAGACTGTGAAATCATATGTCATGCGCAAATTTATTTTCATTCGTTGATGACATGTAGCAGAGCGGGTCTAGCGATCGCAGGCCTTGAGCGCGTGAGCGAGTAGGAATGATTTGCTACAGATGCGTGTTAGAAAAAGACGTTTGTCTTTAAACATGCTGTGCTATTTTTTATGCCATCATAGGTGACGAACGATAACGATACTGAGCATTTTAAGAGCTTTAAACTTATGACCGTAAAGTTTAGATTCGTTTGTCATGATTTTTGTTACGAGTGGCAGGTTGCAACCTTCTAGTTTGTTGAATTTTATGCTGAGCGCCGTAAGGTTTAGATTATCTTGTTATGATTTTATAGTAGGGAACGTCGAGTTTTGTTTACAATGAAATTTCGTTTTATGTGTGAATTATGATTTTATGATGTTGGTTTTTAAATTCACTAGTCGCCCGGTGATGAGTGATAGGTGCATACGCCAATGTAAAAATAAGTTTACTCACACATTCAGGATTTAAAAAAAAATCACATGAAAAATTTTACATTGTCAGTCCCAAGCCTGTACAAGTATGAAAGGGAAGTTAATTGTTTAAAAAAAATGCTTAAATAATACACACAAATAGCACATTACGTAGCGCACGAACTATATATGACATTTCATAAAAAAAGTAGCAAAGTAGCAAGGAGCAACTGTTCACAATAAATCATATTTCATTTTAAGTAACAAATAGCAAAAGTGTTACATTATGACACTGCGACAAAAAATCAATGCCAATGATTTATCACAGGTGATTTCATATGACAATTTGTCATCATTTTGTCATATGACAATGACTGAAAAATAGCAATAATTGCCATGCCTAATTACAAATTCTCTTGTCACTAGAGACAAACGTTCCTTTGTTACCAGACTGGTTAAGGAACAAAATTTTAAAGATCATTTCGTAAATAACACGTCTTTTTTTTGTTTTCATAAACTATTTTTATGCCCGTGATCTATCTGGAAAAATACCAACATCTCATTTACTATTCATATTGACCGACGGACGATACAAAGTGCGTGGTTTAGAGCGCCGTATCAGTAGGTACAGCTAGCAAAAAAAAAATACAAGACTCACACTTTTTAGAAATCAGTAACTCCCACAAAAAATTCAAACCTTGTCTTCAACTGATGGCTTTGATTGAATGAAGTAGTGAGGTCCGATACACATGTCTCTACTCTTACTCACGAGTAGATACTATCACCTCTCAACCTGGTGAGCCTGACGTTATTTCAACGCAACCTTCTGACATTATACATCTAAGTTTGAGCTTTTTATTACATTACCGTTTTAAGGGTTCCGTACCCAAAGGGTAAAACGGGACCCTATTACTAAGGCTCCGCTGTCCGTCTGTCACCAGGCTGTATCTCATAAACGTGTTAAAGAGTTGAAATTTTTACAGAATGATAATGTATTTCTGTTGCCGCTATAACAACAAATACTAAAAAACAGAAAACAATAAATATTTAAGGGGCTCCCATACACAAATAAGTTTTTTTAGCCGTTTTTATAGATAATGGTACGGAACCCCTTGTGCGCGAGTCCAACTGGCACTTGGCAGGTTTTTTGTTGTACAAATGTTAACAAAGATGGTCTTAATCCGACAAACTTTTTTATGTTAAACTACCGACAAATTAGCAAGTTTCGGAATTTTTCCTTGACTCAGTGGAACCTTGCTTTTTACCAAATGTCACGATTCTAGGTCAACGAGAAATTTAGTTTTTGATGAGTTTGTGAGAATCAAAAATATGACATAAGAAATGACTTTGAACCCTAAAATCGACACCAGCAACTTTTAAGCTTAACTTAACACGGCAATTAACGTTTTTTACGGCATTTGGCTTAACATATGGAATAGAAACCATAACAATAAATTTATATCGAAATTCCCAAAAATAAAAAAGTTATAAATTAAACACTACAATAAGTAAATGTACTTTTCTTTTTTTTAATCACATATTTTCATAAATTGCACTCTACTGTAAAGTTGGCTTTTTCAAGATAGCGTAGTCTAAATTGTTTCATTTAATGATCTTTTCGATTGGTAGGCTCTCCCTTTTGACGCATCATCATCATCATTTCAGTAACAGGACGTCCACTGCTGAACCTATGTTCAGGGGAGGCCTATGCCTCCCCCAGTGATTTTGAGATTGACCGGTTGGAAGCGGCCTGCATCCAGCAGCTTATTATTTATTATAATTGACGACCTCCGTAGCCGAGAGGCGAGCACGCCGGACTATATGGCGTCGCCATCTCTGAGGTCCCGGGTTCGATTCCTGGTCGGGTCAATGTAGAAAACGAACTTTTCTACATTGTCTCGAGTCGAGAGTGTTGTCGTACCGTCACGTCGTTGTTTATGATTTCTATAAAACAAGTGCTTTGGCAACTCATAAAATCAGAGCAATGTATGTGATGTTGTCCAATATTATTAATCATTTAATTTATTTGACATTACAATTTATTATTATTCATCATGTATTTTATTTGATTTGATCTGACATAACATTAAATATTGTGACATTTGTGATTATCTTTAATATTAGTATTGTATGATTAAAATTTATAAATGCAATTCGAATTAATTATGTTAAAAAATTATAATTTAAATTGTTTAGTATCAAAAAATCACGCATGCCTTAGAAGGTCATTCTGTAACAAAATGAACATCTTTTGTACCTGTATTGTGGACTAATGTTACATTATGAAAGTGATTAAATGAATATGAATATTTATTTATAAGAAAGCCCTTTTGACTACATTGACCTACATTTTTTACACATCTGTAGGACCTTAGACTCATATTTTATTTATATCAATTTTAACATGATACGTTTGCGTGCCTAAGCAAAAAAAAATTTCGACGTAATGGTTCAAGAGTTCCGTTTAGTTTCTTTTGCGGTACGAGACACTAAAAAAGTATCATACAAAAGATGAGCGATTGTTATAGCGTCGAAAGAATACATTTGCAATAAAAAGTATTGCCAACCGGAAGCAGGAAGATGAGTCTCAAGGCCCATCAGTCACCCGCATCTGTGTGCGGTGCGAATAATTAAGCTTCCATTTGCTTTAATTTAATACTGCATACGACCTTCAACATTAAATGATTAAATGAATATGAATATGAATATGAACATTTCAAACGCATCACTACCAATAAAACGATATTAGATCATAGAATCAGATAGATAGGATTGATTGCATAACATATTAAACATTTCAGAAACATGACTCATTATAAATAAAATAAACTAAATATGCAATGACGCGGTTTCATCGCCAAAAGCGATTTTTTCGATACAATTTTGAGTTAAGGTCATCAAGTTTAGTGGATGGGAAAACGAAGTGCGAAATGTAGGTTTAGTTTCTATCCTGAGAACAAATACACATTTCATATGTCATTGTTATTATACAGAATGTCCCAAAAAAGTGTATTCAGCGGAAATCTAGGGACATAGCATCCTTAGGGGTGTGTCCGAATAACCACTACCATTATTTTGGAATCTGATTGGCAAAGTTGGTCTTTTATTGAGGCATATTATTAGCACTAAGCTCGGGTCGCGCACAAATGTTTGCGCGGGTCCATTAAATAAATAATAATAAATAAATAAATATTGGACAACATAGATACATTACTCTGGTCCTAAGGTAAGTAGCTAAAGCACTTGTGTTATAGAAATCAGAAACAACGACGGTACCACAACACCCAGACCCGAGCTAATATAGAAAAGTTCGTTTTCTACACTGACCCGACCGGGGATCGAACCCGGAACCTCAGAGATGGCGGCGCCATTTGAAGTCCGGCGTGCTCGCCTCTCGGCTACGGAGGTCGTCCATTGATATTCAATTGTTATCTTTTTTTCCGAGCATACAGGTTAACCTAATTTGATGTCTCTATGGTTAATAATGAACGTCAAGATTTACGAGTGCTAGTGGTGCTAGGCTAGAATCCCGGCACCGGCACAACTGAAATAAGATCGTCATTTTGTCCAGCGGTGGATTTACGTGGGCTGATGCAATGATGATGACTGTCGCATCACACTGACCTGCTTCAATATTCGGTCCGCAAGCGCCCCGTCCGATATCGCGTGGTTCTGATACGATGACGACTACAGCAGCACACTGACCTGCTATTGTCCAGCAGCCGCTCGATGTCGCGCCAGGGTTCGGCGCTGGGCGGCGGCGGCAGGCGGCGCGTCGTGATGGGCCCCCCGCACATGCCGAGGACGAGCCGCAGTCGCGCCCCGTCCGATATCGCGTGCTCCCGCAACATAGACGCATTGTCGAGCTCCTTCAGGTTGTACAGCAGGTGCTGTTGCGATACTGGGATACCTGGGGAAGACGAGGTTCATTAGCTAGTTATACTGAAATGATGGAGATCGCATAAGATAGCTTGCTCGGGAATTACCGCCAACAAACTGAAATCAGTACTGAGCACCTAGTGAGGTTGCGGGTAGCAGTATGCATAACAGTGGAGTCCCAAGGGCTGAAGATGAACTGGACCCACTCTAAATTTAGCTTGGTTTAAAGCTTATAATAGTATGTAACCTGTACTTTTATACCATCATTATCATTACAGCCACAGGACGTCCAGTGCTGTACAAAGGCCTGCCTCAATGACATCTAAATTAGCCCGTTGGAAGCGGCTTGCATCAAGCTTCTTAGAACCTTTACCAGGTTGCCTATCCACCTTTACGCTGTTGTACGCTGCTCTTGCCAGTACGTGCCGGTAAGCTAAGTGCATCGTACACTGTCACTTTAGTAATAATTATTAATTATAATAATTATTTTAAACTTTAGCTTGCTAATCTGTCGGGTTGCTCGTTTACGGATCTCCAGATCTCTTATTCGATCCCGCAAAGAAAAGTGGAGCCTATCCCTTTCCGTACACCCTGTGCAACCTCTAGTTTTGTTATGAGGTCCATATTGAAAGAAATCTTCATATTACCAATCGAAATTTTAGCTCTGTTAGTATTATAAAATCATATTATTATCTTATCTTGATATTTAAACAATAAAATTATTAAACTATGTTGGACGTATTTTAAGATGAAAATCATTCCCAACGCACATTGCCGATATTCAAGCAATGGTTTTTGAAACGAAACAACAGAGGGTATTTTAATTCTGTACACATAATAGCGAAGGTTATATCCATAATCTGGAGCTTTACATTATCCAATTAGTTAATTACTTAACATAATGTTCCAATAAGTTTTCAGGAATAAGAACCATATTGTGTTAAAGTTCTTTGTTATTAAGATTTCTCCCTTCAAGCACCAGGGCAGGTCTAATCTCATTTATTAGGGCCCAGTGCGTGCTGGTGGAATGGTATCAAGCCCTGATCACCTTAAACTTTGGGCTATTATTTAGTGATAAGTTTATTTTGGGATTCAAAAAAACCAAAGGACACATTTTCATTTCGTGGTCTATCCGTGCCATAGTTACAATCGACAACATCACTACGGAATATCACCCCCATAGTAGCTAACTAATCACCCCCATTTTTTACTAGAAGTCGAGAAGAAGCTAGTTTTAAATTTAGAAAATTGATCAAGCACACGTTAATACAGCCCTCAATTATATAAAAAATGCTTTATTTTTATCCGCAGCTTGCCCGACAAAATAAAACAGATAACGGATTGCAGGAATTCCTAATAATACACGAGTATTTTTGTATTACTTCGTATTACTAATGCAGCCAGCTATCTTTAATCTATCTTTTTTTATACATAATATCTACTTAGTCCGTTTTTCTTTGCTTGTTTAATATTGAAAGTGAAACATGCCATGTCTTTTTACAAAAATATCAATGAATAAAATTTATGATCTGTTAAAAACTTTTTAAAGAATAAAAACCGGCCGTAGTTGCCCGTCGTTACCATAATATATTAAAGCAATTACTTCATTTAAGTCACTTTTAATTTTTTCCTCTACGAAATTTTTGAACGACTCAGTTGAACCACTATTACTCCTAAATTAATTGCTCTATCTTAACCATTATGATTTTCCTTGAAAGTTCATTAAAATATTAAAATTTATTATACAAATAATAGTGCTTTTTAAACTGGAAAATGTACTATATATTTTCCAGTTTTTATCAAGCAAATAGTTTAGCTTTTAGAGGGGAAGGGGATGGGTGGACTACTCAATCAAAAATTAGTACTTTAAAGTTTAATACTTTGCAAATGGATCCCTAAATCGAAAAATAGTCTTAGCAACCTCTAAGTCATTTTAAAGGAACTATTTAACGATACCCCAAACGATGGGGTAGACAAAAAAAAATCTCCATGTCACATACCTATATGGGAGAAGCCCTAAAAATATTTTACAAAATTTTATTCTACCACTTTGTCGGCGTAATTGACATACATATCTCCACAAAATGACAGCTCTTTAGGGTCAACAGTTTTCAAGCAACCTTGGACAGACAGCAAACATTACGAAATTATAAGAGTTCCTTGTCAGGACTATGGAACACTAAAGAGGGTTTTGTGTATAATGATTAATTCCCTAGTAAGTTATTTTTGTCAATTTCATTTATTTAATGATTAATTTGGTTAAAAAACATTTCAAGCTTGTTTACCATTATATTAACCATACAAGCCAGTAAAAACTGACCAAGTGGTCCACTCTAAACGCCAAATCCACTCTGGATCGAACTTTAGCAACATAAAAGAAGAAGACTTTCCAATAGGATGCTCAAAATAAGCATTATAAGTATTTTGTACTATTGTATAAGTACTATGCTTTTTATAACACAAGCAATTGACAATTGTTAGCAGACCAGCTGGTGTGTGAATCACAGCATTGGAGCAAGGCCAAGGAGATACTATCATTACTATCCCCTGTCGTTCTGTTGCTATGTTACATGTTAATAACTGTATAAAACCTATAAATACCACAGAGAGTTAAAAATAACAAACTTATGTAATCATTTTGAAGTCAGGTAAAGCCGTATATGACTTATGATGATTCATGGATACAATTTTTTTTTTCATTCTCGATTTATTTAATTTAAATGTGAATTACAACACACAATTTTTTAGTCATGTCCTGAAGTAAAGGAATTATCAACCTTGTGATTTTATAAAGTACCATACAATTACTACTTATATTACAAAACCACCAGCATGCCAATTAGTATTAAATCAATGTTTTAATTTTTATTTGTACTTATAAAAAAAATACATAAAGTGTTCCAACCAAAATGGAGTCAACATGTAACTGAATTACATGAAATAAAGGTGATAACATCATAAATGAATCTGAAATCTGAATTTACCATTCAGATTTCAGATGAGCAGACACATTAAATCACAAATTTTAAATATATACATGAACTTACAAGTTTGTGACTAGATTTTTTTTTAATACTCAGATATGAGTTCTGTGTCAGTCTTACATCAATAAAACAAACTTTGCATAGGTACTGATCTCTTGAACAACGAAATTGTTTTGGCACCATTTCAAAGCATTTCTAGTCTCATTGACCCCATAGATTAAAGCATTTAAAAAGTCTATAACACTAAGATAAAAATAGACAAAAACAATTTATCCAGTAAAGCAAGATTTTAAGTAAATTATAATCTATTCATTCATCATAATCACATCATCATTTCAGTTAAAGGATGTCCACTGCTGAACATAGGCGTCTCCCAGTGACCAGTGGCTGGCATTGGTTTTATTTCGAGGTAGACAGTAGATACTTACAAATGTGTTTTGTTAATGAAAATCAATGGTTTTCACCAATAACACACATTTGTAAGTACCTACTGCCTACCTCATTTTATTTATTAGGTAGGCACTGCCTGATTGCCTATATGCACCGCACGTCCCTGCCAGTGACTTCCAGATTGGCCGGTTGGAATAATCTATTAACGTGTATTTTATTTTTTTAACCTGGCCTGTTTATTTTTATGCATTACCTTCCTGGCTTACTACAGATTTATTTTTATCATCTTACTCATGATCCATAATAACAAAAACAGTCTTCAAAGCTTGTTCAAAACATTGAAGCAAGAACAAGCAAACAGATTATACAACCTTTCAATTTTATCAATTACCATAAAATGCACACTATAGTTAACCTATAAATTATATCTGTCTGAAAAATACTGATCAGCTAGCAAGAGGAAGTGATTTGAACTCAAAATTTATTGCTGCCTTAAGAATAACATTTAACCTGCATGTTTGTTGTAAAAACTCAAAACAATTGCATTCAAAGTCCTAACAATAATTGTTTTCAATATCCTTATCAGATTGACATAATTTTTTCTAGAAGAAATGTAATGACAGTAACAACAATCTAAAATAAGAATGCATGAAGGTGTTGATTTATTTTTATGACAATAATTATCTTGTCTTCAAAATAAAACATAACCAAATAGACAGATTACTAAGAGTACATAGAACCAGAAAAGATTTCTTGCACTGGTTTTTCCGATTACAAGATATTATTATGCAGTTCCAGAAGATGGCTGTATATTAATAAGTTCTTAAGGTAGATATTGCAAAATTAAGTAGATGTTACTAGTAAAGTTGGAGATTCCTACATCTGGAATAAATCTATATTATGAATACATTATTCAAATTAATTAACTCAATTTAAAAAGAACAAAATGTCTATGATTACCTATTGCAGCAAGTAGGCTGCATTTTATTTATCTTTACAGCTGTCTTAGTATTTAAGGACTAAATAATACAGCACTACATACACATTATGAACTCAATCATAAAATTATTCATTTTTATAGTTCGAATTCATTTTAAAATTAAATAAAGCCTTACTCAAGTGTGCAATTTCATAGAATTGGACTTATGAATAGTCATGTTAACTTGCTAGTAGCTGACCCACAAACATTGTTATTATAGAATAGGTTATGTTTTGTTTCTATGCACCAAACTGAAACTATTAAAATGTTACAAAACTTAAACTGGTTTTATAACATTTAATACACATATTTGGTGTAGAAAACTCAATTAAAGCCTTATATTACTACTATTAAGGTTTTGAAATAATGTTTAACAACTTATACGCCAGATATGTGCGTAGAATAGCCACGACATCCTTTGTTGGTTTAAAGATGACGCACTGTAAATCGGATTCTGTCACATGAAATAGTTGTGTAATAAATCACGAAAACTTACCTTCAACTCTGAATATCTTGGACTTGATCGCAAAAATAGTGTCCGTCGGAGACACAGTCATTTCGAAAGCGGTCCCAGTGAGAGTTTCCACCAAAACCTCCATGGTAGGCTGGCTCGGACCATCTTCCTGGAATCCCTTCGATCTATTGGACAGTCTCTCAGGGCATCCATGATGTGACATTTCACACGCGATACTAAATAAATAACTATTTGCACCACATCGCAGTTCATAAAATGTTGTAAATCGGAATATGATTATGAGCACCAAGAACGATCACACGATGGAGTAAATAAATGTAAGACGGCTGCTAGAAAGTGGTCCTGAGCATGATTTATTCACTTAAGGAACACAAATGAAGAGAATTAAAGGAAAAATCTAATTTATCTACTATTTTAGCAACAAAAATAATTACAACACAGAAAGAAAATCGTCGTGACAGAACAGCGAGTTTTTTGTTGATTGATGAATGAAATTATTTAGGTGGTGAACGAACTTCGAACGAATCATTTATTAATCTGTGGAACGAATGGTTAATTGAAACAAATCGGTCGAAATCTCTGATCACTCTATGGTCAAAATTACCAGTTATGCTGGGGCTTCACCTGCGTCTAATGTCGTTATTTAGTGCTCTATTTGACGTAATACGCAGGTATGGCCGGTCTTTATGCGCTAATTTGCTTTAATAACATTAGACGTTAGCCGATAGCTTGGACGGCGGTAACTTTTGACACATCAAAGGGATTAAGCGGGCGTTTAGTGCGTTGTTGTGGCTACACCTACTATACTAAACATGTTAAAACACGGTCACATTCAAAAACTCTTCGTGAAATAAATGTTAAAGTGCATAGTTATTAAGTTAGGATGGAGTAGACAAAATAAGAAATGTATTGAGTCCTTGGAAGCGTTTTATTTTATTTTAAAGACACACTCACAGATGACACGCTAACTAAGTCGCTAGACGCTAGAATCAAACGTCAAATAAGTGTGGCCACGCACTTAGCGCGTAGCTTAATGCTTTAATTTAGTTTACGCTAATCATGCCTTTATTTGAACGTTAGGCGTCACGCAGGTGAAGCCCCAGCATCAGGAGTAGAAATTAAAATGTCTCTATTATAAACTTGTCAATCAATCTTTGAGCATTCAACCAACTTGAATGCTCTAAGCTATCAATGCAAAGAATAGTGTCGTTTACCATAAGAAAGGTTTTTAGGGTGAAGAGAAAGTCTAATAAAATATACTTGTCCAAACCATTCCAAACGAAATAAAATAACGGTAGCACTATTTCCTGTTTTTGGCTTAAAATGTTTGATCAGTTTGCCATACATTTTTAAAAACTTTAGAAACCGGAAACAGGTCCTTCCTGTCAGTGGCTAGTCTATGGTTATAAACCCTTTTCCGTCTCTCTTCGTTTACCGAATCGGAGGTTAGAAACATGGTGCGTAAAATTTTTCTAAAGAAATCTCTCCTTGATCGTGTAATTTATTGTATTTGTCAAACAAATATTTTAAGTGCTATCCAGGATGCATTGAAGAAATGAGTTCTTGTGGACATCGACATTTACACGCGTTATTGTCAAGTGAGCATGTGGCCTGAAGATTCCGCAATTTTGTTTTCAGACTCGCAAACGCCGTAATGGAGGACGCGCCAAGCACGGCCGTGGCCACGTGAAGGCCGTCAGATGCACCAACTGCGCCCGATGTGTGCCTAAGGACAAGGCTATCAAGAAATTCGTCATTAGGAATATTGTCGAAGCGGCCGCCGTGAGAGATATCAACGAAGCCTCCGTCTATGCCTGTAAGTTGGTTGCCACTGCCTCTAAAAGTAGACCTGTTTCATCACATATGTGTGCCAATCCTAGAAAATCAGTTTTACTGAATGTCTATAAAAATCCTGATATTGACAAGACATGATTTTGTAGCATTGTACAAGTGGGAACACTGAGGGAGAACACCTACGATCCTAACCTCTTAAAATCAAAATTTGTTTCATTGATGCTGTACATTATACTCTTGCTTTAGTTAGGTGATTTGTTTCATACAAAAAGTTGAAGTGTTTCAATTAATCTCTATTTTTTACAGCATTCCAGCTGCCGAAGTTATATGCTAAGCTTCACTACTGCGTTTCATGCGCAATCCACAGTAAGGTTGTGCGCAACAGGTCAAAGAAGGACAGGCGCATCCGGACTCCACCCAAGAGCAACTTCCTTCGGGACATGAACCGCCCACAAAATGTACAGAGGAAGTAAATCTTTGTAATAAATAAGTAAAAACACAAAATATCTTTAATTTCTTTACTACTAACTTCTGATATGTTAATGTTTTTACATTTACAAAAAAAAATGGGAGCACCTGTGTCAATGTACCTGGGTGGTAATTTGTGAACTGTACTATGATAGTTAAATTTTTAGAAAATGAGAATCGCCCCCCATTATATAGTTGCTTGGGTACTCCCTCATTGTTGAGTTTTGACTATATTGTCATTGAGTCACATTTTCTCTGCAAACCATATGATTTGATTAGCTGGTATATGTATACATATAACATCTTTTTCTATAGAAGCTACATGAAAATCGAGATTTTTTTTAGTTGCTCCATGCTAAGTTACATACCTTGATGATAATGAATGGAGAATCTAAAAAAAAACACGATTTTCATGTTGCGCCCATAGAAAAAGTTGTGAATGACTAGCTGATCACGTGGTTTTAAGCAATGTCCTATTCTCTTGTTCTTAAACTAGAGAGGCTGGACCGATTTGGCTAAATTTTAGTTCTGAAATATTCATAGTAGTTCAGAGAAGGTTTAATAATGAGGTAGGTACCAGAACTACCAGATAACACATATTACGTATAGCGGCGCGCGGTATATTTTCTCTATCTATTTTGTGCAGATAATATAAATTTTGTAGAGGCGTCTTGCAGACGAGGACCACAGGCAGAACACTCGAAACATACATAAAAAAAAGATAGTTTTCCGAAATGGCCCGAACCGGGAATCAAACCCGGGACCCTTTGATTTCAAGGCAAATCAATAATCGGGATTGTAATGCTTACTCTGGTAATACATACACCCAGTCTTGCACCCTTGACAGTCGCAGCTACGACGCTACAGATAGATGAGTAGTACATCATACCTACTTATCTCTTCAAACAAAGGTATCAAAGGTAAAAAAAACCTACAAGTGCGAGTCGGACTCGCGCACGAAGGGTTCCGTACCATTATCTATAAAAACGTAAAAAAAACACGTTTGTTGTATGAGAGCCTCCTTAAATATTTATTGTATTCTGTTGTCAGTATTTGTTGTTATAGCGGCAACAGAAATACATCATCTGTGAAATTTTAACTCTCTAATATAGTAAGTATTATACTACGTAATAGGGTCCCGTTTTAGCCTTTGTATACGAAACCCTAAAAAAAGGAACTACTAGCAATTTAGGAATGCAATGCACTAAGTTACTAGCCAATATAGTGTAATAGCTACCTACTAGCATCATCATCATCATCATCTCAGCCACAGGACGTCCACTGCTGAACATAGGCCTCCCCCAGTGACTTCCAGATCGGCCAATTGGAAGCGGCCTGCATCCAGCGTCGTCCTGCAACCTTTACCAGGTCGTCTGCCCACCTTGTGGGTGGGCGTCCTACGCTGCGCTTGCCGGTACGTGGCCTCCATTCCAGAACCTTTCTGCCCCATCGGCCGTCAGTTCTACGTGCTATGTGCCCCGCCCACTGCCACTTCAGCCGGCTAATCCGTCGGGCTATGTCAGCGACTTTGGTTCGTTCACGGATCTCCTCATTTCTGATTTGCTCTAGCAAAGAAAGACCGAGCATAGGCCCTGCATAGCCCTTTTCATAGCGCGCTGTGCAACTTTAAGCTTCTTAATAAGGCCCATAGTAAGAGGCCACGTTTCAGTTCCGTATGTCATCACTGGTAACACACTGGTTGTATACTTTCGTCTTTAGGCACTGAGGTATTTTGGACAGCAGCCAGTTGGAACATGCCTACTATAGGTCGATAGAGTATGCCAATCCGTTCCACTGCAAGGCAGAGGCCTCACCTCAACTATGAGGTGGTTTGGTTGGGCCATACTCCACCACGCAGGCCCAGTGCGGTTACTCAATACTCAATACTCAATAATTTATTGAACCATAATGTGCATAAGGTGTTATTAGTACAATTTTAGTCCAGTGTTATGGGCCCTGTCGGGCACGCAATATGAATTAGGAGAGAGGAAGCGCTTTAAATTAAAAAAAAAAAAAAAAAATGATTTATTATCTACTAGTATGTTCATTTTTTGTAACGTATATATGTATTATCAGTAAAATACTCATTTGTACTATAATAGCATTTACTAATTAGGAATTGTTTTAATTTTTGAAGAAATACGGTGTCCTTGGTTTCTTTTTTTAAAATTTCAGGTAATTTATTATAAATTTTTATTGAAAAACTGAAGGTACTTGTTGAAGCTAATTTTAATCGAGAAGTTGGTAATGTTAATTTATTTTGATGTCGTAACATGTACTTAGTTTGTATGTCTTCGCGTTTTGTATAAAATTGATTGTATTTACGGATGAATTTACACATTTCAAAAATATATAAGCTGGGTAAGCATAAAATTTTATATCTAAGGAAATACGGTTTACAGCTGTCAGTCTGATCTATGTTAGCTATGATTCGGATCAACTTTTTCTGGAGGATAAATAGAGCAGCTGCATCTGTGCTGTTGCCCCACAGAATGATGCCATAACTCAGCCAAGCGTGCGCATATGCATAGTAGGTTGTAATTGCCGTTTCTATGTCTGTTGTTTTTTTAATTTCACGCAATGCATATGAGAAGCTCGACAGTTTAGACCCCACCCTACGGACGTGTGCTTTCCAATTTATGTTAGTGTCTATATTTATACCTAGCAGTCTAAATTCTTTGACGGTTTCTAATATTGTGCCATTATAATCAAATTTTAAATTTATTGCAGTTTTTTGGTGGGGATGAAAAGTTAGTATTTTAGTTTTGGAGAAGTTTATTTTTAGATTGTGATCATTTAACCAGTTTGAAGTTTTAGTAAGAAGTGAATAGAGTTTCGTATAAATATCAGTATCGTTTCGGCATGAAGTTAATAAGGATATATCGTCTGCAAACAAGACACACGTTTCCTCCACAGCTTTGGGAAGGTCATTTATGTAAATCAAAAATAATAGACATCCAACGACACTCCCTTGAGGGATCGATGCATTTATTACCTTACAATCAGATCGCATGTATGATATGTTTTTTGTAGAGGTATCGTAGTATTCAATCTTAGGTGGAGAGGTGTTGTAAGGCCAGCTAGTAACTAAACCTTGCTTTGACTAGGCTACGACTAATATTAAGCGATATTAGCCGGGACAAACTTTAACGTGCCTTCCGAAGCACAGAGATGCTCGTGATAAATCGTCACTAATATGGTTGGAATGGTCACACATCCACTCACAACCGCGGCGTTGGTTGCTTAACTTTACTATGGGTAACCGAGGACAATATCTGGAAGAGATCGCCCACAAGGAGACAGCCTCTATTGAACAAATATTTACTTACTAATATCTTTTTACATACTACTTATTCGGATAATAGGTAGGACTGGATGTGTAGCCGTAGCCATGATCCAAAATTCTTCTTTTCTTTTTTATGGCGACGAACGTGTGTTTCACCACCAGTGGGTTACACTGTCCCGCCAATACCTATCATGTGCGCAGAAATTGACAGGTTCTCCTAATTAAGTTACTAAGGGCACTAAGGGTTTCTTTCAGTCAGATGTCTGATCGCAATAGCTCCAAATGTAGACTCTTTATTACTACCAAACAAAGAAGTTACAGTTGATGTTAGGCGGTTTTATCACTAAGAGCGATCTCATTTATGTAAATAGCGGCTTGCCACATCTAGGATCAATGTCAAGCAATACATACCCTAGGAACGAAAAGCGCCTAAAGAGATACATCGGCAATAAAATTCGACTAGTTGATTACATTTTGGATGCATTGCTAAGAAAATTCTGTAAGTAAAAAGTTGTCTTCTAATTTTTAGGGTTCCGTATCCGTACTGAAAGGGTAAAACGGGACCCTATTGCTGCTTCGCTGTCCGTCTGTCACCAGGCTGAATCTCATGAACCGTGATAGTTAGAGAGCTGAAATTTTCACAGATGATGTATTTCTGTTGCCGCTTTAACAAATACGAAAAAACAGAATACAATATATATTTAAGGGCATTCCCATTCAACAAACGTGTTTTTTTTTTTTGCTGTTTTTATCGATAGTGGTACGGAACCCTTCGTGTGCGAGTCCGGCTCGCACTTGGCCAGTTTTTTTTATTTATGTCGCTAAAATAGACCTCAGTTTAATCACTTTTTCGCTGAGTAGGACTGTTAGCAATCACCGCGTGGTAGATAGAAGGGAATAAGGGATTGAAAAAATGATTTGTGGGATGTTTCAAGACCTTATAGCATTCACCAGAGACACACCTAAGTTCAAGACACATTAGACAAATTGTTGTTTTTAAAATAATACAGTCATATTTTCTTAGCTTGATCAACACTGTGAACAATCTTGACATCCCATTATAATAAAATGATAACTTGCTAATGGTAGTTAGTAATTCGTTGATTATAACCACATGCCAAGATGGTGTAATATTGGACAAGCAAAGAAAAATGGACTTTCTGATGCAACATGCAATACACACTAGGACAATATTATAATGTTTTAACCTAGAAGTTGTTATATTTTCTGTTTAAAGTTGTATTTTAAATTTCTTAGTAAGTGAAATTGTAATTATAATAAGAAATAAACATTAACTCACCACAAAAACATCTTTTTAGATCCATAACAAGTGTATTTCTTAAATTCAGTATACATAAAAATGTAGACAAGTATCCTAGTCTTATAAAAATTGTCTTCAATAGCGGATTATTTGAAAGAAATATTTGTACACAGTTACTATAGATAAGGATTACGAATAAAATGTCATTTTTCTTTGTATAAGAGAAAGTATCGCTTAGAACTTTCGAGACGACCTTCCATGACGAACTCAGCGCGATGCTATGGCTCCGACTACATGCATCCGAAATTTTACGTTAAAAACGGCCTTATGGTTTAGAGTCAACGCAGGGAAATTTCATGTTTGCGTGAGCGACGCACACCTTGAATCTTGTCTTATCCGGAGCCATTTTCTAGCGGGTGCCGAAATATTCCGGATGCATGTAGTCGGAGCATATCTCCACGATTAGCGTTTACGCAGTTATGATAGCTACGCGAGGGCCTAGTGTTTTTGCCACAAACAACAGCTTCACTTATGTACTTCGATCGAAAAGTAAATCAAGATATCACTTTTCGATTAATTTAAGCGAGACAGTTGTTTTGTTGTGTAACTCTAGGCTCTGCCGAGTCGCCGTAATAGCGTTTCGCATACGTTTATCTGAAGAACCTGCTCTGTAAAAACGCTAGCATGGAGCTCGAAAATACTTTCATTACAACAATTATATAGCACACAACATATGAACAAAGTGACACAATTCCAATGATTGGTCTTATTTATAATTAGATTCAAGCAAAGGTATGTTAACCTTAAAAAGCATTAATTACGTCTATTCATATACAAATAAAACGGAATATTCAACATTTTATACATTTGTAAGGAGTTGAAAGGACTTGCATGTTTTTGTTAACAAGTTCAGGATTAAAGCAGGAATTATGAGGTAAATAGTATGAAGGGACTAATACAATCTAAACGACAATCTGGTTTCACCAAATTAATAACTACTTAATAAAACTACACATAATAACTAAACTGACTAACATTTACTGTTGTAATAACTGTGAAGATATCGGATCTTTGATAGCATTTATCCCAAAGATTTACCCATAAATTGGCCCTACTTTGTTCAAATTTCATTAGTTTTAGATCAAATGATAAATACTGGACAACCAGCCCCTCTAGCATGAACAAAACACGGTATGATACGATATGATATAGCGATTTATCGCTTTTTTTTTGTCAAAATATGAACTTTTATCGAAAATGCGAACATAACCGTGACGTCGCCGGCACAGACATGCTCACTGTTTCGATAAAAGTTCAAGATGGCGGCTATGTTATCATATTTTGAAAGTAATAAGGCGATAAATCGCTATATCATATCGTGTTTTGTTGCTCGTGCTATAGGGGCAGGACAACATTACACAAGTAAATTAATGTAAAAAAATGGTCAGCGTTTTTCTACTGTTTGATTAAAGTTAAAATGTAAAGAAAAGTATTTTGAAGTAATTTTATGTCTCATATAATAACAAAGCAAACTCAACTATCCAGTAACGAAATTACTTTGTGAGACAAGAAAAATACATTTACCAGTCGCTTCACATAATTATCACTACAGTTCACTAACGCGGGATTCAGACTAAAGGCAAGTGCAGTGATTCAATTTTGTTTGGCTATACTAGGTATTATAATTTATTATTATATAGATATACTAGATAGCCATCTTAATTTGTGAGTTGATATTTAAGCGATGATTCACTCGGGGATGAATTACACAAGCAACATTTGAGTCAACATGTCACTGCAATATTGCCCAAATGTCACATGCCTGCAGTAATTGCCTAGTGTGTAGCTACATGATGTTCTAAATGAATCTTTGATGATTGTCATAATCATATTAATTCATTGCATCATCATTGTTCAGGCTATGTTGCACATTTTGACCCCTAGTGAACCTGAGGCCTTATAAATCTCCAGAAATCACAATAAGCTGGTCACAGTCTGAATCCCACTTTAAGCTTGGTCTATCAAGGGCCTTTGATTTTGTAGATGGTCTGCGGGAATTTAGTCATAGGTTTGTCTGTATTTGTCTCTAAAGCTTCCTTTAGGTTTTTCTCGAATACTTTCTTTGCATCGCAGAAGCCCTGTTTAGTCTTCCCAAAGGAATTGGGCCCTGCTGATGTGGGTGTTTCTCTGTAAGCAGGCAATAAGTAAAATTTATAACTGTCCATAATAGATATCAAGTTTATTACTTAAAAGTGTTTAAGTGACATAGTTGATGAGAATAAATACAATGTTGCAAAGGAAGTTACGAACAAATTCTGTATTTTAGTATTACCATTGTGTAAGTAAAATAAAATAATTTTAAATTTTTTTATACCCAACTCTTTTAACACAATCACACACAGGTGAACCTACACAAAATAACATTTGATTTGTTTAGAAAATTCTATGCAAATGATGGCACAAATATACTTAAAAACATCTCACCTGCCAATATTCCTCATTCTCATACGAGCCTCCGCTGGCATTTCTTCTGGTTCATCATCATCATCATCGGTGTTAAACACCGATGCGACTGTGGGCTTCTTGGCACTGACGCTGGGCTTTGGTGCCCCCCCTAAAGTCATCTTGATCGGTTCCTTCGGTTTCGAAAAACCAATGGAAATTTTAGTGATACGCGGCGGAGGGGGTGGCGCCGGTACTTCCTCGTCAGAGTCTTCCCAGTCATTTGAATGTTTGTGACTTCTCTTGCCTAAAACCAATAAAGTTTAAAACTTAGTATAGTTACTTAATAGCAATATAACAAAATACATACAATATTTATCTACATAGAAGGCATTATTATCTATCCATGCTGTAATGATCAGCCTCGGACTCCAGGAAAGAAATAGGTCAATAAACAAATAAAGTTAACAAACTTACAAGCTCCCTAAGTTGTATATTATTACGCAGAATGTTACCTTCATAGCGCTGGTCCCTGTCGCGGCTATTCGACGACCTTTCAGGGGAGTGTCGACTGGTCCGCGGCGGCGGGGAGTGCCTCCTGCGAGGAGACCGCGACCTCGATCGTCTTCGCTCACGCTCAATCTCTCGGTGCGTCCTAGAATCATCACGCGTGGATCGAGACGACCCTGCCAATGCGAAAACACTGGCAAAGATAAATAAAAATACGGATTTGAGCCAAAAGTAGATAGCAAGACCAGTGTCTCGGAAAACAAGTAGGCTCTATAAATTCCATGCTATTCGAATACCTTTGCTGTAATCACCGTGGCGGTCGCTCATCGCGATTAGATGTTTTGTTATTGCATAAAGAATTATTAAAAATCTATGAATGAAACTCTGTAATGTAAAGAATTCGTAATTATTATAATTTATAATTCAATTTTATCAATTGTCAATTTGACAGATTCTAGTCCGCCCGCCATGCTGCATTAATTACCACAGATTAATATATGTTGTTAATTACATTCTATTGTCTTTGGTTGACTGACCTATAATGAACTGGACAAGATGCTGTCGAATGTAGTCATCGTGTCGTGCCTACAGCCTACCAGATTTCGACATAATAAAAAAAAACGGATTTTCGCTTTTTTGTACTATATATAAGCTGTTTAGGTCAATGTTTGGGCAGATTCGAATACGACCATATTCCCCACTGATTACCCACTACGTTGTACGAGTGTACAGTGTAGTACTACGTACCAAAGACTGTATTAAGGAACTAATGTCATTAAAAAAAATGCAGTGCTTTCCCATCTTCCTAATGTTTTTTTAATGGCCTGAAAGTGTATTGTTTATTAAATATAATTTCTGTAATATTATACCAACCCTCTTTTATCCTTTATACCAACTTTCCTGATCCATTTTCTGTTCCGTCCGTTCCATACTTTTTATTTCCTAAAGGTTTCTTAACCTTTTGACCCATCGTCTTGGCTTGGCTGACGCACAAGCCGTGCATGCCAAAAAATATGTAAAAAAAGGGTTATAAAAAAAGTAAAATGTCACTTTGACGTCTGAATTAGAAAGAGGTTATTTTTGTATTTTGCTTATTTAATTTCGTTTTATAAACCTAACTGAAACAAAAGAGACTGTAAACTATAGAAAATGTTTTCTATAAGACATAGCCGTCGCTTTATACCACATCTGAGCGCTACATCATACAGAATTTGTAGATGTTCCTCGGACTCAACACGATTGGATTCTATCCGTATTCAAGCTAAACAGGGGCCAGGATTGAAGGATTTTATAGTTGGATCATCGGAGCCTATTCTGGTGGACCAGCCCCATATACCTTACCTGCCTAATAAAGCTCATGTTGCGTTTAATAGAAAAGTTTTCTTCGATGTGTACGGATGTCAGATGAATCTCAATGACACTGAGATTGTATGGTCTATATTGCAAAATGAGGGTTTTGTGAGGACCGAAGTGGAAGATGAAGCTGATATATTCCTTGTGATGACTTGTGCCATCCGGGAAGGAGCTGAGGCAAAGATTTGGCATCGTTTGGACCATTTGCGCGGTTTCAAGCGAAGGCGAGAGATTTCTAAAAACAGGGACAAACCGGTGAAGATTGGTATACTAGGATGTATGGCGGAACGCTTGAAAGAGAAGCTGATTGAAAAAGAGAAGGCAGTTGATGTAGGTAAGCTTTTTCTTCAGTGTAAGCCATATGTACATATAGACTTATATTTCTAATTAAAATTAAAATTATCCTGCCTATACCACATTGGCTGTAAGTGTTACATGTAGTACTTTTTATTTCAATCAAGGGTATCTATTGAAAATTGTGTATAAATGTTTTTTCTCCCATTTTATTCTTAAATTCCTATATCTTCTCTATAGTCGCTGGACCAGACAGCTACAGAGACTTGCCCAGGCTTCTGGCGCTCACAAGCAGCGGTCAAACTGCTGTCAATGTGTTGCTGTCCCTAGATGAGACATACGCTGATGTCGTGCCAGTCCGATTGAATCAGGATAGTGTGTCTGCTTTTATGTAAGTACATTAATTAAATCAAAATCATATCTCGTCATCATGACAGCCTCTAAATTAAAATAAGTTGATAAATAGGCATCTCGTTATTATTATTTGTTATTTTTGTTGCATATATTGCTTTGCTTGCAACAAAAATAACTGTCATTTCTATTCTGCAGCTCTATAATGCGAGGTTGCGACAACATGTGCACATATTGCATTGTGCCGTTCACGAGAGGCAGAGAGCGCTCACGTCCGGTCAACTCCATTGTAGATGAAGTGCGGTTGCTGGCCGATCAGGGGATTAAAGAGGTTACACTGCTCGGGCAAAATGTGAACAGTTACCGGGATATTTCACAGCAAACGGAGAAGTCTGATACACAGATGGCTAAAGGTAAGAAAGAATCGAAGTGTTTGATAGACCCAGACCCAGTTCAATTTCAAATTTTATTTCAAATCATTTATTTACTTAGAGACACGGTACAATAAGATGAATGAATATATAGTTGTAGTGGTAGGCATGTTTTATTTCGAGGTAGGCAGTACATACTGACTTTCGTGTTTTATTGATGAAATCAGTGGTTTTCATCGATGACACACATTTGTAAGTACCTACTGCCTACCTCATATCATTTACCAGGTAGTCACTGCCTAATTCTTATATACACTGCAAGCCCGTGGATAGACCAAGATATACTAAGGGAGATATTATTTCCCAAAAAGGTAGTATTAAAGGGCCCTTCTAAATAAAACGGTATAATTACTAATTTAAATATATTGATACAGATTAGCGCGGGAAAGCACAAGTACGATGCATAGTAGAATGACGTCCCAATGACAGATGACCGCTAGTATCGGGGACTGCTGATAGGGAACATCCCTATCAGCAGTCCCCGATACTAGCTAGCTACTCCATTAATCGATTCCTCGCTAACAGTAGAGTAGGTAGTAGGTAGAGCCCCTTTTCTTTCCCTACGCACTACTTGCTTCTATACCTAGTGAACTTCGTCGCCGTCAATTTTTTCTTCATAATTATTGTACATTATATTGTAATAATAAAGTTAAAAAATTACAGGATTTAAAACGGTATACAAAAACAAAAAAGGCGGTCTAAGATTTGCTGATCTGTTGGACAAAGTGTCGTCTGTAGACCCTGAGATGAGGATACGGTTCACAGCTGCTCATCCTAAAGATTTCCCTGATGAGGTAAGTGTTACCAAAAATAACATAGACATTGTCATTAATTCCATTAGTACACTATATAAACTGTGTTAAGTTTACAATGAGCTTACACTTATAACCTCAGCTGGGCACCGTTAAATGAATAGTTAACTTCGTAATCGCTAATACGTCACTAAAAACCGGCCAAGTGCGAGTCGGACTCGCGCACGAAGGGTTCCGTACCATTTTGTATACGGCATAAAAATCACGTTTGTTGTATGGGAGCCCCCTTAAATATTTATTGTATTCTGTTTTTTAGTATTTGTTGCTATAGCGGCAACAGAAATACATAATCTGTGAAAATTTTCAACTCTCTAGCTATCACGGTTCGTGAGATACAGCCTGGTGACAGACGGACAGACAGACGGACAGCGGAGCCTTAGTAATAGGGTCTCGTTTTACCCTTTGGGTACGGAACCCTAAAAATGACATACTTCCTTTAAGCCCATCTCACATTGAGAGGAATACGCTCGAATGGCCATAGTAGTATCTTAACGCATCTATATCTCTGTATAAAAGCGGTCCATACTATATGGCCGTCAAAGTTTACAATAATTTGCCCAACTCGATTAAAGCCACTTCAATTTAATTTGTTATCGCAATAAATTAAAAAAATATTTGACATCCAATTAACTTGACATTTGATATTTTTTAATTAGATTTGTTTTATTATTCGCAATTACTTATAAATATTTGCATGCCATGTAAAAAGGTAAAACGTGAGTACTGTTATAATAATATTAACACCTGTGTCACACCATGTTTTGCGAAAATAAATTATTTCATTTCATTATTTCATTCATTTCATTTCAAGGTACTAGATTCGATAAAGAGTTAAAAAAAAAAGTTGCAAAATCGTACTATGACTTGAATGAATATTTTAGAGATAAATTTTAAATTACTATTCTTGACTGACATCTTTACCTTAGTAATTTCATAATATTAATAATTCTATAATGACCACGTTTGATTTTTATTTTGACATTTGCAATAAATATAATGACGGAATTGACATCTAGTAATCAATCAGCATAATAGCATGTGGCATAATGTATTGAAAATTAGATTACAATGTAAGAAAATGTTATAGAATGAATTATGGAATCATGAAAAGAATGATATCTTAGCTTAAATTTGATTTCAATGTTTGACAATGTTCACGTATGCCTCATGGAGGTTGTAATGTAACTATTGACCACCTTTAATGCTAATGTATATTATATATAAGGTCCGATTTTATTAGTGTTCATCCTGTTAACCTGTGACTATATAGGTGAAAAGCAATCGTAAAAACCAACATTCAAATGTCTATCATAAAAACTAAAAAAGTTAAAAATAAATTACAAAATAACAACATCGACTTCATATTGCATAAACTACCTATCTTCAACTCTTTCTTGCTCTGTACAAGGGGAAGGAATAAGACGGATAACCAGATGGTTAAACGTACCAAAGATAGGACGAGTTTATGCAATATGAAGTCAATGTTGTTGATTTTTAACTTTTTTAGTTTTTATGGTACACATTTGAAAATTGGTTTTTACGATTGCTTTTCACCTATATAGTCACAGGTTAACAGGATGAACACTAATAAAATCGGACCTTATATAATACTGCTGTTACATTATGAATTGATTAAATGAATATGAACGTTACTCTAGGATTTCGTTATTCCGCAACGCAGGTCCTCCAAATAATTTCATCTCGCCCCAACATCTGCAAGATGTTGCACCTGCCCGCGCAGTCGGGCTCCAGCGCCGTGCTGGAGCGCATGCGCCGCGGGTACTCGCGGGAGGCCTACCTGCAACTCGTCGACCATGTCAACAGAACTGTACCTGGGGGTAGGATGACATAACCACTGTATAGCATACAGAGTGTACAAAAGAATGGGACACTCCTTAAAATCACGTGATTATCTCATATACAACAACTTTTCCTATGGGAGCAACATCGAAATCGTGATTTTATTTTCAGATGTTCCATATATATCATCCAGGTATGCGAATCAGTTTGTATGGAGAAGCTGTTTTTTTTTATTGATTTCGATGTTGCTCCCATAGTAAAAGTTGTTGTATTTGATCAGCTGATCACGTGGTTTTAAGGAGTGTCCCATTCTCTTGTACACCCTGTATATATAAGGCTACTTTTGTTTGGACACCCCGCCATATTTTTTTACGTCAACTCCCCAGTAGAAGCAGCACATCAAATTTATCGTTTTTTTTAACTTTTTTTTCCTATTTTTTCCAAACACAAAACAAATACGTCGCCACTCGTTTGTTTTGTTTACTAGGTACAGCCGGTCGATTCTCTAAGAAAAACGCAACGGACTCGCTCTAAAACTCGACTTAGCCGTACAAACGAACATAGCCTCTATCTTGTTAGTAAGAAGGTTCACATTATTTATCGTTGATGAGCGAGTGCAGCGACGAAGTGAGCGCGGTTTTGCTTACAGAAACGACAGGCAGGACGCGGTCGCCTTATTGCAAAATCCGGATTATACAAAAGCAAAAAAAAAGATATATTTTATTATTACTTCCCCTAAATTATATTTCAATTTGGCGGGGGGTCCAAAATAACCCTCTCTATTGTAAATTTACATTATCATCATCTTGTCAACCTGTTGCAGTCTATTGCCGGACGTAAGCCTCGATCACTAAATACGAGCATGATCTTCCGCTTTTTTCATTCAGTCACTGCCAGCTATTTTTCTAAGGTCGCCGGTCCTTTGAGTTAGAGGGACTACGTTTGCCAATCATTTAGTATCTCATCAAAAATGGGTTCTTAAATAAAGATGTCCATTGTCCATTCTTTAAGTATAGACAAATCAGCTGTATCCTAGATGGTCAGGTCACGTAGTACGCATGGACGATAGTAGATTGCCAAAAGCAGTGTTCTACTCGGAGTTCTCATGCGGAAAGCGTAGGCAGGGCGGTCAATACCTCCGCTATAAGGACGTGTTAAAACGAAACCTAATAGCATGCAGTATACCAACTGATGGCTGGGAAGAACGCGCACGTCTCAGACCGGAATAGCGCCAGACTGTTCTCAAGAACGTAGATAAATTTGAGGAAGTACGTCTAGAACACCTCGATGCAAAACGCCAAATATGGAGGACACAACCGAAGCCTTCATATACTTACACTTTTAACGCTGCTGGCCAGCTCTTCTGTGTTCCATGTAACCGAATCTTCACAACTAAGTTCGGTTTTGCTAGTCACCTCAGAGCATTCCATCCAAATAATTTCACGGCCTGATATTTGGCGGCAGGGAGTCGCCGTCGCCGGACACGGCGTGAAAAGTGATGATCCTAGATTTGTCAGAGACTGGTCAGGACCTTGCCTGAAGTAGATTTCAGAGATAAACCTGTCTAACAGGTCGCTAATGTAACTCTTATCACTTTTTCAACAAAACTGTGAAGGACAAATAGTATGGGTGCAAGGACTGAGCCTTGCGTGACACCAGCCAGAGTTGATAGTAGAGAACTCTGACTTTCACTGTTTGCAATTATAATGAAGCTAGTCTAGTCAAGCAGAAATCTAATCATACAGGAAAGTAGTATGTATTTGTAATTTAACCAGTACTTTAAATAATAATAATAAATATTGGACAACATCATATACATTGCTCTGATCCTAAGGTGAGTAGCTAGTACCACAACACCCAGACCCGAGACAATAATGAAAAGTTCGTTTTTTCTACACTGACCCGACCGGGACGCGAACCCGGAATATCAGAAATGGCGACGCCATATAGTGACGAGAGGCGGCGTGCTCGCCTCTCGTCTACGGAGGTCGTCCAGTACTGGACTGGATTCGATGAAAGGTGGAGTAAACGGGTTCTCGAGTGGAGACCACGCCTTGGCAAACGTAGTGTAGGACGCCCCCCAGCCCGATGGACCGACGACCTTAGGAAGATGGATGGCAGGGGATGGATAAAAAAGAGAGAAATAGTGCTCTTTGGCGCTCTTTGGGCGAGGCTTACGTCCAGCAGTGGACTGCAATAGGCTGAATAGATCGATCATTCTGAACGACTTAACACAGTCAAGTACCTCTGCTGTGTCCATAAAATATTTTTATTTCACAATGTTTTAGTCAAATATTTTTTATTCCAGTGGGCCTATCAACAGATATGATCTGTGGGTTCTGTGGCGAGACAGACGAGGAATTTGAAGAGACATTAACACTTATGGACATTGTGGATTACAACATAGCCTTTCTATTCCCGTACAGCATGCGAGAGGTATGTAAGAAGACCTAACAAAAATATGCTTATTGTATTGTCACCTAGTATGCCCCTGCTGAAAATCAGCGTCGTGATATAATGTCCTTGGCTCTCACGACAAATTCTGAGCGGCCTTTTTAAGTCCTTAACACTACCCAAGTGCCTAAAATCTCGAATATGAAAATCAAATTGTCAGAATACCTGTTACTTGAATCTAAAAAATTTAAATACGATATGCTAGAAGAGGATTTTATAAACATCTTGAATTGAATAATTTTGATTTTCCGTTAAGTCCCTTGGATTAAAACATGCACAAAAAAATGTCTATTTTTTCATAAATTGCAAATGTTTTCTTAAACGGCACAAGCTATTTCATTTCATTTCATATCATTTATTTAAAAGCATTAATTTCGTAAATTATAATTTTCTATCCCATTCTAACCTATGTATTTCAAATATATTTTTTCCCTTTCCAGAAAACAACAGCATACCGCAGATTCAAAGACGACGTGCCCGAAGAAGTGAAAAAAGAAAGGCATAATCGAATGATAGAATTATACCGACAGAAATGTCAGCTTCTCAACGAGGCAGAAATCGGAAACACTCACCTAGTCTTAATAGAAGGGACCGTGAAAAAAACGGGCCAAGTTCTGGGCCGAAATGAATTCTACTTAAAAGTGGTTTTTGACCAAGAAGAGATTTTATCTGAAGATGGAGGCAAAAGACTTGCCAAGCCAGGGGATTATGTAGCTGTGAAGATCCTATCGGCAAAATCATCTGTGTTGAGTGGAAAGCCATTGTACCATACTAGTATTAGAGATTTCTATCAGATTTATAGTTGGAGTGATAGAAGTCGGATTAGGTTGTAAGTACATATTGTCGACATTATTAAATTATTTAGTTACGAATATGGTTTTCACTTAGCATCCATATATTAAAGTATGTATCTATCTATGCATCGGTATGTACATCAGCTTTACATCGACTTTTGGATATATCATGTAGCAAGTAAAATAATAGAGGGTACTCCTTCCTATAAGCCCGTTTCTACATTTACTTTAATTAGATAAAATCGTACATATCGGGTGTAAAAAAAGGCTTAACGAAGCCGAATACCACATATTCTACGTATTATAACGATCATTTTTTTCTTTTACAATATACCTGGGCAATTACGGGTTACCGAGTTATTGACAATCAAAGTTACAATTTTTTTTCAAAGATTTTCACAAAATTGACTTCTGTTTGATAATACTAAACTTTTTTACAAAGAAACATGATCCGCTTACACACACAGGCATAGTCTGTGGCGTGCGCGCTATACATTGCGGGTTAGAAATGAGTTTTTTTTTTGATACCCAAAAATAAAAGACATCCCAGCAAATATTTTTTTTGCATTCTTCTTGGTTTAATGAATAGAATTCGTGGTTTAAGGCTTCATTAAGCCTTTTTTTAGACCCTGTATATAAGTTTAAAAATAAAAATACATAAAAATCATAAACAATTGATACACCTTGTTTAAGAACTAATTTAAAACATTATTAAAGTCAAGTAGTTATTCTGACCATAAGAAAAAAACAAAACAATTTAGTTTGTGACACTTTAGAAGTGCAGTTTTATTAGAATCGCTCAATCAGTACAAAATGGAACACAATAAATATTCGGTATTTTACACTAAACATACAAAACGTGCTTATCAACTATATTACATATAAATAGAATAGTCCTCATATTACAACGATTTGACTCAAAATTTTTCATAATTTTTCCATTTTAAAAACATTTGAACAATATGTTCACTGATAAGTTTGAACATGTAATTTTTGTAAAATCGTTTTGTTAAGAATACTGAAGTGACTCGCACGGAAGTGCACCTATGTACATTTTTTTTTGTGAAATCGTTATAATACAACTAACCATACAAAAATACAGATTTCTGGCAATAAACACATCACACACATACGCAATCAAATTGTATGTAGTTACATACATAAATACAATCGAACTCGTTCTGTTTAAAATGTATTACATAAGTGACTCGCACGGAAGTATTTTGCTCAATCAATAGAAAAATAAACTTCAAGGTAAGATTAAATGAACAATTTAACTCCATAAAACAGTGCGCTAAACTATGTAATTTGTGTTTAGTACATTTTTTATAAAAATTAGAAGGTAATTTATAAAAATAATAATTAAATAGTGACCGATAAAATAACTTAAATTATTGTGATACATGGCATCAATAAGTTTTATATTAAACAATAAATTTGTACTTTATTTGTTATGTTTTTGAGACTAAACTACACGTGATATTATAGTTTTGAGTAAAAAGTGAGTATTTTGTACTTAATTATTAAATCAGTGAGTTTTTATGTGACAGGGTGATAGTTATGACGACTCAGATCACTAATTTAAAAATGGACTCCTCAATTTATCGTTTTTCTTGTAAAATACAACTGGGCGGTAACTACGAACCCTTAAAACAATCTCAAATCTGTCACACATTATCATTTAGTAAAAGTGCCTTTTATGGCCAATTTACAGAAATAAATGATTTTGATTTTGATTTCTGTCAAATTTTGTATGAAATGACGTACCAAAATTGACAGATTTGACAACTTTGAGATTGTTTTTAGAGTTCATGGTTACCCCGCTGTTATTAATGTAAAACCATTGTAATTTTACTTGTAGACAGTTGATTGTTTTAAACATTTCAAATTATTTCTTGTCACACATTATTTAGGGTAGATTTAGCAGTTATATCAAGTAAAGATACTTCTGAAGACATTTCAGCCATGTCGTCGCAGGTACAGTTCGCAGCATCGAAGTTGAGCACTGGGGCAAAGAGAGGGGATCGCTTTGCGCATCTTACGAGACTATCATCATACCAGAGGGGCGTGTGCGCGGAGCTAACAACCAATCACGGCCGTTGGTGCAGACGCGTCGTGCGACTAGCCAATCACGTAATCGTATTGGCTGCGCAACTTTCGCCCAGCGCTCAACTTCCGTGCCGTTGGTTGTACATACCGTTAAAACCATTACGTAGTTGAAATAAAAAAAATAATTCAAAAAAGTTCTGTACAAAATACTTGAATAACGGCTAAATGCTATCTGGCCAGCATCAATCCTGTAAAAGTATAGAAATAGGCACTGGAAGGCACTGAAGTTACAGTTTGTTTTAGACCAAACTAGTCGCACCTACTTGTCCACCAACTTTCGCAGGACCCACATTAACTCGTTGCCCAGAAAGGTTGTCTGAACACTCCACATGACCTGACAGACTTGGAGACGGCCCTTGGGAACTTCCATAAACTTTAGTGCTATAACCAGAATCGTTGTGAGACTCTCTGTCCGCTTGACTTTGGGTTTCGGTCAAATGGGTGTTTATAGCCAACGATTGAAGGCGACTGTGCAGTAAATTGTGGTCAGCCACAGGCTTCCTCGTCATGCCACGTGCGTTCCCCCTAAAGTTTGGGAACACTGGTGAATGGTTATCGTAGTAACCGCCGCGAAAGTGATCGTTTTGATTCGCGATCTCTATCTCCGTGTTCTGGTCCAAATGATCGCTGTAGCATTGGGGTATGCGTTCCATTTCCCTCATCATGTGGTCTTTCATCATTGCGTCGAAGACTCCGGTCTGATGGTGGTATAGGGGATTTCTGCTTCGAGCTGGCACTTGAGTGTGAGGTAAGCCGGTCTCGTTATAGTCGTACTGTGCTTGGCAAGGGTTGTACTGAGGCACTGGTAGACCGTTATCGATCATGTCTCGGTAAGGCATCTGATGGTGCATTGGCCTGTTCGGAATATCGTGGAAGTAAGCATCCTTGGGTATCATCGTCCGTAAATCATGAGCATACATTGTATTATGATTTCCTTGGACCTGCGGTGCTGGCGATTGTGATTTATTCGACATGGTTTCGTAGTTTGGTAATGGCAATGTCTGGAGTAGGTTGGAATTTCTCATAGGTCCAGGCTGATTGGTGGTTCGAATGGGGTTGTCTTCCTCGTCACTACTCTCGGAATTGTTCCCATTGTCTTTAGGTGGGGTTTGGAAAGTTTTTCTCGTTGGGAACGGTATGAGGTTGTGCAAACTAAATCGTTTGCTCTTCGGTGGCTTTTCCTTTAGCACGGGTGCCGGTCTTTGAGGTTGTTGTGGCATCTTTAGTATTCCTGGGCATGGAAGAATGTTGACTGGTGTGATTGGTTCTTCTTTTGTTTCGGTGGGGAGCATTTTTCTTGGCAACGTTGGAGGTTCAGGTGATTGACATCGCTGTTGGTGTTCAACTTGAGCAACTAACTCTTGCACCGACTTTCTTGGTTCCCGAACTATGTTGTTTTCTTCTCTCGAGTAATTACCCTGTTTACGCAGCTTTACATAGCCGTCCTGGGATATGTCCAGCGACTTAGCATTACTCCTTGATAATGCTTCTGATATTTCCTTTTCAAGCATCACCCGTTTCCGAATATCGTCTGCAGTTCTTTGAAGAACTTGGCTTTTCCAAACTGGAACGCCCTGTGGGTTATCATTCTGAACCCTATGGAGATTGTCTCCGTCTGAATCACTAGCTTTGTAATCTGAATGTCTGTTGCTACTGCTCGGCGATTTGGTATTTGATTGTCGACTAGGAGATACGTATCTTTCATAATTGGGAACTGCCATTGGCACTGGGGATTGCGAAACAGATATCTTGTTGGCTTTTACGTGTATTTCTGCTGTGACGTTTTGTGAATGGCCTTCGCGAACAGGACTTGCATGTGATGTGTGAGGGGATCTAGAAGTTCTAGAACTCGTGCTCGGGCCAGCATCGAGCTGGTCGCTACTTCTTGAATTTTTTAGCAAAAACTTTCTTCTTGGAGTTGGAGGCGATCGTCTTGTATCTAAAACTTCAGTACTTTTAGATGTTACCTTAGTTTCGTTAAGATCTTTGGCATTGCTCTCGTAATGTTCCGCGTTTTTGTTAAAACTTCTGATCAATCTGTTTACTCTATTCCATTCTTCGGCATGTGTATCAAGGAGTTCTAGACTTCTAGTTCTCTTCAAAGGTGGTATGTCTAGAGAACCTTTAGGACTGTAATCTAGTTTCCTAACCCTTTCCGATGCTCTAAACATCATGCCTCTTGTCAGCCATTGTTCCAAATGTTTATGTCTCTCCTTGCACATCGCTCGCTCCGCAGCAACAAACCTTGTCAATTCTGAAATCTGTCCTTGAGTTTTCATTTCTAAATCTGTGACTTTCTGATCTATTCTCTCGTGTGCTCTGTCTATATGTCTCTTCAAATCCTTCTTATCGTCATTTAGTTTTTCTTCCATGTGTTTGAAGAACGGTGCGCAGTAGCAGGTGTAGCCAGCTCCTATTGGACCCTTTTTGATGTTTCCAGCGAGATCCAAGTAGTACTGCTCGCCTTTTTTGAGAGGTTCGGTGGGTAACGAGCTGAGTCTTGGCTTCGGGAAGTATTTAGGATCAGGGTAGTAGTGGCAGCCGTAAGGAGACCACTGAACTGTAGGCGGCTGTTGTTCGAAATGAACGTTTTTCTTTTTCTTATCTTTATTCTTCTTTTTTGCATCATCTGGTTCGTCGACTCCTCTTTCTTTGCTTTTGTCTCTGTGTTTTTCTTTCTTCTTGGGTTGTTTCGCTACTGGGGTATTAAGAATGTTGATGATTTCTTGAAGACCTTTTCTGGTAGCGATGTCTCTAGCGGTTTCACCTTGTTGGTTCTTTAGAGACTTGTCGCAGCCGGCCTCAAGAAGTATTCTGGTCAGTTTTCGTCTGCCCATTGCAGCGGCAATGTGGAGAGCAGTGTCTCCATTTTTGTTCTGCTCCGAGACCTTGCACTGAGCCGAGATGAGGATCCTCGTGACGCCGGCGTGGCCGTACCGGGCTGCAGTGTGGAGCGACGTGTCTCCGTACTGAAAACGGTAATTGTGAGTTTATTAATTATGTGATTAAAGACTGAAGATAACGTTATTACGGAACAAGAAATTACACTACTAAGAACTTTAACCTCTTATCAGTAGTTTGTGCTTAGTACACATCGTAGCGTAGACATAGAAGCGACACATTTGCTGAAAGAACGTAGTAGTAGTATCAAACATAAGTGGCGTTCGGCGTAGTGCTGAACCTTGCGTATAGCGACTGCGCTTGCATTAGTATGTCGACAGTGTCTCGGTAAATATGACACAAGTTATAACTGATAGTTACGAACGACAACCGTCTGATGTAGTGGTTCGCGCTCCGAACTACACCTGGACGGTTACGGATTCGACCCGTCAGGGGTAAATGTTTGTGTAAAGAATACGCAGGAGCATTTGTATCCAAGTACGGACGTTTATAAACGTAGGTATTTAAGTATGTTTATCCGTTATCTAGTCGCCACAGTATAAGCTATGCTTAGTTTGGGGCTAGCTAATTGGTGTGATTGTGAAAACAATTTATTATTAACAAGTGAATTTCTTTATACCGTGCCAGCTCGCCAGTTTACAGGCTACCTGCTTTCTTTAAGTGCCCTCCATCTCAACAACATTAAACAATTCCATACGGATCTACTTACATTGTTCTGTATGTCCGGCGGCGCGCCCGCCAGCAACAATTCCCGGCAGGACTGGTTGTGGCCGTTCTGGCACGCCAGGTGCAGCGGCGCGAAGCCGCCCGCGTTGCGCGCGCGCAGCTCCGCGCCGGCCGCCGCCAGCAGCGCCACGCAGCGGCTGTAGCCTTTCCATGCTGCTTCGTGGGCGGCTGTGTTGCCGTGCTAGGGAAAATGATTATAAAAATAAGGGCTTTTTCAAATTAGACGTTTTGAGCCGGACGTAAGTCGTGCGTTTGCAGGACCGCACTCTAACTGTTGTTTTTGGTCATATTTTTTTCCAACGCAGTTGTCATACAATTTTCCGTGTGCGGTGGGGCAAACGCACGTTAGCAGTCCGTTTTAAAGCGTCTTAATTGAACGCACCCTAAGAATTGATTTCCATAAAACACGTTTTATGGAAATCAATTCTTCGATTTTTACATTCAAATGATAATCGCATTTATTAAAATCCCAATCCAAAATCTATTAAAATGTTAATTATTACGCATTTTGCTGATGATATGAATATACATACAAAATAACATAGTCTGGACACAATGTCGACTATGTAATTTTTTGTATACTTCAGAAGTTCAGAAAACTGATTATATTTTTGGTCAATATAACATATTTCAATAATAAAAGACAATATTAGGATTATTTTAAAAAGAAATTCAAAAGCTCTAACCCTGACTTCTGGCATGCGTTCCTAAATTTCAACTGCACCATTATGTTACACTCTGTATAAATTAATCCGGTCCAAATTTTCTGGGATTGACTAGGTTGCTGAGATGTAATGTTATTAAGACCGGATCGAAGTTAGATTGCTAATACGTTCAGATTACGGGAATTTTAGTGTAGGGTACTTGATACAGACGAAATTTATGTCGCTCGAATTAAGTACGCCTTTATCATGTAAGTATATTTTTTATTACATAAAGCGCTATTAATTTTGGATAAATTATTGGCGCTTGCTTTATCTAGTCCTAGTCTAGCCTGGTCCTGGTGAGAAGCACTTTTCAAAAAACTAGCAGCATCTATTGCTGAACTGCCTATATTTAAATGTTATAATGATTCCTTTGGAATAAGGGTATTATAATGTTATTAATTATTTAAATGACAAAAATATTTGGAATTAAATACTGCCTTGCTCGCACAGGTACATTTATCTTGTAATATACTTTTTTGTAATATTTGTTTATTAAAGATAAATAACACTTGAAAAAAATCATCGACCTCAGGTGGGACTCGAACCCACGTCCCATCGCATGCCGGGCGAGTGCTGAGGTCGATGTTTTTTTTTTCAAGTGTTATTTACATTTAATAAAACTTTGCATGGAATTGCTAAAAACAAAAATTTACAATATATGTTTAGTTGTAGAGTGCGTGCGTGAGCGGGAACCTAAGCGATATCTACAGAAACTTATTCAGGGCGCTTAGGGAGACAGACTGAAAATCCTGACGTCTAGGAGGTGAGCCGGGGGTGACAAAGGTCTCAATTGTAGTTTTTTACCAACATCTCAGAATGGTGCGTTGTAGCGAATAATGTTCTCAGATGAAATGAAAGGTCATAAAATGTTCTTATAACTTTTATTCTATCCAGCGTTTCCTAATCTCTGGTCCTCGGACCCCCAGGGGTCCGCCGACCTATCTCAGGGAACAAAAAGGGTCCGCTAACAAGGACAAAGGAATAGTAGAAGAGCTTATTTGTGCGGCTGAACGGTTTAACGGGTCCGCGGATTGTAGGTATTTGGCGTAAAGGGTCCGCCATTGAAAAAGGTTAAGAAACCCTGGATTCTATACCATCCCTTCCTCCGGGTACCCTCATAAACGTTAGGATTTTTAGTTTGTTTATTCCCTAAGCACCCTGAATAAGTTTCTAAAGAAATCGCTAAGGTTCCCACGCACTCTATACCCTCCTTGGAGTTGCCTACATTGCTCTGATCCTAAGGTAATTAGCTAAAGCACTTGCGTTATAGAAATCAGAAACAACGACGGTACCACAATACCCAGACCCGAGTCAATATAGAAAAGTGCGTTTTCTACCCGACCGGGGATCGAACCCGGAACCTCAGAGATGGCGGCGCCATTCCGGCGTGCTCGCCTCTCGGCTACGGAGGTCGTCACTCCTTAACTGAACTACGAGGAAATTATTCATTATACCTCAATAAGTACATGAAACATACTGTTGTCTTTTATTTACGCGAACACGATACATTTAAATGAAACTACTTTTACGGATTATTTCGCGATTTATTAACATTTTATTTAACCTGACGTTTCGATTAAGATGCGGGGGTGTATAGACTGGAATGTGACTGTGGGCTCTCCTATATCGGTCAAACAAAACGAAGTATAGGCGTGCGGGTAAAAGAACATATAGCCGACATCAAACATAGACGGAATACTAAGTCTGCAGTGTGTGAACATGCCTTAGATACACCCAACCATTTCATACGATTTGACCAGCCTAAAGTCCTTGCAAGAGAACGACGATTTGTTCCTCGCATGTTACGGGAGGCAATTGAAATTAGAAGACACCCGAATTTCAACAGAGAAGATGGTTGGAAAATACCACCAGCATGGGATCCTGTTTTAACGAAATCCCATGCTAGGCTCCGCACTGCAAGACCTCTAGATACAGTTAGCTCTTTTTGCGTAGATAGGAACACAAATTAATATTAACTGAGTGACGGTAGTTTATATTTTTCAAAATATTGTAAAGACGAATAACACCTTAGTCTACCTGTGACCACGAACGCTGTAAAGTGTTCGAAACGTCAGGTTAAATAAAATGTTAATAAATCGCGAAATAATCCGTAAAAGTAGTTTCATTTAAATACATGAAACATGTAACATTCTGTTGGAAAATAAACAAATTTTTATTTCGATTTTTATTTTAATGAGTAAAATAGGTTTTATTGGTTGTACTCACCACGTGGTCCTGCTTGTTGGGATCGGCGCCGCGACGCAGCAGCAGCCCCACGGCCTCCACGTGCCCGTCCGCCGCTGCACGCTGCAACGCGCTGCACCCATTCTGCAACAACACGACATTTGGACCTTAGCTCACATCGCCAACGATTGCCAGCTTCACTTCTTCCCGGCTTCATCATCATCATCATCATCATTTCAGCCACAGGACGTCCACTGCTGAACATAGGCCTCCCCCAGTGACTTCTGTCGTCTGGGGGTTGTTGCCATACTCGCTTGGCAGGCGGGTTGGCGAGCGCAGTTTTTTTATTATTTCGCACTCAGACGCTGCTCCCCGTCTAGTGCTACAGGATTTAGTCGCCTCTTACGACACGCCTCCTGTTGGCGGTGGGGAAGTGTATTCTTTACGGCCGTCCCCTGGTTGCTTGCGGGAACTTAATCTTTGACGACCACCGTAGCCGAGAGGCGAGCACACCGGACTATACATATGTGGCGTTGCCATCTCTGAGGTTCCGGTACCCTGATTCCGTATCTTGGACAAGGAATGTGATAGCGAAAATTGAGCAATTCTGGGTTTAAAATCGCAAATTGACGGCAAAAAACATAACCCTCGTTTGGCAGTCGGGTAAAAAAATATCTACTGACAGTGCTGCCGATAGATTTTGACACTAAGCATCAATCGGGCGATGACTGCGCGATTATTGCTGATTTCAAACTTTTAGGTAATAAGGGGGGCGGGTTCGATCCCCGGTCGGGTCAATGTGGAAAACGAACTATTCGATATTGTCTCGGGTCTGGGTGTTGTGGTACCGTCGTTGTTTCTGATTCCTATAACGCAAGTGCTTAAACTACTCACCTTACTTTCAGAGCAATGCAACTATGTGCTATTGTCAAATATTTATTTATTTTTCTCACCCCAACCGCTGAGGACTGGTTGCGTCAACTGTCAATCGACATTTAATTTTAATTTCAAATTAGGATTCTAGCAGCTAAACGCCATACGATATGATTTGTAGCAACACAAAGTTAAAAACATAATATTTGGTTTTGGAGCCGATTGGAGGCGGCTGTAATAATAATAGGTATGTACAGTTCCCGGCAACGATGTTTAGGGGCAAAGAGTGGGGATCTCTTTGCGCATCCTACGAGACGATCTATCAGAGACGCGTGTGCGCGCAGCAGCTAACAACCAATCACGGCCGGCGGTGCAGGCGCGATGCACTACTAGCCAATTACGTAATCGTAATGTTTTTCTGCGCATCTTTCGCCTAGCGCTCAACATCGGTACCGCTAGTTATAATTCGCCTTGAGTGCAATGTGTCCTGAGCTTGATTTCAGGTTTGGCTTTAATCAAGATTTTTTTAAGGAAATAGTGATAATAATGATCACTAGATTCAAACTGAACTAAGAATTTAATGGATACCATTTTGTTAGCAACTTTGCAAGACCTAGCAAGTAAATAGCCTCGTGCTTAATGAAAAGATATTTCAACGACTTCAAAAACACAAAAGTTACTAGTTAATAAGTTGTACTTATGTAAAATATTTGCGTTACACACAGTTGTACAGGATTTATTATGCATATTACGTTAGTCATTAAAATTTATGCACACTCATTGGATAGATTTGTGGCAGACATAATTGCCCCGTAAATCGGAGCTGTCTGTGACTGCGTTAGTGTTGTCGAACTATCGATAGTTTGAACATCGATAATTTAACTATGAATAGTGGACCATGAAATTCAGTTATAGGTACTCGTACTTAGGTACTATCGGAAGCACAAACCAATCGTAACGATGCTATCGTTTGCTAACAGAGGATAGCAATAAGTACTAAGTATTGATCAGCAATACTATGGATACTGATTGCCACCAATAAACAAATCAAAAGAGTCGATACTATTGGATTTTTACGAAAATATCAATAGGCTTCTCGATAATTTGTCTTTTTTTATACTATGTTTAAATAAAATAAATATTGGACAACATCAAATAACATTGCTCTGATCCTAAGATAAGTAGCTAAAGCACTTGTGTATTAGAAATCAGTAACAACGACGGTACCACAACACCCAGACGCATGACAATATTAAAAAGTTCGTTTTCTACATTGGCCCGACCGGGGATCGAACCCGGAACCTCGGAAATGGCGAGCCATATTTATAGTCCAGCGTGCTTACCTCTCAGCTACGGCGGTGCGGCGGAGCCAACACTAGACTGCGTATGCGCCGCGTTTGTGTTGACGACTTCATAATGCAAGGTTTGCCATAAATGAGCATAAATTAGCCGGTTGCGAGTTCTGTCTGTTTGAGAGGTAATTCTAATGTTAAGTATGTATCATCTTAACTTTGGTTTTGCGGAGATTTTCAAGAGTTTTAAAAATATGAATTATATAATTTCAAAGAGCCTTGTACACATTACATACTCGTAAATCACTTTACAACTTTTGTTACAAAAGCTTGAAATGACATTGACATGTCTTAAAAAGTCACATTACAGTCTGCAAATGAAAATTCTGTTTGTTTGTCTGTTATCAAACTAAAAATGTAGATCTACAGTAACAAGAAGATATGGCCAAACCATAACAGCGTATTCCGGTAAAGAAATGTGTTACTCTGTCTTGTTATTGATCTTCATAGGTACTTTTATTTTATTAATATACATTTTTATGGTACGGAACCCTTCGTATGCAAGGCCGATTCGCACTTGGACAATTTTCTCTTCTAAGTTTAAAATTAGTACGGGATTAGTCCAATAATCTACTTAGGTACTCATCAACCAAGAAAACGGCAACTACGGTCCTTTTCTAGCAGGTTAGAATTTAGCGACCGGCATTTTTTAAAAATAAACTGTTCATACTTAATTATTTCAATTTCATTAATTGACTTTAGCACAGGCAATCTTTATATTGCGTTTATAAAACAGGCTTACTCTGCGAGTGACTGGTAGAATTGATAGAAGAAAAAGGGCAAGGAAATTGAGTTGTTATAAACAATTAAATTATTATGCATGCGGTTCATAATTGGTTTCATTATGATCTACTGGAAAATACTAAATGTAAAATAACAAAACGGCCAAGCGTGACCCGGATTTGTGCACCGAGCGTTTAATACACACTTCATCGGTTTTTCTTCTTCTTCTTTCGTGTCGGCAAGAACACGGGCTAAATCTTACTTGCCCAGAAGGCGGCTACCGTGGTAGCCCTCTGGTTACTGACAAGTAGGTCTTCATGCGAGCAGGTGGTTATCGGTTTTGGGTTCTAGATTGATTTCACATTTTTTCTTTTATATTTTTTTCTACACTCCGTCGTGTCGTAGCAAATTTACGGCCTCTCTTTTAGAAAGAAAAAAGGTATTTAGGCCAAAAATAAAAAAGTAGGTACACTTATTTACCCCTTGTTTTGAATGAAATCACTATTCTATTAGAACGAATCCATGCAAATGCAGTAGGTAGGTAAAAAACCCTATTTTGTGTAATATTTGCGACTATAATATTTGGTCGCTTACGCGTTGACAGTGCTTTTAGCGCAATTCGAAATGCGGCCTTAAGCCTTTGTCTGCCACGAAACTAGACACAATAGAAATTTTATTGTTTGGGGGTCACCGGTGACCACCATACAGCTCAGTGTTAAAAACACATCATTTAAAATTCGAAACGAAAGAGTAGGTATCAAATCCTATTCATAGTTTAAAAATCGTTTTGGAATATTGGTTTTGAAACTAATAAAAGCCCACTTTAATTATATTGCCGTGCTTTAACGATCGGTAGGTAACTATTAATATAGAAAAAACAGGTTTGCCTTTTTTGTCCATCTAAAACAATTTATGCAAGTCTATTCTCTATGATAGCGACTGGTTTGAACATTGGTCTCGTAGGCAGTGTTTTAATGATATTACAGCCTGTTATTAGAACATGCTACAGGTTATTGGTTGATTTAATTAAATCCGCAGGGTTGTAAGAGGTAAAAAGATTGTAAAACAGAGTTGTAAATCCCTGTAAGAGAAAGTGATTTTATTGGCTTAACTGACATAAGACTAAGCTATAATCGTAAAAGGAACTATTTCGCAATAGGCCTCATTCTGAAAATAGCCTACCTAGCCAAGATATTTCACAGATTAAGTATTTTATAATTTACAAGGCCTTATTTTACAAAAGACATACCTATTCGGCTTAGTCGTCATAAGATCTATTTCCGAAACGACTATTGCAAACCTGTTTGCCGAATAAATCATTATTAAAAAGCCCAGTTCATCAAGTTCCTTCTTGCAGATTCCAGACAAATGTTCTTGCAATTGCATTATTAAAGTAACAGCATTCTTACTAAATTTCGTATAAATCAAACAAGCACTTGCTTCCCGCCCGTTCACTGTAGATGTTGCTCATACCCTTCATCAACCAAAAATACCTTATTAAATCCCCAAACAGCTTAATAGATTTCCTGAATCAAAGCTAAGAAAACTATCGATCAAGTCACCTTCCAGAACACTCTTGATCAAGTCACCTTTCAATTCAAACAACAGAAAAAAAACTTATTTAAAATCGGTTCATCATAGATCAACATAATAGATGTTAGACTTAAATTTTATAATAACTCCCTCTTTTTTGTCAGGGGTTAAAAACAAACTACACCAACAAGATTGCAGCCTTAAAGGTGAGTACCTACACGATAAACGATGACGAGACTATGCATATTAAATTAAATCGCTCGGGATGCATTACGGCAACCCGGAAATTGGTTCCTAAACAAAGTGCTTTATTGATGCAGAAAAACAGTGTTATTATGGACCCAAGCCTATGGTTCCGACGATTTGCGGTCGCTAGGTCAGGATTTTAAGATATAATAGTAATTTGGTTATTCCTCTGATCTTGGCTTTGATGCGGGCTATTTTAGAAAACGATCTTTTCATTTTTTTAAATGTTTATTTCACGAAAAATTTATGCATTTTCGTAATTTTTTGAAAGGGCTAGCTGTGCCCTAGTGAGAGTACCTACTATAAAAGCATATTATTAGTACAATGAGGGCACGTTAGTACACCGCTTACATAGTTAAAGTGCCCTCATTGTGCACGGGAGTTCGCTGCGAAGATCGGCTACATAAGCCATCTTCGGGTGCACCAGCGCCCGTCCAATTAGGAGTCGAAGTGGTCGCCATGGTCGAAAACGGTCGGAAAGATCATCATCATCATCATCATTATTAGAATTTTGTAATTTGTATTAAAAGATTTATAAGTTTAAACGCACTTTTGTTCTCGACATCTTTGATGGAAACTTGTAATACTCTAGTACATTATTTGCAAGCTAAATTTTATATAGATAGCTGTTGTTTCCTAAATATAGTATTGAATTGGTCTTTGATTCCCTTTTAAATTGCAATTGCTCAGCTTTATATCAATTTACACATCAAAGTGATAGTAAATTTAAATTTTTGTTTTTAGCAATTACCATGCTAGGTTTATCTAAGATTTTTGACTCTTGAAAAAAATCGTCCCGCCTCAGGTGGGATCCGAACCCACGTCCATCGCATACCGGGCGAGTGCTTTGACCACTAAGCTACCGAGACGTTAGTCAACGTCGACGAAATCTTTCAAGTGGTTCTCGCTGTCAAAGCCAGCGTATTTTCTGATCAATGTTGCGGTATATACTACTACCGTCAACACCCGATAGAAATATTTTTACAAATATTTAACTATTGGTAAAGATCAGAAAAGCTTAAACAATTTAAATATTTGTTTTTAGCAATTACCATGCTAGGTTTATCTAAGATTTTTAATACTTGATAGTAAATTTTTATTTACTATACATTTATTGTAATTGTCCTCAGACCGACTGCGTATCGTATCGCCGCACGAAAAGCGCAAATGGCCGTTTCGGTGGCTTTAAAGAATCATTAAAAAGTTGTCGTAACATGTTTTTATGGCAATTGTAAAGTTATTATACTTTATTCCATTCATATTCATAGACTTTAGGTTGATATTTTTAAAACATTTTTTAGTGAGAGCAAAAGGTAAAAACCGGCCAAGTGCGAGTCGGACTCGCGCACGAAGGGTTCCGCAGCATTATCTATAAAAACGATAAAAAAAACACGTTTGTTGTATGGGAGCTCCCTGAAATATTTATTTTATTCTGGTTTTAGTATTTGTTGTTATAGCGGCTACAGAAATACATCATCTGTGAAAATTTCATTACTGTCTAGCTATCACGGCTCATGAGATACAGCCTGATGACAGACGGGCAGACATACAGACAGACAGACGGACAGACGGACAGCGGAGCCTTAGTAATAGGGTCCCGTTTTATCCTTTGGGTACGGAACCCTCAAAAGATAAATATGGTAGGTACGTAATTGGTGTTATCAGAATAAGTTGAATTCACGAGTACCTTAGTACAGTACGAGTACATTAGGTCTAAGTTCAAATTAAATTTCTTTTCAATTTTATATAGATTAGAATATATGTAAAAAAAAATGTTAACTTGGTAGCTACTAAAATTTAAATCGCAAAACAAAATTGACGACTGTCTGGTGTAGTGGTTCGCGCTCCGGACTACAATGCCTGGCGGTTGCGGGTTCGAATCCCGCGAGGGGCAAATGTTAGTGTGATGAGCACGAGCATTTACACCTAAATCATGGATGTTTATGAACGTATTTAAGCAATTTTATCCGTTATCTAGTCACCATAGCACAAGCTCTGCTTAGTTTGGGGCTAGATATTTGGTGTGATTGTGGAAACAATTTATTTATTTATTTATAAAAGTTCCTAAACGCTAAATAATCCCGTCACCGCTCACATTAAACTTAACCCATAATTACTGATTGATAAATCATATAAAGATGGAGCACATAGATAAGCGTAATCGTCGATGGTATTACTGGCTAGTCTCACGGTGCAGGATCTCAACTCAATTAACCATTTGTTTTTTACTTAATTAAAACTTACTTTATGGCTACGTCTAAGTGGGCAGTAGGTATAAAGTTATTTTAATTTAATTGTGATGTAGTGTCAAGCGGATTTTGTAAGTTTAAAAGTTACAAAATACAAAATGCCGTGTGGTGCCGGGACGTTAAAAAAATTGCACCACCCCTTCTCTTCCTATGGGTGTCGTAGGAGGCGACTACAGGAGAACCGCCATAAGAAAACGGGCAGCAGCGTCTCCTCTCCACCATTGACCAAACTGCGATCGCAAACCCGCCTGCCAAGCGTGGCGATTATGGCAAAATCCTCCTTTTGTGTCCAGCAATGGACTGATATAGGCTGGTGATGATGTGAAGTTTAAAAGTTATAGTTTTTTAAAGCCTGGATTTTCCTACTGTAAGGCTTTAAATGCCTCTACTCAATCTTTCCTAACATCTTTATATACAATTCTTCCAATCGTGACCGACTTGTGTAGTGGCTCGTGCTTCTAAATACAGAGCCAGCAGTCACGTGTTTGAATTCCGTAAAAGGCAAGTGTTCGTGTTATGAGCTTGAACCTTTGTACATGAGTATAATGTATTTAATTATGTCTATCCGTTAACTAGTCACCATAATACAAGCTATGATTAGTTTGGAAATAGATTTGGTGGGATTGTTAAAACAATTTATATAATTTAATCTCAGCATTAGGTAGGTAGTTAGGTACACAGAACAAGTAAGACTCGTTACGCTCCGCTATGCGGTTAGGACGTTATTCTTCGTCTGCCCATGGAGCAAGTAAGTGAAATGTTTACCTAAATATTATTTACATTTTAAATAAATAAATAATAAATGCTGTTATCGGTCTGTGGATCGATTGGAATATGCATATCGCCTCTTGTATTCTCGGCTTTCTCTATGCAAGAAGGAAGTAGCAAGCAAACGCTAGTCATAACAAAATTTGTCAAATTGACTGTGCAAGTCGACCCAGACAATCATACTCATAGTCCAACTAGCAATCATAACGTCATATTGCATACAAAGTCATCAGACACCGTTACGGGAGAGTCACACCTGCCTGTGCAGGCGCACATAAAGATTAACGACGTGTTTCTACGTACGAAAATCCACTTTATCAACTTAAAATTAAGGTGTAAAATAAATTGATAGAATTAGAAAAGTCATTTTCAGGTTTGTCGCTTTTGAAATAAACCGTATTTTTAAGAATGTAAGGCGTATATTAAAGTGACAAGTCAAAGACAGGAATTGAGGAGTTCAATGGTATTATAGTACCAGGAAAATGGACTTAGGCTAAAAGTCGTGCGTGGAAGAATCCTTCGGCGGTGGTTCTCAAAAGGCTTCTCCCGTTACTTTATTAAGGCCTTAACACCACCCAGCCCCTCTAGCACGATCAACAAAACACGATATAATACGATATGACATAGCGATTTATCGCCTATTTACTTAAAAAATATGATAACATAGCCGCCATTTTGGACTTTTATTGAAACAGTAAGGATGTCCGTGCCGGCGACGTCACGTTTATGCTCGCTTTTTTGATAAAAGTTCATATTTTGACAAAAAATATGCGATAAATCGCTATATCATATCGTGTTTTGTTCTACATGCTAGAGGGGCAGGTGCCTAAAATCTCGATTATGAAAAACAAATTGTCAGAATACCTGTTACTTGAATCTAAAAATTTAAAATACGATATGCTAGAAGAGGATTTAATAAACATCTTGAATTGAATAATTTTTATTTTCCGTTAAGTCCCTTGGATTTATGAAAAAATAGCACTTTTTTGTGCATGTTTTATGCACAAAAAAGTGTCTATTTTTTCATAAATTGCGAATGTTCTCTTAAACGGCACAAGCTATTTCATTACTGTTTTCACACAAATCAAGATTTTGGAAATATACATGTATTGAATTGAGAGTTTTATTTGAAAATTCCCGCTAAAGGCATTAATTTCATAAAAAACATGTTTTTCCGATTTTTAGAGGATGGCCTCTAAAAATCGGAAAAACATGTTTTTTATGAAATAGTATGGGCGCGACGCGTCAAGGTCATTGAAGCGTGTTTGACCTTAATACTTTATTACACATATAAGAACGTTTTCGGCTATCATTTAATACACGTAGAAAGGTAAAACTAAGCCGTGTGTTTGGTCGCAAAGTACCAATAAAGTAAAGACATTTGATTTGCCCAATTTTATCGACATTTAAACACCTCCGTGGTTCATGCTTCCCTTAAGAGTGTTCGCCATTTTAGTATGGTTTAGAGCAGAGGTTGAGGCGTCAAAGGGTTATGAACTTAAGAGGGTTCGATGGTAATACCTCCGATGTACTAACTACATAGTTTATAGTGAAGATTACCCGTTTAAAATTGTTTGTTTAGGGAAAAATGAAATTTACTTTACAAAGTGTACGATGGTTATGAACGTTTATGCCGGAAAAGGTATGGTTAAAGGTAAGGTATGCAAATAAGTACTATGGCGAAGTCAAAAATTAGATATCATCATTATGAAAAAATAAAGTATTTCATTCAAAACTGGTCCTAGTGATTGTGTTTTGTATAGAAATGTTTTTTTTTCTAAATGATAATATCAAATTTTTGACTTTTCCAAGCATTTGTATGATCGAAATTGAAAATTGGGTAAAAAGGCTCTAAAATCACCTTGTGGAAATAAATAAGCAAACAGCAATGAAAAATCTTAGAAATTCAAGTTGGTTTCCATAAAAAAAGTGAGTTTATTAGTAAAAAAGTTATTTAAAAATCTCGTGTGTGTGGCATGAACCACAACGTGACATTCAGTTCCTTGGGTTACTATAGCACTAAAGAAGGTGAAATATCGATTAACTACAGACGGCCATAAAGTTTTAGCACCACCGCCTGTCCCCAGAGGTCACGTCACAGCGCTAGTGATGTTACGGTATCGATAAAACCGCGCGATCGCGGCGCGAGGATTTATTGTAATGGTCTCTCGCTGCGGGAGTGCTCGCTCCATTCGTGACACGGTTTTGACATCGCATTTGAATGCAACAGTGTCAGCTGGGATACTCACTAAGCACTACTAGGACCCTCTTTGCTTCACGAACACGTTTTTTTTTAAAGATGTGTTTTTGTTTTAGTATTAAAATGTGCTGCTATTCCATTGTTTGATTTTCATTGCCACTTTTAAACAAGTCTGGTCAGCTAGGATACGCTGCCTCTTGCAACGGTTATTGTGTAGAAATGTTTAGTAAAATGAGTTGCTTATGTCCTTTTATGGCGATTTTCAGTAACTGTAATGCTGGGGCTTCACCTGCGTGACGCCTAACGTTCAAATAAAGGCATGATTAGCGTTAACTAAATTAAAGCATTAAACTACACGCTAAGTGCGTGGCCACACTTATTTGACGTTTGATTCTAGCGTCTAGCGACTTAGTTAGCGTGTGATCTGTGAGTGTGTCTTTAAAATAAAATAAAACGCTTCCAAGAACTCAATACTTTTCTTATTTTGTCTACTCCATCCTAACTTAATAACTATGCACTTTAATATATATTTCACAAAGAGTTTTTGAATGTGACCGTGTTTTAACATGTTTAGTGTAGAAGGTGTAGCCACAACAACGCACTAAACGCCCGCTTAATCCCTTTGATGCGTCAAAAGTTACCGCCGTCCGAGCTATCGCCTAACGTCTAATGTTATTGAAGCAAATTAGCGCACAAAGACCGGCCACACCTGCGTATTACGTCAAATAGAGCACTAATTAACGACATTAGACGCAGATGAAGCCCCAGCATAAAAAAGACTCTGAATTATTTGTTCTTATGAAAGTACATGTTTTCAAATAAGTTATTAGCAACATCTGGCATTTTGTAAGAAAAGCTAGCAATCAGGGAGTTCACAAACTAGTTGTCTTATAGAGCTGTAGAGTCAGTATCGGTTAGCTATTTCTATTAGTAAAATGGTAAAATCTGTTTATTGTTATTTTGTACTCCTATACAAACTGTTCGTACCTGTCGAACAGATTGAATTGTCACATTGAGGCGGTACGAAGTTTGCCGGGACAGCTAGCATTCAAAAGAGAATACTTATATTAAAGGTTGTCTGGAAGAGATCGCTCTTTAGCGATAAGACCGCCTAAATTGTACATCTTTCTGTAAATATCAACTGTAACTTCTTTGTTTGGTGTGCAATAAAGAGTATCTATCTATCTATCTAATATCTATATATTCGTTGCATCCCAGCCTTCAATAATCACTTAAGATTATAAGTACTACGTATATTCAATTATCTTAAAACGTTGTTACAGGTTCAATAAAGTATTAATAATTTTGATTGATTAAATAACTTTTGATTTTTACTCTCAGATTTTAATACTGATCTTATATCCACAGAAAATCAAAAAAATATTTTTTTTCAGTTTTTCGGGGTTTCAATTTATTTGTTAAAAAGTTTTTATTCCAATACGTCTTCCTATCTTTGTAATTGTTCGAGTCACGTGTGTTAAGTAACTGAATCAAGCAATAAAGTAATACGAAATCACTTCTACTCTCGTTAAACAAATTACAGATAACCGAAGCGTGAGGCTGTAAACACTTGTTTTAAAAGTGACAAAATAACCCATAAAAATTTACTACCACACAACTTAACGACCCACGACCAAATCAAATTAGACTTTATCACAAACGAGTAAGGTGTAAAACGAATTTAATATCATCTCGGACATTTTAAAAGAGTTTTTGTATAAATTAATTAAAGCAAAACCCAAAGGGGCCGAAAGGGCTTTGCTAATTAACGACACCGATAACATAAATACGATTAATTCGTTTATTTTGCATATAAATAACATAATTCTGTTCGGTTTGCAGAACTAATAGGCAATAATTTTTAATGATTTGTGTGTTTAGCGGACTAATTAGGATACACGTCAAAATAAATCAAAACATGTGCTTGGTTTTCGTCGTTGTATTCGTTTTGTAATTTATATTTAGATTTTATTATAATTATCTTGAGTACTTCTCGTTATAGCTAAAATCTGTTCTGTTAGTGGAAGGAATTCCAACTTTTGTACGAGAAATAAAGTTCATTAATGTCGGAACATTAAAATACTAATATTTTGGAATAAAGTAATTTATTAAATTTTGAATAAAAATCCTTAGTGGCTCTTCCGCTAGTTATCAATTTACTATTATTTTCAAAGGATTCGTACAGCCTTTATAAATATAATTAAATAATAAATATTGGCAACATCACATACATTGCTCTGATCCTAAAGTAAGTAGCTAAAGCACTTGTGTTATAGAAATCAGAAACAACGACGGTACCACAACACCCAGACCCAAGCCAATATAGAAAAGTTCGTTTTCTACATTGACCGGACCGGGGATCGAACCCGGAACCTCCGAGATGGCGGCGCCATTTACAGTCCGGGGTGCTCGCCTCTCGGCTATGGAGGTCGTGTTTTGTTGTGTATTGCTACTTTCTTTGAACATTTAAGGGTAAATTGTATGCCAAAATGGTGTATTATACTGTTTGTTTTAACACTCTAAGTGGCTTACGCTCTCCTAGCGTAAATAAAAACCACTTTGTTTACGACTACCCTGTCTTTTTCTGTTGTTTTGTCGTGGTCGCTCCCCCTATCCCGTATCGAGTCATATAGTATTTTATACTGGATTGCTATAAAAGTGACGTAGGTACTTAAGTTTATTGTTGCTGTTTATGATGTGAATATAAAATGTGGTCATGGCAGTAGACAGCAGTCTGTTAAGTTGATGTAACTGAGCTGTAAAGGATTTTGAACAACACATTATATCTAAGACAACTATCTACTCACGGTGCATCCTTCCAAATATAACGAACGAGATGTTAGCTTATTGGCAGAGATTTGCGCGAGCTCGCCGGCGATAAGACCGCCTCTATTATGGCTTGCTTGTAAAAACCTTCTATACCTATAAGTACTCTTTGTGCTATAAAGAGTTTAACTATTGCACGACCTCTACTTTCCTAAATCCAAAGCCTTTTTGCGACAACCTTGGCAACATTTTCATCATCATCAGCACCAGCTTATATCAGTCCACTGCTGGACACAGGCCTCTCCAAAAGGAGGATTTTGCTTGAAACGCTTGGCAGGCGGGTTGGCGATCGCAGTGTGGCCAATGGTGGAGAGGAGACGCTGCTGCCCGTCTCCTTGTGGCGGTTCTCCTGTAGTCGCCTCTTACGACACCCATAGGAAGAGAAGGGGTGGTGCTATTCTTTTAACGTGCCGGCACCACACGACACATTTTACACGGCCAATAATAATACTATGCAAATCATTGGCATGCTAGTTCCTGGCTTAGTGCTAAACCAAGTCATCTAAACATAATAACTTAAACCCAATTGATGATTATTACGTGAAATACGATTATAAAGAACATGGTCATAAAAGCTTAAGTAAATCGACTGTTAAATGTGGCGATGCAAACGACGTCACACAAATTTCCCGCCACATTGACGAGGCAGCCTTGTTAAATTACTTCACCGAGGCCAATCAATTATTACGGTAAACAGAAGTGCAGCCTATTATTATGTACGTGAAGACAAGACGAGACCATCCATCTTGGATTAGGCAGTCAATTATTCATGAGTAAATTGGAACGCATATTTTCAAAAGTTAATATGACATTCGGTAATTATAGGCCGATACCCGATACTGCGATGGTTGTTGGTAAAACCAGTGAAGTGGTGCGTGTGCAGAGTAAAAATTACTGGACAGGGAGGAACATAAGTCAATTTAAAAACCGGACAAGTGCGTGTTGGACTCGCGCACGAAGGGTTCCTTACCATTATCTATAGAAACGGCAAAAACACGTTTGCTGTATATTTAAATATTTATTGTATTCGGTTTTTCAGTATTTGTTGTTAAGGCGGCAACAGAAATACATCATCTGTGAAAATTTCAACTCTCTAGCTATCACGGTTCATGAGATACAGCCTGATGACAGACGGACAGACAGACAGACAGATGGACAGCGGAGCCTTATTAATAGGGCCCCGTTTTACCCTTTGGGTACGGAACCTTAAAATAAAGTAAATATTACTTTTGGCTACATTTGTCGCAGAACCGATGAAAGGAGGAAAACTGGTTCTCGAGTGGAGACCACGCCTTTGCAAACGTAGTGTAGGACGCCCCCTAGCCCGATGGACCGACGACCTTAGGAAGATGGCTGTCAGTGGCTGGATGAACAAAGCGAGAGATCGTGCTCTTTGTGGCTCTTTGGGGAAGCTTATGTTCAGCAGTGCACTACAATAGGCTGAATAGTTAGAAAGTTCGTTTGTTCTGTTATTATGTTCGAGCTTACAGTCGCGCAGTGTTAATACTTTCTACTTATTATATTGTACCTAAACGTAGAAATATTTAGCGTACCTTGTCGAGGCTAATGCCTGTTGCCCCTCATTATTATTGCAAATAACCTCGATGAGCTATAGTATAGTACTTATATGCAATGCTGTGAATCATTAAAAAATACGAGTTGACAAATTAAAAATTCAAAAAGTAATAAATTCGCAAACTTATGTAATATTATGATTTTTTAGGGTTCCGAACTGTATCTCATTTACCGTGATAGTTAAACAGTTGAAATATTCACAGATGATGTATTTCTGTTGCCGGTATAACTACAAATACTAAAACCAGAATAAAATCAATATTTAATTGGGCTCTCATACAACAGACATGATTTTTTTGGCGTTTTTATAGATAATGGTACGGAACCCTTCATGCGTGAGTCCGACTCGCACTTGGCCGGTTTTTTAAAATAACAGTAGATTTTTGTTACGAGTAGCAGTTGTCGTTTTGATATCTGACAGCTAAAAATTGAATGTTACCTGGTAATTTACCATAGTTATTGCTCGCGCATGTAGCAAAAAGATATATTAACATATCCCGTCCGTTATTAGTCCAGTCTAACTTCATAGTTCTGCGATAAATAAAAACCTGTCGACTGGCAACATTGAATTTCCATTTACGCACAAGGAATGTTTCCAGCATTCTCAATTGGTAAAAGTAGCTGGGAACGGCATTAGAAAAAGCTAAAGACCACGTTTATTGGCTTAGCTGTCTAAGTACCTGTAGATCTATACTAATATTATAAAGAGGAAAGATTTGTACCTATTTTTGTATGTTTGTATGTTTGTAATGAATAGGCTCAAAAAGTACTGGGCCGATTTAAAAAAATATTTCACCAATAGAATGCTACATTCTTACAATTTGACATAGGCTACATTTCATTTTGAAAAAATTAGGGATTCTTGGTAAAATTTGAACAATGTAACCGAAGGTGTAGAAAAATGAGTCTTAAAATGTCTTTCGTCGAATGCGCTGCCGAAACTATTAGCGATAATTGTCTACCCCGTGCGAAGCCGGGACGGGCTGCTAGTATGTAATAAATCGATAGAAATACATGTTTATTTTTGTGTTGAAGTTTCTAAATGGAATAAATATTATTTAAGACACAAAAAAAAATGTGTAAGAGCCATATGTGGTAAATCACCTCGACAGTCTTGTAAGCCACTATTTAAAGAGTTAAGAATACTACCTCTTCCTTGCATGTACATACTAGAAGCTGCCAGTTTTGTAAAACAAAATAGTCACCTGTTTAAAAAAAGGCAGGACGTAAATGATAGGAACTTAAGACATCGAAACAGGCTTGTATATAATAGTGCCCCAAGACTGACTTTCTATCAAAAACAGTGTAATGCAATGTGTATTAAAATATTCAATGCCATTCCAAATGAAATCAAAGATTTACCTAGTACATTGTTTAGACGAAAAGTAGAAACATGGCTCCATAACAAAAACTTTTATAAAATAAATAACATTTTTATCAAATAATATATTAATTATGTGAAATTATAAATAACTGTTGAAATTCCTATTTTAGATTTAATATGTGTCTATTGGTTGTAAGACACAAAAATTATTAATTTGTTGACATTTTAAATATTGTAATTTTATTTAAATTAATAATTTTAAATTGTTATGTATACTGTTTGCATGCCACAACATTGGTAAAATATGAAAAACTATACTATTTTAATATCTTGTAAACCATATTTTAAGCAAATAAATTATCTTTATCTTTAATAGTTTCTTGGACAAACATCTAGGTTTTGATTTATGATTTGTTTTTCTTTGAGTTAACGCGTTGATATCTTTTGTTCAACATGAAACTAGTATGGAAGCATATCATAAATAATAATTGTCAGTTCCTATAATTCTCTGTATTTAAGGAAATGATGTCAATTCTTGGTTTTGGAATTATTTCGGGTGTAAAAAAAGGCTTAACCAAGCCGAATACCACATATTCTACGTATTATTACGATCATTTTTTTCTTTTACACTATACCTGGGAAATGACGGGTTACCGAGTTATTGACAGTCAAAGTTACAATTTATTTTTAAAGATTTTTACAAAATTGGCTCCTGTTTGATAATACTAAACTTTTTTACAAAGAAACATGATAGAAATTTTCAGTGCTTCTTTCATAAAAGGCCTTTAAAGGGCACAGCCGGCAATGAATCGTGCGCAGTGCTCTCGCGCCACCCGCTCGCCGCCGACCGCTTACACACACATGCATAGTCTGTGGCGTGCGCGCTATACATTGCGGGTTAGAAATAAGTTTATTTTTTTGATACCCAAAAATAAAAGTCATTTCCCAGCAATTATTTTTATTGCATTCTACTTGGTTTTATGTATAGAATTCGTGGTTTAAGACTTCGTTAAGCCTTTTTTACACCCTGTATAATCGAATATGTATACGAACATTTTTCTAGGTAAAATTTGTTTTTGTTACCCAAACGTTTTGAGTGTGAATTTTGACAATTTTGAAGGTTGACGACTTTGAAGTGGAATAAAATCAATTGTAGTTTTATTTAACTATTTAACCCCTCAGTTTTCACGTGACTTTTTTTATACGTAAAAATATTTACCGTCCTTGCACTTATTTATTAAAAACTGACCTGCTTCGTACCGCCGAACACTTTTTTTCAGTAGCCTTTTCAATAATGTTATTAATTATTATGCTATTCGGGGCGGAGACAAATCCAACAAATTATCAACCATGAAAATCGACCTAGCCGTTCTCGAGTTAAAAGTGTTGCAACAAACTGGACTTTGTTTTATATATTATTATAGCTGACCCGGCGAACTTCGTACCACCTAACTGTATTTTTTTGTCGTCAGCTTTTCAGTAATTAATTCTGTCAAAAAAGTCTCGGGTATTAATGATTTTTTATGGTTCCATATTCAAAATTATATGTTTTTTGTTGTTGTTTGATTGGCACAACTGTTTTGCATTTTGGCGCGGAGTTTGAGTTACATCTGATAATTCGATTAAATACAGTATTGTTTTAGTTATACCATATGTAGTGTGTATTGTGAATTTCATAATGGACAAAAACATCAAACAAAGAGTTTGTCATAAATTTTGCATCGCAAATGGGATTTCGTGTTCGGAGATTCTGAAAATGTTACAGAAGGCTTACGGTACGACTTTATTAAAAGCACGTGTTTATGAGAGGTAAAAGCGTTTAAAAGCGGTCGAGATGTGATGGAAGATTTGCCTCGCTCTGGTAAGCCATCAACGTCTGCTACTGAAGATAACATCGCAAAAGTGAAGGAAATAGTGACTGAAAATCATCATTCAAGTTTGAGAGAACTAGCCGTCGAACTTTCTGTGTCACACGAGTCGATTCGTACCATTTTAAATAATCAATTGGGTATGAAACATGTTGCCGCTCGGCTAGTCCCAAAAGACTTGAATTTTCTCCAAAAACTCAATCGCAAAAGAGTCGCTGAGGACATGCTAGAACGAGTCAATTCCGACCCTACATTCATGAAACGCATTGCTACTGGTGACGAGACGTGGATCGATGATCGATGACAATGATCGTGTTGTAGTCAAATCGGGCCTGGGGGCTACCAAGTGCTTTAAACTATCCACTCAAATTCCAGACAGTTCAGTATCTGTGCAGCTAACTGAATCGCCCAGATCGCTTCAGTTAGCTGCAAAGTCACTGCTTTAAACACACAGACACAGCTTTAAACTATCCACTCAAATTCCAGACAGTTCAGTATCTGTGCAGCTAACTGAATTGCTCAGATCGCTTCAGTTTGCTGCAAAGACACTGCTTTAAAAACACAGACACCGCTTTAAACTAACGCTAACTTTAAGCTAACTGAATCGATCTGAGCGATTCACAGCTGCACAGACACTGAACTGCCTGGAATTTGAGTGGATAGTTTAAAGCTCATGGTACCCCCCTGGCCCAGCGGCCGACAAAATTGTAAAGAACAAACCGGTCGGCGGACTAGTTGTTTAACGATCGCGGCTCGGTCGCGGCAGATGACAGCGATAAACTATCCGATGGAGTATAATTAATTGACAGCTCTATGGTTAACACGTGTGCAATTTTTAGCTAGAATCAATTTATCGTTCTAGATATTTTTTTGAGGTCTTTAAATGTAGTCTTTACTCTTAGTATACGTCACTGCGTACATTTCGTTAGAGTTTTATTATAAGAACAGCAAATTTTATTTAAAATTGCTGGCAGTGGAAGGATGAAAAGATAAAAAAAAAAAAAAAAATATTGGACAACATCACATACATTGCTCTGATCCTAAGGTAAGTAGCGAAAGCACTTGTGTTATAGAAATGACCAAGACCCGAGACAATATAGAAAAGTTCGTTTTCTATATTGACCCGACCGGGGATTGAACCCGGAACCTCAGAGATGGTGGCGCCATTTAAAATCCGGCGTGCTCGCCTCTCGGCTACGGAGGTCGTCAAAGATCGTGCTCTTTGGCGCTCTTTGTAATAGGCTGAGATGATGATGATGATGATAATGATATATTAGTTAAAGATTGTTTTTTTGTGTTTTAACTTACTAGTGAGAATAATATTACACTTTAAATTTTAAAAAAAGTTTGCCTCAAATTTTATCCACTTTTTTTTTGTCATTCGCTTTTGAAAGAACTAATCATGATTCAGGTAGCCACCTGTCAATTGTTTTTTGTTGTTTTATTTGTCAACAGGAAAACCTTTCTTTGAAATAAATAATGCTAGTATAGTAGCACTATTTAGTATTAATTTGAATCATTTGCCAGTTTTTTCTGCCGTTAGTCCTCTCTGTCTGTATATTGTTCAGGCTAATCTCCGAAACTAATGTAGGTATTTTAATACGATTTTCACAAACAATAGGTATGTTGACTTATAAAGTAGGTTTACGCTTAATTCTACTCATGCTAAACAGAGGCGAAGCAGAAGCCGTGTAGTGCCGGCACGTTAAAAGAATTGCACCACCCCTTCTCTTCCTATGGGTGTCGTAAGAGGCGACTACAGGAGAACCGCTACAAGAAGACGAGCAGCAGCGTCTCCTCTCCACCATTCGCCAAACTGCGATCGCCAACCCGCCTGCCAAGCGTGGCGATTATGGCAAAATCCTCCTTTTGGAGAGGCCTGTGTCCAGCAGTGGACTGATATAGGCTGGTGATGAAACAGAGGCTAGATAATAGTGATTGAATGAAACTTAACGGAAGGCGTTTAATTAAGGCGGAATGTATTTAAACATAACAAACGTTTTTGCCGACGGTGAAAGTAAGAATGAATTAACCGACCGTGTGGAATGTGAGAGCGAGTGTTATGTAAAGGTGTTTGTTTGTTTATTAAACACTAATGACCCGCCTAGAATGGTCTCGAACTTAGGAATTAAACTTCATTTTACAGGGTGCTCCGTAAATAAAGGATAACCTTGAAACCACATATTCTATACATCAGGGTGAAGAAATTTTGTTCTATCACTTTTGCAAATTTTCATGTAAATTTATCGACTTTCCATACAAAAATTACCAAACAGCCGATTAAATTTGTATAGAAAGACAAAAAAATTGTATGCATAATATTTTAAAAAGTTAACGGACAAAAGTTTATTATGCTGGATGGAATATGAGGTTACAAGGTTATTCTTTATTTACGGGACACCCTGTATAACGTAGCCCCACAAACCTACATGTACATTTCATTCGGAGACCCCACACGACATTAAGCCCTCTAGCGGCAAATTCACACGCGATAACCCTTATTCAGAAAGTTTTCTAAATTAAACTAAACTGGGAAGCAGGATTGTTCGTGTAATATGGGTTTTATTTATTCAATAGGGCACATCAACAACATAATATATTACACACTTAGTTCACAACACATGCTTAGAGACATTTCTGATTTACAGGATCTAACGAAATCAGTTACATTCCTTTATAGGGTGGTATCTATAAATCATACTAAATACGATGCCAAAAAATAAGGTACTGTTTCATAGTCATTTTTAAAAGTTATGTTTTCTAACTTAATCAATCAATAAAATCACAGTCAAACCTGAAACACTCTGTAATCTTTTCCTACACATGTGCAAGCTGTAGTTTACAGATGTCACTTACAGGTGACTTACAGGTGAGGAGATAAGCTGGATCGCCGTAACACGCCGCCAATCGGTTAATTAAGGCCTTAACACCACCAAAGTGCCTAAAATCTCGAATATGAAAATCAAATTGTCAGAATACCGGTTACTTGAATCTAAAAATTATAATACAATATGCTAGAAGAGGATTTAATAAACATCTTGAATTGAATAATTTTGATTTTCCGTTAAGTCCCTTGGATTAAAACATGCACAAAAAAGTGCACGCAGTGCAGTGCAGTGTAATTTTTTCATAAATTACAAATGTTCTCTTAAACGGCACAATCTATTTCATTACTGTTTTAACACAAAGCAAAAAAAAGGCATTAATTTCATAAAAAACATGTTTTTCCGATTTTTAGAGGTCATCCGCACGCGTGAAATTGTATGGACGCGATGCGTCAAGGTCATTCGAGCGTGTTAAGGCCTTAATAGATGAGCATTTGTATTTTAATTTACTACTTACTTTCTGCTAATGCAATCATTAATTAAATAACCTCCCGTGAAATCGAAGATATTATCGTCATTTATTTCAAGAAGCTTATTTCCATAAAAATGAATATTTTTAATGATTAATCGATCATGTCCCACCGAGCCCCGATACGATCGGTGTAAAACAAATTAAAGTGATTGCCACTGAGTTAACGTGACATACTGAGCGTTCCGCTTATCGGAACATCACTAAATATCAGATGACCAGGATGTGTTAGGTCATTAAAATTTATGAGCTGGGGTTTTGAGAGATATGTTTGGGTTCCCAATTAATTTTAATGTGATTAATGAGGCATAAAAACAAAAGTCAGTGTTTCATCCACAAGGAAAAAAAAACAAGTCTTACATTCTTTATATTAAAGGTTCAACAACTCGTTATGTAAGGCAACTGATTAGAAGGCAACGGCAAATAATAAAAAAAAATGTTTTGTACGTACTTGTAGGTACATGTTTAACTATTTTTTTAATTAAGTATAGATCCTTAATTTATAGGTACACAAGAACACATATTAAATATGATACATAACCTACATTGCTTATAAATAGTTTTTATTTTCCTTTTTTTTTCGGACGGACCTGTCGCTGACGGCCCAATGAAGAGGCCTCGTCAGCTACAACCGGGCAGAGATGGCGGGCGTTGAAGGCGTTCAGCCTAGGTCCGCCCCACTAGGGGTGTCAGAGTAACCTCATCGTGCGGCGGGGTGTTACTAATTACATTCGGTTACGATCGGGTGTAAGGAGTAGCATCCTGTCCTGGTTCACCCTGGGCAACGGGGGTTAGTCATTTCCTTTGGGTTATTGCTAGCTCACGGCTAAACTCTGCGGGAGACGCTCCCGGTGGGCTTTTGTCAGCCCGCTTGTGGATGCGTGTGTACAGGATCACCCATTCCCTATGCCTGAGGCCCGGCATAGCATGCCGTACGTTTGTGACGCATGGACGGAAACCAGAACACGGGTCGCCATGTGTTACTTGCATACGTTGCGTGGTACACCGCAGGTTTTTTAGTGGGTGATACTTCATCATGGCACAGCGGCGAAAGCCTTGTAAGATGACGAGGGAGTCCCACATAACCTACCGCTGCCCCCGCGGTGGTAGGTATGCGAAATGCATTTTTCCTGCGCACCAAAAAAAAAGGTCCGCCCCACTAGCGGTCTCCGCGACCCGTCCGAGTGTGAGGCTTCGCGCAGCGAAGCCTCAGGCTCGTACGTGTCGGGCCTAGCGGGCGCGATCGGGCCAGTCTTTTAAATAGTAATGATTGAGTGACGTGAAGACTCTGCCAGCTGCAATTACTAACAGTTACTGATTGAATTATATTGCAAGTTATTATTACACAAATGCAGATTGAATTTTTATTTGTTTAACAGATGCCTACATCTTGTAATCAATTTTAACAGCCAACCTATTATGTTAACGATTTACTTGGTTGTCTGCATTTCTGGTATTAGTACTGTACACTACGTGTAATATAATTCTCTACCTACAAATCCTACAATAATTATTGTAAGGACCTCCACACATCAGAAGTGGTTTGTAACCATGCCGTAACCGCACCGTTACAGTGCGGTTGCGGCATGGTTACAAACCACGTGGGCGGTGCGGTGCGTTGCGGTGCGGCAGAGTTTTGCATGCTTTTATATGAGTATACACACAAACCGTAGTGCGATCGGGGTTTAAAACTGTGTGTGCAATACGAGGCGGGTTTTAACAAGGTTCATCTATTGTGTATGATTGATCAAGTACAGACAGACACGATGATTCTCTATCGCACCGCAAACACCCTATTCCGCAACCGGGCAATAGCTGAGCCGTACGCTGATAGCGTGATGTTTTTAACACCTATATTTTGTTCATACTTTTGTTCATATTGTAGACTAGGTAAATTAAACTACATATTAGAAAATTCTTCCAATCCAACACTTGCTTATTGGACTTATGCTAAATACACCAACCGTTGTCTATTTAAGGGTTTTCAAAAGCGACATATAAAGAGTGCAAATATGCTTTTATTTAAGGCTTATTGCGACTTACATGGCAAACAAAATGCAATTATTTTCGCATTTCACCATACGTCTTTGTGTACATATACACTTATCTCTCTTACGGATCAGGTTTGAGGCTATAACAATTACGGCCGATGCATCGATGTATCGATACATTTTAATTTATTTATTCGATTCCGGCCGGTACTCGGCGTCCACAACGTATGGGTGACAGGCATATATAAAGCTGCTTAAGATTTGTTACAGGCATAGAGTCCAGAATCGCTTGCAGTTTCAGGATTGATTTCGCTAAGTATTAATTTGTTCGCAATGGGGTGCCTATTTCTTATTGGACATCGCTATATAAAATGGGCTAACTGATAGTATGTAACGTGTCTCGAATATTACGTTATGACTTGAAAATTTTGCGTTCTCGTTTTGTTTTTGCGCGTAAGTAATAAATATAAATGAGTTATCGATCAGGGAACAGGATTTATGCGGGCGATTATATGTTGATGACAGTTTGGTTCGCGGTACGACATGCCAAGGCGATGACTTGCAAGTGAAATTGAGCAGGAACTTTTGTTTGGACCTTCGGTGTGCCGCTTTCTTTTTTAACAGGTATAGCAAAAGTTAAGTGCAACGTCATACATTACTGATGTAATATCAACAGTTATGTTTGTAGTGCTGTTAAGTCTGAAACTTCTTGTCTGTTACTAAGTCTGTTACTTCTTGTATCTTTTTTTGACTTTTGTCATGCTCTCCATTTTTAAGCAAGTCAAAAAACGAACGAACAATTAGTCGTAAGAGGATTTTGTTATGACAGTGGCGCAATGATTTGCGATTCCGATTTAGAGAAGTGGTCGAGACATTTATGAAAACGAAGTTATTAGATTAACTTTGTTCTGAGCTATTTAGGAGCAAGAGATAATGTCCTTTGTCTGGTATACAGATTTAACAGATGCTCAATGGACGGAATCTTGCCTTATCAGTTAGCGAGTTAGATTCCCAGCGTATACCTACATATTTTCGTAATCCCTTTATGGATTTATTATTATATAAGACTGAACTAAACAACAAGTTTGTCTGACTCGAAGAGAGACTGCGCTGGATGGCTAGTGTCGGTGTGTGGGTACCTCGTCGGTGGCGTCGATGAGCCCCGGCTCGGCGTCGAGCAGGCCCGTCAGTCGCGCCGCCGCCTGCGGCAGCGCAGCGACTAAAGAGAGACTGCGCTGGATGGCTAGTGTCGGTAGTGTGGGTACCTCGTCGGTGGCGTCGATGAGCCCCGGCCCGGCGTCGAGCAGGCCCGTCAGTCGCGCCGCCGCCTGCGGCAGCGCAGCGACTAAAGAGAGACTGCGCTGGATGGCTAGTGTCGGTGTGTGGGTACCTCGTCGGTGGCGTCGATGAGCCCCGGCCCGGCGTCGAGCAGGCCCGTCAGTCGCGCCGCCGCCTGCGGCAGCGCAGCGACTAAAGAGAGACTGCGCTGGATGGCTAGTGTCGGTGGTGTGGGTACCTCGTCGGTGGCGTCGATGAGCCCCGGCCCGGCGTCGAGCAGGCCCGTCAGTCGCGCCGCCGCCTGCGGCAGCGCAGCGACTAAAGAGAGACTGCGCTGGATGGCTAGTGTCGGTAGTGTGGGTACCTCGTCGGTGGCGTCGATGAGCCCCGGCTCGGCGTCGAGCAGGCCCGTCAGTCGCGCCGCCGCCTGCGGCAGCGCAGCGACTAAAGAGAGACTGCGCTGGATGGCTAGTGTCGGTAGTGTGGGTACCTCGTCGGTGGCGTCGATGAGCCCCGGCCCGGCGTCGAGCAGGCCCGTCAGTCGCGCCGCCGCCTGCGGCAGCGCAGCGACTAAAGAGAGACTGCGCTGGATGGCTAGTGTCGGTAGTGTGGGTACCTCGTCGGTGGCGTCGATGAGCCCCGGCTCGGCGTCGAGCAGGCCCGTCAGTCGCGCCGCCGCCTGCGGCAGCGCAGCGACTAAAGAGAGACTGCGCTGGATGGCTAGTGTCGGTGGTGTGGGTACCTCGTCGGTGGCGTCGATGAGCCCCGGCCCGGCGTCGAGCAGGCCCGTCAGTCGCGCCGCCGCCTGCGGCAGCGCAGCGACTAAAGAGAGACTGCGCTGGATGGCTAGTGTCGGTAGTGTGGGTACCTCGTCGGTGGCGTCGATGAGCCCCGGCTCGGCGTCGAGCAGGCCCGTCAGTCGCGCCGCCGCCTGCGGCAGCGCAGCGACTAAAGAGAGACTGCGCTGGATGGCTAGTGTCGGTAGTGTGGGTACCTCGTCGGTGGCGTCGATGAGCCCCGGCTCGGCGTCGAGCAGGCCCGTCAGTCGCGCCGCCGCCTGCGGCAGCGCAGCGACTAAAGAGAGACTGCGCTGGATGGCTAGTGTCGGTGGTGTGGGTACCTCGTCGGTGGCGTCGATGAGCCCCGGCCCGGCGTCGAGCAGGCCCGTCAGTCGCGCCGCCGCCTGCGGCAGCGCAGCGACTAAAGAGAGACTGCGCTGGATGGCTAGTGTCGGTAGTGTGGGTACCTCGTCGGTGGCGTCGATGAGCCCCGGCTCGGCGTCGAGCAGGCCCGTCAGTCGCGCCGCCGCCTGCGGCAGCGCAGCGACTAAAGAGAGACTGCGCTGGATGGCTAGTGTCGGTGGTGTGGGTACCTCGTCGGTGGCGTCGATGAGCCCCGGCCCGGCGTCGAGCAGGCCCGTCAGTCGCGCCGCCGCCTGCGGCAGCGCAGCGACTAAAGAGAGACTGCGCTGGATGGCTAGTGTCGGTGGTGTGGGTACCTCGTCGGTGGCGTCGATGAGCCCCGGCCCGGCGTCGAGCAGGCCCGTCAGTCGCGCCGCCGCCTGCGGCAGCGCAGCGACTAAAGAGAGACTGCGCTGGATGGCTAGTGTCGGTAGTGTGGGTACCTCGTCGGTGGCGTCGATGAGCCCCGGCTCGGCGTCGAGCAGGCCCGTCAGTCGTGCGGCCGCCTGCGGCAGCGCAGCGACTAAAGAGAGACTGCGCTGGATGGCTAGTGTCGGTAGTGTGGGTACCTCGTCGGTGGCGTCGATGAGCCCCGGCCCGGCGTCGAGCAGGCCCGTCAGTCGCGCGGCCGCCTGCGGCAGCGCAGCGACTAAAGAGAGATTGCGCTGGATGGCTAGTGTCGGTGTGTGGGTACCTCGTCGGTGGCGTCGATGAGCCCCGGCTCGGCGTCGAGCAGGCCCGTCAGTCGCGCCGCGTCGCCGCGCGCCGCCGCCTCCAGCAGCGCAGCGGCCACAGACATGCGGCTCTTACACCATCACTGAAACAAAAGAAACGACGTTAGCTTGTAGTTCACGAAACGAAAATAATAAAATCAATCGATTGCTATCACTGCTTCACGTCGGAAGGATATTGGGGGCTAGCACCGAGAAGACGGAGCGCAGGAAACTCAGTCAAGGTTGTCAGCCTCAAAGAAACAGTGAATCTAGACACAATTGAAACTATATTGTAATGCGGTCTTATGTGCCTGCCTATAATTTAACTTGGTTTAGTTTAGTTGGCGTACTGGCCCGTGACGTGCGGCTGCAGGCAGATCTTTTGAATTAGAGTGTAATAAAAGATCGACAAGGGAGAAAAATGTGCATCAGTAATATTTGTGTATTCTTAAGTAGAGTTTTACAACTTTAAACTATTTATTTCGACTAGAAAACTGACTCTCCTGTAGATTTTCCAGTGTTTTGTACAGATATTAATAAATTGTTTTTATACCGGAAATCTGGAAACACTGTTAAACTGTGCCATAAAATAAATAGGACACTAAATTACAGAGAATTGTGTGATGATTGTATAATTTTTATCTTAGGTTCAATTCTCCCAACTGCCGGCTTAGAAACTACCTAGTTTCTCTAAATAAGTCATACCACTAAACGTTTAAAAAGATAAATAAAGTCGATAAATACAGCAGGACAAGTAACACGGGTGCGACTGGACAATTTGTGCTATTCTTAGATCGCTCATTATACGAGTAGTGCGTGGGACTAGACCGCGTTTAGCGCCTAGAAAAACTGATAGGGGCAGAAACGACTATGTAGAGTTCCTATTAGTCGTTTCCAACCCCTAGACAAGTTCTGTAAGATTATTATTTTAATATGTAGTGTGTGACGCACCTCACCCTATTACTTTTACGTAGCAATAGCAATAAACGCAATTTAAAGGCTTTTTTTCTGAAATAACGTCAATTATTTGCGGCCTATTAAGTTAATTGTCAAACGATGTCACCTAAGTAGTAGACAAAGAACGAAATAGCAAAGATAATGGATATAAAGAATACTTCACGTTCGTAAGATATAAATTGGTCTATACAATGTAATAAATTGTCTTATTTAATAGCGTTAAGTGCACTTTTATGGGAAAATAATAAAAGTGTTTCGTTAAGTCGCAACAAAACTTTTTTTTTATTTATTGGATAAGCTTTTAGGAAATGGCGCATATAACTAAAACCTTCGATTATTATCGCGAGTTATATTTATATATATATTTTTTCAAATCAAATTATTTGTAAAAATGTCAAAGTCTTCTTAGGGGGTGATTCTACAACAATTGTTTTTCCAAATAAAAAATCCCCATTCTCAACCACCGACCAGCTAATTTAATTTTGATTTAAGATTTTTTGTTTTTAGATTTTGGTGGAACCAATCCATATACAAAAAGTACTGTTTTTTGACAGAAGAATTACCCCCAGAAGTAAATAAGGACCTTACATTACATTAGATACGAGGTCAAGTTAATGTGACGAAGTTCCCAAATGCCGTTGATTTTCCAAATAATAAATAAATGATCAACCTTTCTCATATCTCGGGTCTAAGCTACAGCGCCATTATCAAGTTATAATTTTCACTAACTAGCTTCAGACATACGGACCCGCTGGCTAGTCAGGGCGCGGTATGCCGTTAATTAGTTGGCAAAGACATTACTTTGGCTTTTTATTACAAGGCTCGTCTATAAAAAGGGGAGTTTATAACAGACTCCGCCGGGCACAGGATATCGGATCCTATAATAGATTATTGTTTTTTAATTTAATTGATAGAAATTGGAAGGATATAAATTGTATTATTTGAAAAGTTATTCCGGACATATCAATATTACAGCGTGTGAAAACTCAAAATCATTTATTTTTGCTAAGACATTAAGAGATTGTACAACAAGTGCATAAAACACACAATTTTACCCGAGACGTATATCGACCCAATTCTTTTAACGTGTCGTGTGGTGCCGGCACGTTAAAAGAATAGCACCACCCCTTCTCTTCCTATGGGTGTCGTAAGAGGCGACTACAGGAGAACCGCCACAAGAAGACGGGCAGCAGCGTCTCCTCTCCACCATTGGCCAAACTGCGATCGCCAACCCGCCTGCCAAGCGTGGTGATTATGGTTAAATCCTCCTTTTGTAGAGGCCTGTGTCCAGCAGTGGGCTGATATTGACTAGTTGATTGATTGAGATTGTAAGGAAATTAAACAGCAACATTGCAAACAAAGCTCTCACTTCTCATGCTCGTAAAGTTCATGTTTATGTCGGGTACAGGCTGCATAAAATCGCTTTTCATGCTCTAGTGCATAAAGTATAATCTTTTTCTAATTCTCAGACTAGGACAAAGGTCGTCAGGTAAACAGCCACACACGCAATTAAACTTCGTTAGATAAACTTGTTTTTTATCCTACCACTGCTAAGGGACAGAGGAATTTGTGGGCAGAAGAATGAAATTATTTTATTTTTGTGAAAATAAATGCCACAACCATAAACTCTTATAACTATTTTACAGCTTATTTTGTCAGCGTTAGACAATTATGGCCTTACAACAAAAAGATAGACTAATATTGAAAACTTGTCTAACGATTAGTCAACCAATTTGAAATGTTGACACATCAGACATTCGAGACATATTATTAAGAAACATTTCAAATTAGTTGACTTATCTTTAGAAAAGTGTTCAACACTAGTCTATCTTTTTGTAGTAATGCCATTAGTATCAATTTCAGATTTAAACAGAAACGCTTTGGTAATAATATAAAAGTAGTAACACTTTAAAATCCTATTACAGCAAGTCTGAAGTTTCCTTTAAATAAAGGAGCAATAAGCAGTATAAAGCGTTCAATCTTACATGAAAACTACATTAGTTTGGATAAAGAAATTGATTACAACGATGAGCTGTTAAATAAACGGAGAAAACAATTCCAATTCTTTGATTACTAATTATACTGCTGATGCAAGTACCAAATTAATTGGTATTTCCTAGTAATGGTAAAATAAAATGCGTGGACCAACGCATCGATATTTGAAGTGCCTTTATGGTGCATGAAGCTTAGAATGTTTGAACTTGAACTTTTAGTAATATTTAAAGATGAAGTTTTTTTTTCTGTGGATTAACGACATATCCTTACAATCGACGGTTAGCCATAAAACATGAAAAACTGATTTAACTCAATAACAATATCAACGAGCCCATTCACTTATCTATACTAATATTATAAAGAGGAAAGATTTGTACCTATTTTTGTATGTTTGTAATGAATAGGCTCAAAAAGTACTGGGCCGATTTAAAAAATTCTTTCACCAATAGAATTGTTTAAACCACATAGCTTGCCGCGTTTATGCAAGTAGTTTTACACAATCCATCGCTAGATGGCGCTGTGCACTGTTGACCCGCGGTTGTATTTGTTTATTTGTAGCAGATAAGTATCCATGTATCCTCTTTAATAATATATACTTTTGCTTGAATCTTGATAGTAGTTTTATTCCTACTATTTTTCGAGATCATCTTTTTGGGATTTGTACATGGTCCTTCAGAAGCCGGAGTGGCATTCTAGAGGCATTGTGTTGTCCATCTGCGGTACCGACTAGGCGGCCGATTGTCGTCGATGGTGCTGGGTTTTTTCATCAAGGCTTTCAGATCGTTTGAAGGAACTGGGACGGAAGTTGTACGAAACCGGACAAGGCGCAGAGTTTAGCAGTCAGACCGGCAGGTGGAGTTACGAGCGAAATATCGGGTCAGGTGTTTATGGGAACATTAAAAAATCAAGACAGTGAGTGCAGTGACATATTGTAAGTAATTTGAACCTTATTTATATGAAGAATTTAACTTAGTGCAAATTGGAAGTGATACAAACTATTCAAAGGAAATTGAGTCAGAAGAACAAAATATAAGTGCTGCTGTTGCAACCACTGAGCCGGAAGAATTACTGAATGAATCATCAAATGTTGTTTCTTATTTTTCTAAAGCTAGTAGTCAGGTTTTGTTAGCAACTACTTTAGCTAACGTCACGAGTAAATCTGGGGTTCATGAAACAATAAGATGTTTGTTAGATCAGGGATCTCAGGCGTCTTTTATAACCGAGTCTACGGTTCAAGCTCTTGGTCTAAAGAAAGTGCCTAATAAGATTTATATTTCGGGAATAGGTAGTGGCACAGATGACGACGCTTCTTTAGCGTCAAAATCTGTTGTTTTTGTACGAATCCAGTCACTCCATAATCCTAAAATAAGTTTGGTTGTAAAGGCGCATGTCTTAAATAAATTGATAACAGTTATTCCTTCGTCAAGAGTTTATGTAAAATTGTGGCCTGACTTGGTAGGTATAAAGTTAGCAGACCCGAGATTTCACATACCAAACAAAATTGACATGCTACTAGGAGCAGAGATATACAGCCAAATTTTAGAAGATGGTATTATCAAGGGTCCTTTGGGATCACCTATAGCTCAGAATACCACTTTCGGGTGGATATTATCTGGTCACATACAATCGGAATCTAACCTGACCTCAAATGCATGTCATAATATTGTAAGTATGCATACTCAATTGAATGAAACCGAAATATTAAGAAAATTTTGGGAGCTAGAAGCGGAGCCTTCAAATAGCAAGAAAAAACTTCTGACTGAAGAAGAAGAGTTATGCGAAAATATATTTAACAAAACAACTACCAGGGATTCCACTGGACGGTACGTAGTAAAGCTTCCATTTCGTAGTGATGATCCACAGAGTCAGTATGGAAACTCCAAGGTAATTGCAGCTAGAAGACTTCAGATGTTGGAAAAGAGATTGGATAAAGATCTAAATTTGAAACAGCAGTATTCTGATGTCATTGCAGAATATATTTCCCTAGGTCATATGGATATCGTACCGGTTGAGGAAGAGAATAAGCTAGGAACTGTGTACCTTCCACATCATGCTGTAATCCGTGAAGATAAACTTACCACAAAGGTAAGAGTGGTATTTGACGCATCTTGTCAAGACGATAACGGTGTGTCACTCAATAGTGAACTTATGGTAGGGCCCTCTTTACAAGCAGATCTACGTCACATTGTTTTACTGTGGCGCTCACATCCTATTTGTTTAATTGCTGATATTATAAAAATGTATCGCCAAGTCAAGGTGACAGAAGCGGATGCTGATTTTCAGCGCATATTGTGGCGCAACAGTTCGGGATTGCAACATCTGAGAAGCCTGCGAGTTACATTCGGAACTGCATCAGCTCCTTACCTAGCAGTCAAAGCATTGCAGCAGTTGGCTCACGATGATGGTAAAGATTTTCCTTTAGCTGCAGAGAGAGTTTTAAACCATTTTTATATGGATGACCTAATGAGAAGATGTGAATCTGTTTCTAAAGGCATTCAAATTTATAAGGAAATGAACAGTTTGCTAAATAAAGGAGGATTTCAACTTCAGAAATGGAAAAGTAACAGTGCAGAGTTGTTGCAAATGATGGGAGAAAATAGGAGAGATAAAGATGAAAAGCTCGAGATTAATGCTGAAGTTGGCAGTACTCAAAAGGTTCTTGGTTTGGCGTGGAATAGTACGAAAGATAATTTTGAATACACGTTGTCCTTACCTGAACTGACTGCCCCTATTACCAAGCGAAGAGTAGTATCTGATATCTCACGCCTATTTGATCCTTTAGGATGGATAGCTCCTGTTATTATAACTGCAAAGGTTTTCATACAAAAGCTATGGATATCGGGTATAGAATGGGACCAGGAACTTCCACCACACTTACTTAATGAATGGATACGATATAGAGACGATCTTCTTTCAGTTACAGAATACCAAATCCCTAGATGGGTTGGGACAAGTAAGGATGACACTTATGTCGAGTTGCATGGTTTCTGTGATGCATCAAATGTTGCATATGCAGCGGCAGTATATTTGCGCGTAGTAAACAGAGATGGAACGGTGAATTTAAGTTAACCTTTTGTCTGCAAAAACATAGGTAGCGCCTATAAAACAAATATCCATACCGCGGTTGGAACTTTGTGGTGCGGTCTTACTGGTAAAGTTACTTTTAGAAGTTTCAGAAGTTCTTTCCATACCTAAACATGGTATCCATGCTTGGACCGACTCATCCGTCGTATTGGCTTGGCTAAGCAGCCATCCTAGTAGGTGGAAAACTTTTATTGGAAATAGAGTTGCGGAAATATTGACCTTTACAGATAGAGGTCAGTGGTCACACGTCCGGTCTAGTGATAATCCTGCGGACTGCGCATCCAGAGGCATTTCTTACTTTCATGAACACGACGAGCAATTATGGAAAAAGGGTCCAGATTGGTTAAAAAATATAACTATAAATTACAGTCCACTAGAAAATCAAGATACCAATTTGGAACAACGAACACAAATTGTAAATTTTTGTTTTTAGCAATTCCATGCAAGGTTTAATTGAAGATAAATAACACTTGAAAAAAATCATCGACCTCAGGTGGGACTCGAACCCACGTCCCATCGCATACCGGGCGAGTGCTTTGACCACTAAGCTACCGAGGACGTCACGAGACAAGATGAAATTCCTCAAGTGTTTTTTCTCGCTGTCAAAGCCAGCGTATTCTGATCAATGTTGTAGCTATATGTATAGCTGAGTAGTATACTACCGTCAACACCCTATAGAAATATTTTTTACAAATATTTGACTATTGGTTAAGATCAGAAATGCTTAAATATTGTAAATTTTTGTTTCTAGCAATTCCATGCAAGGTTTAATTGAAGATAAATAACACTTGAAAAAAATCATCGACCTCAGGTGGGACTCGAACCCACGTCCGAACACTTGAGGAATTTCATCTTGTCACGTGACGTCCTCGGTAGCTTAGTGGTCAAAGCACTCGCCCGGTATGAGATGGGACGTGGGTTCGAGTCCCACCTGAGGTCGATGATTTTTTTCAAGTGTTATTTATCTTCAATTAAACCTTGCATGGAATTGCTAAAAACAAAAATTTACAATATTTAAGCATTTCTGATCTTAACCAATAGTCAAATATTTGTAAAAAATATTTCTATAGGGTGTTGACGGTAGTATACTACTCAGCTATACATATAGCTACAACATTGATCAGAATACGCTGGCTTTGACAGAGAAAAAAAACACTTGAGGAATTTCATCTTGTCACGTGACGTCCTCGGTAGCTTAGTGGTCAAAGCACTCGCCCGGTATGCGATGGGACGTGGGTTCGAGTCCCACCTGAGGTCGATGATTTTTTTCAAGTGTTATTTATCTTCAATTAAACCTTGCATGGAATTGCTAGAAACAAAAATTTACAATATTTAAGCATTTCTGATCTTAACCAATAGTCAAATATTTGTAAAAAATATTTCTATAGGGTGTTGACGGTAGTATACTACTCAGCTATACATATAGCTACAACATTGATCAGAATACGCTGGCTTTGACAGCGAGAAAAAACACTTGAGGAATTTCATCTTGTCACGTGACGTCCTCGGTAGCTTAGTGGTCAAAGCACTCGCCCGGTATGCGATGGGACGTGGGTTCGAGTCCCACCTGAGGTCGATGATTTTTTTCAAGTGTTATTTATCTTCAATTAAACCTTGCATGGAATTGCTAGAAACAAAAATTTACAATATTTAAGCATTTCTGATCTTAACCAATAGTCAAATATTTGTAAAAAATATTTCTATAGGGTGTTGACGGTAGTATACTACTCAGCTATACATATAGCTACAACATTGATCAGAATACGCTGGCTTTGACAGCGAGAAAAAACACTTGAGGAATTTCATCTTGTCACGTGACGTCCTCGGTAGCTTAGTGGTCAAAGCACTCGCCCGGTATGCGATGGGACGTGGGTTCGAGTCCCACCTGAGGTCGATGATTTTTTTCAAGTGTTATTTATCTTCAATTAAACGAACACAGTGTATATTGTGCAAAAGTACAGGATCATGATGGTATTATATGGGAAAGATTTTCTAAGCTTCAAAAGTTGTGTCGAGTTACTGCTGTCTGTAGGCGATTTATAAAAATGACTCACTATTCTGGTCAAAGACCTCACTTTCCACTGTGGCTGACAAGTTTAGAGTTGCGAGAGGCACTTGATATGTGTATAAAATTTTATCAGAGAGTACATTTTCAGGACGAGATAGAATGCATTTATAAAGACAAGAGTGTGAGTAAAAAGAGTACAATTGCTTTGTTGAACCCATTTATAGACGCTGATGGTATTTTACGTGTTGGTGGACGATTAGGGATAGCCAATATTTCTACAGATATGAAACATCCCATTATAATTCCAAAGGGGTCGCACATAGCGGAATTAATAATTGCTGACGCCCATGCAAGGACCTTACATGGTGGGACTCAATTAATGTTAAACTGTCTGAGATCTAGGTATTGGATTGTAGACATGAAGCGCCAGGTGAAATATTACATTAGAAAATGTATACGTTGTGTTCGATATTCCTCGCGCCCAATACCCCAATTAATGGGTCAATTGCCAGCATCACGAACTGCTCCAAGTAGGCCTTTCTATCGAAGTGGAGTCGATTATGCAGGTCCAATAGCAGTGAGATCTGCAAAGGGTAGAGGACAGCACTCCACGAAAGGCTACATTTGCCTCTTTGTTTGTATGGTGACGAGAGCAGTTCACTTAGAAATGGTCAGTGATTTGACATCAGAAGGATTTATTGCTGCCTTCAAGCGTTTTGTCGCAAGGCGTGGTCATTGTGCGGACTTATGGAGTGACAATGGCACCAACTTTGTTGGCGCTGCGCGTGAGCTAAAGGGTCTCTATTCCGAAGAAAGGTCTGCAATCGCAGTTGAGATAGCCGATTGGCTTTCGACTAATGGGACCAATTGGCACTTTATTCCACCCCATTCCCCAAATTTTGGAGGACTATGGGAAGCTGGAATTAAGTCTACTAAGCATCACCTTAAGCGGGTTATCGGTGAATCGAAGCTGACTTTTGAAGAAATGACGACTGTGCTTTCTCAAATTGAGTCATGTCTCAATTCGAGACCGATGTCACGGCTCGCTGATGTTGATCCCTTGGATCCCTTCCCTTTGACTCCTGGACAGTTTTTAATAGGAGAACCCTTAATATTGGTGCCTGACCTAAATTATGAAAATTCAAACATTGGTAGCTTGCGGAGGTGGCAATTTACTCAAAAAATGATTCAGGATTTTTGGCGTCGTTGGTCGAGAGAATATTTGACTCAGTTCTTTCAGCGTTACAAGTGGAAAGATGAGATATCTGAACCCAATGTTGGAGATATGGTCTTAGTAATGGAAGACGATCTTTCTCCAGGAAGATGGTTATATGGCATAATTGTTGAGAAACACTCAGGTTTGGATAAGCTCACTCGGGTAGTTAGTATTAGATGCAAAGGTTCTAGCATAATCAAAAGGCCCTTGTGTAAAGTGCGTACGTTACCGATTACAAATTAGTTTATGGTATTTTTTGTTTTAATTGTTCTTATATATTTTTTTGTGTCAATTCATAACTTAATTTGTTAGCTTTAGTTATTCTGAAAATGAAAAACAAATTGATTTACTTTAAGCAATCAGATATTACTTTTATTACCACGAACCATTTTCTATATTTATATTTATGAAATCGGTAATATAGGTTGTTTTATCATCTAATTCAATTAAAAGGAAATAGTAATTTTAGCAAACCAATTTTTCTATGTAATTAGTGTAAGTTAATAAAAGTTAACGGAAGTGGCCAGTACCCGTTTTTCTTTTTTATTGTTTAGTTTCGTTCAATTGCATTTACTATGATTTTATAAGATGTTTAAGATGGACATTTTGTCCATAGGAGGCGGTATGTTTAAACCACATAGCTTGCCGCGTTTATGCAAGTAGTTTTACACAATCCATCGCTAGATGGCGCTGTGCACTGTTGACCCGCGCTTGTATTTGTTTATTTGTAGCAGATAAGTATCCATGTATCCTCTTTAATAATATATACTTTTGCTTGAATCTTGATAGTAGTTTTATTCCTACTATTTTTCGAGATCATCTTTTTGGGATTTGTACAAGAATGCTACTGCTACATTCTTCCAATATGACATAGGCTACATTTAATTTTGAAAAAAAATTGGGATCCTTGGTAAAATTTGAACAATGTAACCGAAGGTGTAGAAAAATGAGTCTTAAAATGTATTTCGTCGAATGCGCTGCCGAAACTATTAGCGATAATTGTCTACCCCGTGCGAAGCCGGGACGGGCAGCTAGTACTTATTAAATGTAAAGACTAGTCCTGAGGTCTCATAAGCCCGCGCGTAACAATACAATTTCTTTTGTGTCTTGATTTTCTGGGTAACATTAACAAATCTTCAAGACCTTAATTTGAAGTCTACGGACTTGGGAAACTAACTTTTTATCTAGTATACAAAAATGGTTACTCTCGCTATAGGTGAAAGGACAGCTTGCTACAAGCGTAAAGTACCTACATTCTATTTCTCATATTTCTGGTAGTTTTACTTTTTACACAATTTTTAAACTGTGTTGGCAAATTCCCGACAAAGTTAAATTATGTGCATTTTTTCAACCAATTGCAATAGGTAATACATCCTCCTTTGATTAAATAAACACCCCACGTTTCATTATTGGTTTACGAAAGCCCACGTGAATTTCAGATGAGTGCTATTTTCCTTCAACTCATTATTTATCTTGTGTAGAATTCAAAATAAATTACCTCAAGTGCAAATCCAAAGAGTGTTTTCAATTCACAAACTTCACAGTGCACAGATCGCGACGCGAGCGCATCGCTACTAAACTCCTACACATACTAAAACTTGACAATGATCCAGCTATTACATACTTATTGATCGCTCTACTAAGTGTACACGTGGCTATGGTGGTAAGCGATGGCGGATCACCACTACCGCTCAGCTCATAACAACTAATATCTGCTTTAACATGTATAACGAATTGAGATAATCTTGACTTATTTCAAAACGTGTATGAATATAAAATAATAATGAATTAAAAACTATTGTGACAATGATCGACCTTAATATTATTTAGCAAAATAATTGGACAGTACGATTTTAAAGCTACATTTGGCTACTTAGACATATTCCCACTTATTATATTCTTTCTTAAGGTCGAACATATGTAAAGCAAATTACTAGGTACTTACACAAATTAAGTATAGCGGCTTAGCGTCTGCGTTTTTTTTTATTTTGTGGCCGTGACTTCCCGCAGTATCGAATTACAAGTCCAAAGTAAATTTTTAATTGTAATTTCAATAATTAAACCCTTAAAGAACGAGTGATTAATTCTGGCCTTTTTAAAGAAATTATATTAATTGTTTACTAACTTTACCAGTAAAGTCATTATAAACATTCCCAGACAACACATCATTTGTCACTGTCTCAATTTTTTTAGAGATTCCATTTTTCTGCCGTCGGTGGCTCCCATTACAAAACATACTAACTCCGCTTAACTATACCCTCCGCTATCCGCCTGTAACCAGTCCCCAGGCGACGTCTCAACAATAAGAAATTATACACGGTTCAGGAGAGCTGCCCTGCCCTTCCGTCAAGAAGTATCCGCTTCTGCCGGTTTCGCAATGCCCTTGCCTTCAATCGATCAATCCTACTTAAATAGTCTTCTATCAATGTCAAATTTTAAGATGATACCCATCATGTTTTCTATTATAAAATGTCTCGACTTTAGTCAGTCATTTATTGCATTACTTACTATTATTCGAAATCTAGATTTGCTTTGAATTATGGTAACATTTCTGGGCAGCGACACCCAAGATCCGAAAGGTACGCTTAGATGTCCATTCTGTCCACAAATAATAATATAATATGTTCACTACAAAATGATAATGTGGATATGTACGCTACTGAATAGCATAATTTAGTAACTAAACCATGTAAAATTTATTGAGACCTCAATCATCATCATCATCATTTCAGCCACAGGATGTCCACTGCTGAACATAGGCCTCCCCCAGTGACTTCTGTCTTCGGAAGGTTGTTGCCATACTGGCCACGCTTGGCAGGCGGGTTGGCGACCGCAGTTTTTTTATTATTTCGCACGCAGACGCTGCTCCTCGTCTCGTGTTACAGGATTAAGTCGCCTCTTACGACACGCCTCCTGTTGGCGGTGGGGAAGTGTATTCTTTACGGTCGTCCCACACGGCATAAAATAATACAAGAAAACGTTTTGAGTTTGAGTTCAGAAAAAGGGTGGGTTCACAAAACTTTAAGCCCTTCAAGGCTAAAGTGAATGTGACGCGGTAGGTGTATGTACGTTACCTACGATCAATAAGTAGGTATAAGTAGTTTATGTCTTATTGCTCGGTGGAACTGACCGCCACAGACTGCAATGATTTCGTATGCGCCCCACACTTATGTGACTTGAATTGTAAATACAGTTTAATAGTTATGCGGCGTACTAAAGCAGCGCCGTCGTTATGGAATGCATTCGTAAAATAACAAGGCGCGTCATGACGTGCCCAAACATATTTTAAATAAGATAATAATATTGGACAATATTGCTCAGATCCTAAGTTAAGTCGCAATTGTGTTATAGAAATCAGAAGGAACAAGGGTACCACAACACCCAGACCCTAAGGACTAATCAGAGAAGTTGGTTTCTGCCTTGGCCTGATTGGGAATCGAACTCGGGACCCCAGATATGGCGACACCAAGTCCAGCTCGCCTCTCAGCTACGAAGGTCATCAAATATAACACAATATTTCGTGGATAACTGCTTTCCTGTTTTTTAATTTTTCACAAATTCTTAAAATTAACATGACAGGACACCTGCACACGGCGCAAATTTTCATAGGTATCTAAAAAGTAAGTTTATTGAAATATTATTGTATCGAACATAACAATTTTAAGACACATTCCGAATTCACTTAGAACAAGTAAAAATACCAACATTTTTATGCACTTTATCGAGCTGTATTTCTTAGCAATGAATCATTGCCAATACAAAGCTAAATGATATCAATAAATTATTCATCATGGCGTGAAAGTGTCAACAAAACAAGCAAACCGCACAACAGATACGCAATGTGCCTCGCATTTTAAAAATATACATTAACTCCTAGATACCGCGACACGCTCATGCCAATAAATAAACGCGAAATGGCTTTTATACCGGTATGAAATAGAAATAAAACCAGGCGGTATCATTTATGGCCTCGAGACGGCAGTTTTACTCTTAAAGCTCTTTAAAAATACTTTTAAATGTCGTCGGTAACAAACAAAATTTACTAAATTACACATAGTAAGTTCTGGTGCTCCACATATGTCAGTAAAAGTTTATAATAAATTACCACCATAATAATATATAAAAAACATAAAGAAGGATACTGAATTTCACAGAACATTGAAAGAGTACTTGACGCAAAAAAGTTTCTATAGCCTAAATGAGTTTTTGGGCATTATATAAATTTTAATTTACGAATTTTTGTCTCTCATACCTAGTCTTTATTAATTCATTAATGAACCCGATAATTCATTCATGAGTCAACCCGCGACCACGGCTCGTGTAATCGAGCCGAAACGTCGGGACAAAAAACAAATCGTTATAGGTATGTAGTTGCATGAAATCCCGTTAGAGTGTAATGATTATCATTAATGAATTGTTATTCTTATTGTAATTAAATATTTTTTGTAATTGATAACTGAATTCAAATAATTAAAATTGTTATCCCTAACAGGGCTCATTTTGAGGACATGTTAATATTTATTTTTAGACCTTATGTACCAAATGAAAACAATAAATTTATGATTATGATTATTATGAAATACGCTTAGACATGCAATGTGCAAAAGTGTAACAAGTGACTATAGAAAAAATAATTACTGCTTAGCCGTTATTTTCTAAGCTACGTATTAAGTAGGCATTGTAAATGTCGCATAACAGCATTCAAATTACCGACAGTAAAACCTCTAACCTTTAGATCTGAGGAAATAAGGACTAATTTGCTGGACGCTAATTTTACTGTTGACTGCTGATAATCTACAATACATGTTATCTGAAACGATTAGCTTGCGCACACGCAGATGCGTTAAACATCACTAGTACGCCAATTAATGGTCATTTAGTGCCATTATTCATTTTTTATTTGCCGCCCATGGCGGTGGTAGAGATATATCTTGCATTTTTAGGCTTTAGAATGCTGAGCGTTTAAAAATTAATATTAAAAGTCTAACTTTGGTCAAAGCTATTGTTAATAACAAAAAAAAATATTGAGAAAAATGAAATCAATTTACTTTCACTTAATTTTCTGTACCCATAGATTATTTGGCGATAAGATCGCCTCATTCTATACGTATTGTTGTTTTAAACCGTTTTTTTGTGCAGTGAAGTGTAAATTCATCTTACCTACTTTTTTTTTTTTTTTTCACAATCACACCAGTTATCTAGCCCCAAACTAAGCAAAGCTTGTGCTATGGCGACTAGATAACGGATAAACATACTTAAATACGTTTATAAACATCCATAACTTAGGTGCAAATGCTCGTGCTCATCACACTAACATTTATGCTCCTCGCGGGATTCGAACCCGCAACCGCCAGGCATTGTAGTCCGGAGCGCAAACCACTACACCAGACGGTCGTCAACTATACTGTATGAAACATGTCTGTTATTTCATTGCGTACTCAAAAGAATTTGTTTAAATAAGCTAGAGTCTTAGGACACTTACAGGTTAAGGTCACGCTTGTTTGCGAATTGCCAGAACTGTCTCTATGTGGACGATGTAGAGACCAGTTATTTTTCGAGACAGACGACACGTCCATTCAAGGTCACCATATTTAAAAACCATGCAATCATTGCTTGATGAACTTCTTAGCCGAGAGGCGAGGCACGCCAAACTTGGTGTCGCCATCTCTGAGGTTCTGGGTTCAAATCCCGGTCGGGTGAAGGCAGAAAACGTACTTTTCTATATTGTCTCGGGTCTGAGTGTTTTGGACTGTGGTGCCGTCGTTGTTTTTGATTTCACACAAGTGCTTTAACTACTTAATTTAGGATCAGAGCAATTTATGTCATGTTGTCTAACTTATTTAAAAATTGTCTGGTCTCTTAATCTCCATAAAATTGATTAAAGATGTGCTACAAGATTTATAATTTATAACGTCTGGGCTTCATTAAATGCATTAGGTATGAGACTTGGACCAAGAATCCGTTTCAATCTTGCCCACTCCGCGAGCACTTAAACAAGGATGCAGTGCGTGTCGAGTCCACATTACCCACACTTGGCTAATGACTTAGCACTCCAGTTATTTAGCAGCTATCAGCCTGATTGCTAATGGCGTAAAAGTGAGTCTGTTTTAAGATAGACTTGCAACTGCGTAAATTGTATATGCCATGCTGTAATTAAGTAAGTTTTTTTGTATGCGATCTGGGGATTTTCTGTGTGATGCAGTTAATTAGCTTGTTCGGTGCTTTCAATCAATCAAATGTATTTGTAATACATAGTTTTGGTGTTACAATTTATTCGTTTTCGTGATAAACAAAAATGCAATTATATGCATTGCACGCTGTTGCCGTTGTCGGCATACAAATGACACAAATGGTATGTAGATTAAATTGAAATAAACATGATAATGAATTTCTTAACCTATCAAGCTTCAATTACCCACCGGTGGCCGCGAATAATAGATTTTTTATTGCGTCTCTTGACCTTGGCCTGACAGGTTAAGCTTGTTTTTTTTCCCTATTGGATTCTTACCTAATCTACACAAATCTTGTTCGACTCATGTTTCGTATAAGTAATTTAATGACATAGAAATGACGAAAGATAAAGTTGAAATATTACTTACTATTTTATTTTAATTTTATTTATTTAAGATAACAAACAATTGTACAAGTCCAAATTCAAAATGTTTTACAACAATATAACTAATTGCACAATCAGCACTATTACTATATGGCGACCTCCGGAGCCGAGAGGCGAGAACGCCGGACTTTGCGTCGCCATCTCTGAGGTCCCGCCTCAGACGGTTCGATTCCTGGTCGGGTAACGTGGATAACGAACTTTTCCATAATGTCTCGGGTCTGGGTGTTGTGGTACCGTCGTTGTTTCTGATTTCTATAACACAAGTCCTTAAGCTACTTACCATAGGATCAAAGCAATGTATGTGATGTTCTCCAATATTTATTTATTTATTTTACTTTACTAACTCGAGAACTACACTAGTAGGTACTAAACTTATTGTGTTCGCTCTTAAATGAATGAAGCACATAACCCACAAAGTCACGAGCGCACTCTTTACAGTACAATAGAAAATAATTCCAGTAAAAAACATTGCTCTCATTACATCACCACTTAAACAACAATACATAATCGCAGTTATATTTCCAGTGTAATATCACCTATTATTACAAGCCCGTTAAAAATGTGCGTACAAAAACCCGCACGTCACGACGTCATTCTTTATCGACAACGTTAACGAGTTTCCAACGACAGTCGGTTGGTCAGCGCCGTCGAACTATCGATAAAAACAAATGTCCTAGAATATCGTTAAAAAACCAATCGCACAACAATGTGTCGCATTGAAAAAGCTCATTAAAATTCCGGGCGGTGTGATCTGGTATGCGGAAGGTTGATAAAACAACGCAGAGAATGGCGGGACGATGCTGAACTACTTTTGCAGTGGTTGTCAAACTACCGACCGCTAAGAACCGGCGTATATTTTTAAAAGTCCTACAGCGTCTCTTCCTAGCGCTTTGTGGTAAAGTTTTGAAAACAATTCGAAGGATATTCTAAGCTGTAGTTTGAAAACCGTTTGTTAGGTCTGCATACATAGACATTGTTTTTTTGCGGTCACTCCTGCGATATTAACAGGTCCAGTAACGGGTATATTTAGAGCTATTGCCTCTAAATATCTCTAATTTTTAGACAGGGAAAATGAATTCCGGAAAAATTTAGAGGTATGCGATTTTGAACTCTCGATAAAGACTTACGAATGTTTTAGTCACACTCAGTGAGGTCACAAATGATACAATAAGACTAATGTACGAGCTACAAAGTGTCTGCAGAGGTAAATCTTAGGCTGACGAGGGTAAAAGTTGCCAATCATAAATAAAACACCAATAAAAAAACTTTTTATTAAAAAAAGAGTAATTTTACAACCGAAGGCAAAAAATTATTGAAAATAAAAATAACCTTCCAAAATAGATCACAAAAGTATAAGTTTTTGAGTTTCATTTTGAAGCACAAAAATATATGGCTGTTTAGTAAAAGAGTTGTCTGTCCGCCTTTCGCTTCACGGTTTAATACGCTACAAACTCGATATTAATGTTATATGTTGTTATATCGCCCATATAAGAAGCGTGAAAGCATATTCCAGTTATTAGTAGTTTTAAAAAACTTATGTAGTTCGTTAGATATGAAAGAAAGCTCGTTATCATTCCGACCGGCGCGAGCGCAGCATGCGGAAGGTGACAATCGCAGGAATGACCGCAAAAACAATGGCGCTAGGTTATGTATGCAGACCTAACATGTGGTTTCCAAACTGCTGCATAGAATATCCTTCAACTTGTTTTTAATACTTTTACTATATAACAGGAAGACTAGCAAGTTAAGATAAATTTATCGGAACGGCATAAATGTACAAAACCGAGAAGGAATAACACATTGGAAAAGAGATTAAATGGTTAGATGCAAGGTAAGGATGAAGATGATTATATTATTCTAAAGCGGGTAAAGTTTCCTGAAAAGAAATATTGAAAAAATAAGTAGGTACCTACTTTGCGTAAAATAGTATGTTTGATAAGTGCCCTTCCATGAGGGATTCAGGCTCATCGAGGTGACTTAGTAGACGGGGTAACGTCCCTAGCCTTTAGGGGCCGAATGGAGATGGAGGATGTTTTAATAATCAGAATAAAACCTTATTCCGTTCAAAAAGAAGCATAAATAAACTTCAACCGATAACAGATTTTAATGTATTTCAGTCTGAATTCTGAATAATACAGTCACAGTTTGAGAAGCGCCGTCAAAAATGATTAGTAAGCAAGTTGTGTGCGCCCATACCGCGATCTTATTACGTAACCCTGATAAGGAACTCTCCCTCGCGGGCGCGACGGGAAGCCAGATTACGAGTAGACGCTTGACTTGAGCACTGTAACGATAGACACGTCTTATCTACAATCATTAACGCCGATAGAAACGCTTGAATACTTGATGCAAGACACGCGTTGGTCGACTTGTGATTGTGAACGAACGCGAACAAGTACAGGGGGGTTACCTTGAGCTTAAAACTATAATTAACTAGCAGCTATCGCTCAGATTCGTGTGCATAGTACGAATCTGAGCGATTCAGTTAGCTGCACAGAAACTGAACTGCCTGGAATTTGAGTGAATAGTTTAAAGCTCATGGTAACCCTCATGCCGTCTTTACCATAAGTGCACACGGGGCCCGTGCCTATGAGGATGGGGCCCCGAAGAACAGACAATTTCTCACACATTCTATCCTTAAAAATAAATTTTTGGGCACATTACACTTTTTTCACAAAATATTGTTGTGTGCCCGGGGGCCCCACTATAACTTAAGACGGCCCTGTGTAACCCCCTAGAACTTAATGGATTAAGACATAGAATGATGTTTAATACCGTGTTGTTAGATTGAGGGGTTTAAATTCGCTAATCTTCAGATGTAAGGACTTGTAGCTCACTAGTTATTGCGGTCATATAAAGTGAAATCGTTCTTTATGTTATGAAACTAGCATTACGATCATAGAAGCAAAGGTACTACATAACTAAAAATCTTTAACCTTAAAAACATGTTGTTATAAAACGCACGTTAAGAATGGTTTTCTCACACTTCATCCATCCATCAGCCGAAAGACGTCCACTGCTGGACATAGGCCTCCCCCAAGGATTTCCACGAAGATCGGTCATGTGAAACCCGCATCCAGCGGCTTCCCGCGACCTTCACCAGATCGTCGGTATTACTATTATTATTCTCACACTTATTTTATTAATATTCTTAAACTACTATACTAGATCAGCTCCGACTTCGCATGGATATCATAAATAAATAAATATAAATATTGGACAACATCACATACATTGCTGTAATCCTAAGGTAAGTAACAAAAGCACTTGTGTTATAGAAATCAGAAACAACGACGGTACCACAACACCCAGACCAGAGCCAATATAGAAAAGTTCGTTTTCTACATTGACCTGACCGGGGATCGAACCCGGAACCTCAGAGATGGCGACGCCATTTAAAGTCCGGCGTGCTCGCCTCTCGGCTACGGAGGTTGTCGAATTAGCAGAAAAGCTTCAGTTTCTACTGTTTACATTTTAGATACATAAAATCATTCGATTTGAAGCAGTTTATCTAGTAGGTTCAGAGGTCTGCCTACTTATTTGAAGACAGACAAACGCAATCATACTTTAATTTAGAAGAAGTGATTCCAAGTACTATTCATTGTCATTAAGTTCGTAGTAAAGGAATAGAAACGCTCCGTCTCGTATTACAATCCGGTCTAAGGGTTCAGTATGTAATTAAACAGACAGTGTCGGGTGTCTGACGCGTGTAAACGAACCCAATACAAATAGTCGCGGATTAGAAGCCATTTTGTTGACCGCTTGTAAGCTGGGGACACGCGATCAAGCGCTGGTTAAGCCTTTGTCGAGCTAGTACCTCTAGATTAACGATTGATAAAGTGTGACTAATGCGTTTGTTAAGGCTTACCTAGCTCCTTTTTTGAGTTTAAAAAACTTTGAACCATCTACCAAATTAAGCAAAGCTTGTGTACAAAGGTAAAGTGACTTATTAACACCATCATCATCATTTCAGCCATAGGACGTCGACTGCTAAACATGGGCCTCACAAAATAACTTTTAAATTTGCCGCTTAACCTACTTTTAAACATTCACTAACAACTATACTCAAGCACAAAGGCTGGTGCTCATTCCACAAGCACTTGCCCCCTGCAAGACTCGAACCCGCAACCGCGCAACTTCATAGTCCGTGTTATGTGAGTCTTGTTTGACGACGACACTGGACATTGACAAGTGTCCCGTTAAACTAAACCAAAACAAAATTAATATCGACTAAACACTGAAAATTGATATTTATGAGCTGAAACGCAGATAAAGTTTATACCTTACATCGTTACGGACAGACAGACGACAGCCTGATTCAGCGGGGCCTCGTAAATCACGCGACAGATGTGGGCGAATGTAGGTAACGGCGATGGAAGAGGAAGGGAGGTGGTAGGGCTGTCACTTGTCAGTCTTTCGAAAAAATATTTACAAATAAATATGTGCTATACTCCATCGGCTGTCAGTTTTACGTGCTATGTGCCCCTGCCCACATAAGCAAGCTGATGCAGTCCACTTTAGCTTGCTAATCCGTCGGCGGGCAACAAGGTTCTGGAATGGAGGCCACGTGCCGGCAAGCGCAGAGTGGGACGTCCACCTACAAGGTGGACCTGAAAAGCCGCTGGATGCAGGTCGCTGCCAACCGGCCGATCTGGAAGTCACTGGGAGAGCTCTATGTTCAGCAGTGAACGTCCTGTGGCTGAAATGATGATGATGATGTGCCATACAACAGATAAATTGTCACAAATATACTTCTTACTTGTAACTTGAGGGTTCTGTTCCACGATCGCTTGTACCACGACAATATCTGATGATATCAGGCTGACAAAGGTGACTGAGTTTGTTCGCCGTTTCTTCTCATCACCAGCCGATATGTATTCCCGAAGCGGTGGTAGGACTAAGCTATATTTTTGGAATACGTTTAAGTGCCCCGAAGAGGACCTGTCTGAATGACTTTGACTTTATCCTGTTGTAATATTGTTAAGGATTTTACCCACATGTTGGTTTGGTTAATCTTTTTTGCTCTCAGTCAAAAATTCAGAGAGTTTTAAATATTTCAAAATTGACGACGACCGTCTGGTTGAACTCCATAGACAAAGCCTGACGTCTGCGGGTCCGAATCCTGTAAGGAGCCAATATTTGTGAGATGAGCACGAGCATTTGTACCTAATTCTTAGAATTAAGTATTTAATAAAACGTATTTTAGTATGATTATCCGTTACCTTGTCAACATAGTACAAGCTTTGCTTAGTTTGGGGGTAGATATGTGGTGTGGTGTTGACACCACCAATCAATTCACATATACTTTTTATGAGCTGTCAAAACGCACCTCTTGCTTATAATTTGTATGGCGATATCGAACTATGACGTCACTGTTTACCCAACCTAACTTCCTTACTTTTTCTTGATTTTGAAGCAATCAAAGATCAGTTTATCTTATAAATGATAATGTAGCATGTAGCGCTAAAAAGGACTTAAAATTACTAGTAGTTTTAATAAATCTTGCCTTACAATTTTTAATGAATGGTCTCAACATCCCAATTTATTATTATTTATGATCTATAAAAAACAAAATGGCATCACCACTATCGCGACCTCCTTCCTCACTATCCCAGTGGGCAGCCCTAGCGCGCACGGCCGGTTGCGCTTGCGCCGGAAGTGACGCGCTATTGTTTTACGCGCCACATAAACATGCAGTCGAATTGGGCAACGCGAATTTAAGCCATCAAGGTAGGTATGATGAAATCTGTGGGTAACCACCCGTTTACTATTGAAGTTTTTACAAGCATTAGAAACTCTTTAAAAGATGTTAAGTGCGATTGGTTGGTTTTTATTTTAGTCTTTAAACAAACTATTTCTAGTTCCTGTTGGGGAAATCAGACTATCTTAGATAATATGTTTACAATTTACTTACAAAATTTCGTCACCAACGCTGACCAAGCGATACCCTTTTCAGGCCCTCTGATAGCAAATTTTTGACCGACAAACCACAGACACAATATAATTTAAAATTACGGTAGCTTGATTTACCGATTGTCAATTTGTTATCGAACGGTTCTGCATCGGGGGTCTATATGTACATCGATACCGAAATTGGTTTTTAGTGACAAAAATAATCGAATTATATTAAAATAACGATGGTGAGTATTTTTATATTTATAAAGGAAACATGTAGCAATACAATAGGTATTACTAGCTAAATTAAAATAATTATACAAAGCATTTAAAGTTTCCAATGCTAGTTTTTACATAAATCTTAAAGAAAAATGCGAGAAAAAAAATTAATAACCAATAATAACCTAATAAATATTACAATTTAAAACAAAACATGCTTAAGAGACGGCAGAACTTCGCGATAAGCTCATGAAAAATGACTATGTGACTGTAGGCTGCATTATGCAGGCTGAATTTTTAATTACCCGAGAAAATTAACTAACATACTCAGATATCGATATACATCGAATTTGGCGAATAAAAAAAACGGAACGGCGTACGGAAGGAATAACTATGAATGAAAAAAATTCATTCATAGTTATTCCTTCCGTACGCCAATATTACGCGACCAAATTAGGTGGATTTTGGTTCCGTTAATGTTGGAATGATAATGATAACTATTTGAATTAGCAGGACTTTTATGATGCATATTTTTTAAGGAATGTTAGGGATCTTTTAAATAATTTTCTCATAAAAAAATTCTGAGTATGTTAGTTAATTTTCTCGGGTAATTAGAAATTCACGGTGTATTTATTTGTGGCTCTTATAATATAACAATTTTTCCGATATTTGGACCTAGAAACGGGAGGATTTTATAAATATTTATAAAGCAAGTATACATTTTTAAGATAGCATCTACGAGATTCCGAGTCACGTTGGCCATCAATCATCAATACAAGTGTTTAACTGTAGGCCTAATACGAAAGCGCATCGTTCGTTCGGTCGTATTATCCGATCAAATTAAAACATCCATTCCCCCGTATCAAAGGTTTGACAATTTATGAACAATAGAAAACGCTCGAGATTTTAACACGGCTAGATTGAGTTGGTCATATTTTATCAAAGTTTTGACATATGAGACTGGCCATTTTAATTTGTTAGGTTTATACGACCGAACAAAAGATACACTTTTGTGCTAGGCTCCCTGAGTGCCACCGTTGGCCATACCGAGCATAGTTTATGGTATTTCTTGTCAGAATAGCTTTTATGAACTACCTTATGAGATGTTGGTGATAAATAGTAATTAAATATGCTTGTTAACTTGTCATAATGTTTGTTTATGAAATAAAATGAAATTGAAATGAAATTAAATGAAATTCTTTATTCTTTATTCTGTGCCCTCTTCCGGGCACTTATACACGTCCCAGTTTTATATTAACTAATATTGTTTATTAGATCTCGAAAATCACAGATAAGTTGGAACTAGGAAGATAGAATCACATTTAGCAGTTTAACTAACTGTAATTATAATCACAAGTTAACTTCTTGTGGTTATTACCTAAAGGCAATCAAACGAGGTCAAATATTACGCTATCATCAATACGTAATTTTTGCCCTATTTCTGCTTCTCTCTATTTTTTTTATTTCTTCTACGAGTACGATTTAAGTAGTTTAATAATAAATAAATAAATCGTCGCAAAGCTTATATTATGGCGATTAGGATAACGGATAAACATACTTAAATACGTTTATGGACATCCATGACTTAGGTAAAAATGCTCTTGTTCATCACACTAACATTTGCCCCTTGCAGGATTCGAACCCGCAACAGCCAGGCATTGTAGTCCGTAGCGCGACCACTACACCAGACGGTCGTAAGATTAAGTTGTTTTAATCTTATGTACTATTTTTTCATTGCTAAAGAGAAAGATACTAAAATGAACATAGACAAAATAGCCAGCTAGGTATAACCGTTGTAAACGATAAATATTTCTAAATGTAAATAAAATAAATAGTTAAGAAGTCATACACACGTTCACTCACCGCTCAATGAATGGCGCATTCAGCCGACATGCCGAAAGAGGTATTTGCTTTTCAATTACCTCGGCTATTGTGCCTTGACGCTTCCGTTCAAAAAGGTCTTTAGAATGCTTACAACTCTTTGTGTACAGTCAAAATAAAACATCTGTTTTATTATTCAAAGCGTTTAAAATCGTTGTTGACAAAGTAATTTTAGACGATTTTATTTGGTTCTTTATTTTTTATATATTTATAATGTCAATGTCCATATAAAATCAAATTTTCTCCATTTGCGTAAAATTCAAAATTAAAGATAAATAAATCAAAAAGACAAAAATAAACACATTGTATATCATATGTATTTAATTAGATTAATATTTAATAGGGATGTTGACCCCATTCATAAATAATTCTAAGGCATCATTTATTAAAACAGACACTTTATTTTAGGCCTAATAACTCAGTACAATTTCATTTAAGAGGCAAACTGATTTTTGATTGCTTTAAAATCGTAAAAAAGTAAGGCAGTTGAGTTTATCGGATAGTGACGTCATAATCCGATATCGCCATACAAATTATTAGGAAGATATCTGTTTTGACAGCTCAAAAAAGTATGTCAATTGATTGGTGGTGGGCCTATTTATACGACGTGTAAAATTTTGGCTAATTCAGTTTGTCTGTCTAAAACGTGATAAGATAACAAACATACATCATTTCTCATTATATAATTTTAGTAAGTTATCATTATTATCTACAAATAAGTATGTCGTTCGTTAAATTGAGTTTCTTAAACGAGAGAGAGAGAGAAAGCAGCGGGATAAACATATTTGCATAGAAAGTATGATTGAATACCTACACTCACATGTCATAAATTTATGGCCATTGTCAAAGTTCGCGATAAAAATACACCAGAGTAATATCTAGCCAACCGCCGTCTATATAGAAAACGAAGTTTTCTTTATTGTCTCGGGTCTAAGTGTTGTGGTACTGTCTTTGTTTCTGAATTATACAGGGTGTAAAAAAAAGCTTAACGAAGCCTTAAACCACGAATTCTATACATAAAACCAAGTAGAATGCAAAAAAAATAATTGCTGGGAAATGACTTTTATTTTTGGGTATCAAAAAAAATAACTTATTTCTAACCCGCAATGTATAGTGTAGTAAGCGGTCGGCGGGCGAGCGGGTGGCGGGAGAGCATTGCGCCCGGTTTGGAAGACAGCGTAGTTGTGTGCGTGCGCACGATTCATTGCCGGCTGTGCCCTTTAAAGGCCTTTTATGAAAGAAGTACTGAAAATTTTTATCATGTTTCTTTGTAAAAAAGTTTAGTATTATCAAATAGAAGTCAATTTTGTAAAAATCTTTGAAAAAAAATTGTAACTTTGACTGTCAATAACTCGGTAACCCGTCATTTCCCAGGTATAGTGTAAAATAAAAAAATGATCGTTATAATACGTAGAATATGTGGTATTCGGCTTCGTTAAGCCTTTTTTTACACCCGATATAACACAAGTGCTTTGTGTTATCTTATAAAAAAGTGAAGTCTCTTCATTACGCTTAAGCTGTGATATTATTTAGCTATGGTTCTAAAGCTTAAAAAAAACTTAGTTAAAAACTCAGATTACTCTGTTCTATAGCGCGTTGAAATCTTTTCCAGAGCGATTACCTACTTAAATCAACATTAATCATAATTACATAATTATCGATTATTTTAAGACACTAATATCTTTCTCAATATACATGCATACATATTGGACATCACATACATTGCTCTGATCCTAAGGTAGTAAGTTGTAAGGTAGTAAGCTAAAGCACTTGTGTTACAGAAATCAGAAACAACGACGGTACCACTACATCCAGGCCCGAGCCAATATAGAAAAGTTCGTTTTCTACATTGACCCGACCGGGGATTGAACCCGGAACCACAGAGATGGCGGCGCCATTAAAAGTCCGGCGTGCTCGCCTCTCGGCTACGGAGGTCGTCAAGATGTCACTAATAATTATGAAATAGTTACCTAATACTCTCTGTTTGCTATGCCCTTACAGGGCGTCACATATACATATACCTCTATATTTATTCAACACCGCATAATTGTAATGTGACACGCAATAAATATTTGAATTTGAATCAAGTATTTTTAAACATAAATTTATTTGCATATTGTTAAACACAAGTTTTAGTATGTTAATAAAGACCTCCCGCGAAGTCAGGATTATCAAAATTACAATATGGAAGCATTTCATTTAGTGTATTAATGAAAAACCACCTCACATTAACGAACATTTCATCTGACTTTATTTTATATAAAAACCACTCATTTATATTTTATAGTGTAAAAATAAAGCGGCTGTAAAGAGTTTTATTAAAGTGTAATTAGTACTAATGATCCGACAAGAACTATTATGATAAAAACAAAACAATTACCTGTGTTATAAATAGAAGTTTTATATAACAGCGGTTTCGACGTATATTATTAGTGGATTCGATTCTCAGAATATTTTATATTATTATGAGGATGCACAGACGTAGATGAATCCTAAAGTATGTACATGATAATATATTACTATTAATTAATCATCTTTTAGTTTGTTAGTCGAGAAAACAGTAAAATACTTAACATTTTTTTTACAATATGTTAATTTCTTGTCCAATGGAATTAATATTTGATGTTTCATTTCTTATAAATTAATTATTTTATAATTTGTCGAATTAAAAGAACAAATAAATCTTACACATTCACAGTTTATTTCTTGTCTATGAAATTAATGACGGTGTTTCATTTCTCTTTAGCCGCAGTTGCAGGAATGTACTGTAAGTACAGTCAACAGCACGTCGACCTACCCAAAGAGTCAAAAATCCTCCAATAGATTTTCAACTTTAAGCTTGATATATAGAGATCATTTTCAAATGAGGAAATTTGACATTTTGTGGTAGGTCGACGAGCTGTTGTCGGTCCATAAACTATTGCGAGAGGCTAGTTTTACCTTCACATGTGTTTTATTAATATCCCAACTCGCATAAGTCGTGTCGATAAAAGTATATAACGTTTATTGCCGTGTGTTACGTTCTCAACGGTTCTTTATGGACCTATCTATAAAGTTATAGCATTGTGAGTTATGGTGGGCTCACTCCGTCTTCCGTCTCCAAGAAGATCTTACAACGGTTGACATTTTCAGAATCAGAATCAGAAATGTTTATTTGCTTTAAACATTGTAAATACAAGATATTTAACAATTATTATGTCCGCATGCAAATATACAAAAGTTAATATCAAATGTACATACAAGAAAATTACAACAATATTAAAGTTAGTATTACAATGTCAAAAGGTTTATTAAAATAAAATCAATAACATGTCAAAAACTAGCCTAGCTGATACAATAATTTATTATTTGTCATAAAAAAATTCTTGCATTGCGTAATAACATTTATTCAGAAGCCAGGCGTGCGACTGTTTTTTAAACATGATACCTACTTGTCAGAACCCGATATTTTTGGAAATGAAATGAAATTCTTTATTCGGTATATAGACCAGAGGGTCTATATAAGGTCCGATTTTATTAGTGTACATCCTGTAAACCTGTTTCTATATAGGTGAAAAGCAATCGTAAAAACCAATTTTCAAATGTGTACCATAAAAACTAAAAAAGTTAAAAATAGAAATCAAAATCAACAACATTGACTTCATATTGCATAAACTCGTCCTATCTTGCTTTGGTATGTTTAACCATCTGATTATCCGTCTTATTCCTTTCCCTCGTACAGAGCGAGAAAGAGTTGAAGATAGGACGAGTTTATGCAATATGAAGTCTATGTTGTTATTTTGTAATTTATTTTTAACTTTTTTAGTTTTTATGAAAGTCATTTGAAAAATGGTTTTTACAATTGCTTTTCAGCTATATAGTCATAGGTTAGCAGGATGTACAATAATAAAATCAGACCTTATATATGTGAGGGAGGGCCCGGAAGAGTCCGGGCACTTATACACGTCCCAAAATGTTCTTAAACAGTGTCCAAAATAACATTTTCTTGCACTCAGGGCTTGTTAACGATACCAAATTCACGCTATAATTATCGTTACATAACGATATTTTCATTAAGTTACAGTTTTAACGGTAACACGGGTAACGGTAGTTTAGTATCGAATCCACTATAATAATGTTAACCAATTAACGTTAAAAGTATCGATATTTTTTTCGTTACCTTAAGCGTTGTTGTCAAACCGCCGCGGTGGCGCGTGCCTGGCCTGATAACGCGCGCCGGCCGGCCGGCGGAATGGCAACATCGCCAGCCAGTAGATAGATGCAAACAAACGTAGGCTTTCAGATTGGCCGGTCTGTGGCCTCCATTCTAGAACTTTTCAGCTCGCTGTGCAACCTTGAGCTTTTTTTATAAGGCCCATAGTGAGAGGCTCGGTTTCTGTTTCGTATGTCATTACTGGTAACACACACTGGATGTAGGTTTTCGTTTTTAGGCACTGGGGTATTTTGGATGAGTAGATGTTGTTTAGTTTAGCCCAGCTTAGTTGGATTTGTCCTCAAAATTGGACCTTTTATATATATAAAAGGCAAAGCTGACTGACTGATGGATCAACGCACAGCCCAAACCGCTGGGTCTAGAGATTCCAAATTTGGCTCGTGGGTTCCAAGGTGTAGGGGTACACTAAGCAAGGATTTTTTTAAAATTCGTCCCCGAAGGGGGTGAAAGGGGGGCCCAAAATTTGTATGAAACTTTTTATTCCTTGGACATATTTGCATGAAATTTAGTATGAATTCAGTACGACAAAAATAATGCTACCTATTTTAGGGATTTCCAAAATTCAACCCCTAAGAGGGTTAAATAGGGGAGGAAAGTTTTATACTAACGTACAAGCCGAACTCTTAGGGCTAGAAACTTATAATTGCGCACACGTATTCTTCTTTTGACGTGAGCATCCACTAAAAAAGATTTTTTAAAAATTCAACCCCAAAGACTGTAAAATAGGGAATGAAAATTTTAAACAATCGCACTGTTTAAACCCTTTAGGCTAGAAACTTTTAATTTCGCACACGTGTTCCTCATATGACGCAAGCACCCACTAAGGAATGATTTTTCAAAATTCACCCCCTAAGGGGGTGTAATGGGGGTCCAAAGTTTTTATGAAACTTTTTATTTCTTGGACATTATTTGCATGAAATTTCGTATGAATTATGTACAGTACAAATAAAGATTTAAATATTTAGATTTTTTTAGAATACACACACACACACAGGCCACTTCCTCAGGCCTAAAAACTTACAATTTCGCGCACGTATTCCTCTTATGACATAGGCATTAATTAAGGAGGGATTTTTCAAAATTCCACTCCCGAGGGGTTAGCCCCCTCAGGAGTTTAATTTATAAATAGAATTGAATTTATAAATAGGAAGGATTTTTCAAAATTCAACCCGTAAGAGGGTAAAATAGGGGATGAAAGATTTAAATAATCAAAATTCATCCCCTATAGGGGTAAACCAGGCCCCAAAGGTTGTATCAAACTTTTTATTCCTTGGATATATTTGCATGAAATTTCGTATAAATTAATAACGGCAGAAATAATGAGATGAATTTCAGGGTTTTCCAAAATTCAACCCATAAAAGGGTAAAATAGGGGATGAAACTTTAATATTACCGCACAAGCCAAACCCTTAAGGCTAGAAACTTTAAATTACGTACACGAATTCCCCTTATGACGTAGGCATCCACTAAGGAAGGATTTTTTAATTTATAGGGGATGTAAGTTTTTAGAGAACTTAACGTTTATATAGCTTATTTACAATATTTTATAAAAATGCAATTTTTTGTGTTTTTCTTAATTTAAACCTCGAGCGTTTAAAGTGTATTATTTAAAGTGGGTATCGTGCAAATATGTTTATATGCACAATGCACTTAGTTACTTGTGACGTGGGAAAGAAAATGCAAAAAAATTTAAGTGTCTACTTACTAGACACTTAGGTATAAAATTAATTAAAGCCAATCATATCGATAAACCATCCTTTTATTTGTAAGTATTTTTTTGTTATTCATAAGATTACAACAAGATAAAAATACCATATGTATAGTTTGTTTCAGCCAGAAAATACATTTTAATTATTACGAGGCAAATCCGTTCGTTTTAATGTTAGGATCTTTAAATTTTGTGTTCACGCTTTTGATGAAAACACCCTTTATGGGGTGAAAAGGGGGATGAAGTTTTGTATGGAAAGTCCTTTGTTTTCAAAGTTAACATCACTAAAATTATTATTTAGGCTTACGGTTAGGAACTCACTCAAAGTATATAGGTGTTGTTGAAATTAAAACCCTTAAAAGGGGTGAAAAGCGGTTAATTGTTTTTTATTTGATGTTCATTATTTTCTAAGTATAGGTTAAACAATGATATTAGAAGTATTTGCGATTCATTAGTTTATTTTTAAATCTAGATTAGCGCGGGCGAAGCCGCGGGCAACTGCTAGTTGTAAGGATACAGCTATGAAATGGTACTGGGTAGGGCGCCACATAGGCATGTTAACTTTGATTTGTCTGAAGGTCTACCTGTTGGGAATGTCTATGACAGCATCGAGCATTGTGCTGAGGTCTTTCAGCGAGCACTGCCCAAGTCTCGATCGAATAGAATGCCTTCTCATATTTTACAAACGCCGAGTATAGTGGCAAGTTATATCGATCTTCTGTATAACTTGTGGTAGCGCCTTGTTGTTCCTAAGCTGTAAGAGCCCTTGTTAACACTTTGGAGCCTTAGTTCCGCTCTATCGCCTCTTTAATACTGTTCGTATTAAAGTTGCGGATATCCTGTCGCACGGACTTCCATATTCGTCTGTTGAATTGCCGATATGCCTTATCGTCAACGGAGGTCTGCAGTGCCATTAAAAAGTTGTTCTGCCATGAGATTCTTTAATAGGTAAATACGAGGACTCGTAAAAAATTCTCGTTTCTAGGTGTGCTTGTTTACGCTCCCAGTAAATAAGATAGCTAGGCTGTCTGGTACCTCGTCTGCCCCATACACTGCGGGAAATACGTTTTGACGATAAATGGCAGCATTATCTCATAACTTTAAACCGTTAAGGAGTTCTGAGACTTTCATCATCAACTCAGCAGTATGATGTGATGACTTCCAAACGCAAACATCAGAATAAATTGTTTTAAAATAACAAACACTCTTCATTAGGTGACTAAATTTAATGAGTATTCTCCTTGATTTCCCTGTGATTCCATCATCAGATCCTTACTTGCTGAAAATGAGACCACCTCAGAAGTATACTCTGAGAGAGTAGCAAAAGAAATTTGAAATAGGTTCATAATTTCAATTCAAAATTAAACATAATTTCGCCATTAAGTCAAACTACAAACATTCTTTAGGATCAACAAAGACACAATTGTGTCAATTCTGTCAATGATGCGCCAATAATAAATGAAATGATTGTCATAACTAACTTTCTTGCGTCGTTGTAGGCTCCAACACGTCCAAACACCTCGGGGCACCCCCGCGCAACTGTCAAATCTGCTGATTTTTTTACTACGGGATCGCTCTCAAAATGGCCGATTGACAAACGACATTAGTGCCCTCTATCAAAGACTATTGAAACAATAGCTCTGATAATTTTACCCGTGCATACTGCACGTATTGAGAAAGTTTGGTATCAAAATGTCATTATTGAGATTTTTGCAATTGTGATGTTGTTGTTTTGGATGAGCGATATTATAATTATTCACAGTCAAAAGACACGTTCATGGTCATACACGATCATGATGCACGACCGTGGAGAGGCTTGCCAGACGTCAAAAATAATTATTTTTGCGGAGAAATAAAAAAGTATGCCATCCGTTAAGCCTACACACGGTAGTCTTGCATCGTGCATGACCGTGGTCGTGCATCGTGCATGGAAGGATGATGCGTAGACCACTTTACGGTATATTAAGTTCCTTCAAGAATATTGCGTAGGCACTTAAGACTTTCAGTATCTATAAAAATAAACAAAAACATGTTATACTTACCATTTTATTTCACTAAGTTTTTGCTTAGGAATTATGCACAGTGCGGGCATTCGTGCGTTAAGTTTAATCAGTCGAATAGCCACCACCACATCACTAACTGACTTAAATCTGCGCGCAATGCGCGCATCGAAAATAACGAATGAAAGAGATAGATAGAAAGTAACGATTCTTTTAACGATACTTGTAGTATGCATTTGGTATCGTTAACAAGCCTAGACCATGGTAACATTATCACTTACCGATAAAATAATCGATAACGTTATGTCAGTTTAACGGTAAAAGGCCATCCAAGGTATCGTTACCAAGCTTATCGTTACCTTTGCCATTAACGCTACCTTCGTCCGGCGAAGGTAACGATACCTGAATTTTAACGGTATTCAAAGCCCTGCTTGCACTACGCATTGCAATATATTTTCTAGAAAAAATCGTAGCTTACAGTAGAGTATATTTTTTAGAGGTAAGTGTAATTGATGAAAAACTGTTAAACGTAAAATGGGCCGCTTAATCTACTGCATTTTAGTGGTAATGCCCCGGATCAGAACAACATATACGAAGAATTTATGGCATTACTTATAAAAGATCTTGCAAAATATATAGCCAATATTTTAGTGGAATAAAGCAGTATTTCCCACGCACAAAAGGAGTAAAAAGTATTATTTATTGATAATTTAATGTGGGAAGACCTCCTATGGTGGACAGATGGGACCCGCAAGATGCAAGCGCGCTCTCGTAACTGGTTGCATTCATTAAGATGACACTTAGAACTAACTCATAGAAATATATTTTTAGTATGATCATGATTAAATTATGTCGTGTTAAAATAGCCTTACTTCTACAAAGTTTATCGCGTTAGTTAAATATACACGGTGTTACTTTGCATCCTTGCCATAATTACAGAGGTAACTATATCACTGACAATGATAACAAATCATTAAAAAAAGAAAGACCTATTTTTTTTTTAAATTTTGGGTATTTTATTTTATCGACAATCTATTAAACACAACACTTATTATCGAAACGCAGGCACATCACTGTTCTTATTCATCGGCACAAAAGACTTTGTAGTATTACTTGATTAGTGATCGCGTACCGTTCGCGACAAAATCGGTTTATTCCTATGTGTACCTACTGCAAGACCAAATTTACTAAAAACTTAGTGTGCTTTATTTATGGGAGTCTCTAGTTTATCTAAACAATAGGTATTGTTCCCTACTTTTATCTCTGTGAATATGGCAAGGATGCAAAGTAACACCGTGTATATTCAGGGATTAACATTTGAAGAAACCTTGATTTCGGGTGAAAGTGAATGCTATTACTCAGAAAAACTTAAACTCCATAAAGAATATAGAGTTCTTTAGTTAGATTATACAAGTGAAATTGTTTGTTGTAAACTTTGAAAACTAAGTGTGTTGACTTAAATCTTTAGACGTACTCTGACTAATAAACTGTGGTCTTGAACTACTTTTAATGATGGACATCAATATTGGGGTCTTTGTATATTAAGCAATTCCACAGGAGCTGAAAGTCTGAAGGAGGAATCTTTGAACGTGTCAGTCAGTGAGACGGCTATTGTAAAAATTCCCTAACATTGGAGAAATTGCGTAAAACCTGCGCAAGACACCTAAAATTATAATTAACTCGTGGTATTTAAAGCAAGTATACTATAATTACTACACCTATAATTTTTATTGACAATTTGCTCATACCAATTAAGAACGCATGACGAAATAATTGAAACTAAACTAAACCCTGAAACAGAGAACATTCTGTTAATAAGCGACAATTTGTTTTATGTACCTACTAGCTGTTACCCGCGACTTCGCTCGCGTGATCTTTAGTTAATTCAATGTATCTCACAGGATCATTTATCGGAGATAAAAAGTATCCTATATCTTATTTCAGATCATATTCTATATGTATGCAAAATTTCATCAAAATCCGTTCAGTAGTTTTTGCGTGAAAGAGTAACAAACATCCATCTATACTTACAAACTTTCTCATTTATAATATTAGTAGGATATTCGAGGATTGCTTAAGTCCACGCACTATTTCTGCGGAATAGATTACCGATATATTTCGAGTAACCAGTATCAGCATTATACAGAATGTCCCTGAAAGTAAAGATTAAATCAAACAGGTCCATAGAGGAGGTAATTCTCGAGCTTTTTGGCTCTATAAATGTAGGTTTATTTTCAACAAAAAAAATTGTTTGATTTTCCATTTTTTCGTAACATCACATGGAGCTTATACAAACATGCCTTAGATACAACCAACCATTTCATACGATTTGACCAGCCTAAAGTCCTTGCAAGAGAACGACGATTTGTTCCTCGCATGTTACGGGAGGCAATTGAAATTAGAAGACACCCGAATTTTAACAGAGAAGATGGTTGAAAATACCACCAGCATGGGATCCTGTTTTAACGAAATCCCATGCTAGGCCCCGCACTGCAAGACCTCTAGATACAGTTAGCTCTTTTTGCGTAGATAGGAACACAAATTAATATTAACTGAGTGACGGTACTTAGTCTACCTGTGACCACGAACGCTGTAAAGTGTTCAAAAAGTCAGGTTAAATAAAATAAGGTTAATAAATCGCGAAATAATCCGTAGAAGTAGTTTCATTTAAAAGCTTATACATAATTTATTATATAATATATTATACTTATAATTAATTTTTTGTCAAGAACGTTGTAGAAGGGTTTCCCATTCTTTAGAAAGAAAATTAAAATGAGTTTTTTCGCTAAACTACTAACTAGACGCTTAGTTTAGCCATTCAGTGAGGAAACGCTGCCAGTATACTTGCTCCCTTGCCTCACGAACACGGTTGCGTTTTTGAGTAGATTTTTAGGTTTAGGATAAGTTAGTTTAATTTAAAGTATTATTTAATCGTAGTGTATTGTTTTATCGAACATTGTGAACAAGTTTAGATAGACAAGTTTAAGAATAAAATAAAAATACATTTTTAATCCGTCAAAAAAAACCTGAATGTAGAGCCAAAAAGTTCGGAATTCACCCAACGGACTTATTTCCAAGGAGACCGTGTATAACTAAGATCTGTCAAAAGCGAAATAAATCCCTGTAACGATGACGAGCGCGGGGCTCGGCGAATTTATGACATGAATATGGATATGAAACTGGCTGGCTTCGGAGTGAGAGCGACACGTGCCACTTTGTACTGACGTTCGTTACTATTTGAAATCGAGCAGACTGATACATTCGAATATTTATTTACGACGGCATCAGACGACGTTCTTGGCTAGTAATTTGCGCTTCGATCATAGCAAGGTGGTTATAGTAAAAAAACCGGCCAAGTGCGAGTCGGACTCGCGCACCATTATTTATAAAACGTACAAAAAAAACACGTTTGTTGTATGGGAGCCCTCTTAAATATGAATTTTATTCTGGTTTTTAGTATTTGCTGTTATAGCGGCAACAGAAATATATCACTTGTAAAAATTTCAACTGTCTAACTATCACGGTTCATGAGATACAGCCTGGTGACAGACGGACAGACGAACAGACAGACGGACAGCGGAGCCTCAGTAATAGGGTCCTGTTTTACCCTTTGGGCACGGAACCCTAAAAGGGCAAATATTTATTGGCTGTAAGTTTAGTTTTTAAGTTCATCTAAATACAATTTCTGTGATAAGCACGACCATCTTTGTCTAAGTATTAAATGTTTTAATTGTGTTAAGTGCGTATGTAAATTGGTGTGAGTGATTTGAATGAGGTTATTCATAAAATCATAGAAAAGGTGGATTTTAAATATCTAGTCAAACTGTCTGTTCCTATCTGCTTAAGATGTTGAAATCCGTTTATTTATTTATTTAGTTTATTTTGCATAATGAATAGAAGTGAGATAGTAGCTACAGATTAATATTTATAGAAGTCGTTATTGGCTATCAGTTTTGTATAAATAAGTGATTTGTTCTTGTTATAATAGGATTTAATATTTATATTAAAATATTGCAATATTTTAGATTTAAGAAAATTCGGATGACTCTAATCTCAAATTTATAAAAACACTAGCTGACCCGACGAACTTCTTACCGCCGCTGAATAAAACAGAAAGTTGTCGAAATAAAAAGTATTTTTTTTCGACAACTTTCTGATGTTTTTTTTAATATTTATTCTACTATTTGGGGCGGAGACAAATCCATCAAATTATAAACCATGAAAATCGGTCCAGCCGTTATCGAGTTATAAGAGTTGTTACAAACCCGACTTTGATTTAAATATTATTTAGATTGGGCAGTGGTTGTGTAAATTAAGTTAAATAATCTAAGAAATTGAAAACAAGTTAGGGTAAGTTAGTAAAAGTTGATGTGATTTGAAATATTACATAAAATATTTTCGATCACCCGGTAGGTTTAGTAATTGGCTTGAAAGCAATTGCTAATTCGGATGCCCGTTCAGATAAATTTAAGTATTAAAGTAAAGTATGCTTAAATACGTCCCACTGCAGGGCACAGGCCTCATCTCAACTATGAGGTGGGTTTGGGCCATACTCCACCACGCGGGCCCAGTGCGGTCCAGTGGAGGGGTGTTGTAAGGCCAGTGACTAAACCTTACTGTCAGATGTAATCAAGCCGCCGTAAGACCTCTGACCTAATTTAAGGCTTTAAGACTTTTCAAGCGATATATAAGCCGGAACCAACTTTTAACATGCCTTCCGCAGTTCCGAAGCACGGAGATGCTCGTGATAAAAGTCACTAAATGTGATCGGAATGGTCACCCATCCATTCACAACCACAGCGTTGGTTGCATAACTTTAGTAATCGATACCAAAGCGCTGCTGCACCACGTAAATAAAAAAAATGTCTCCAATCTGGGTGTCACAACTTACTGTATTGTACCTCTCTTTACATAAAGAAGGTTAATTATTGGCCACGAGACTAATTTTGGTTATTATCGTGACAAATAATTTATAACAAAGAATTGTTTAATTTTAAATGAAATGTACGTTGTACGACATTTAACTCAATTGTGTGTACCCAAGTAATTCTGCACAAAATCAAGCCATTCCATAAATAACTGGACGTGATATTAAACCGAGATATTGTTTATTGCCGACTGATACTAGCCGAGCGTTAACCCAAAAAGGGAACGCTCCTTTCTGGTAAACTCACTCAGAGTTGAGCCGACATAATTGAGGTTAGTACAGTGGGTTCACTCGTCACAACCGTCTACTCTTGGTCTTATCTGGGTCTAGACTTAGGTCTAGAAAGCCAGTGGTCGCAGTCAAATCCAGGCTAGGATGAGTGATTGTGTGTGTATTTTTTAATATGAGCCAGGCACATAGATTGTCATTGTCTTTAATTCCGTAATTTAGAAGATAACTTAAGTTTTAGCAGTCTTTACGCAATAAATTTTGTTTTTCTTAGTATGAAAAAAACCGGCCAAGTGCGAGTCGGACTCGGAGCTCGAAGGGCTCCGTGCCATTATTTATAAAAACGGCAAAAAAGACACGTTTATTATATGGTAGCCCCTTTAAATATTTATTTTATTCTGCTTTTTAGTATTTGTTGTTATAGCGGCAACAGAAATACATCATTTGTGAAAATTTCAACTGTCTAACTATCACGGTTCATGAGATACAGCCTGGTGACAGGCGGACAGACAAACAGACAGACAGACAGACAGGGAAGCCATAATGATAGGGTCCCGTTTTACACTTTTGGGTACGGAACCCTAAAAAAGGATAAAGCCTACGGTATCTACTTCAATTGTCTGATATCAGAATTTATTTGCTGAGGCTAGCTCCACGATTCCACAATGAATAAAGCACCAGAGTTTGAGTGTCAGCGTGAAGTATGACTACGAATTATTTATGACTTAGATATTCTAAATAGCAATATTTGATGAATGATACAAAACACCGCTAATATGAGAAACATGCAAATCAATTTGTTTTAATAAAATGCCTGTAAACACTTTGAAAAGAGTAGACAAATAAATAAATAAATAAATATTGGACAACATCATATACATTGCTCTGATCCTAAGGTAAGTAGCTAAAGCACTTGTTTTATAGATATCAGAAACAACGAAGGTACCACAACACCCAGACCCGAGCCAATATAGAAAAGTTCATTTTCTACATTGACCTGACCGGGGATCGAACCCGGAACCTCAGAGATGGCGGCGCCATTTAAAGTCCGGCGTGCTCGCCTCTCGGCTATGGAGGTCGACAAAAGATCCTTACTTAGTTACTTTTTGGGTTTTTTAGTTATTTGCATTTTTGCAACTCTATTATTATTATAATTATTACTTAGTTACCTACTATTAACTACCTTATTTCACAGATTTTATTAACAACCTCATTTCACAGATTTCTATACTATTATTATACGAGTTGAGGCCTGTGATATGCTATGTGACGTGTGTAGAGTAATGGCTTACTTAAACTGGTTTTTAGGGTTCCGTACCCAAAGGGTAAACGGGACCCTATTATTAAGGCATCACTGTCCGTATGTCTGTTTTTTTGCCGTTTTTACAGATAATGGTACGGAACCCTTCGTGCGCGAGTCCGACTCGCACTTGGCCGGGTTTTCTACTTAGTATTTCTTGTGTATGTTTTTGTGCATTAAATATATTGATTTTGATAACGTTGGGTCATAAACAACACTAATTAGCCTTCCATTATCAATTCAAAGTTTACGTGTCAAAATACTATTAATATAATTTTAAGCTTAAATTGTAAATAGGGTACGGATTAGCATATGAATCGATTTATAGAGGCTTTCTCCACTCGAGTTTTGTGTTTACAACTTCCATTTTTATTGCATGTTTCCACTGTCGAATGATGGGCCCGATTATAAATCGGGAGATTTAGGATTTGATCATTTTAAACCTTTCTTTATCTGTCAGTTTGTTTGAAGTTGCTAGGGTCAGACAGAACACATATATTAGATTACTTATTGTTCATTTTAGATTTAAGAAAGATGCACAACTATTTTATACGCATCTGACCCATGAAGATGGCATTACTACACAGGCTGCGTCGTCGCCTTTGCCTCATAATTCCAAATCATAAAAAAGAATAACGAAAACAACAGTTTTACAAACTGTCTGGACCCTGTAGTGACTTTTTCATGACTGCCATGTTAAGGACATCTTATTTACATTTTGTAGTTTGTAATATTGAGTTTCCATAACTGCCCATAAGGATGTTACCAAAATAATTGGGTACTTGAGTAGATGCACGAATACTGGTAATAGATCTTGTGTTCTTAACTAATACACAGTATACTCTCATATTTTATAACATCCGTCTTTTTATCGCCTCATCAGAAAATGGAAACGTGTCATACAATTTGCATTTATGTCTCTACACTATGTATGTGGGGCGGTCGTCAATTTATTCCATTGTTTCTGATGGGAAAGTCGTTAAATAAAATTTTTATGTCCCAGATTTTGAGGCGCCATTTTTGTACAAATTGTGTGGTATTTTATATCTGAATCCCGTTAGTTGTTTAATTGATACTATGGTGTAGTTTCGGATATAAAGTATGTATACCCTATGTGAGATAAGAAATGGGGTATCTATTTCACTTTGATGTGGCAACTTTGTTGTGAATAGCTTGATTTATAAACAGAATTTAAAGTTATTGAATATTCTTACTAAGCGTGAAGGTTATGCTATTTTCCATGTCCCGTTTATATTATACTACCGTCAACACCCGATAGAAATATACTATATATTATACTATATGTTGACGGTAGTATACTACTGACATACGTATAGCCGCAAAATTGACCAGAAAATACGTTGGCTTCGACAGCGGAAAAAACGTCCTCAGTAGCTTAGTTGGAAAAGCACTCGCCCGGTATGCGATGGTCGTGTGTTCGGGTCCCACCTGAGGCGGTCGATTTTTAGGGTTCGGTACCCAAAGGGTAAAACGGGACCCTATAACTAAGGCTCCGCTGTCCATCTGTCTGTCCGTCTGTCACCAGGCTGTATCTCATGAACCGTGATACTTAGAGAGTTGAAATTTTCACAGATGATGTAAAATATTTCTGTTGCAGCTATAACAACAAATACTAAAAGACAGAATAAAATAAATATTAATGGGGGCTCCCATACGACAAACGTATGTTTTTTGCCGTTTTTATAGATAATGGTTCGGAACCCTTCGTGCGCGAGTCCGACTCGCACTTGGCCGATTTTTTTTAAATTACTTATTATATTTTCTTGAATAAGTTTGCATGTAACTGCTAAAAACAACATTTAAGATGAGATAGATTTCTATCAACACGATTTGGTAAGGCTACGGAAACGAGACACAATGTAAATTTTATTGTTACGCGGCCACATGTGGGTTGTTCGAGCTTGACAGCATAACTAGAATACTAACTAGGATCATTTTCAAGCTTACCCTGAAGGACGAGGCACAGCACGAGGTGAAAGAAGATATTTCTAAGAGGGCCAATAAAACTTACCATTTAAAAAAAAAACTGTATGTATTTTGAAATGATTCGACACATAACCACAGGGGCACGATTGCCACATAAAACCCTTTAAACACCAGGCCCAACTTGGAACTATTGACGACTCCACATACTTCTGCAAACGCTTCTGAGCGCCGTGTGCATACATAATTTCATCATTTAGTCACACATATGAATATTTATGCCATACCCAAGATATAAATGTCGCGCGAACGTATTTATAACTTAATTCAGTCGGTTTTTGGTATGTTTTGTCAATCAGTTTTTAATAAGATGTGTTAATGTTCAGTTTAATCAAAATTTATTCAATGACTTTATTCTTTAGTAAATAATTCAATAGCATTAGAAAAATATTGTAAAATACCCATTATATACCTACTTTATTTGGTCTCTTGCGAATTTGAATATAACCTAAAATTTTTCGCTCTAATAAAACTAAAAAGGTCACCCACAATAACCCTTAATAGGGTGGAGGTAAAAAATATAGAAAAACCAGCTTTTGTGTTATTATTTATTTCTATAATAGGATCTATTTTAACCTTATTTATGAAAATCGATAAATATATAATCATAAGTACGCGAAATATAAATATAATTCACATCCACCACCTGAGGTCGATGATTCAATTAAACCTTGCACGGAATTGCTAAAAACAAAAATTTTCAATGTTTAAGCATTTCTGATCTTAACCAATAGTCAAATATTTGTAAAAATATTTCTATAGGGTGTTGACGGTAGTATACTACTCAGCTATACATATAGCTACAACATTGATCAGAATACGCTGGCTTTGACAGCGAGAAAAAACACTTGAGAAATTTCATCGTGTCACGTGACGTCCTCGGTAGCTTAGTTGGTAAAGCACTCGCCCGGCATGCGATGGAACGTGGGTTCGGGTCCCACCTGAGGTCGATGATTTTTTCAAGTGTTATTTATCTTCATATAATACACATTATAAATATTGCGTTTACATATACAACATAAATTTGCGAAGTATACATGGAAGGATTCTTTGTTTATGTTCAAAAAACTGAGGTGGTAAGCAATTGTCCTTTGTCCTATTAAGGGATAATGAATAAACTAAGGCTAGGTGATCATAAGTAGGCATTTGTTTTCATGGTGAATCGTTTAGGTACCTGTCTACTTGAAAGCTTGTCGCGGTTGTCGCTAATCTACCTACAATTTATCAAGCACCCCTGGCGTACATAAACCATGAATCGTGCATTGTTATGAAATACCTATTAAATGGAAATAATCCAACCCTTGCTATCATAACAGCGACAAGCTTTCAAGGAGTCAAATACCTAAACGATTCACCACTTTGTGTGTGTAGACTTCAGAATGATGCGGCTTTTTATCATAGAATAAGATCACAAATACAGGATAAATTGTATGTGTTATGATCAGTAGTCAATTAGTCATCATTTAAAATAGTACGGCCCTGTTTCACAATGTACGGATAAGTTCTGCATTAGTTCTGTTTAAGCTATTTGCTACTTTTCATTGGGATAAGCACTATATTGGTGTTTCACGACCGTCTAATAGCGCGATATGACACATTAATTCAAGCACTTTCATCCTTTACATATTTTTATCTGTTAAAGAAAGAAGAAGTATTTCTTTGGCTCATATCACAAATAATAGAAACAAAATACAATCAGTAATTAAAGAGCAAATACTGTGTTTAGATACCAAAATGGTTGCCACAGCTATTTTGCCATGGCAAAGTTTGCCATGACGCTGGTTTTCTGTGGAAACTATTGAGGTAGAGAGTCACCGAACAAAAAATAAAAACAAAATTTTGGCATTTTAAGTTTATTGAATAATGAGTATAATGTTAAAAACAAAAACAATCTAAAGCTAGGTTATAGTAGGGTTACATTTTTTTCCTGAATTTATGTATGACAGTGCTCCGAGCGAATGTTTGTGTATGCTGGGTGTGTGAGGTTCTGTGAATATTTTAAATAATGGCTTATAATATATGTAATTATTTTAAAATTTTAAAACAGAGTAGACACGTCTGCACATGTCATTGACATTTGCTTGTCGATCAGATATATCCTGAGGTGGTGTATAAAGAAGGATCTATTTGGCTTTTTATCTGTACATTGTGAAACACGCCATAAGAATGCATAATCTTTTGTTTCAGTAAAATAGCTTTAACTTTACAAACGGCACACAACATGATATTTGTACCAATCGATGCCGTTATACTTGTATTCGGACGGTCACCCACCACACCCACGCAGTTCCTACAAGCATTAATATAAAAATATCATTTGTCTTTACATCTGAGCCATTAATTAAAGCCGGTGTCGGACTTCTTGCGGTCAAGACCCGGAATTGTTTGGAGTTAGATTTAAATTATAAGACTATTAGCTCTCGACTCCGGCTTCGCCTGGTTGGGATTTAGTTTAATATGGAACACTTTTTCACAACTGAATAGCGACTTCCATCTACAGAGTGTACAAAAGAATAGGACGCTCCTTAAAACCACGTGATCAGTTGCTGATACACCACAACTTTTCCTATGGGAGCAACATCGAAATCGAGATTTCTTCAGAAATGCTGCATACAGTATCATCGAAGTATACGAGTAAGCTTGGAGCAGCTAAAAAAGTATTATCGGTTTCGATGTTGCTCCCGTAGAAAAAGTTGTTGTATATGACCAGCTGATCACGTGGTTAAGGAGTGTCCTATTCTTTTGCGTCATCCTGTATATTCGTTTATTAAGATTTCCCATAAATCAAGTTGTTATTTTCAAGCAGTAGAATTATTCTTTAATAGCAAGTTTATTAATAAAACATGACTTTATATTGTAGTCGTCAAAGTTATCATCATCATCATCATTTCAGCCGGCGGACGTCCACTTCTGTACATAGGCCTCCCCCAGTGACTTCCAGATTGGCGGGTTGGAAGCGGCTTGCGTCCAGCTGGCGAAGTTAAATTTCAAGTATAATATTATCTCATGAACGCGCCCAACGTTCATTCAAGTTTAAAAATTATCACAAGTCCATTAAACATGCTAAACGATTTAAGGTTTACGGCTGGTCGGAATCATCGTGATCGTTTTGGGAGTCACGAACGGTATACAACTGGGTTTTTAGGTAAATATAAGATGTGTGTGTTTGTAGGTAGAGTTAAATATTTAAAATTAGTGTGCAGCAAGCACACGGACCATTCGCAATAGCTAAAAAAAAGGCCATCACAAATAGTTGTTAGGTTATTTTTTCGGACGGTCTTTACGTTCATGGCCTTTGAGAAAATGTTCATTTTTGGCACTAGTCTAGTTTACAAGTAGTTTTAATTACACTTTGTACGATATCCTGCGTGATCGTGGATTAAACGGATTCTCGAGTGGAGACCACGCCTTGGCAAACGTAGTGTAGGATGCCCCCTAGCTTGATGGACCGACGACCTTAGGAAGATGGCTGGCAGTGGATGGATAAAAAAGCGCGATATCGTGCTTTTTGGCGCTCTTTTGGGTAGGCTTACGTCCAGCAGTGGACTGCAATAGGCTGAATAGACTACGTGATCGAGTCGTGATATTACAATATGGTCTGGGTGGGCTTTGTTAATCATTTCGATGACATCCACAATCGTGATTTAAAGTCCAGACAGCGCCATCTCTTGACGGCGCGAAGAACTATTTGGGATACACCAAACCGCAACATGTGATCTCGTATGATAATGACAAGTTTATTTACAAACGGTTAGAATAGTACAGTGGAAGTGTGTTGCGTTTTTTTATTTAATTGGACGAATTAATAATAATGCACGAAAACAAATCGAGGATCACGAGATTCAAGGGGCATAACTAACATAAGGCGCTTGTAGACAGTTGAGGCAAACTCAACGTTTTAGCATTTTAGGTTGAACTATAATGTGTAGAACTTACAGAGTTTAAAAAAAACTTGTTAGTTATACACACGGTAACGGTTTAATACTAGATTATTTATTCCCAAAACTTTGTTTGCACATAATGTCCACCCTTTAGTTAGGTAATAAAGGGTGGTTTGAACGACAAGAGTGCATGGACTTAATAGCCTGCCTAGCTCGCACTTACACTATCTTGTAATTGTATTTCCTGTAATAAAATCAGGCTCACAAAGGTGACTGAGTTTCTTGCGCCGTTTCTTCTCATCACCAGCCAATATGTTGTCCCGAAGCGGTGGTAGGGCTAAGTTATATGTTGGGACGTGTATAAGTGCCCGGAAGAGGGCCTATACAGAATAAAGAATTTCATTTCAATTTCATTTCATTTCAATAGGTACTCTGTTATGTTTTTGTCATAAGGCGGTTCATCTAGTCAAATCTTATTGGTTGGAAAATTGGTCCCATTGCTCAGGTCAAAACTTTTAGTTCTCTTTTTCAGATTATAAATTTTTGGGTTATTTAACCTGTATGATCGAAAAAGAAACAATTGAATACCAATGATCCTGCGCACACATTTGTGCGCTGACCGAGCTTACAGGAATAAAGATAGGTTTGATAAACAAGGTTTAAGTGTACAAGAGCCTTTAGAACTCGGAATCATATCATATCACATTCAATTTCACGCTTGTCGCTCGTTGCTTTTTATCCGTTTTCTGATCCCAACAAAGTTAACGCCATAAAAAGCTGTGTTTGTTTGTGGCGTACGGTTCGAGACCGACTTGGAATGGCCTCGTATCGAATCGTAAAACAAATAGAAGACTCTTGATTTCTTTAAGAATAAAAACCAGTTTTGAGTGATACTTTAGAACTACCTTAGTTGCTCAGAAAACCAAAGACAATATTTTTGTGACTTTTGTCTAAAGAATAGGCAGGACTTTAAATTTGTGATACCAATGCAAATGACTTCAAATAAAACGTACCCAGTAGATATTAATTTACTCCAAAAGGTAAACTAGAATTTTCTGACGGGCAAAACACATTAGCATAAAAGTGTCTAATTATTCTAACTTGAACGTTTTAGCTAGGAAACTCCTTGAAAATCGAAGTACTTAGTAAGGGTAATCACAATATTTTGGGCTCAACATCATTCTAGGGCAGGGGTTCCCAACCTGGGGGTAATTACCCCCACGGGGGTAAATCAGCTATTTCACGGGGGTAACAAAGAACCTAATTATTATTATATTAAAATACAAAAAAGTTACAGAGCGCTGCGCAGTGACAAATTATGTGCTCGTTTATTTTGACTCAAACAGGTGCCGAATATCCTATTTTAGCTAAAGGAGCTTTAAAAATGTTAGTACCATTTGCCACCACCTACAGATGTGAGATCGGATTTTCTCTCAGACCAGAGAAATGACATTTCTAGGGATTTTCTGGTTTAGTGTCACTAAAAACTAAAGCCAGAAATCGTCTGAATGTTGAACATGACTTAAGATGCGCTGTAAGCAAAACAAAACCTAACATTAAAAAACTTGTGAATGCCAAACAGTACCAAGTTACCAACCGTCACACTGAGCCAACATTCACAAGTTTTTTATGTTAAATATTAATAGTTGTGACTACTAGTAAATGTTACTAAGTATTATTAATCCGTATGTAATTTATACGTATAAATACGTAAAAATTGTAAGGCAGTTGTGCAATTTGTTGATTAGTAAAGATGTTTATATTTGCTTGTATTGTTTGTTTTGATATCATATTGTAGCTTGGGTAAAATCAGTTTTCCACATAGATCACAGGGGTAACAGTATTGAAAAGGTTAGGAACCACTGTTTTAGGGCAACACTGCATATTATGCAGTGCATAATTACAAATGTGACACGCAGTAAGCGTTTCAATTTTTTTTATAAAATACAAGAATAAAATAAAAAATATACTGTTACAAGAAAACATAATTACAATCGCTACAAATACAAAGTAAGACAGGTATAGTTTGGCAACCAATTAGAGTTTACCGTCTAGTTGGAAGATGTACCTATTTGCGGCAGCAATAAATACGAGTCTTTGTTGCCCCGCGGTCGCCATGGCAACGGAGGCCGGCCAGGGGTTAATTGTCCTCCCAGCTTTACCACGGTTCGCTAGAGTTTAGGCTTTGGCTTTATTTATTGTTAGCCGGTTTAGGGATGTGATACAACCATCTCTGTAATTGTAAGAAGTTATTTTACATCTTCTGATTAATTCGACTCATAAAGATTCTAACACTTACCTCACTATTAGTCTGTGTATACCACAATACAACAATATAGACATTATAATGTAATAACATTAATGGCATTGTAATGTAGACATTATAGAAAAGTTCTTTTTCTACATTGAATATTGTTACAATTACACTAATATTCGTTTTGTCTATTATTTGCTTAGCCTGTTTTATTTGGTTGATTGGTAGAGAATGCCATCCGACACTACAAACCTGAGATATACGTTTACTTTGGGTAATATTACTTATAAAGTTAAGCTACCACTTATAAAGTTTTAGTAAATAAATTAAAAACTCTTCTTATGTCACGATGGCACATAAAAATAACGGTATCTTATTTTTGAGTGTCGTTTCCGTCTATTAATCTGTTTACGTTCAAGACTATAATTTTCGTCTAATAAAAAGAAGGAGGGTGGCGCTACTTGTCTCCACCGAACACTTATAGCAGTATTGAAAATGTTAGTTCCTATTTTGGCCACCGCTCTTTTTACGTGACGCCAAGTATATAACCAATTAATTTTCATTTAGAACAACACTAAAGCAAAACAACTGAAATACGGAAAACTGCAATTAAACTTGAACAATCATTAAGCGCTATAAACGTATGTTACTTATCACAAATAGGGAACCTCTGGTTTAATAAGGAATGACTTCTCAAACAGTTTTCCTTTAGGAGAGAGAGGCATCGTGTGTTTGCTATAGGCAAATGGATGTACCAAGGGCTTTTTTATTTTTATTACTATTATTTATTATTATATGTTATTATTATAGAACTTTATTGTACAGATTAAAAAATCATAAAAATAGGGGAAATTAATGCCATGGGGATCGAGGATCTCTACGTGTCAACCATTGGGCTTAACAGAGATATTTTAACATTTTAAACTTTTTTGTTGCATTTTGTAATTGTAACACTGTATAATTAGGCCGAAACGTCGGGACAATAATAAATAAAAAGAGGTATGTTGCATCAATACCCGTGTTGTGTACAGAGATATTTTTTAGGGCGGTGCGATCAAGAAATACACATTTCAAAAAACGTAATTTAATAAAACTAAAAATAACTTATATAAAATTGCATTAACTATATACTATCATACATAGACTACAATAGGCCTATACAAAGGGCTTTGTTCTTCGGACTACAGAAAAGAGAAAACGGCGCAAACGCAGAGTGAACTGCGGGTGGTCCTATGAATTAGGATTCATTGTTAGACTACCCGCAGGATGACAGGGTTTTGCAGTAAACATTATAGTCAATGTCAAAATCAAAGTCATTTATTTTTGCAAATTGGCCTTCAATGGCACTTTTACATGTCCCAATTTTTTTTCCTACCACCGCTTCGGGTCTATATATATATCGGCTGGTGATGAGAAGAATCGGCGCAACAAACTCAGTCACCTTTGTCAGCCTGGTTTTATAACAGGAAATACAATTACAAGATAGTGTAAGTGCGAGCTAGGCAGATTATTAAGTCCATATACGTATAGAGTATTATTATTTCACTGTAAAACGTGTGTGTTTGAGTGTGACTCGGGACGTAATAAAAACATGAATCTTTCTTCTTGCGCGTTGACTTATTCCCAGTCTCGGGACCATGGTATTCATCATGTAATGTCATGTCACACATAAAGCCTACGTATTTCAGTAAGTACGATTGTCATCAGATCTTAAAACAAGTAACCATTAGTAGACCATTTTGGTCCATGGCGATATTTGGCACAGTACAATAGATGATGAAAAAAAAACATCCCCACGTTACATGTAGGGGAACTAGCCTAAAAAAATGATTTCCAAAATTTTATCCTACCATTTTCTCGGCATGACTGATATACACACCTTTACAAAATTACAGCTCTTTAGTGCCAACAGTCTCCAAGCATAACCTTGGACGGACAGACAGACATGACGAAACTGTAAGGGTTTCTCGTCAATACTACGAAACCCTAAAAAGGAACAAAAAAAAACAAAAGCACGCGAAAACTGCAATTAAACTTGAATATTTCGGCACTGTTGCATGCGCCATTACTCCGTGATCATGGCGCTTGCATCAGTGCCGAAATATCGGGAACACAAAAATAAGGTACATGGTAGCAATTACGAGATTGCTACCATGTACAAACTATTCTAATGTTAGTGACCATGAAAGTTAAAAACAATATAAACTTGAACAATCATTAAGCGCTATAAACGTATGTTACTTATCACAAATAAGGAACCTCTGGTTTAATAAGGAATGACTTCTCAAACAGTTTTCCTTTAGGAGAGAGAGGCATCGTGTGTTTGCTGTAGGCAAATGGACGTATCAAGGGCTTTTTTATTTTTATTACTATTATTTATTATTATATTTTATTATTATTATTAAACTTTATTGTACAGATTAAAAAATCATAAAAATAGGGGAAATTAATGCCATGGGGATCGAGGATCTCTACGTGTCAACCATTGGGCTTAACAGAGATATTTTAACATTTTAAACTTTTTTGTTGCATTTTTTAATTGTAGCACTGTGTAATTAGGCCGAAACGTCGGGACAATAATAAATAAAAAGAGGTATGTTGCATCAATACCCGTGTTGTGTACAGAGATATTTTGTAGGGCGGTGCGATCAATATATACACATTTCATAAAACGTAATTTAATAAAATTAAAAATAACTTATATAAAATTGCATTAACTAAATACTATCATACATAGACTACAATAGGCCTATACAAAGGGCTTTGTTCTTCGGACAACAAAAAGAGAAAACGGCGCAAACGCAGAGTGAACTGCGGGTGGTCCTATGAATTAGGATTCATTGTTAGACTACCCGCAGACTGACAGGGTTTTGCAGTAAACTTTATAGTCAATGTCAATGTCAACGTCATTTATTTTTGCAAATTGGCCATCAATGGCACTTTTACATGTCCCAATTTTTTTTCCTACCACCGCTTCGGGACTATATATTGGCTGGTGATGAGAAGAAACGGCGCAACAAACTCAGTCACCTTTGTCAGCCTGGTTTTATTACAGGAAATACAATTACAAGATGGTGTAAGTGCGAGCTAGGCAGATTATTAAGTCCATATACGTATGGAGTATTATTATTTCACTGTAAAACGTGTGTGTTTGAGTGTGACTCGGAACGTAATGAAAACATGAATCTTTCTTCTTGCGCGTTGTCTTATTCCCAGTCTCGGGACCATGGTATTCATCATGTAATGTCATGTCACACATAAAGCCTACGTATTTCAGTAAGTACGATTGTCATCAGATCTTAAAACAAGTAACCATTAGTAGACCATTTTGGTCCATGGCGATATTTGGCACAGTACAATAGATGATGAAAAAAAACCATCCCCACGTTACATGTAGGGGAACTAGCCTAAAAAAATGATTTCAAAAATTTTATCCTACCATTTTCTCGGCATGCCTGATATACACACCTTTACAAAATTACAGCTCTTTAGTGCCAACAGTCTCCAAGCATAACCTTGGACGGACAGACTGACAGACGGACATGACGAAACAATAAGGGTTCCTTGTCGGGACTACGGAACCCTAAAAAGGAACAAAAAAAAAGCACGCGAATCTAGAGCCTCCTTTAATTTAATTAACTTTAGTAGAGGTAAAACTTTAGTAGAGTTAAAACTTTAGTAGAGTTAAAACTTTAGTAGAGGTTTCTTTTCAGTACTACGGAACCCTAAAAAGGAACAAAAAAAACAAAAGCACGCGAATCCAGAGCCTCCTTTAATTTAATTAACTTTAGTAGAGTCTGGAACAAACTTTCGTATTCATAGATTCCAATACAAAAGCCGTCGTCAAAGAATTATTTTTATTAGTATTGCACATTTCATCAAGATTTGTGGGAGGTAATTTACTGCGAACTATGTTTTCTTAAATGCATTTCATTTTGTCCATTGTTCTTCCAGAAAGCCAGCTACTAAGCTAGGAGTTTATTTGAATACTTCATCTAAATCACTGGGGCTTAATACGGAAGTCCCTCGAAGATCGGGTTTCTCTCCATTTCACCGCGAAGCCTTTGTTCGGAGTCATTTCAAAGCCTTAAACAGACTCATTGAAATACTAAACGGTGTAATATAGCCTTTAGGAGTAAGGGATAAAGTATAAAATATAGTTTAAGCATCTAATGGGCATTCACGATGGAGCTAGTACAGTTCTCTTAATATTATCGTCATTACCTCAATTGAGGAATTCAACTTGACCTTATTTTCTATATATTTGCGAAGTGACGAGTTGTACGTTTGAATTAGAAAGTATCTTATTGGTCGACTGCCAGAACTGTAAAGGAGCATTACAGAAATACATTGGTTTTATTCGTTTTTATTCTCGGCTACGGCGGTCGTCTAAGAACTGATAGTCAAATATTTGTAAAAATATTTCTATAGGGTGTTGACGGTAGTATACTACTCAGCTATACATATAGCTACAACATTGATCAGAGATACGCTGGCTTTGACAGCGAGAAAAAACACTTGAGGAATTTCATCTTGTCACGTGACGTCCTCGGTAGCTTAGTTGGTAAAGCACTCGCCCGGCATGCGATGGGACGTAGGTTCGAGTCACACCTTAGGTCGATGATTTTTTCAAGTGTTATTTATCTTCAACTTAAATAGTTTGAAACAGGACAGTTGCGTTAATTTGCAGCAAGACAATTCTTAAAAACATAAAAGTTCTGGAATGGAGGCCACGTACCGGCAAGCGCAGCGTGGGACTTAAACCCACAAGGTAGACCGACGACCTGGTAAAGGTTGCAGAAAGCCGCTGGGTGCAGCCGCGCGCAACCGGACAAGCTGGAAGTCACTGGGGGAGGCCTATCAGCAGTGGACGTCCTGTGGCTGAAATGATGATAATGATGATGATAAATCCTAAAATTTACTAGGTACAACTTTATAATGTTGACTGTACTGAGTCTATGTTTGTTTTGGGGATAGTGGGCGTGCCAGGTGGCGTAAGTGCCTTGAACAAGCAGACATTGCAGCTTCCGAAAGCGGTTCTTGAGCTTTACGGACAGTTTGCGTTTAAGATTTGTCATTAAATAGGTAATTAATTTTGCATGCAATGCGACTTATCTGCTACTAACTGGATTAACAAGCATTTTTGTTACGTCATGTGTCAAAAACCGTCGATCGGCACCCTTCATTACGTATCTTGCAAAAGCAATCGTAAATTGTGCAATTCTGGCTTTAAAATTGCAAATTGACTGCACAAAACAAAAAAAAGCAATAGATTTTGGCACTAAGCAATCAATCGGGTGATCACTGCAAGATTATTGCTGATTGCAAATTTTTAGTTTATAGGGGTTCCGAACTTCCGATGTCCTACTACGAATATGTTCGAACCTGTTACGTCTGGTGACAATAAGGTTTTAACGTCTGAACATATTCTGCTACTCCTGATCCTGACGCGACGCCCGCGACTAGTCTGCGACTTGACGGAGACGCAACAGATGTGTACGTTTTACTTCTTAAACATTCCGTCCCATTTTGCGCAAACGTAAAAACCCAACCTAAAAACAAACAGTTCTGGTTCCCACCCAATTGTTTTGCGGAGTAGCACAGCGGCACCAGCGGTACCGCAACCAAGTTTGTGGGAAAACAACTGTTTATCAGCTTTATAGACAGACCGACAGATATCCGTAAACATACAATTCTCGTGTTGACATGTAATTGAGCTCCCAATCAGCATTCAATACGTTGGGACCGAAAATTATTCAGTTTTCGGTTAGACTTGGTGAAGTAGGTCAAGTGAAATAATTATTTTAGATCAATTGTGGCTAAAAAGAAATGTACGCAGTGTTCTGAACTTTGTGATTAGATGCTTAAATATGGCTGCGGAAAAGTTAATTTTAGTCTTTTTAGTAATTATTTTCAAAGGTAATTTTCAAAGCTAATTGTAATTTTGTTTAGTAGTAATACATAGAATAGAGAACGTTCGCATTTATATTTTTAATAGAATAGTTATAATGTTTGTAATATTTAATCTGTGGACAACAGCGCAGCACTTTTAGTAATAATTGTTTTAAAGCTAATTGCATATATCACTCAATGAGTGTAGTTGTTGTTACTAAAATAAATTTAAAAAAACCGTACCATTATCTATAAAAACGGCAAAAAAACACGTTCATTGTACGGGAGATGATGTACAGAAATACACTGTGAAAATTTCAACTTCTATCACGGTTCATGAGATACAGCCTGGTGACAGAAGGACAGACAGACATATGGACAGTGGTGTCTTAGTAATAGGGTCCCGTTTTACACTTTGGGTACGGAACCCTAAAAATTAAATAGTGAGATTGTGTTTCAGAGCTGACGGCGAGACTGCTATGGGAGAACATGCCATGCGCTCCTGACCCGGAGCAGAGCTTGCCTGAAGGGCTCTGTGGGGACATCGGCCGGTTCCCCTGGATGGGCATCCTGCAGCACACCTTTTGTATGTCCATCAATACCACCACGGAAGAGTCAATCTTTGTTAACTCTTCCGTGGTCACCACCGACCGTCTACCGACTTTGTAGCCTTCGTAGACTTCGTAGCCTATTCAAACGTACATGATATTTGATACATGCAAGAAAGTGAAGCCATGTATCCACTATGTTCGCGAACCTCCTCTCCGCTCCGCACTCCGCGCTCCTGCAACTGCTTCAATGGATACAGATCGCGCTCCCCTTTGTGTTCGCCCACTCACCGTCACCGATTGGAGCGCCGAGCGCGGAGCGCGCACGTTGCACGCTCCAGGAGCATACTACATTACTTTAAGTCCTTGCATGTATGAAATATCATGTACGTATAAATATTTAGTCTACTTATATTTTATAGAAATTTTCATGCATGTTGTGGATAGGTTTATACTTTTTTCAATTTTTTATTCTATGTTCAAAAGCCGATTAATGTTCAAGATTATCTCCACTAGATAAAAAAGCGCAAAGAAGAAATATAACTTAGCCAAAAATATAAAATAAAATCCCAAAATTACCAAAGTCAAAGTAAAATGTTTTATTTGCAAGAATACAGTAAATACATCAGGTGATAATGAAAAACAAATATACTATCACAATAATTAATATTAATGCATATTTAATTTATTATTTTATCTTTAAATTCAAGAAATTCTTTAACAGTGTAAAAGCTGTGATCTAATAACCATTTTGTCAGCTTTGTTTTAAATGTATTTATGTCATGAATTAATCTGAAGTCGTCTGGTAAATTATTGAACAGCACAATACACATATTATAAACATTTATCTTATATAAAAGTTTATGGCAAGTAGGATGATATAATTTGTTCATAATTCTAGCTCTAGTTTGCCTATTATATATTTCAGCTCGTGTTTTCCAAAATTTTGGATTGGAGAATACAAAACAAACAGACTTCCTTAATGTACAGCGACGGCAGAGGTAGAATCGCAAGTTTTTTGAACAATGGTTTACAGCTGTCGTCAAATTTCGCGTTGCAGATGGCTCTTATACACTTTTTTTGGATTTTAAAAGCCTGATTAGCGTTTACTGAGTTTCCCCATAATATCAACCCATAACTCAAAACGGATGAAACATAGCCGTGATAAGCTGTCAGAGCCGCCTCTACAGAGACTGTTTGTCTCAGTTTTCGCAATGCAAAAACAAATCGGTTTAGCTTATTACACACTTGCTCTACATGTCCTTTCCAATTTACATGCTTGTCAATAGTGATGCCTAGGAATTTATGATCATTAACTGAGTCTACTGTGTTATTTTCATATTTAATTTGAAGCGGTAGAGGTTGGGAATTATAAGATAGAAATTGAATTTGCTTACACTTATCAATATTTATTTTCAAGTTATTACTTTCCATCCATTTAATTACATTTTTAAAAGTATCATTTACCTCTTTTTCAAAATTTTCCCGATCATCGCATTTGATTATTAAAGTTGTATCATCCGCAAAGAGAATGGACTCATGCCTGCTGGCTTTTGGGAGGTCATTAATATACAATAAAAAGAGAAGAGGACCGAGTACACTTCCCTGCGGAACACCTGTTTTGTTAGTTCTAAGGTCAGACCGAAAGGTGTGTTTCGCGAGAGTATTTTGTGTTTTAACAGTTTTAGATATCTTTATGTATTGCTGTCTGTTTTCTAAATAACTCGCCACCCAATCCAGTGCCCTACCCCTAATACCATAAATATGTAATTTGTTTAAAAGTTGAGAATGATTAACAAAATCAAAAGCCTTACTCATGTCCAGAAATATGGACACAAGAGGTACACTCTTATTCAAGCTGTCAGTAACGATTTTCAAAAAGTCGAAACACGCAAGTGTCGTTGAGCTACCTTTTCGAAAACCATATTGTTGTGGGTGCAAAATATGGTATTTGGACAAAAAATCATTTACTCGGCTTAGATACGCCTTTTCAAAGATTTTAGATAGAACAGGGACTAATGTTATTGGCCTATAATTGTTAGGCTCAAGTTTGTCTCCTTTTTTGTAGAGTGGTTTGACTAGCGATAATTTTAACCTCTCTGGGAAAATACCATCAACAAAGGAGAGGTTAATTACGTGAGTTAGCACGTAACTTAAGTGGGCAGCAACATTCTTTAAATTTTTAGTCGATATGTTATCGTAGCCGCACGATTTGCAATTTAGAATTTTTGCAATTTAACCCATAGGAGGAAAACCCGAAGCAGTGTTAGATTATTTCTTAGATCACTGAATGGATTAATCCTTGCATGAATTTCCAAATAGAAATCAAATCTTGGAAAGAGAGAGAGAGAGAGAGTATACCAACTAATTAAATGCATTATACAAATTTACATTTACCTTAAAAATAGCTAAAAGAAGATCGATAGATTATTTTATTTATGAGGGAGATCGTGCTAATAAGCTTATCTGGTAGAACGTTCAAAGTTTCTTACTTGTTTAATAACATGAATATAAATGAAATTATTATTAGTTTTTTTTTATAAGTGAGACCATCACAATCAGTAATAAGCTTATCTTGTAGGTCCAAACATTCGACAGTAGAAGTACTTGTATCCAGCTAATTACTTGTCGACGACCTGTGCACCATAATAGAGTTTTTAATTACCAAAATACGCGTTAGAACAATGTGCTTTGTACGGGTTAGTTCGACGGCCCGATTTATTTGTGGGGCCGACTAACGACGGCTAATGGCACACAAAAAGTATGGGAGAATAGTCTGTGCGTTGAAACTGGCGAACAAACATTAGGTGGTCTAATTGAAATAGATTGCTCTTTGTGTTTTTTAGACGAGTCGAATCTGTTCTTTAAGATAATGTCTTTTGGTTTATTACATTTTCTGAATATTACTACTTAATGACTTTAATGAGAGTAGGTAGTATTCAGTTACATATTATACTTTTTTATGGTCTGTGGTCGACAATTATTTTAAGTAATTGGTAGACATATTTCCATATCTCCTTCAAATAAATGTAATCTGGAAATGCGATTAGCATTAACAGACGAAAACAGATAAATAAGGCTTGAAAATACGAATGTTTTTTTTTAACGAGTTAACGTTTTATTTTAAAAATACTATTCTAAAATAAAACGTTAACTCGTATGTGTAAAGTCAATATAATAGATAATTTTAAACTTAGTACAATCTCGTTACTAATAAGCTTGTCAGCAGACGATATTGCATGAACACGAAGCATTTCATTAGTAAGTCAGAGTTGCCATCGCAAAACTAAAGAAATCATATAAAAATAATTTCTTCCCACCAATTATTTGTCCAAGCCTCGGTTGGAAGTTGCCGATCCAGGCCTAAAAATATGTATGGATTTTAAAATATTTTTCTTGTATTTTAGACGTAGCGTAGATTGTAGCGCGAACAATAGATAGATAGATAGATACTCTTTATTGCACACCAAACAAAGAAGTTACAGTTGATAGTTACAGAAAGATGTACAATTTAGGCGGTCTTATCGCTAAAAAGCGATTGCTTCCAGACAACCTTTAGGCAGAGGACAACTATAAAGAAATGGGAAAGTGGTGCAGAGTGCTTATTGTGTAATTTTATTTATATGTCAATACTACAATGTCAAATCAATAAGTATTAACAATTATTTACAATTCGACAGCTTTCCATATAAGTAGGAGTGCATATACCCTGACTAGGCATCTTCTGGGCAAGCTCGCTCCATCGTAGATCCCATCTATGCTCTAGAGCAAGATTGGGGTCAAGAGCAAGCCCATCTCAAAAAAAAAAAGGAGGATAGGACGATTTGTCTTCCTTAGATGCAAATTATAAAAGATACCTAGGCAAATTAAATCATTTAATTACATTCAGCACATATTCATTGCAGATATGGGAGGTAAAAGTCGGTTCGCGGTGACGACCGGGGTCCTCATACACCCCTCCTACGCCTTAGCTTCTGCCGAAGACATGGCCCGCATACAACCAGAAACTATAATGTACGTGCATCATCATCATTTAAGCATCCTCCCTCCCCCAATGACTTTTGGGGGAGGCCTATGGTTCGCCGGTTGGTTGGATGGTTGGTTGGCATTTGACAATGCTCAAGAGCGAGACGTATCTCGCTCTTGCGCTGATTGAATTGGTGACCATTCCGACCATATTTAGTGACATTTATCACGATCATCTTTGTGCTTCGGAAGGCATGTTTAAAGTTGGTCCCGGCTAATATCGCTTGGTATAGTATGGTCGTAAAGCCTAGCCAGTCTTAAGGCAGCTTGATTACATCTGACAATACGGTTTAGTCACCGGCCTTACAACACCCCTCCACCTCAACGCACTGGGCCCGCATGTTGAAGTATGGCCCAAACCACCTCATAGTTGAGGTGAGACCTGAGCCCTGCACTGAGACGTATACAGGGTGTATAAAAGAATGGGACACTCCTTAAAACCACGTGTACGCTGGTCATATACAATAACTTTTCCTATAGGAGCAACATCGAAAATGTGATTTTATTTTTAGATGCTCCATACATTATCATCGAGGTATGCGAGTAAGTTTGTATGGAGCAGCTAAAAAAAAACTCGATTTCGATGTTGCTCCCATAGTAAAAGTTGTTGTATATGACCAACGGATCACGTGGTTTTAGGGAGTGTCCCATTCTCTTGTACATCCTGTATAGGCATACTTTACTTTAAATAACTCCCAGGAACACCACCAAGTTCATCGCGTGGCACAGCAAGGAGGTGAAGTACACAGTGGACGTTAAGGGCTACTCGCTGCACCCGGAGTACACGGAGGGGTCCAGTTTCGCCACCCTCGCCCTGGTGGAACTGCTTAACTACGGCCAGATTGGCTACAGCGAAGCTGGCAGTAAGTAAAACAGAACTACTATTTCAGTCCACTGCTGGACGTAAGCCTCCCAAAGAGCGCCAAAGAGTACGATCTCCCGTTTTTTTCATCCATCTACTGGCAGCTATGGTTCCTATGGAGGACCGAAGGAACCTAGGAAGAATCCTATGGTTGTCGGTCCATCGAGCTGGGGGGCGTCCTACACTACGTTTGCCTAGGCCTGGTCTCCACACGAGAACTGACAGCCAAACTCCAGTTAGATTTAGATTACTTAAGTTTCAATTTAAATATTGTGTTCACACGATATTTATAATTGATTCGTAACACACATACGCATGCACACACACGTGTGCACGCAAATAGACACGCACGCACAAAGTAGCCCTCATCTCGAATCAGCTTTATTGAACTACAATAATTTTAGTAAATAATTTAACTCATTAACCTTTATTTGGTCATAGTTATTATAATAACTGAAAGTCATTTACAAATAATAATGCTAGAGCCGCGAATAATAACATTTTGACCAGTAAACAATAAACTATAGCAATTTTTTGTAAAAAAAAACCGGTCAAGTGCGAGTCGGACTCGCGCACGAAGGGTTCCGTACCATTATCTATAAAAACGGCAAAAAAATCACGTTGTTGTATGGGAGCCCCCTTAAATATTTATTGTATTCTGTTGTTACCGCCACAATACTTGGAGCGGCAAAATTACATAATCTGTGAAAATTTCAACTCTCTATCACGGTTCATGAAATACATCCTGATGACAGACGGACAGACAGACAGACGGACAGCGGAGCCTTAGTAATAGGGTCCTGTTTTACCCTTTGGGTACGCAGCCCTAAAAACATAGAAAAAAAGAAATTTAATCTAGATATCAAGCAAAAGTCAACACATAGAACATTCTCGACTTGCGTTGTGGCATGATTTACCTTAAACGTCCCGGGTTTGATTCCCAAGTTCGGGTCGGACTTCGGAAATCTTATCTATTAAAATATTACAGGTCCCCTGCTCCCAATATGTCTGGCCGCGAGTGGATCCGGCAGCTTCAATGAAATGTACGCTGTCAAAATGACGGATGGTATGTATTTTTTTAGCTTAAATATTATTTATGACATAAAACCAACGTTAAAATTATTTTGACATAAGTTTGAAGTACTTATATGTACTAGTAAAACTTAGTTTGTACTTTTAACACCGGGTATAAAACACATATATTACTGTAAGCGCGTTAGGTTTTAGAAAATTATGTATAGAGGATGTGAAAAAATTGCCGTTTTCGTAGTTGCTTCTATAGAAAAGTTGACGTATACGAGGACTCTGCTACTGTAGTTCGAAGGTCACTATTTCGACGTACGTTAGTTCGAAAGTATACGAGTACGACGTACGTTAGTTCGAAAGTATACGAGTACGATGTACGCTAGTTCGAAAGTGCACGGCAGCGAAGTATGAAATGCCGGCATACATTAACTACAAAGTTATCGAGTGCGAGGTATATTTAATCAAAAGTACACAGTTGCGAAATACGAAATTACAAAGTACGTTGGTTCTAAAGTATGAGAGTACGATGTACCTAAGCTAATTAAAAAAATAACTACATAGTAGTGATGCATAAAATTCCGACTTACCACTTATTTAAACTCGAAAGTACGACATACACATCCAGCAACCTAAAACATAAAACTATATTTTTTTTTACGTATTTCTACAATTGAGTCTCTCGGCAGCTCATTATCGTCATTACTAAAGAAACCTTTGCATACAAGAAGAAAGCATTGAAAAATATAATCGTACCAGATGAATTAACTAAATTCGAAGGCGAACAATTTCTTTTTACGCATTATATTGATGATAATGATACGATTCTTGTATTCAGTATGAAAACAAATATTCGCCTTCTTGACAAATCCAAATTTTGGGTCATGGATGGCACGTTTCAGTGTTTCCCAGATTTGTTTTACCAGTTGTATTCGATACATGGGCAAGTAGGCCAGAATGATGATACGAAACAGGTACTACCACTTGTCTATGGCTTATTGTCAAGTAAATCTGAACGTGCTTACAGGATATTTTTAGAAATTGTCGTACGATTTGCGTACAATCAATTGAGTATTCATCTAAATCCGAACTTCATTATCACGGATTTTGAGTTAGCTGCGATAAGAGCTAGTGAAAGTGCTTTTCCACACGCGAAAAACAAATGTTGTTACTTTCATTTGTCCCAAAACATTTGGAAGTATATTCAAAAGGAAGGGTTATCAAAAAAATATATTAGCAACAGTGAATTCGCGCACCAAATGCGCCACCTAGCGGCACTGGCTTATTTAGATCCGATCGAGATACCTTCCGCGTTTGAAATTATTCGCGAATAAATTATACCCGAAGAAGCGAGAGAAGTGACCGACTGGTTTTTTGAATTTTATGTTGATGAACTTTATAAAAGTGAGACTAATCGAGATACGGTGTCCACACTGAAACTGAAACTTAAGAGGTCGCCTCCTAGATTTCCGCCTCGGATGTGGTCTGTACTAGACTGTGTGAATGCTGATATTCCAACTACCCAAAATAATATAGAAAATTGGCATAATCGTTAGAATAGCCTTTTAAACCGGAAAAAATGTAATATTTATAAAACGATCAAAGAATTGCAAAAAGAACAAAAAAACACTAATTATGAGATTGAAAGAATAAATGCTAATATAAAAAAACCTAAATATAAAAATCAAACCACCTCAATGAAATCAAAGAACAATTATTAATGAAGGAAACATTGGATATAAAGGTATATTTGAGCGGTTTGGCGTACATAACGTATGTGAAGATTTAATTTTATGACACACATGAAATACCTAGTTTATATTGAGCGTCATTGATTATACCTAAGACTCATCAAATAGTTACACGTTTATTCTGAAATCAGCATGAAGTTAATGCACTACAAGCATTTTTTTTCTTACTTTTTAAAAAAATAATTTTTATTATTTTGTTATGCACTGTTGTGCTACATTATGTATAAAATAATGTATTTAAAGTTTTGTTTAATACAATATGATATGTATACACATACTTTATAATTTAATAAAATTGTTTATTTCTCACCACAAATGACACATTGATACATTACATGATAACAATGAATCCCTATTTATAAAAATATAAATAAGTTATTCGTGGGAGACTGGTGCCTGTGTAGGTTCAGAGACCCGTATGGCAGGTCACGAAAATCAACATATAAGTTAATTAAATCCAAGCATTTTTTCCAATTGTTATTCAATCAATCAGCATAAATCTTAGGAAGTGCTTAAAGAATTTGTATTATTATGTTATGAACTATTATTTATCAATAAATAATGTATGTCATGTTTATTTTTGGAAGCGTAGTGTTTATTACCCTTCTTCTACAATGTATGCTCCACAGTTAAGGCTAGTATTTTATTTATTGTAATGGTCTTGTATGCAAAGGTTTCTTTAGTAATGACGATTACGAGCTGCCGAAGGACTCAATTGTAGAAAAACGTAAAAAAAAATAGTTTTATGTTTTAGGTTGCTGGATGTGTATGTCTTACTTTCGAGTTTAAATAAGTGGTAAGTCGGAATTTTATGCTTCGCTACCATGTAGTTATTTTTTTAATTAGCTTAGGTACATCGTACTCTCATACTTTAGAACCAACGTACTTTGTAATTTCGTATTTCGCAACTGTGTACTTTTGATTAAATATACATCGCACTCGATAACTTTGTAGTTAATGTATGCCGGCATTTCATACTTCGCTGCCGTGCACTTTCGAACTAGCGTACATCGTACTCGTATACTTTCGAACTAACGTACGTCGTACTCGTATACTTTCGAACTAACGTACGTCGAAATAGTGACCTTCGAACTACAGTAGCAGAGTCGTATACGAGTATTAGCAGCTGATCACGTGATATTAAAGAGGGTACACTCTTCTATACACCCTGTTTAGAATGGAATAAAATAGAAAACGTTTATTTGACACACATAGGCATAGTTACAAACAGAATTACATTGAACATACAAAAAGAGTGTCAAAAAGGTCCCCGCTCAGCATTTGTCGTTACAGCCGAAGCCGTAACGACGCTGGTTTTCAGCGGTAACCCTGACTAGGACGTGGGACGAGTATTGACAGCGGTATATCGGACCACCAGAGAACCCCAAATCCCTCCGGTCGACTCCGGCTCGGATTCAGCAGCTCGGCTCGGTTTACTTCCGAAGCTACCCTAGTACTATTATATATTCAGTGCCTAAGCGCAGCTTTGTCACCGAAGCAACAGAGATGACGACTTACATTTTTTTCTTCGCTTATCAGGTAGATTAGTAAAAAGTATAGAAAGGTATTTTTTTTTACAAAATAGTAAAAATATTACAGTGATATATAGATTTGGAATGTCACATGACGTCACGCCTAGGTACAATTTTAACTTAGAAGGCACGTCACAAGCCCTCTCTTCTGAACTTTAACGCGATTTATCTTTAGAGTTTTGTTGGTTGATTGACAAAAGGAAAAAATAAGGTTATATTGTTTTTTGATATTATAACTGACGGACCAATTAGAATTTCCGTTAACCCTACTTATTTTAAAATTATACAAATTCTTTCAGTAAAGGGTGAAGTGGCCAAAGAAGTTTACAAAATGAATTACGTTGAGAAAAGAGACTGTGAAGAGTTCTATGAAAAGGCTAAGGTGAGATGTTTTATACAATAAAATGCTTTACTGCAGGTTATGTCATACTAATTTTAACTTTCATGAATATTTGGAAAATTTATAGGGTATTTGTACAATGCGTACCTTTATTGAGTTGAAAATATTTCGACACTATTTGCAAGCGCCAATATAACAGATATACTATCGAAAATAGGAAAAAGCATAGACATTAATTAGTAACTTTGAGAATAAGGCAATTAATGTGTTATCTAGGGCTTATAAAACGTATATAATAGAATATAATTTATACGTCACCCTTTTTGCCCAATTGCTAGAACTGAAAGAAACTGTACACGGATATCTCATATGAACCTTTGTCGCATAATTCAAAAGACCGTGATAATACAAGCATAAATAATTCAAACGATGACCTTCTAGTGTAGTGGTTCGCGCTCCAGACTACCAAGACTGGAGGTTGCGGGTTCGAATCCCGCAAGAGGCAAATGTTTGTGTGTTTGTGTGATAAGCAGAAGCATTTGTACCCAAGTCATGAATGTATATAAATACAGGATGTTAACTAAATCGTATATCAAGCCGAAACTATTAGCCTTTGTTAACATATGCATAAATACTATGGTGAAGTCAGAATCTGGTAGTGCCACTGTCAAAACATGTTTGAATCTGGTGGTGCCACTGTCAAAACATGTTTGAATCTGGTGGTGCCACTGTCAAAACATGTTTGAATCTGGTGGTGCCACTGTCAAAACATGTTTGAATCTGGTGGTGCCACTGTCAAAACATGTTTGAATCTGGTGGTGCCACTGTCAAAACATGTTTGAATCTGGTGGTGCCACTGTCAAAATATGTTTGAATCTGGTGGTGCCACTGTCAAAACATGTTTGAATCTGGTGGTGCCACTGTCAAAACATGTTTGAATCTGGTGGTGCCACTGTCAAAACATGTTTGAATCTGGTGGTGCCACTGTCAAAACATGTTTGAATCTGGTGGTGCCACTGTCAAAACATGTTTGAATCTGGTGGTGCCACTGTCAAAACATGTTTGAATCTGGTGGTGCCACTGTCAAAACATGTTTGAATCTGGTGGTGCCACTGTCAAAACATGTTTGAATCTGGTGGTGCCACTGTCAAAATATGTTTGAATCTGGTGGTGCCACTGTCAAAACATGTTTGAATTTGATATGAATGAGCAATGCAGTGGCGGGCATTGGCTTTATAACGAGGTAGGAGATACTTACTTTGGTGTTTTTGATGAAAATCAGTGGTTTTCATCAATGTCACACATTTGTAAGTTGTACCTACTGCCTACCTCATTTCATTTACCAGGTAGGCACTGCCTAATTGCCTATATGCATCGCACGCCCCTGATTAGCAATGTTTTAAGCACTAATATACTTTAAGTTGGACAGACAACACACTAATAACTCATGGTCTCAAAGTAAGGTATTAGCATCTATATCGTCACACAAATCGGATTCTTATTTTATTTTTGTATAAAAATTTTTAGAAACTAATATGATGATGTCAAATTTCTGACTTCACCATAGTAACATTGTTAGTTAGCTAGGCTAGTTTCAGCTTGATATACCCTTTACCAAACGTATATAAGTATGTTAATCCGTTTCTAGTCGCCATAGAAACAGCTTTGCATAGTTAAGGCGTAGCTAAATGGTGCGATTATGGCATCAATTTTACTATCTTCTTCTTAGAACCTTTAAGCTTCAAAATTCAGCCACTGATAATTTAGCGCGATTGTGGACTAAATTCTCTTCTTTTTCTCTTCTTAGAACTTTTAAGTGAGAACCAAAACTCAGCCACTGATATAGCACTATCGGTGGCCTTGTATATAAGGTCCGATTTTATTAGTGTTCATCCTGTTAACCTGTGACTATATAGGTGAAAAGCAATCGTAAAAACCAACTTTCAAATGTCTATCATAATTACTAAAAAAGTTAAAAATAAATTACAAAATAACAACATCGACTTCATATTGCATAAACTCGTCCTATCTTAAACTTTTTCTCGCTCTGTACAAGGGGAAGGAATAAGACGGATAATCAGATGGTAAAACGTAGAAAAGATAGGACGAGTTTATGCAATATGAAGTCGATGTTGTTGATTTTTAACTTTTTTAGTTTTTATGGTACACATTTGAAAATTGGTTTTTACGATTGCTTTTCACCTGTATAGTCACAGGTTAACAGGATGAACACTAATAAAATCGGACCTTATATATCCTCGCAAAATGTTTATTATTTCAACAGCTGACGTATCAAAAGATGAAGCCGATCAACCCTATCTGCGCGGTTGTGGAGCAACAGACGACGCCGTGCGTGTGGGACGGCGGCGCGGCGCTCGTCGCCCGCCAGTCCTGGGGCTACTGGAAACTGGTCAGCACATAGAACTGCGTATTGCACGGCCAAAATAATTAGGCACATGACAATTACACAGTTTTGAAACCCACATATTGAGTCTGCTCGCTCTCAGCAGTGATACCACACGAGTAAAGAAAGAAACGTGCCGTGTGGTGCCGGTACGTTAAAATAATTGCACCACCCCTTCTCTTCCTATGGGTGTCGTAAGAGCCGATTACAGGAAAACCGCCATAAGAAGACGGGCAGCAACTTCTTTTCTCCACCATTGGCCAAACTGTGATCGCCAGCCAACCCACCTGCCATCGATTATGGCAAAATCCTCCTTTTGGAGAGGCCTGTGTCCAGCAATTGACTGATATAGGCTGGTGATGTGATGAAAGAAAGAAACAAAGGTAGAGCTTCTAAGACCATTCAATATTCATACCTATTTTGGTAGGGTTGTCATGATAACTACATATTTTTAATTTATTTATGGTGAATCACAGAGGTACAGACAGGTGAAATATAGTAATAAGGCCATCCGTGTCCGCATGGGCATACAATAACAAGTGATAATCAATTAAATGTAAAATAAATGTCAAAAACGTTATTAAAATTTTCTTCATCATAATTCAGACATATTGTAAAATGCACAAAGGTCAACATGAGTTACGCTTTAAGGTACAGTCAACAGCACGTAGACCTACCCCAAAAGTCAAAAATTCTCCAATAGATTTTCAACTTTAAGCCTGACACATAGAGATCATTTTCAAATGAGAAAATTTGACATTTTGTGGTAGGTCGTGTCCGTACTTTAGATAGATATATAACGTTAGAGAATGTTGCATAACATAAGTTATTTGACTTATTTTAACAAATTGTAAGAAAAGTTTTCAATTGTTAGCTATCTTTCACAACTTTATGTAACAAAATGTTATACAACTAATTACAACATGATACAACAAATTATAACATTTGTTGTATAACATCATCCGAAGCGAAGGCAGACCCAAACTTATGGTTACAAAATGTTATAAAACTAGAACATTTATAACATGTTGTAGCAAAATGTTACACACTGTAAATTTTTGTTTTTAGCAATTCCATGCAAGGTTTAATTGAAGATAAATAACACTTGAAAAAAACATCGACCTCGAGTGCTTTACCAACTAAGCTACCGATGACGTCACGTGACAAGATGAAATTCATTATTTAATTCATACAACATTGATCAGAATACGCTGGCTTTGACAGCGAGAAAAAACACTTGAGGAATTTCATCTTGTCACGTGACGTCCTCGGTAGCTTAGTTGGTAAAGCACTCGCCCGGCATGCGATGGGACGTGGGTTCGAGTCCCACCCGAGGTTGATGATTTTTTTTCAAGTGTTATTTATCTTCAATGTTACACACTGTTATAAAATGTTATCGTGCAACACAATGTTTTATAACGTTATCTAACTGCTGTGTGGAAGCCCTTTTAGATAACTCTGCGTTAGCCCGCGTATTAGACGACCTTCGTAGCCGAGAGGCGAGCACGCCGGACTTCAAATGGCGCCGCCATCTCTGAGGTTCCGGGTTCGATCCCCGGTCGGGTCAATGTAGAAAACGAACTTTTCTATATTGGCTCGGGTCTGGGTGTTGTGGTACCGTCGTTGTTTCTGATTTCTATAACACAAGTGCTTTAGCTACTTACCTTAGGATTAGAGCAATGTATGTGATGTTGTCCAATATTTATTAATTAATTTATTTATAACATAAATTAGGACGTGTGACCTTTTTAAGGAACGTATATTTTTTAAAACAGATTGGTTTCGGGATGCGCGGTCCGGGCTGCGGGGCACCAGCTCGTTTCGTGTACATACACGACTACATGGACTGGATAGATGCCCTCATCTCCTTCTCAGATCTCGACATGGACGAGGGTGAGGAGGAACACAAGATATACTTCAGAAGACTTTCCCCGATCAATCTGATAATGTACAAAGGTTAGAATTTATCGCTGCTGTGTCGTGTCGTGTGGTGCCGGCACGTTTAAAGAATTGCACCACCCCTTCTCTTCCTATGGGTGTCGTAAGAGGCGACTACAGGAGAACCGCCACAAGAAGACGGGCAGCAGCGTCTCCTCTCCACCATTGGCCAAACTGCGATCGCCAACCCGCCTACCAAGCGTGGCGATTATGGCAAAATCCTCCTTTTGGAGAGGCCTGTGTCCAGCAGTGGACTGAAATAGGTTGGTGATGCTGCTGTGACTTAAATAAACTGTGGCAGTTCTCCTACCTATGGGCTAGTTGGCACCATCAATCAATCGACATGCTTTTTATGAGCTGTCAAAACGAATCTCTTCCTTATACTATGACGTCACTGATTATCTAACTCAACCTACATTTTATTGATTTTGAAACAATCCAAAATCAATATTTTCAAATAAATTATAATATGGCGCGTGATTGGGCCTAAAATTAATAGTTTAAATAAATTATGCCTTAGAATTATTTATGAATGGTGACAACATCCCAGTACAGTCAACCAAATCAAATCAACTTAACTTTTTATGTATTTCTTTTAGCAAATTACTAATACATATTGGCAAAGTTAAGTTATTATGAAATAATAATTTACAAAAAGTAAAAAATCACGCCTAATTTAGAGTCATGGTGCGGCAAGCATCGACTCGAAAAAACAAAAACGAATAATGATTGCAGCATTTCCTAGATGGCGTTGATGTCACAAATAAATTGAGAAGGCAAATTTCGCCCGGTTGAGATATGTCCCTGTAGCTTAATTGGTAAAGCGCCTGCGCGCTAAGCAGGAGATTAGGGTTCAAATCCCGACATGGGCGAGTTGTCTTTTTTCAATTTAAAATCAAATTAAATCAAATATTTAATTGCAATAATACAGTTTTACACTAAGGTCTTATTATATTTTGGTAAGTCATTAGTATTCTGCCTGCAAGCAGACGCGCAAATATTAAATTAATATTGTTAGTAATTTTGTCATTGATTTTTAATAATTAGTCATTAATATCTATAATGTCAACTTTGACGGCAAGTCAACATACCTAAAAAGTTAAAGGTCACCCAAATGATTTTCAAATTTAACTCCGACGAATGGAGATCACGATAAATTGAGAAAATTTTACGTTTTGTGGTAGGTTGACGCGCTGTTTTACTAATAGAAAATTACTTAGATGTTGTTAACTATGCAAATGTGTCGTGTGGTGCCGGCACGTTAAAAGATTAGCACCACCCCTTCTCTTCCTATGGGTGTCGTAAGAGGCGACTACAGGAGAACCGCCACAAGAAGACGGGCAGCAGTGTCTCCTTTCCACCATTGGCCAAACTGCGATCGCCAACCCGCCTGCCAAGCGTGGCGAGTGTCCAGCAGTGGACTGATATAGGCTGGTGATGATGATGATGATGCAAAATCAATGCAGTATTTGCTAACTCCTTAAAGTTAGCAAATACCGCATTGTGACGGTCAACTTTGTCAACGACCCCCGTAGGCGAGAGGCGAGCACACCGGACTATATGGCGTCGCCATCTCTGAGGTTCCGGGTTCGATCCCCGGTTGGGTCAATGTGGAAAACGAACTTTTCTATATTGTCTCGGGTCTAGGTGTTGTGGTATCGTCGTTGTTTCTGATTCCTATAACACAAGTGCTTTAACTACTTACCTTAGGATCAGAGCAACGTATGTGACGTTTCCAATTTAAAAAAAAAAAACGGAACCCTTACGCTCTAAATTTATTTTTTTATTTTTTTAGCAATTACAATGCTTTAATTTAAGATTTTATAATAGCTATCTACCGCCTCAGGTGGGACCCGAACCCACGACCATCGCATACCGGGCGAGTGCTTTTCCAACTAAGCTCTCGAGACGTTAGCTGACCTGTCCAGTTTCTCACCAGCGATATCTGATTCCAGGAGAGACTAAGATCCCTAAGGAGCAGGGCCAGTGCGATCGCAACGACCGCGGCAGCGTCCTGTTCAAAGACAGCTCTGAAATACTCGTCAACAAGAACTTCGCTCAAGGATTCTACTTTGTAAGTCAAAGTCAAAGCCATTTATTTCTGCAAATTAGCCATCAATGGCACTTACATGTCTCATTTTTTTTCCCTACCACCGGTACGGGACTACATATCGGCTGGTGATTAAAAGAAGCGGCGTAGGGTCTTGATATAGAAGTGGCCAGGGTGCGTCTGGGGCGCTATGAGACAAAAATACGCCGTAAATTCTCAAAGCGTGATGTAGTTTTGCATTTTTTGTATGTTGTTATTTTGGATCTGTTAGGATAATGTGAATTCATTTTTGCCACTTCGAAAAACTTGTGAAAACTGAGTGGAATAAGTGAGTATAGCCTGAAAATTTCCATTTTCAGGCTATACTCACTTATTTATACTTTCCATTTTCGAGAAAATTTGGTCATCTTCAAAGTGACCATAGTGACCATAAAGCTTCTTTGGGATCAATAGAGCTGCAAATAGGCTCAATTGATTGTAGGTACATATTTCAATACAGTTTATAAGTGTTCAAAACAAGGTTCGCAAAAAATGCATAGTTTTGGTTCTGGAGAGCAAATAGTGAAAAAAGTCGAAAAAATTCAAAGTTTTTCTCGATTTTCTCAGTTTACACAAGTTTCTCAAAGTTGCAAATATGAATTCACACTATCCTAACAGACCCATAAAACATACCAGCCATGCAGAACTACATCACATTAAAAGCACTTACGTCCCTTTCTTATTTTAACACACTTCGTGACACTTTGTGGGCTATTGTGAGGCTACTTTGGTGTAAAACGGGACCCTATTACTAAGGCTGCGCTGTCCGTCTGTCTGTCTGTTTATCTGTCCATATGACACGAGGCTGTATCTCATAAACCGTTATAGTTAGAGAGTTGAAATTTTCACAGATGATGTATTTATGTTGCCGCTATAACAACAAATACTAAAAAACAGAATACAACAAATATTTAGGAGGCTCCCATACAACAAACGTGCAAACGTGTTTTATTTTGCCGTTTTTATAGATAATGGTACGGAACCCTTCGTGCGGGAATCCAACTCGCACTTGGCCGGTTTTTCTTCTTGCACGTGTAGAAACACGTCCCTATATTATTTAACACACTTCGGGACACTTTTTGGGCTATTGCTGAGAAGTAGCAGCATGAAACCTAATTAATTTAGAAGATTACTGTGAGGCTACTTTGGTTTTTAGTTGACAGTGACACAAGTGGCAGCGTTCGCTTGCGCCTCGGTGAACCTCGAGGCGGTGTCCCGCACTAACGCCGCCGTGTGGCTGGAGCACCACTGCCATCGGGACGTCACTGGCCTGTCCCACGGCATGAAAGGCCCTGACTATCGCAAGTGAGCATATCCTTCCTTTAATTTTTCATCATTCTATATTCCTTTCATCATTTTATTTTAACTGACTTCAAAAAAAAAGTTGATGCTCAGTTTGACCCGTATGTTTGTATGTATTTATGTTTTTCCGCGATTTTCTCGCGTTGGCTCATCCGATGTTAATGCGGTTTTTAGAAAAGTATTTATTACATTCTAGAGAAGGTTTTAGTATGCATATCATACTACTGAGCTGGTGATGGAGGCCACAGAACTCCTTAATAACCATTAAGGATTTGTTGGCGCAGCAGCGGCGCGACATCAGCATGCTCGGTATACGCGGTACAGAAAGATTACCGAGCGGCGAGCGCCTATATTTTAATGGAGCGTTGTAATGATTGGCTCGGTATACGCGGGAGCGCCCCGTCACAGATTCAATACTTTCTGTACCGCGTATACCGAGCATGCTGATGTTGCGCCGCTGCTGCGCCGACAAATCAGAAAAGGGCCTAAGTCTTACCTTAGTATGAGACCTAAGGCTGTTGCTGTTGGAGGGTTTGGTAGTTGGAAGTCACTTGGCCAGTTTTTATTACTTATGTTAGTTGTATATTTTTCCTTATGTGTCAAATAAATCATTCCTTATGTGTTAATATTTCTATTCTACCTATTACCAGATTGGAGTGCTTCATGTATTTCAAGTCGAAAGCGTTCATCGAGTTCCGGTTCTTCTTCTCTTTCCGCGTGGTGATCGAGCTGACGTTGTACGGCAAGGAGGAACTGCCCAAGATCATTCCCAACCCCTTCCACACCACGGAGACCACGGAAAACTGGTTCCCAACCAACACTGTGTTCAGGTGGGGCCTGTGGGTCCCGATACGATCTTACTGGTACTATTCGTAGGCTAGTAGGGTTAATTGTAATAGAAGTAACCCCTTCCACACCACGGAGACCAGAGACAACTGGTTCCCGAGCAACACTGCACTGTGTTCAGGTGGGGCATGTGGGTCCCGATACGATCATACTGATACTATTCGTAGTCTAGTAGGGTTATTTGTAATAGAAGTAACCCTTTCCACACCACGGAGACCACGGAAAACTGGTTCCCAACCAACACTGTGTTCAGGTGGGGCATGTGGGTCCCGATACGATCTTACTGGTACTATTCGTAGGCTAGTAGGGTTAATTGTAATAGAAGTAACCCCTTTCACACCACGGAGACCACGGACAACTGGTTCCCGACTAACACTGTGTTCAGGTGGGCCTGTGGGTCCCGATACGGTCTTACTGGTACTATTCGTAGGCTAGTAGGGTAAATTGTAATAGAAGTAACCCCATTCACACCACGGAGACCACAGACAACTGGTTCCCGACCAACACTGTGTTCAGGTGGGGCCCGTGGGTCCCGATACGATCTTACTGGTACTATTCGTAGGCTAATAGGGTTATTTGTAATAGAAGTAACCCCTTCCACACCACGGAGACCACAGACAACTGGTTCCTGATCAACACTGTGTTCAGGTGGGGCCTGTGGGTCCCGATACGATCTTACTGGTACTATTCGTACTAAGTCGAAATATATATATAAATATATATATTACTATATATATTATAAATATATATATTACGGCATACGATGTTGAGCGCTGCGGCAAAGAGTAGCAGTTGCGCATCTTACGAGACGATCAACGCGTGTGCGCGCAGCTAAAAACGAATCATGGCCGGAGGTACAGGCGCGGCGTGTGACTAGCCAATCACGTAATCGTAACGGTCTGCTGCGCATCTTTCACTCAGCGCTCAACTTCCGTGCCGATAGTTGTAAGGGTTAATTGTAATAGTAATAATGTTTATAAATAATTATGTTCTACTTAATTATGTTTTTGTTATTTTTTTGCAATAAAACTTATTTCAACAAAAGTGTCAATTAAGTTTTGACTGTTTTTCTGGGTTGTTACGATTGTTTTTTTATGCAAAACCATAACATAAATAAAAAGATCAAAACAAAAAAAAATCCGACTCTTATAACACTAAAAAGCTTAAAACAGCATCTTCACAAACATATATATCAGCTATAATTATAATCTACTATTTTTGAAGTCGGTGCGAACAAAAACAAAGACAGGCACCAACTTCAAAAAAATACAAAAAATCATAAAATCGATTTGAGAACCTTTTCTTTTCTTTGAAGTCGATTTAGAATAATTAAAACCGGACGAGCTATTTTCCAGTTTCAGGGAGACTAATGTATGGCAATAGATTTATTTATAAACATGAAGGATATTCAAAAATACGAGCTAATATTTAGAGGGGTGTTCAGAATCGATACAAAAATATAGTGAATATAAATACATTAAAAAAACATTCAAATACGAGTCCAGTAGGTATACAGCAAAATTGCATTGTCCATCCATTGTAATTATTTAAATGTATAGTCTATCATAGTCATCATATCATATCAGCCTGTTGCAGTCCTGACTGCTGGACATAGGCCAAGGAGCGCCACAGCGCACGATCTCCCGCCCTTTGCATCCAGTCGCTGCCAGCTGCCTTCTTCAGGTCATCGGTCCATCTAGCCGCGGGGCGTCCTACACTACGTTTGCCTAAGCGTGGTCGCCATTCGAGAACCTTCCTGCTCCACCTCTCGTCGGTTCTACGACAGACATGGCCAGCCCACTGCCACTTCAGGTTGCTACATTTTTATCTATCATAGTCACATTGTGATAAATATAGAAGGCTTGGATCGATGTTATGGATGACACAGTGCGTGATAATATAAAAACAATGTAATATGCCAAACAAGACATATATTCAGCATTTTAAAAAGTAAACTTGTAATATTAAAAGTTCCATACGATTTTACACATATTAGTCCAGCCAAACATCCATCAAAGTGAATCAGATTTCTTTAAAAAAACTACAAGTTTAATCTTACGTCACGGATAGAACATTTGGACTATAAAGTAGGATGCGTGGGCGCAGCGGACGACTGACATAAACATTCCCGTGGCTTACACTTTACACCATCCGACCTTACGACTTAATCACTGAAGTGCTATTTTAGGGGCTAGATATTAGCAAGCAAAATCGTGAAAGTATTATTGCACTAAAAACATTAAAGACACCAATTCTCATATGTGGGAATGAATTAATGAAACCCCTGATGTATACCGTATAAGTGATTACGGTTAAAACATCCCCAAGTTTAGGTTTTTAGGGTTCCGTACCCAAAGGTTAAAACGGGGCCCTATTATTGAGGCTCCGCTGTCCGGATGTACCTATGTCTGTCTATCCGTCTGTCACCAGGCTGTATCTCATGTACCGTGGTAGCATTTTCACAGATGATGTATTTCTGTTTCCGCTATAATAACAAATACTAAAAACCAGAATAAAATAAATATTTAAGGGGCTCCCATACAACAAACGTGATTTTTTGCCGTTACGGAACCCTTCGCGCGTGAGTCCAACTCGCACTTGGCCGGTTTTTTTTAAAGGAAGTGACCATTGCTTTACAAATAATTGGATTTGTGGAAATTAAGTTTCTGATATTTCAGATAGAAATATGTATTTTTTCCGTCCGGCCAAGTGTGTGTCGGGCATTGCGCGTACGCAATTTAATTGTACCTATTACCCCGGCGTAATATAATATGCACCTGTTTTACAAAACTAAAATCGTCATCCAATGATCCAAGTAAATTTCAGATTTTCTTCTCCAAGCACATTTCACAAGTTAACTCATTAATTTGTGACGCCTTGTTTTCCTTTTAACTTCGATAAATATACCTATTACTATCGCAAATTTATCAAAGCATTTATTAAAACAGCAATTTCGCTGGTGCACTTAAATCTTTATAGAGGGTGTATAAATGGCACCATAAGACCAGCTGATCGCGTGGATTTAAGGTCCTATTTTTTTTGCACGGCATGTAAAACGCAAACGGATTTCTGAATCGAAAAATGGTGTTTGAATACCCACAATAATTTCGAACAACCTATCCAACGACAACCCATACCATAAGGTAGACGAGAAAAGCTCTTCTTGGAATCGGTGCCAGCTATTGAGAGTTAAAATGTGTTCATTCGCACCGACTCCAAAAAGAACTGATAAGGTATACTTGCATTAGTTAAGGAAATTAGTTATTAAGGTTAAATAAAAAAAAAATTAATTATTTTCTTTTCAGTTTATAGGCGGTTTTTTTGTTTTTTTAAGTGTATTTAATGATATTCTGTGGATATAAGATCAGCATTGAAATCTGAGAGTGAACGATAAATCACCCTTATTTTCTCACCCTTATCGTAAGTTTTTTTCTTCAAATTTATTTAGGACCAATTTCGAGGTATACCTATCTAATAAAAAAATAATAATCTAAATCGGACTACTCTCTAAAAAGTTATGCGTGATCATACATTAAAAAATATATATATACGCGTCGACTTGAGAACCTCCTCCGTTTTTCCGTCGGTTAAAAAACTTTTAAAAAGGAAGAATTTTCGGATAAAAGTCGCACCATGTAGATCAACTTGAAGCAGATGGCCGTCAAATTAGATAGCGGCAGAATATATTCCGCTCGATTTAAATATTATTATCTGGTTTCTGCAATACGTTAGCAACGACACAGACAATCTGCACAAGAATAGCATAATAATAGTAAAGTTTGATCGGGCAATAAAACAAGAGTCGTATTTTATTGTCAGATAGACGTCTCTAATTCTAACCGGCCTTTCTTTAACACCCAAACGCATAAAAGCAGTTGTGTATTGCAATTATTTTGAATATTTCAACTTTATTCCTAAGTAACAACTTAAATAGTAATGATCCGCGTTGGCCCGGTCCGGTTTCCGGACGGGTATAGACCGAGCCTACCGTCAGGGTCCCTGCTCAAAATCAGCATCGTGATACGTCCCTGACTGTCACGACAAATGCTGAGTGGGGGGCCTTTTTGACAAATTTTTTATTTAAATTTTTGTTTTTAGCAATTACCATGCTAGGTTTGTCTAAGATTTTTTATACTTGAAAAAAAAAATCGTATGCGATGGACGTGGGTTCGGATCCCACCTGAGGCGGACGATTTTTTTTCAAGTATTAAAAATCTTAGATAAACCTAGCATGGTAATTGCTAAAAACAAATATTTAAATTGTTTAAGCTTTTCTGATCTTTACCAATAGTTAAATATTTTTTAAAAATATTTCTATCGGGTGTTGACGGTAGTAGTATATACCGCAACATTGATTAGAAAAATACTCTGGCTTTGACAGCGAGAACCACTTGAAAGATTTCGTCGAGTTGGATAACGTCTCGGTAGCTTAGTGGTCAAAGCACTCGCCCGGTATGCGATGGACGTGGGTTCGGATCCCACCTGAGGCGGACGATTTTTTTCAAGTATTAAAAATCTTACATTTTTTATTCTCTTTAATCCTGTTATGTATTTCTTTTGTATTCTGTGTGTGTCAAATAAATCATTTTCTTTTCTATTCTATTCTAATGCAGTAATTAAATAGGTACGAGTATTGTTTATTCAAAAACCACATGACTTGAAATTTCATTAAGGGATAAAATCCGAAACGAGATCATCAGGCAGAAGACCAAAGTTACGGACATAGTCCAAAAATGTGGCAAGCTTAGTGACGTTGGTTGGCCACATCTGTCGCAGAACTGATAAGTGTAGTAAATGGGTTCTCGAATGGAGACTTCGCGTTGGTAAACGTTGTGGACGCCTCTCAGCTCGATGGACCAATGATCTTAGATGGCTGGGTGGAAAAAGCGGGAGAATCTTTGGCGCTTTTCGAGGAAGATTTTCATTCAGCAGTGGACTGCAATAGGCTGATATGATGATGATGATGAATGTAAGAAGTTTATATAAAATTACATTAAAAGTACATTTCGCGAAGTGCTCACATTGCAAGAACACGTTCTGTACTAAACCTGTTTTAACGTATGCCCCGTATATCGGCACAACAACTGAATCTTCTGATGGACGACCGTCTGGTGTAGTGGTTCGCGCTCGGGACTACAAGCCTGGAGGTTGCGGGTTCGATTCCCGTGTGAAAAATGTTCGTGTGATGAATACGAGCATTTGTACTTAAGTCATGGATGTTTATAAAATTATTTAAGTATGTTTATCCGTTATCTAGTCGCCATAGTACAAGTTAATGCTTAGTTTGGGGCTAGCTAATTGGTGTGATTGTGGAAACAATTTATTTTGTAAATTTTTGTTTTTAGCAATTCTTTGCAAGGTTAAATCCTCGAACCCACGTCCCATTGCATGCCGGGCGAGTCCCACCTGAGGTCGATGATTTTTTCAAGTGTTATTTATCTTTAACATTTTATTTATTTATTTATCTACACCGGAAAACATTAGCACATTAAAATCACTAAATGCCCAAGTTTCCTAATCAATAGATCTTAATGCGTAGTTTAGATTTATTTTGATAAATTCGCGATCAGAATCTCGCTCGATGGTCATAATAAGATTTAACTCAAACAAGAATTCGTCCAGGCAAATGTCCAGCCGTTTCGCTGCTAATTTACAATCAGCAATTCAGCATCCTCGTCAGAGCATGTGAGGAAACAGCCAGCTCAAGCTTGAGGCTTTACCACGACGTCGTTCTTCTCTACATAAAAAGAACAACAATTTGAAATCGATAACGAAGTTTTAAAATAACAAAATGAATGGGATTGTTAGGGTTCCGTACCCAAAAGGGTAAAACGGGACCCCATTACTAAGGCTCCGCTGTCCGTCTGTCTGTCTGTCCGTCTGTCACCAGGCTGTATCTCATGAACAGTGACAGTTAGAGAGTTGAAATTTTCACAGATGATGTATTTCTGTTGCCGCTATAACAACAAATACTAAAAAATACAACAAACGTGATATTTTTGGCCATTTTTATAGATAATGGTAAGAAAACCTTCGTGCGCGAGTCCGACTCGCACTTGGCCGGTTTTTGTAACTGACAGATAATGACGGATTTCAATATCGTTTCGCTACAGATTGATTGCCACTTGTCTAAGCCCCCATATTAAAGTCACACCTTGTAAAATTATGGGCTTTCTTATCTATATCATTATGAATAAAAATTTGATCTTGATCTACTTATTTATTGTATTGTTAGTAATCATTTTTGTGTAAATATTTAATGTAGAGTAAGCACTAACCTACTTCGAGTATTCATAGATACCTAAGATACAAGCTAATTTGTTGCTTAGTTTAGGTACTAACTTTTAAATTTTAGATTAAACAAAATTATTTAAGTTTACATGTAATAATGCTAAGGTTTTTATACAGAATCTTATCTTATCTTAAATACATGGCTCTGATCCTAAGGTCAGTAGCTAAAGCGCTTTTGTTATAGAAATTAGAAACAACGATCGTACAACAAGCAGACCCAAAACAATATAAAAAGTTGGTTTTCCACATCGACCCGACCGGTAATTGAATCAGAGACCTCAGAGATGGCGACGCCAAGGCCGAAATGCTCGCCTTTCGGCTACGAAGATCGTCTTAGTATAACTTAAGTGTAAGCAAACGGTTCGTCTGGAATGGGACAAACGGATAGGCAGCTTTCGGGAAACTACGCAACATCTTCTCGTCCAAAATACCTCAGTGCCTAAAGACGAAAGTCTACAACCAGTGTGTGTTACCAGTTATGACATACGGAACAGAAACGTGGCCTCTTACTATGGGCCTTATAAAAAAGCTCAAAGTTGCACTGCGCGCTATGGAAAGGGCTATGCTCGGTGTTTCTTTGTGAGATCAAATCAGAAATGAGGAGATCCGTGAACGAACAAAAGTCGCTGACATAGTCCGACGGATTAGCCAGCTAAAATGGCAATGGGCAGGGCATATAGCACGTAGAACTATCGGCCGATGAGGCAGAAAGGTTCTGGAATGGAGGCCACGTACCGTCAAGCGCAGCGTGGGACGTCCTCCCACGTGGTGGGCAGACGAGGTTGTCTTTACTAGGTGGTAAGGTTGTAGGAAGCCGCTGGATGCAGGCCGCGCGCAACCGGCCGATCTGAAAGTCACTGGGGGAGGCCAATGTTCAGCAGTGGACGTCCTGTAGCTAAAATGATGCTGATGACGATGATGATGATGAAATGGTTCGTCTTAACCGTTGAATAATAGCTGATCTCAACGGGCTGTGTGATAGCGTGGGACAAACAAAGTCTTTACAGGTGAATGACCGGGTTTCGGATTTTTTTATTCAAATAGATAATACTTGCATGTTGATTAAGATTCCTTATCAAAAGACAATATAGTCATTTAAGTAGTTATTCAAATATTTAGGGTATAAAATAACTTTCATCAATAAAGATGTAGCTATTATTGTCACATTAAGAGACGATTATATCATGCTTAATTTTGGGATAAAATGTATCCACAATCCTACCTCGTAGGATAAAGTTAAGAAATGCTACGTATAAACTCAGATTATTTTAAGTTCCATTTGAATTAATTCTGTAGTTTAAGCGTGATGCGCGGCCGTGATATAGACAAAAAGTCAAAATGAAAAAAAAAATGTTTTGGCTACGTCGCTTATAATACTCTATAAGCGATACTGTAGATAATCTGTTTCATTCTGTTTCTAGAAGTTTAAGAACCAATAAACTTCATCATCATCATAATCATCATATATTTATTGTTTACATTTGGTACATAAGGTCTTAAAACAAATATTAACATGTCCTCAAAATGAGCCTGTTAGGGCATTACAATTTCAATTATTTGAATTCAATTATCAATTACAAAAATTATTTAATTACAATAAGAATAACAATACATTAACAAATTATTAAGACTAGGTAAGAGACAAAAATTCGTAAATTAAAATTTATACAATGCCCAAAACCTCATTAAGGCTATAGAAACTTAAGAAATATCGATGTTAGACAAGTACGCGTTGATGTCTTTTGTATAAAGACCCCGCCTAAGATGGGGTAAGTGTTGATATCTTTTGTATGAAGACCCCGCCTAAGAGGGGGTACGTGTTGATGTCTTTTGTATGAAGACCCCGCATAAGAGGAGGTACGTGTTGATGTCTTTTGTATGAAGACCCCGCCTAACATGGGGTACGTGTTGATGTCTTTTGTATGAAGACCCCGCCTAACATGGGGTACGTGTTGATGTCTTTTGTATGAAGACCCCGCCTACGAGGGGGTACGTGTTGATGTCTTTTGTATGAAGACCCCGCCTAACATGGGGTACGTGTTGATGTCTTTTGTATGAAGACCCCGCCTAAGAGGAGGTACGTGTTGATGTCTTTTGTATGAAGACCCCGCCTAACATGGGGTACGTGTTGATGTCTTTTGTATGAAGACCCCGCCTAAGAGGGGGTACGTGTTGATGTCTTTTGTATGAAAACCCCGCCTAAGATGGGGTACGTCTTTATGATTCAAAAATTCTAAGTCAATTATTCAGTATATAGGCCCTCTGCCGGGCACTTATACACGCCCCAAAATATAACTTAGCCCTACCACCGCTTCGGGACTACATATCGGCTGGTGATGAGAAGAAACGCAACAAACTCAGTCACCTTTGTCGGCCTTTTTTTTACGGGAAATACATTTTACAAGACATTATTAGTTATTGAGCTAGGCAGCTGCTATAAAGACCATACATTCTTGTCGTTTTAAATAGTCTTCTTAGTTGTAATATCGTTTTTTCATAAGTATTTTTTAATGTGGTTTCATGAAAAGGTCCGACGAGAGTTTGTGATATTTTATTGAAAAATGTTATACCTTTTTCCATAAATGAATTACCAACTTTTTGATCTGAAGCAAAATCCTCCTTTTGGGGAGGCCTGTGTCCAGCAGTGGACTGATATAGGCTGGTGATGATGATGATGATGATCTGAAGCTCGGAAGTTTGATAAATTGTTTTGAAGAATAAATTGATTCATTAAACCATTATAATGGTTAATGATCTAACTTCGACGCTGCTCCATATTAAATGGAGGCTGAAACGCATGCCTCCTATTGTTCCAAATTCTGATGATTTGGAACCTTGATAAAGATTGTGAATGAGAAATGTGTTACATAAGAGCTTAATTTCGGCATTTTTGCAGAAACAAATCGGTTTTATGCCAGCTTAGTAATCTGCTACTGCTAGTTTAGGTAGAGTTTAACCAGCGGATCTAAAAACAGTTAATTTTATTTAATGAAATTATTTAGGAGATAAAAAATGATGAAATAATTACATACTTTTTTCCTCTATTTCCAGGTTTTTTAAAGCCTGTTTCACAATGTACGGATAAGTTCTGAATACGCTATTTTTACTTATCTGAAGGATAAACACTATTTTTGCGGTCTTACAACCGTCCGTCGTTCGGATAAAGTTCTTTATCCTCCATATAATTTATCTGTTAAACTATTTGGAAGCTTACATTGTGAAAGAGGTTAATCTTTTTGGCATTTTATTAACAAACACAAATCTAAAATAAATTAGTTTATTCTTAATTGTCCTACCGTGACTTGATTTTTGTGTACGTGGTTCCATTTTTATTTTTTTTAGTTTAGAAGTAATTAGCTCTACAATTATATAATTGTAAGCCCAATGTGCTAGGAACATGTTTTGGGTAAGTATTAAACCTGCAAAAAAAAACCGTAAAAAATGCAATCTAATGGAAATAGTTTTCAAACACTTACCTTCAATAAAATCCAATAAGAGCGATATGTATCAACACAAACAACACACACAACACGACTCCTCGATGTTTCCACTCCAAACAATGCACTTCATCCATCAGATAGACATAAAAACGTAACGCTCACTTTCATTGCAGGGTCATCGTTTCACGCACTTTTTATTTCACATCACTAGTTTCTTTTATTTAAAAAGAAATACCGAACTATTTTCTTACACTTTATCACAGAATAAAAATTCTAATTCGAAATTCAAAGTTGTATCAGAACGCGAAAAACACTGGCACATCCAAAGCCTTCGGCAGTTTCACCGCAACTGACGCGCGGCGGCGCCACCGACCAGCGCGCGCGCAGCTTTACGTCTTCCCTCCCTTTCTCGCACTCACTGCTCTCGTACATCTGAAAAAGAAGGACGTACGATTAATAGATGCAACGTCGATGACGAGCGAAAGCTCCTTGATGGACAAAAAGTTGATTCGTAATTTTATAAAGAGGTTGGCATTTTGAACAAGGGCCAATCGTGTTTTGCCACAATGTGTTGCACCTTACTTCGTATACAAATAGAAACATTTTGTAATAACATACGAGATGCGTATTGAGATAAAATGATTTGGTTCACAATAGCGTCGCTCACGGCTGGTTTGACTTTGTTTTGAATTCGATTATCACTTTTGATGTGCGCGAGTTACAACTGACATGAAAGTAATTGCAACTTATGTGAGTTTTTGCGTATCATGCTGGGGCTTCACCTGCGTCTAATGTCGTCAATTAGTGCTCTATTTGACGTAGTATCAGGTGTGGCCGGTCTTTGTGCGCTAATTTGCTTCAATAACATTAGACGTTAGGCGATAGCTCGGACGTCGGTAACTTTTGACACATCAAAGGGATTAAGCGGGCGCCTAGTGCGTTGTTGTGGCTACACCTACTACACTAAACATGTTAAAACACGGTCACATTCAAAAACTCTTTGTAAAATATATGTAAAAGTGCATAGTTATTAAGTTAGGATGGAGTAGACAAAATGAGAAAAGTATTGAGTTCTTGGAAGCATTTTTATTTTATTTTAAAGACACACTCACAGATCACACGCTAAATACGTCGCTAGACGCTAAAATCAAACGTCAAATAAGAGTAGCCACGCACTTAGCGCGTAGCTTAATGCTTTAATTTAGTTAACGCTAATCATGTCGTTATTTGAACGTTAGGCGTCACGCAGGTGTAGCCCCAGCATTACATTGCCTCTACAAAGGAGTCCTAGAAAATATGTAGATATTATAGGTGTAATGAACGATGGATAGACTGGTTTTTATTTACGAAAAGAAATATAAACATTTGTTAACCATTAGGCTCCTGACTTGTATCAACGGTTTATAAACCTATTTTAGGTAACGGTGTTTCACACTTTGGTATATTTTTTATGTTATAAAGTTAAGTTTACTTTAAAAAAGTGATTATGAATTGATTAGATTGAAATAGAAAATACTTATAAGCAGATATGAGTCCTTTCTTTCTAGAATATCGTTTGAAAGATAGTTACAAGAGCAAATTATTATTGTTATAAAACAACAAATTCTTTATTAGACAAAAAAATGTACGAATAACGCAATTTTTAAGCATTTTTTACTAGTCTAGTTTAGTGTTAGATTACTTTTTAGGGTTCCGTACCAAAGGGTAAAACGGGACCCAATTACTGAGGCTCCGCTGTCCGTCTGTCTGCCTGTCTGTCTGTCTGTCCGTCTGTTACCAGGCTGTATCTCATGAATCGTGATAGTTGGACAGTTGAAATTTTCACAGATGATATAATTCTGTTGCCGCTATAACAACAAATACTTAAAAACAGAATAAAACAAATATGTTTGGGGGCTACCATACAAATCACATGATTTTTTATGCCGTTTTTATAAATAATGGTACGGACGGAACCCTTCGTGCGCATGTCCGACTCGCACCAGTTTTTTGGTAATATTATGAAAGCTTTGTAAAAGCCTTGATAACAATAGATAAAAACTACTAAGATTCTATAACTTGTTGAAGTAATATAAAATTGAACAAAAATTATCGCCTTTATTGAATGCAGTAAATTACCCGCCGTTTTTACGGTACTATTTTATAAATAGTTTGTAAAAGAGTTGGCTATAAATCCATCTGCCTTCGCACGAATACTTACGCTACTTAAGGCTAAGGTGGACGCGCACCAATTCATGAGTAAAAGTCATATTATTTATCAGACTTATCGACTTTTTAAATTTTCATTTCAAACACATTAATTTTAATGATAAGGTTCTTTGTTGACTACCCCAGCGACTTAAGGGGGCGGTATTTCACGTTAAATGCAAAAAGTCTTCGATTCCTGGTTCGGGACAATTAACAAATCATGACTGAAGTCCCTGAGTTCTGACTAATTCATCTGGTACTGCGTAATCGCGATCATGACATTAGGTGTGTCTGGCACATAATGTTTCTAATTATCCAAAGGGACCTCATGAGACCACATAACAATAAAATTTACATTGTGTCTTGTTCCCCAGAGCTGAGGGGATAATAACAATCACGGTTCCGTGATTTGTATGTTGGGACCGTCGAGATTTGTCAGGTTGGGATGAAGACATGGATAGCTCTAAGTTGAAGTGAAGACCTCCGTATCCGAGAGGTGAGCACGCCGGACTGTATATGGCGCCACCATCTCTGAGGTTCCGGGTTCGATCCCCAATGGTTCGGATCAATGTACAAAACGAACTTTACTATATTGTCTCGGGTCTAGGTGTTGTGGTGCCATCGTTGTTTCTGATTTTGATAACACAAGTGCTTTGGCTACTTACCTTAGGATCAGAGCCATGTGTGTGATGTTGTCCAATATTTATTATTTAAGTAAACATAGTGACGTACACCAAGCGAATCTTTTCTCTCTAAGGTTTCACTACGGAAATTTTAAGGGAAATGCCTTAAAATTCAAGACTCGTTGGACGGACGCTTACCTGTCTTGCGGTGTGCCTCAGCCTTAATAAATAAAATACTAAAGTAGCTCTTGGAAAAACTGTAATAACCACTATTACAGAGGCGCTCCACAAAAAGTGTGGCGACACCGCACTGCGTTACTGTGCGGTATTCGCTCCCCGACTAAGTACGCTAAATCACTCAATCTTTAACGGGCGAACTGTCGTTTGAGATAATGTTGGCTGCTTTGAAGTTGAAAATAGTCAAGTTTAAAGTAGATTAAACTAGATTTATTTACTAGCTGTGAACGCAACTTCGTTTGCATGGACTATATGATGTTTGGTATAATACATAACGCAGAACGTTCAAATAAAGAACAATATATAGAAAAATATTCCACAGGAACATTTAACCGGGATAAAAAGTATCCTTTATGTTAATCCAGATCATATTCTATGTGTGTGCAAAATTTCATCCAAATCCGTTCAGCCTTTTACGCGTGATTTAATCACAAACATCCAAACATCATTGCAAACTTTCGCATTTATAATACACTCGCGAGCAATGAAAAAGTTCCACCCACAAAATGCCGACAAAGACCTTAATATCTCCTAAGACATATTTAAAATTTGAACACAATATTTACGTTTTAAGTTGGTAATCTTCTGATGCGCTGTTAAATGTACTTCAATATTGCAGACGGCGTCATTAGCTAGCCTTTACCGTTTAGGAGTAATTTGGTGCTATATATGTCACTGGAACTTTTTCATTGCTCGCGAGTGTATTAATGGGATAGTGGGATTAAAATATCGCTATCTCTCTGTCTATATCTATGTAGAAAGAGGAAACCAAATGTCGCTATAAGTGGAGAGAAATCGTGAAGCGCATAACATCGGCCTCTAAGCTTGGCACATGATGATCACGACCGCTCTGACAAGAGTGTCACGGAGAAGAAGAAGAAGATGTTCAGCAGTGGACGTTCTATGGCTGAAATGATGAATAATAATAATAATATCTATATATCGGGTGTAAAAAAAGGCTTAACGAAGCCTTTAACCACGAATTCTATACATTAAACCAAGTAGAATGCAAAAAAATAATTGCTGGGAAATAACTTTGTTTTTGGGTATCAAAAAAATTAACTTATTTCTAACCCGCAATGTATAGCGCGCACGCCACAGACTATGCCTGTGTGTGTAAGCGGATCATGTTTCTTTGGAAAAAAGTTTAGTATTATCATAGAGAAAGAATAATACTACGTAAAAGTATTATCGAACAGAAGTCAATATTGTAAATATCTTTGAAAAATTTTTTTAACTTTGACTGCCAATAACTCAGTAGCCTGTCATTTCCCAGGTATAGTGTAAAAGAAAAAAATCTCGTAATAATCCGTAGAATATGTGGTGTTCGACTTCATTCAGCCTTTTTTTACACCCGATATATATCAATAAAATGTATGATTGTTTGTTATTTATGCACTCCTAAACCATTCGTCAGATTGGAATGAAACGTTGGTAAGTCGTTGTACGCACTCTGGGAAAGGTTTCTGGTGTGAAATGAAGACCATGCGAGCGGAGTCGCCGGCAACAGCCAGTTGCTAATATAGAAGATAAATGTAAGTACGTTTGTCCACTGTGCGTAATATTAAAAAATATGTGACGTGTAAAATTGCCTGTTTGCAAAAAGGAATTATTTTGATTTTGATTTTTGTCCTTAGACTATTCATCACATTGTGATAAAAAATTCTAAGGGTCTTCTAATGGCGGTTGAGAGGGTGCGTGTCTGATTTAAATTGAAAACCACGCATACAAAGTTACAGGTTACAGCAATATATATATAAAATTTAAGAATATGTACAGAAGATATTTTAAATCATTTTTTAACATTTCTCATTGCCCTCGGAAAATATTATTTGTTAAAGTAATTTCTCAAAGGTAGCTTTGATACTTACATTTTTAGTCAGATTACGGAACCCTAAAAACTGTCTTAATTATACAAAAGTAAATTGGAAATAAAACTTTTGCAAAATATAAAAACAAAAATCTAGTTTAGGTCTTGGAACATTATTTATTTTTTCTAATAAGTGCAGGTACAGCAATCTAAAGTTTTATTATTAGAAAATAGCATTATCATGAAATGATTAGAAATTATACACAAAGAAAACTAAAACTAGCTCCCCAAAAGTCTAACTTATTAAATCTATAATTTTATACACATAGGCCTGTTTCACAGTACGGATAAGTTCTGTACAGGCTATTTGATACTTATCTCTAGGATAAACACTATTTTTCCGTTTCACAACCGACAAATAGCGCTTTATGACGACCTCCGTAGCCGAGAGGCGAGCACGCCGGACTTTAAATGGCGCCGCCATCTCTGAGGTTCCGGGTTCGATCCACGGTCGGGTCAATGTAGAAAACGAACTTTTCTATATTAGGTGTTGTGGTACCGTCGTTGTTTCTGATTTCTATAACACAAGTGCTTTAGCTACTTACCTTAGGATCAGAGCAATGTATGTGATGTTGTCCAATATTTATTATTATTTATTATCCTCTACATATTTTTATCTGTTACGTATCCATTTGGCACTTTATCCGTACATTGTAAACAGGCCCTAACAGTACTTAATTTCCAATGCAAACAGTATAGAAGCCCACATTTAATATGTATCTTGTGCCTCAAATCATCCGTTACCTTGTGTTTCAACGAAAACGCTTTAATTCTTTCGATTCTCTAAAAGGCAAGACCTTGCTGTACGGCAACCGGATAAAAACACCACCTGTACCGAGGACAGTGGCTGTTTTTACCTTTGTTTGCTGACCTCTAAATTTATTATACCTACTTATTTTTTAATCAGAAACATTCAGATATTGTATCTGAACAAATATACGAGTAGTCAAAGTCAAAATCTTTATTTGCAGAATAATAGTAGAATAGTGGCTAGTCGTAACGAATTGTGATGTGAACGATTAAGAAATGATAGCCAGAACTATATAATTGACAAGTATTTTAGAAAGGCAAAAAATCGTATCTTCCAGATAACAATGTATTGTATATATATCCATAGTTAATATCAGCAAAATGTATCATCAGAGCAATGTATGGGTGATAATGTCCAATAGGACACCGAAACATATTGTGGTAACGACGGGCTACTACGGAACACTACACTGCGCGTGGCACGACACGAAACACTAACCCATATGTCATACCTAGGCAGTAGTCATCGCTCGAGAGTCGGCTAGGAGAAGTAGACTTGTTCCAGCCTCAAACAATAGATCATTCGTACAATTCAATAATGGTATGCGCATGCGCACGCTTCGGCAATACGACGGCAATAACTTATCGAGCGGTCGTAACTGCGGTGGTGGTGTACCAGACATCCATTGTTCGGAGTCTTCCTGTAACTGTAGACTAGAAAATCTTAATGTGCCATTACGAAATTGTAACTGGTTTAACTTGGGGAATAATGTATGTAGGAGTCGTAAATTACAGAATCTGGCCAAAGGTAAATTTCATTTCGAAGGACGTAGCGTTTGAGCGATAAATGCATTGGTGAAGTCAAAAATGACTGCGGATTACGAATTCAAAAAGTATATGTGTTATTCAGACATCCACCAAAATGCTTATGTTTATTTGTAAGCGTGCTTTCTGTATGTACAGACAACAGCTCGTCGACCAATCACAAATCGTCAAATTTTGTCAATATAAAAAAGATCTCTACATGTCGGGCTTAAAGTTGAAAATCTGTTGGAGAACTTTTAAATTTTTGGGTAGGTCGACGTGCTGTTTACTGTTCATACAAGAGCACTCATATGTAGAATAATAATCCTCATAAATTATAATCGACCGAAACATTTTTAATTGCCAGCTAAAGTGGCAATGGGCGGGGCACATAGCACGAAGAACTAACGGCCGATGGGGCAGAAAGGTTCTGGAATAGAGACCACGTACCGGAAAGCGCAGCGTGGGACGTCCACCCACAAGGTGGGCATACGACCTGGTAAAGGTTGCAGGACGACGCTGGATGCAGGCCGCTTCCAACCGGCCGATCTGGAAGTCACTGGGGGAGGCCTATGTTCAGTGGACGTCCTGTGGCTGAAATGATGATGATGATGATGAAACATTTTTATAAGTGTGTACCAAAGTGTGTATAAACAGTCAGCGCGATCGTATTTATAAAAACCATGATATAAATAAATAAATAAATATTGGACAACATTGCTCTGATCCTAAGTAGCGAAAGCACTTGTGTTATAGAAATCAGAAACAACGACGGTACCACAACACCCAGACCCGAGCCAATATAGAAAAGTTCGTTTTCTACATTGACCCGACCGGGGATCGAACCCGGAACCTCAGAGATGGCGGCGCCATTTATAGTCGTCGGCGTGCTCGCCTCTTGGCTACGAAGGTCGTCATGATAAAACGGCCGGGAGATCAAAGCAGTAACTAAAGTGATTATACATTTTAATAAGTCATGAAATAAAAGCCTGTGTGGTCGTTGCATTTTTTAAAATTATTTATTTAAAGACTGTTATCCTTCGGAAATAAAAGGTTTTATGGGAATCAAATTCGAAGGATACGTACGGATTCGGCATACGAGGTTGCGGACGACATATATTATTAATGGAAGTTTATATATATTTAAGCACTCTGCACCATTTTCTCCTATCTATAGTTGTCCTCTACCTGAAGTTTGTCTTGAAAAGGTCTGGGGGTAACCATGAACTCTTAAAACAATCTCAAATCTTTCAAATCTTGTCAAATCTATTGTTTTTAACTTCCATGGTCACTAACATTAGAATAGTTTGTTACGAGATTAAATAAGGTACATGGTAGCAATCTCGTAACAAACAATTCTTGTCAAATCTGTCAAATTTTGTACGAAATTGACAGACTTGAGATTGTTTTAAGAGTTTATGGTTACCCCGCTGTTTAAGAGATAAGATTGTTTAAATTGTATATCTTTCTGCAAACGTATGTAACTTCTTCATATGGTGTGCAGTAAAGAATATCTATCTACCTAGCTATTCCTGAATGTGGATAAGACTTTTTTTACGAATTTCAAAAACCTAATGTGAGTTCCCATGTCACATTGGCTATCAGCAGGTTGGTCTACGTCTGTGTCACGATTCACGAACGCTGAGTGGCGGCGTGACACAAAAACCGCCAGAATCACGGTCTGTGGTACAGTCGAATACAAAAATATTATGCATCTTAAAGGTCTTGAGTCGTTCACTATGTCTATCTATGGGAGAGACCTATATCGGAACGGTAGTGGACTTCAAAAAGCTAATAGCGATAATGGTGTCATTTTTTATTTTTATAATTATTGGACAACATCACATACATTGCTCTGATCCTAATGTAAGTAGCTAAAGCACTTGTGTTATAGAAATCAAAAACAACGATGGTACCACAACACCCAGACCCGAGCCAATATAGAAAAGTTCATTTTCTACATTGACTCGACCGGGGATCGAACTCGGAAAGAGATGGCGGCGCAACTTAAAGACCGGCATGCTCGCCTCTCGGCTACGGAGGTCATTTAAAGTGATTGTCATTAAACTTACAGCAACTAGGTTCATGATTAGAGACACTCGGCCAAAAGACTGGTAGGTAGAATAATTTTCAGTTACATTTGAATGTTATAGAACAGGTTTTTTTGACTTGAACTAAAAAAATAGACCTAGGTATTTAGTTTTGTAAATACACCAAAGCTAATCTCCTCGACACTTCACTTATTTCCGTAACTTAGAAAACTTTTTAAACTCTCTTGTTGCATTTGAACGAGGATTACCACGAGTAATAAAGAAACATATTTATTACCCGTGTAGTTAGTATAGTGTTTAACTCAAGATTATTTTTAAACCCATGGATTATCGAGGTTAAGTTTACCTGCGGACCGACCCGACACGCGACCAGCTTGCTGAAGTGATTTTTAATGATATGAAGCGTGACTGCGAGGCGTGACACTTTGAGATACCGATTTTTCGATGTCATTATTATTATTAGTACTGTAAAAAATTTACCTACTGCAATTTGATAGTCTTTATTTACTGATTAAATCTCTAGTCACGCCAGTTAAATTTTTAGAAAGTAATTGTATTGTGTGGCGATTATGGCAAAATCCTCCTTTTGGAGAGGCCTGTGTCCAGCAGTGGACTGATATAGGCTGGTGATGATGATGATGATGATGATGAATTGTATTGTGTTGTTTTCGACGATGAAAAACTTTGTGCTAAAGGCTTCCTAATAACAGCTAATCAAAAGGTCTTATTTTATTACTCTTCCTTTTGACAATAAATACAAAAACTTTCTTTAAAAAGTTTGAATTTCGTTATCCGTCAGAAATGATCGGTCACAAGCTTAAATAATTATACTCCCAGTCGCCATCATAATAGTTAGGTATTAAGATGAGAAATGGTATCCCCCTTAAATGGCTGACAATAGTGACCGAATTTCTTGCGCTACTTCTTCTCGGCGCTAGCCTAAAATTGTCCCGAAGTAGTGGTAGGGAAAAAATATTGGGACGTGTAAAAGCGCTTAGTTTAAGCCTATTTACAGAAATAAATTGGTTTTGGTTTAATGAAGTTTTATGTAATAAAATAGCACAACCGTCTAGTGTTGTGGTTTGCGCTCTTGATTACAAAGCCCGAAGGTTGCGGATTCGAAACCCGCAAAGGGCAAAATTAGTGTGATCAGCATGAGCATTTGTACTAACCTGAGTCATGGATGTTTAAATAGCTATTAATCTTTATCTGTTATCTAGCCCCCGTAATACAAGCAATTGTAGAATTATTAAAATAACTTTATAACTTTTTAATTCAAATCGTGGTAAGTCTTAAAGCATTTAAGGTTAAGTAGGTGGGAATAAACATTTACTTAGTAGAAATAAGTGTAAGTGCGCTAAACGAAGCAAAAAACGTAAAGATATGACATTATTAAATAGCTTAAACGTGAGCTCGTTAGGCGGACCTGCGCACGCGCACCGCTAGAATAGAGCGGCGACGGTTGGAGAAAAATTACACCTAGTTACCTTTGCACGTTTTTATGGAAACTAGTTGTATTCTGTGGCTATTTCTGCGTTATATTAAGGATATGAAATCCTATAAGGCGCTATCCACATAATACGTCACGCAAAATAAATACATTTCGGACTCCCACCCTCCCTTAGCCACGCTTTTTAGAGTTCCGTGCCAAAAGGGTAAAACGGGACCCTATTACTAAGGCTCCGCTGCACGCTGTCCATCTGTCTGTCTGTCCGTCTGTCACCAGCCAATATCATTCCACTGCTGGACACAGGCCTCTCCAAAGGGAGGATTTTGCCATAATCGCCACGCTCGGCAGGCGGATTGGCGATCGCAGTTGGCCAATGGTGTAGAGGAGACGCTGCTGCCCGTCTTCTTGTAGCGGTTCTCCTGTAGTCGCCTCTTACGACACCCATAGGAAGAGAAGGGGTGGTGCAATTCTTTTAACGTGCCGGCACCACACGACACAATTGCACTTTTACACTATTGACTATAATTGATTGATGATTATGTATGAAGTATCTGAAAAAATAACATGATTTCGATGTTGCTTCCATAGGAAAACTTATTGTATATCAGCAGCTAATAACGTGGTTTTAAGAAGTGTCATATTCTTTTGTACACCCTGTTTTATAGTTAAAAGTACGAGGGTATCATAATGATAGCTGGGGTCTTATAGGCAAATGCACGCAGCTAAACAGGTGATCTAAATGATAGCACATAATATGTAATAGTACTTCGTAATGATAGTGCTTAGTTCTTTGACAGTAATAAGGAGTTCAAGAAGCCATCATTTAAATGACATAATTCCGTTTTACCTTTACATAGTAGAAAAAATTATAAGTTTATTTCAAAGAGGTAAGCCATTGATATTTAACAGAGCAAGCAGGTGTTGTACCTAGTAGGTTAAATAAAGTCAGTCACCAACTGGAGAGACGTAGCACAGGATAGAGATATATTAAGGGCATCTTTGGAGGAGGCCTTCACCCAATCCGGGTTTCTTGCTGAATGTTTCAACCCACAATAACAATATCCAAGATACTTACAATTATTATATAATTGACGACCTCCGTAGCCGAGAGGCGGTCACACTGGACTTTAAATGGCGCCGCCATCTCTGAGGTTCCGGGTTCGATCCCCGGTCAATGTAGAAAACGAACTTTTCTCCTTAAAACCACGTGATCAGCTGGTCATATACAACAACTTTTTTATGGGTGCAACATCGAAATTTTTTTTTTCAGCTTCTTCATACAAACTTACTCGCATACCTCGATGATAATGTATGGAGCATCTGAAAATACAATCACGATTTCGATGTTGGTTCCATAGAAAAAGTTGTTACATATGACCAGCTGATCACGTGGTTTTAAGAAGTGTCCCATTCTTTTGTACAGCCTGTATATTGGCTCGGGTCTGGCTTTTGTGGTACCGTCGTTGTTTCTGATTTCTATAAAACAAGTGCTTTAGCAACTTACCTTAGGACCAGAGCAATGTGTGATGTTGTCCAATATTTATTTATTTATTTATTATAACAAGCAAAGTTTTTAATTAGAATAGATAACTAACCAAATGAAATAGAACATATTTTTATACTTTCATCGTGTACTTAAACTTCGTAGAAGCAAGAAATAAAAGGCTTATTTATTTATTTATCACACTAATCATTTACCACCAAAACTAAACAAAGCTTGTTACTATGGCTACTAGATAACGGATAAACCAACATATTTTAATACAATAAACATCCATGACTTGGGTATTATGTCCCTACATACTGTTAGTACTTAATTCACTCTATATCCGCAAAAAAAAAATCGTGTTGAAAATGCAATATAAATTCTTTTATTATTCCAAGTATCTTCTAACTGTACAATTTAAAAGTCATAAAACAAAACTAAACTAAACTTAAAACTAAACCTTAGGAGAAAAAATAATAATATTTACAAAATATATCACAAATAAAAAATGGGCCCCAGATCGTTGTCCAAAGGCAACGACAAAGTGCCCAGAGGCATCGTTGTCTAAAGGCAACAGGCTAGCCGCATTTCCACGCTGAATAGCCAAACTGATGCGTTGGCCTAGAAATGCGCCAGCCCTCCGGTCGCCCGTACAATCAATCAGCCGCTTTGCTAACTGACTGTACAGCCGATGTGCACTAGGTCCCCACGGCCCCAGCGTCTCGACCCCAAATGGCTCAAATATGTAGGTACTACTAATACCTGCATACTTGCGACGTTTGGGGAACTCCGCTGCTGCAGCAGCAGTGCCAACCCCAGGCGAGGTTTGTGGAAGATGAGTTGGAGCCAGTGTGTCAACACAGGTAGCATCCCACACTAAGGGCCGACCCATCTTCCACGGAACCAAAGTCATGCCATCAGGTCTCCTGACATCGCTCCTCACCAGGCCATTACATTACAATACATTTAAATTTGTGACATATGTAATATGCTATAGAGATTACTTATATAACAATAAGATAGCTTAATTAGTGCCTTTTAAAAATTCAGCTATTTCCTTTATTTAATGTCGTGAGTAATAAAGATAAATCTATTTATTTCTATGATACAAACTTGTAAAGTCTGACAAAGACAGTCAAAACTAAAATTAATATTCATACAAACTAATTATTCCGTGACATAAATAATTATCAATAATCACGAGGCGATTTCCAGCGACGCGGATAAAGTCGTTGGCCGCTGCGATTTAATTACCAATAATTATTATAATAATTAACGCATATGCCCCTCGTGTGGACTCGCCCGCCCGCCCGCTGGGTGGCTAGGGGTGGCACTTGATAGAAAATACATTTTAAAAATCGATTGCAAAGAAATAAAAATTTAACTAGTATTTCTTGAAATCTTATCCTGATTGATATGGCGTGGTGTATAAGCTTGAACGCAAATGGTCCCGGGTTTGATTTCAGGTAAAAACAACTTTTCCAAATAGGCTCAGTTCTAGGTTTGAATTTAGTTTTGTTTAATTGGTATGACATAAAATTAGGCGGATGGATTTTATATTTTTAAAGGTTTTGACTACTTTATTTACTTAAGTATAGTAATAAGCCATCCTGAAGAATCACTCCGTCATGTAGTTTCGGGTTGTTCGGCTCTTGCTAACACTGTGTATCTGCACAGACATATAATCAAGCAGCCAAAATTCTTCAGAGCTCGCCCTCAAGTATGGTCTCGTGAGCCAGAGACTCTTTTATAAGTACTCGCCGGAAAGTGACAGTATCCGGCTCTACTGGGACCGACTCATTATCACTGACAGGACTATTCTTGCGAATAAGCCTGATATAGTGCTGATGGACCGGGCGCAATCGAAGGGGTTTTGGTGGACGTCACTATCCCTCATGACGAGAACCTTGTGAAGGCCGAGACCGAAAAGCAACGCAAGTACTTGGACCTAGTTACCGAAATGTGGGAAGTGGCGTCCACTGAAATCATACCAATTGTTATATCGGCAAACGGGTTAATCCCAGCCACATTAGGTGTACACTTAAAAACACTGGGATTCGAATCCGGTGGTGCTTGATACCGCACGCATCGTCCGCCGATTTCTCTCTCTATTGCCCTGATCCCGGCCAACTGTGCTATTGCCGGTCATTTTGGGCAAAAGAAAATAGTTATAAGAATAGTACTACTGAAAAATCATCATATTTTTCAAATAAGTAACATATTATTTTTACTCTCAACGAAGTTCTCAACTTTTCTTTAGTATTTTTTTTTTGTAAAATTGTTCTGCTTTTTTGTTAAATAAAACCTTATTTAATGAGGTTAATAATCTCGTACAAATTATGTACGAAAAAAAATGTTGTATCCAAATCAGTCGACAACCCTGTATTTTTAGTACACAACTTGCGTAAAGATTTGTCAATGCAAGGTATGCGAAATATTTTATGACTAATTTACGTTTGCATGTTAATTTTCTCTCAGGATTTAGCCAAGCGGAAGTTTATCGTAAAAACTACCTTCTACAAACTTAATCATGACTTCATGACATACATGTCATGAATGGACATGGAGCATGTCATCTGTAATCTATGTTTTTTAAAATATTGTTAGATAAAAGAAAAACCAGTCAATTACGAGTTGGAGTCGCGCACCGAGGATTCCGTACAAACTTGTAGGTAAGTTTGTTACTCAGTAGTTCGTCTTTAAAGAGAACGAGTCTTGATGTTTTTTAACGCTTTTTCTGAGCTCCTAAAAAAAGGTTTTAGTGATGTAGGTACTCGTAACTACAAAACTGTATTCAGACTTTTTCTTTTACTTGTGCTATGCGAATAAAAACATTTCAACACCGACTCCAAAAATAACTGTAACTGATTAGATTATGTTTTAGTTCTAATTTTATTTAAATAAATTCATTTTTTATAGATATATTCATAAGAAGTTTAATAAATAATAATATATAAATAAATATTGGACAACATCACATACATTGCTCTGATCCTATTGTAAGTAGCGAAAGCACTTGTGTTATAGAAATCAGAAACAACGACGGTACCACAACACCCAGACCCAAGCCAATAAAGAAAAGTTCGTTTTCTACATTGACCCGACCGGGGATCGAACCCGGAACCTCAGAGATGGCGGCACCATTTAAAGTCCGGCATGCTCGCCTCTCGGCTACGGAGGCAAAAACCTTTTGACATTAAAGCATCGTAATGTGTGATGAAAATTTAAAGAGGTAGTTTAGCAATAGACTTTGGTAATTTGTCAAAAAATTGAATACCTTTTCCTATAAATGTACTCAGTTTATCCACTTCATATCCAAATCCTTGCATAAAAAGCTACTGAAGATTTTGATACAGATCGAAGATAACCTATCAGATTGCAACCCCCTATTGGATTACAAACACACAAGATCTATTCCTAAGGAGAATTCCAGAGAACTAGTTTGTTTTATTACCTGAGAACATAAGCAAATAGTTGTCATTGCAGCCCCGGATCAGCCAGAGGTTTTTTAAATTGCAGGTATCTGCAATACGCCTAGCAATTTAAAACCGCAACTATTAATATAAATACCCTATAGTTACTCAGTTAAATAGCTTCAGAAGGATTAGGGAATCTGTGTAATGACATAGACTGTGTTATGATTTGCAGAAACGTCATAGTCCTATTTTAACCTACTGCATTAAAATATTATCACTGTCTATGATTTGCAGAACTTCATGAGTATATTTTTAACCTACTTGATTTTTAACATTATCGCTATCTCTGTCAACTCCAATTAAAGTAACTTAATTAATATTTCATCATATTTCAAATCAGAGGTAAATCTAAATTTAAAAAGGGTTTAAGTTCAAAATGCATAAAAAACATGTATTAACCGCGAAGCACTTTTAAAGAGCACTTTAGCCGACCTGCAGGTGCCACATTTTCAAGATGATTGTGCTAAAAAAAACTGCCTCTTGATGATCGTGTTGTTATATATTTGTTTTTGATTCTCATCTGTACCATTAGATTTGTTTAAATAGTGATAATTTATCTTGGATTTTAAATAAACTTTGGATGCGAAAATCACATTCAAAAATATAAATTATTTATGACGTACCTCCGTTAAGGTTCTAGGGTTAAAAACATTATTTTCCAGGTCCATCTGAGATCCGGGGTACTCAGAAGCTTTAAACAGTAATAATAGTCATACCCTCTTCAGAGACTTATACATGTCCCAGAAATTTTGCCTTGCTAACGATATTAAACATTAGAATAGTTTGTTACGAGATTTAGCAATCTGGTATGCATGGTAGCCCATGTACCTTATTTTTGAGTTCCCGATATTTCGGCACTGCTGCAAGCGCCATGATCACGGAGTAACAACTCCGTGATAATGGCGCTATTCTATGGCACTATTCTAATGTTGACCATGAAATGTCCATGAAAGTTTAAAACAATATATTGATATTAAAAATATCGTGTTTTGTCTACCAACGCTTCGGTTAATGATGAGAAGAAACGGCGTAACAAAGCTACAGTCAGTCTGAGTTGTATTCAAAGATTCTCAAGGAGTCTCAACGAATTGTTTAGTTTGGGGCCAGATAATTGGTGCGAAAGACTTATTAATATTCAAACTTCGCCGGTAATCTCATGCTATTATTTACTTTACAGTTAATATTAGATGCTGGCCGTTACAAACGGGAAGAGACTAAAGATTGCCGTGATGGCGCTACATGCGAAATTTATCGGCAATGTTCTGTGAAATGTAGCTTTGCATTTGTTAGCATAAATGCATTAGATTTGCTTAGAACTTCTGTGTTTTGAAAGATTGAATGCAGATATTTTTACCCTTAAAATTCCTCGTAATATCAGTGTATTGGAGAGGCTGACGTTCGTTGATTCTCGCTTAAACTCAAGAACCGATTAGGCTTTTTTTGATCTTGAATTATTCGTAAATGTCCAGGATAGGTTTAAACGGTGAGAAAATATGGAAATTTTGCGAGGAAAATACAAAAAACGACAATTTTATTTTCCCATGCAAACTGTAGGCGGTACGAAGTTTGCCAGGTCAGCTAGTTTAATAATAAAACGTAAACTAATTCGACAAGTGGTACAACTATTCGCTTTCAAACACTAATATTAATTTCATATACATAGTAAAAAGAATACGTTGATATGCGTTGTTATTGATAGTGTATTTAAAGATATTAATATAAAAATGTTTTGTTTATTTTTATCTGCAAAATAATGTATGCTATAAGTGTAGGAGGGCGGGGCCTCCTGCCACAGGTATCCTGTATACTGTTGTTTTATGTTATAGAAATAAAATATTCTATTTATTTATTCATCATTTCAGCCACAGGACGTCCACTGTTGAACATAGGCCTCTCTCAGTAACTTCTGTCATCGGGGGGTTGTTGCCATACTCGCCACGCTTGGCAGGCGGGTTGGCGAGCGCAGTTTTTCTTATTATTTCACCCGCAGACGCTGCCGTCTAGTGCTACAGGATTTAGTCGCCTCTTACGACACGCCTCCTGTTGGCGGTGGGGAAGTGTATTCTTTACGGCCGTCCCCACACGGCACATTTTATTTATTAATCATTTATTAATGGTAACAAAACTGTCTCATGTTTAAATTGAGCAAAACTTGGTTTATAATATAACTAAAAGTAATCAACTTTTGCAACTGAACTTACAATACTTCGAAGCGATTACGAGGTAATTGGAAATACTCGATCGATCGATAAGTTCTCGCTAATCGATTACGACGACGATTACATTATTACCAGACCACCCAATCATATACAACCAGAATACTAGGACCTACATGAATAACTTGGTGACAAATAACTACAGCGCATTTAGAGGTATTTCATTGTCACCATATCAAATATCTATATCTGATAGGGAAATGACATACTTGTATATGTATGAAAACTGGAAGTAAAGAATTAAGTTCCTTGTGTTACTATGTGGTATCAAACAACGAATTTTAACAGCCTTAATTTTTCTGTACATAGACTTCAAGGCGGATATATTCTATTTATTATTTAAAAAAAAAAACTAGATCTGCATGAACGTATAGCAAGGCGATGAGTATTTCTTTAATCAAATATCATAATCAAAAAATTATTAGGACGACCTTTCCCAAGTTTAAAAATATCAAATGTCAAATTATCGTCCTCGGTGGTCAAAACATCAAGCTCACTCATTCAGTTTAAATTTTGTCCGACCACACCGACCCACTGTGCGGCTGACAGATTTCACAACTGTCAAATAAATCTTAGCCCGCGGTAGCTGGGACGGCTCTGTATATCGATACTGCACAAATAACCACTCTAGACAATGGGTTCGAGTTTCATGTATTGATTGAAGTTTGAGTTTACATTAACGTTGACCCAGAAGAAGTAGGATTACGATTTCGAATTTTAGTAGCCAAAAAAGTTTAAGAAAAATATTGAGGATTAAATAATATCCACTAAGGGCCGATTTTTTTATTAGCCATAATACATTTACCTATTGGATAAGTTTGACATATTGACAGGTTTTGTATTAGAAGATGTGTCAAAACGTCACTTTTTTTAGACGGATAAAAAATCTATCTGCCATTTGAAAAATCGGCCCTAAGTCAAATAAACAATAGTAAATCAAAGACATTTAATGACTGCTAAAATTATACAATAAAGGAGGTCACCAAAATCGGACCATTTAATGTACCGAGGTACACTTTATGGAAAAAAATACTCTATATAACGCTTAATAATATACAAGGCCTACTTTTTTGTTAGTCATTCGGAAAAGGCCAATAAATAATAATTAAAATTTGAGAAAAATACGCCATTTTAGACCCTTTATATGTTAATTATTAATCTATGTTACTTTATTTATGTATTAATTAACTATCTTGTTCTATCTAATTAAAGAAGCAAAATATATGTTTTTTACCAAAGAGTGCTGCGGCCTGTAAACTACATGAACCAAACAAAACTATTTATACAGTATACTTATTCCAAAATGACTAAAATAGCAAAGTATCGTCTATCTATATTGAAATGAAACACGATTCCACGCCCACGGCCGCGTAGTGGTGCAGTGTGAGATTCTACAAACTTGAATGTTTAAGAAACTAATAATAAGATCAAAACAGATACTTAGCTTACGATATACAACAGCTAGATACAGACGTATCACTTGGCTGCAGTCTGTGATTAAGAACTACCTACATTTTATTTACGGAACAGCATCTTCTGATGCTTGGCTTCATTCCTAATCAGAGTACACCTTATTAACATCTACAATACATTTAAGCGATTGCTATCAGACCACCTTCCTTCTCCTTTAGATAGAAGGGAAAAGACTAGTTTATAATTTGCAGGTTTTCTTTAGCAATTTTCGTCGTTTTGCAATTCTAAAAATTATGACTACTTTGAGACAAAATACCACATAAAATAAAATAAAAACGACCACCACAGTTGGGAATGAGAACGCATGCCGGGCGAGTGGTATTCCAACGACAGTTCTTTTGAAATTCTTGGAATTATGATATAATTAAGTATATAAATTATTAGTCTCTTCTTTGTGTTTTTTTTTTAATATTATAATCATAATCATAAATATTTATTGTGGAACACAGGTATACAATAAGGGTCTTATAAAATATCATGCTTTGAACTAACCGTGTCATGCCACTAGGGCGGACAATCAAATAATTTAAATACATTATTCGAGTATACCATTTTACATAATTGTTATTATTAAAGCTTACAATAAATAATTTACACCAAACCATTAATATATTGAGTACTATAATTATACAGTCCTACAATAAAATTAATTAAAGGAATAATAACATTTGTCAATTAAATAATTCACTAGTTTTGATTAAAAATAATAAATGTCATTTGTGTCTCGAATGGATTCTGGTATTCAGTTATATATTTGTGGAGCAAAACAAAATATTTTTTTTTTTAATTAACTTGAATTGGCACGAATTGAGCACATATATTTTTTATTTCAGCCACTTAAATCTGCGGTCATGAAACAAACTCATGTGAGCCTACTACACCTAATTTTACCTCTGTGCTAGAATCGCGTTTACTATCGCGTTTCAGATCACCGCCCGGTGGGCCGACGCGTCAAACCGATTACCTCTCCGATTACATTTTTGTCCATCCCGCGCGTTGGGTGCCACTGTGCGATCGACAGCACAAACTGTCAGGGTTATTAATTACCTGTAATATGACAAAGGGTTTACCGTGGGATATTAGAAAGAAAGAAAAAAACCGGCCAAGTGCGAGTCGCACTCGCGCACGAAGGGTTCCGCACCATAATCTATAAAACCAGCAAAAAATCACGTTTGTTTTATGGAAGCCCCCTTAAATATTTATTATTTTGGTTTTTAGTATTTGTTGTTATAGCGGCAACAGAAATACTATCATTTGTGATAATTTCAACTGTCTAACTATCACGGTTCATAAGATACAGCCTGGTGACGAGTCCAACTCGCACTAAGCCGGTTTTTTTTAAACTTTATAATTATGTGGACCATAAACATAACGACCATGATTAGCAAAATACTTTGACCAAATGCTCGTAAATCTAAATCGAGAACATTAAATATTAAACAAAGAATTCGACTTTACCTTTACTCAATACAATAAACATGTCAAATATTATTTAGACGTCCGTCGTCGTTGTCGATTTGCCCGTAAAAAAGACATAAAAATGTCATAAAACAAAGATTTACACCGGCCATTTTGCTATTCCAAAATTACTTATGACTATTTTTTTTTAATTATTTGAATTGGGGTGTTCTGATATCATTATGTAAATTAAATTTAAAATAACTTTGTTAATAAAGCTTTGTCTTATTTACGGAATGCGGTTTGTTAGTTTAGTTTTTGTGCCTCACTCGTGCCATTAACACACACATCCTAATTCGAAAGTTTGTAAGTAGGGATGGATGTTTGTTACTCTTTCACGCAAATACTACTTAACGGATTTGGATGAAATTTTGCATACAAATCGGATGTAAAAAAAGGCTTAACGAAGCCGAATACTACATATTCTACGTATTATTACGATCATTTTTTTCTTTTACACCTGGGAAATGACGAGTTACCGAGTTATTAACAGTCAAAGTTAAAATTTTTTTCAAAGATTTTTACAAAATTGACTTCTGTTTAATAATACTAAACTTTTTTTACAAAGAAACATGATCCGCTTACACACAGGCATAGTCTGTGGCGTGCGCGCTATACATTGCGGGTTAGAAATAAGATTTTTTTTTTGATACCCATAAATAAAAGTAATTTCCCAGCAATTATTTTTTTTGCATTCTACTTGGTATTATGTATAGAATTCGTGGTTTAAGGCTTCGTTAAGCCTTTTTTTACACCCTGTATAGAATATGATCTCGATTAACATATATGATACTCTATATCTCCGATAAATGATCCTGTGAGATACATTGAATAAACAAAAGATAACGCGAGCGAAGTCGCGGGCAACAGCTAGTAGGTACAATATAATAATAATAAAATAAACGCAATTACAAGACAAAATAAAATAAACAAACACAAAAAATAATAGTTTTTTTTATTTAGAAGTAATATTTATTCTATGAGCAAAAATAAGTATGAAAATCATCATCATAAATCATTAAACGTCCATTAGTCCGGTTTATTTACTTTATTTATTTTATTGACGACCTCCGTAGCCGAGAGGCGAGCATGCCGGACTTTAAGGCGCCGCCATCACAGAGGTTCCGGGTTCGATCCTCGGTCGGGTCAATGTGGAAAACGAACTTTTCTATATTGGCTCGGGTCTGGGTGTTGTGGCACCGTCATTGTTTCTGATTTCTATAACACAAGTGCTTTAGCTACTTACCTTAGGATCAGAGCAATGTATGTGATGTTGTCCAATATTTATATATTTTAAAAATTAAATTAAATTAAATTTGGTCTTAAAGTAACCAACATACCAACATTTTACGGAATTGGAATAGCTTACAAAGATAAAAGGAATTACGTTTCCCATCTATCAGCTTTTTAGGAGGAGCGTTATGATGTATTTAAGTTGATTCCCATAGAAAGAGAGTAGGGTTGTCAACCGGATTATGTAGGAATTTTCCAGCCTGTCGATTCTGTAAACAAAACCGCGCTCACTTCGACACTGAACTCGCTCATCGACGATAAGTAATATGAACCTACTCATTAACAAGATAGAGGCTATTTATTATTATTTATTTATAAGGTACACCAACAGCGAAACACAAAACATTAACAACAACACGATTACAAGTATATGGTTAAATATGATTGCCAATAACAGGTATACACAACATCTACCGTAATGTGTAGCTCAGTTTTAACTAAATGGACTAAAACTAAAACTAAATTAACTAAAAATAAAACAAACAAAATAACTAAAACTAAATAAATAAATAAATAAAAAAAGACTAACTAAGGAATGAGTGTGTGCTGAGAGGGCAAAAGTAATTGGTAAATTTTTTTGAAGCTTCGGGCAGAGTCGCCGAAGATGTCAATGTCCGGTACCTTGGTCATAATTTCATTGTAGGTGTTACAAATACTGGCTAAGAGATAATGCGCGTTAATAAGGCTATGTTCGTTATTACCGCTTAGTCGAGTTTTAGAGCGAGTTCTTTGCGTTTTTCTTAGAGAATCGATCAGCTGTACACGGTGGGATTAAGAGAAGCTGAATTTAAGTTGATGAATTAGTTTATCAATACAGACAACATCTCACAGTAAGTACACACATAACATCGAAACACCACTGCTGGACGTAAGCCTCCTCCAAAGAGTGCTAAAGAGCATGGTCTCCAGCTTCTTTTTACAGTCACTGCTAGCCATTACCTTAAGGTCGTTGCGTCGCCTTGCGTTTGCCAAGACGCGGTCCCCACTCGAGAACCCGTTTATTCCACCGTTCATCGGTTCTGCGACAGATGTGGCCAGCCCACTGCCACTTAAGCTTGCAAAATTTTGGATTAGGTATGTCCATTATGGCCTATGTTCAGCTGTGGACTGAAATAGGCTAAGATGGTGATGACGATGTCTTGTTTTAGGGTTCCGTACCCAAAGGGTAAAACGGGACCCTATTACTAAGGCTCCGCTGTCCGTCTGTCTGCCTGTGTCTGTCTGTCCGTCTGCCACCAGGCTGTATCACATGAACCGTGAGTTAAAATTTTCATAGATGATGTAATTCTGTTGCCGCTACAATAACAAATACTAAAAACCAGAATACAATAAATATTTCAGGGGGCTCTCATACAACAACCGTGATTTTTTGGCGTTTTTATATATACGGAACCCTTCGTGCGCGAGTCCGACTCGCACTTGGCCGGTTTTTTTTATACCAGACTAGCTGTGCCTGCAACTTCGTTTGCGCGTGGCCCACAGGATGTTTGGTATGACATATAACGCAAACCGTTTAAATAAAGAACAATATGTATATGTATAGAAAAATATCCCATGGGAACATTTAGTCGGGATGAGATGAATCATATAGAATATATATAGAATATAATCCAGATTATATTCTATATGTTAGCAAAATTTCATCCAAATCCGTTCAGCCGTTAACGCGTGATTGAGCCACAAACATCCTCACAAACTTTCACATTTTTATTTAGTGGGATAAATTAAAAGTATTTTTTTTTATTTATCGCATAATAATAAAAATAAAGGGTGATGAATATATTTTTTTTAAATAGGTACCCAGCCCTACATTGCCTATAGGTGGGCGCAAGATATTTATTGGTTCCCGATGGGCGAGCGGTATAAATTAGGGCTCAGCATTAGCACCGATTAATTAAATCTTTTCCTTTTATCTCGCGGCCACCGTGTTAGGGGTTCACTGGTTTTAAGCCTTCTATACTGTGTTAAAATATTTGTAACATAATTGATGATTTTTAATTAAGTTTAATATGTCGGGTCGATGTATAAAACGAACTTTTCTACATTGGCTCGGGTATGGGTGTTGTGGTACTGTCGTTGTTTCTGATTCCTATAACACAAGTGCTTTAGCTACTTACCTTAGGATCAGAGCAAGCAATGTATGTGGTCCAATATTTATTTATAAAAAAAAAAGTAGGTAATACACGGATACATTGATAAAAGTCACTTTTGATAAATATTCAACAAAACTCTTATCATTTTTGAGTCAACAGAATACAAGAATGCACAAAATGTAATTTATACATATTTTAAAAAACAAATAAGGCTCACAAATAATCGCTTAGACCTGTCTGATGCCTTGCAGGATCAAACCATTTTACAAGTTATTATTATTACAGGTCCAAAATTTTACTGACTAGTCTACATCGACTTTCACTTGATCGGTTTTTTAAACTAATAAAACAGAAACCCTAATTTTACTCAACGAACGACGTAATACGCAATCGATGCCTCAAAACAAGTTCATGCAATAACGTTTGTCCAAAAACTCGTTTCCATGGACAATAGACAGACCATGTAACTTGAAAACTACAAAAAGTTCGCATGAAATTGGACAATCATCGCTTTCAAAATTTTTAATTGTCTTAACGGGAAGAGCCCGTTCCGTCTTCATTACGAAATACCGACACATAGTAGAAAGACACAGTAGACCCTACGTGTAATCGTATGTACTTAAAAAGAGAGAATTTTCATCATCATTAATCATATTAGTTCCGCGATAGGACATCTACTGCTGGACATAGGCGTCTTCCAATGATTGTCCGGCTTCCTGCAACATTTACGGATCATCTGCATCTGTCCAGCTTGTAGGTGGACGTCACATGCTGCGTTAGCTGGAGATAATGTTACAAAAATTATCATTGTGAAAGTTCGGATGCTAATTACCCTTAGTAATTCGGCAATCCGAATCAATTGCTGTTTTTAAAAGTCGGCTTAAAGCACATTTTCTTCACTGTGAGAACAAATCGTTTCTGGTTTGAGAATTGCTGTTTCTGGAATATCACTGGTTGTTAGTCATGTTATTTCCTGGCATATAGGTATATATATATATACAGGGTGTAAAAAAAGGATATATATATATATATATATATATATATATATATATATATATATATATATATATATATTATATTTAAGTATGTATGTATGTTTATATATATTTGGTATATATTAGGTATTTTTTGTATGTGTATGTAGTTTATACTTATTGATATTAACATTTTAGGTATATAAATAAAATTACGCAATAAGCACTCCGCAGCACTTTCCCCTTTCTTTGTAGTTGTCCTCTGCCTAAAGATTGTCTGGAAGAGATCGCTTTTTAGCGATAAGACCGCCTAAATTGTACATCTTTTTGTAAATATCAACTGTAACTTCTTTGTTTGGTGTGCAATAAAGAGTATCTATCTATCTAATTACACAATGGGAAAGCTTAGGCTAAACTAATCTCAGATGCAGCCAGCGTCTTTGGTATTGTCAATCAATGTCCCTGTAAATATCAATGTTTGATTGTATCTTTAGAGCTAGTAGTTTGACAACTAAGCATAACCTTTAACAAAGTGTTTATTTGAAGGGGTAGGCAGTAGGAACTTCTGATCAAATAATCATTACCAACCAAATAATGTTGTTAAGGAACTGGGTCTGAGGGAAGAGGACGCACAGCGACGGACCACGTGGCGTCGCATGATTGGAAAAGCTGACCCCGTGTAGCGGGAAAAGGCGAGGCCAAATAAGAAGAAGAAGAAGCAAATAATGTTATCGTGGAATGATTATTTATATATTTTGGGTTTCAGACAAAAATTCATAGCTTAATGTAATTCTTTAGTCTTAACAAATTGATTAAGCGTTGAGTTTATATTCGAGTGTGTTTCGTAGGGAGCTAGACTACTGCTAATACTTGTAGTGTATTATGGAATATGAATGGAGCTAGATTTGTTGTTTTATTCACAAATATAGGGAATTATGTTTTTATCACGCTTTTGCAATGGTGTGGTAAGTGGGGGCATGACCTTATGATAGACTAAACACTTCAAAGGCATAACAAGAATTGGTACGGGGTTTGTATAATTTGCAGACAAGCTTTGAATTCACACCTGATCATACCAATTCGAAACCTCCACACTTTTATCAATTAATAAATAAATATTCGCTAGACAACTCATCACATCATCACGGCCTCGAAATTCTTCTAAGTAACATTCCAGACGAACCGTCTGGTGTAGTGGTTCGCGCTCCGGACTACAAAGCTTGGCGGTTGCTGGACAAATGTGATGAACATGTTTATCCGTTATCTAGTCGTCATAGTAAAAGCTATGTTTAGTTTGAAGCTAATCTCAGATGCAGCTAATTGGTTTGATTGTGGGAACAATTTATTATTCGTATGTTACGTGACCAAACAAGTTTGCCAGGAGAGCCTCCTACGCGAATTTAGAGACGCAACCCAATTTAGAAAAAATAGTTTCCAAAATAAACTAATAGGGAATTAAGACAAGAGTATGGAGATCATGGATTTGCTAACTCTAGGAAGTTTTGTCTATTAGTCGTTTTTGTCTGAAAGGTTCTTTGAAGATAAATAACACTTGAAAAAAATCATCGACCTCAGGTGGGACTCGAACCCACGTCCCATCGCATACCGGGCGAGTGCTTTACCAACTAAGCTACCGAGGACGTCACGTGACACGATGAAATTTCTCAAGTGTTTTTTCTCGCTGTCAAAGCCAGCGTATCTCTGATCAATTGACCTCGGTAGCTTAGTTGGTAAAGCACTCGCCCGGCATGCGATGGGACGTGGGTTCGAGTCCCACCTGAGGTCGATGATTTTTTTCAAGTGTTATTTATCTTCAATTAAACCTTGCATGGAATTGCTAAAAACAAAAATTTTCTATGTTTAAGCATTTCTGATCTTAACCAATAGTCAAATATTTGTAAAAATATTTCTATAGGGTGTTGACGGTAGTATACTACTCAGCTATACATATAGCTGCAACATTGATCAGAGATACGCTGGCTTTGACAGCGAGAAAAAACACTTGAGAAATTTCATCGTGTCACGTGACGTCCTCGGAGCTTAGTTGGTAAAGCACTCGCCCGGCATGCGATGGGACGTGGGTTCGAGGTCGATGATTTTTTTCAAGTGTTATTTATCTTCAATTAAACCTTGCATGGAATTGCTAAAAACAAAAATTTTCTATGAAAGGTTCTTCTCTTCTTATCCACTTACTTTACTCATCATCATCATCATCAATTCAGCCTTAAGGATATCCACTGTTAAGAATTAATGATTTATTTTTTTAATGGAAAAGATGTATTATAATTTATGAATGATAAAATTTGACATTTGAAATATAATTTAAGTTGACATTGTAAACTATGTATGCTATTATCTTTTATTTTACTTTGAACTCTGGACCGGAAAACATGACATCTTTCTTCTTTAAAATAAAATTAAATTATTTATGGTTATTAAGATTATGTAGAGATATCCTTGTCAAAATTTGCACGTGGCGATAAGATATGTTAGATAATAATACTATTTTAAGAACACATTGTAACCATATCTGGCAATTGTGATTTGATTTGATTTGAACATAGACCCCCAGTGACTTTCAGATTGGCCGGTTGTAAGCGGCCAATCCTGATACCTTAATTTACTATGGGACCAAAAGCCTCGGTAAACTTGCAATCATATAATCCACCTGCCATCATAGTTATTGACCAGAAAAAACTATTGATCAGTTGTCAACAGATTACGCAGCGCACGCGCAACCGAAACCCGAGACGCGGAACCAATCAATGGACCCGGCGCGCAGCGGTCGTGCGTAGAGCGGCCGCCAGTCAGTTTTGTTGATTGGAAATTAAACGGTGCAGCGCGTGGTACTGGTGTTTGGAACAAAATTGATAAAATTAGGTACTATTTATTAACACCCATGGTGTAATTGGGTAGTGCGCTGATGGGCCTTGAAGGCAAAGAGCTCGTTCAGTTCTAAAAAAACCGGCCAAGTGCGAGAGTGAACCCGACCAAGTGCGAGTTGGACTCGCGCACAAAGAGTTCCGTACCATTATAGAAAAACGGAAAAAAAATGATTGTTGCATGAAAGCCCAATTAAATATTAATTTTATTCTGTTTTTTAGTATTTGTTGATAGAGCGATAACAGAAATATATCATTAAAGAAAATTTATGTTTGTCTAACTATCACGGTTCATAGATACAGCTTAGTGACAGACGGACAGACGGACGGACAGCGGTGCCTTACCCTTTGGGCACGGAACCCTAAAAATGACGACTCTGATTTTGATACGCTGAAAGACGCCTTGACTAAAATGTATTTTGGTACCTTAAAAGACAAGACTAAACACTTCACGGGTAGGTATTATTGCAACTTTGCAACACATACCTCATTTTATTATTTTCCGACGTTTCGCCCTAATTGCATAGGCCGTGGTCGCAGGAAGACTTCCCGAAAATAATAAAAAGAGATACATATTTGTTGCAATAATACCCGTGAAGTATTTAGTTTTTGGTTTAAAAAATGCAACAAGAAAGTTTAAAATTTCAAATATAATAAGATACCAAACAAATATAAAATGTTTCAGTTAAATAAGTTTAAGTCCGCCTTACATGAATGGCTCATAATGGAGTGCTTTTACAACCTAAAAGAATTCTTCGACAAAAAGCACTAGGTGTTCTAAGAACACCAGACTGAGTTGTATAATGTATAATGACCAATATGTATTATTTACATTTGCATGTCTTTCAAACTGACTAAACATGAATGTGCTGTACTAACAAGATTTTGAATAACTGATTGATTTACCATGTTTTTTGCAAATAAAGAATTTTTATCTTATCTTATCTTATCTTAAAATGATGTATTGTAAGACAATGATGTTAATTGTTTATTTTGCGACTATGATATTTAGGTGTGTGTCTAGCTTATATTTACATTATTACATTGACAAACAGACGAATAATAAATATTGCAGGATTTAATGTTTATTGACAATCTCGGAAAACAAACCAAGACTCTCCAAGGAATGTAGGTACTTATTTTCAAGCGCAACGTGGGCACTTTAAATCCACCCCAAGGCATTTGTACTGTCAAACCAAATCCAAATTTACGGCATGTATGTGGTAAGCCCGTATGCTGAATATCCTCTCCATAATCTATCCCCTTCCCACGTACGACGTTTGACGTGAGATAGAGTGAGAAGGAACGCATACCAGAACCTTCCGACCAGTTTATGTCTTCATTTACTTGATTGTGGTGATTTTACGAGCGCATTTATATTTAAACATAAATCAGGATTAATATTTTGTCGATTTTAAAGACTTAAATAAATAATGGAAGGAATAAATAAGTTATTTAGGCAATAAATTGGATGAAACTTTAACGAACAAGTTTACTTAGATAGTAGAGATCATTAACGTACCAATGATTTAAAAGATTTTGTGGTTTTCTAATTAGTATTTACTTGACTGTTTTTTTACTAGCTAGCTAACTAGCTGTTGCCCGCGACATCGCTCGTCAATATATCCCATAGGAACATTTAACCGGGATAAAAAGTATCCCATACACGTTAATCCAGATCATATTCTATATGTGTGCAAAATTTCATACAAATCCGTTCAGTAGCTTTTGCGTGAAAGGGTAAATCCATACTAACAAACTCTCGCATTTATAATATTGTACATCCTACAATTTTTAATAACCAGTTTTCCCTTATTGTAAGGGTTGCAAAGAGGTCTGGAAAATACTTTTTTTCCATTGATTTAAGGCAAAAACTTTCATATACTTGAGATAATGGATGACATAGTTATCGTAAATAATACAAAGACCTCTAGTGCCTATAATTTGCGGTACATGTGATATCTATGACAGCTGAGTCTTAGTAATAGGGTCCCATTTTATCCTTTAGTAACGAAATCCTGTGGGAGAACGGTCCCTTACCGACTGCTCCTTTCGTTCCTCCTTCCGAACACCTCCCTGCAGGACACAAACTGACATGGCCTACTTGGAAGTCCCTTAACAGACTCCGGTCCCAAGTGGGTAGATGCAAGGACACCATGTTCAGGTGGGGACTTTCCGATGGAACTGATCTGTCCTGTGTTTGCGGGTTTACTCCGCAAGATATGTCCCATTTGTTGTCTTGTCCTGCGTGCCCTGATTCATGCTTGCTAGAAGACCTTATGTGTGCCAACGACAAAGCAATCCGCGTCGCCAATTACTGGGTACAACAAATTTAAGACGCTTTACCATCGACACGATAAGAAGAAGAACGAAACCCTAAAAAGATTATTTATCATTTTGTCAAAAATAATCATACTTAGTAGGACGTCTACCAAAGGCCACAAGATTGACAGACGACCTGGTAAAGGTTGCAGGAAGCCGCTGGACGCAGGCCGCGCGCAACCGGACAATCTAGAAGTCATTTAGGTAGACCTATGGTCAGCAGTGATGGACGTCCTATGGCCTGAAATGATGATAGTGACTCATAAACCTCCATAAATAAATTAAACTTTTTTCCGAAGGCTGTATTTCGTCTACAAGACAGAAACGTGTCAATAAATTGTAAAAAAATTACCATTGAAAATAGTAAGCGATTCCCGTAAATTGTCTCTGATTCTACAGTTCCATTGAGCGGACTATGAATGCTCTCATTTGGCGTAATGATCACGATCCTGGAAAATACACGACAGGAAATACATTATAACTTATACTTAAGATATTGAAGTGGCTTTCTGAATAAGGATATTGCTTTTTATTTTAAATTTTATTAATCTTAATTTTATGCCTTATTTTACTTAAAAATAACATTTCTGCTTTACTTAATTATCAAGCAAGGGAAACGGCATTTTATTTTAATGAAATACCAAATGAAAAATTATTACAAATTCTGTCTTTAGACTTTTTTTTATTTCATAATTTTGAATACGTTTTTTTTGTATTGTGTCATTTGTAATTTAAGTAGCCAATTACTTGAATCTATATTTTAATGTTATAGAGAACAATATTATCAATACTAAACTCATTGATGTATAATTGAGCAGCTAACCACGTGGTTTTAAGATGTGTCCTTTTTTCGTACACCATGTATGTATAACGCCGTTATTCCAACTTTAACACCTCAAAATCATAATGTAATGCCATAATCACACCTGTCTAAATTGCATAAATCAAAAGCTCACTCCGACATACACCGTGAAAGCCTTTGTGCCTCGTTAATTATGTCATCACTGTCACTCAACATACAATCCAAAGAATGATTAATGACCGTACTAACGATATTCCGACGTTTACCGGTACTTTTGTACGTACACTCAATTGAGCTTAGTAATAAAAGTACCTAATATATATATAAATAAATAAATAAATATTGGACAACATCACATACATTGCTCTGATTCTAAGGTAAGTAGCTAAAGCACTTGTGTTATAGAAATCAGACACATATATTATAATAAACATGACGAATTGAATGGGTAAATTACACTGTTTAACACCGTTTTTGTTAGGGTAGTTTTTGCTTTTATCCAACTTATGAAAAACAATTCTGTGAAATACATTATCCTAAAACACAGAATACACAATAGTACATGTACCTAAAACAAAAAAAAACGGTCAAATGCGTTTTGTAGTTTTCCGTCACAATAATTTACTTAAAAACTTTGTCGGCGTGATCAATATATCCACTTTCGCCAGACTGCGATATTACGGCTTTCTAGTACAGAAAGTAGACAGATATAGCAAAAGTATAATAGCCTTATTACAAAAAAGATAGACTAGGTTTAAACACTGCCTAAAGATTAGCCAACCAATTTTAAATGTAAGTTATTATTACCTACCAAGACATGTCTGATGTGTCAGCATTTTAAATTGATTGGTTATTTTTTACCCGTCGTTTAAACCTATCTTTTTTGCAATAGGACCATAAGGGTTTTGGTTTTGACTATGAGATTATTATAATTTTAATACTAAAGAAAGGAAAATAATAACACACGAATTACTTCATCATCATCATCATCACCAGCCTATATCAATCCACTGCTGGACACAGGCCTCTCCAAAAGGAGGATTTTGCCATAATCGCCACGCTTGGCAGGCGGGTTGGCGATCGCACTTAGAATTACTTATTTTTGTCCAATTAATAATACTATAAATAACCTCGTACCACACGCGCTACAATCTCCCAAATTAAGCAACAATCCGTAGTTATCTAGAGAAATTAGTACTTAAACATATTAACATATAAACTGGTTTCACACACGGAGATAGTTAAGTGTCACTTTATTATGGCGAAAGAGAGTATGTGCGGGTTTTTAGCGATCGTTAATGAGCTTGGACCACTTAACGACATACCTAGGTATATACCCAGCTAACTATTCTTCTTCTTCCTTTTGACGCTTTTATTAATTTTAAAGTTTTGCATTAGATGTTTGACAAACACTATAACGGGCAATAAACGATCAATCTAGGTGCATTTATTGCCTTTTATTTGCATGACGTTTTGACCGGGTAACACTGACCTATATGTAGGACTATACCCAATGGTCTTTTGTGAGATATTTCAGTATCTAGATTCTGTCAATTTACCTTAGAACTATACCTAATGGTCTTTTGTGAGGAATATATATCGTTAAGCCTTTTTTTACACCCTGTATGTATCTAGATTCTGTCAATTCTTATTTTAGTGTGTATTTCATCGCTTTACTCCGTTTCTAGTACCGTATGCATTAATACTCCTGCTGCTTATCGCACTCTCGTCCTTCCTTTATGTTGAATAGTTGACTAAAGTTCACAGGGTAAGACGATGAGGATTATTACAAAAACCGGCCAAGTGCGAGTCGGGCACGTGCACGAAGGGTTCCGCACCATTATCTATAAAAACTAGCAATAAAAATGACGTTTGTTGTATGGGAGCCCCCTTAAATATTTATTTTATTCTGGTTACATCATTACATCATGTGTAAAAATTTTAACTATCCAACTATCACGGTTCATGAGATAAAACCTGGTGGCAGACGGACAGACAGACAGTCAGACAGATGGACAGTATAGTCTTAGTAATACCCTTTGGGTACGGAACCCTAAAAAATTTTTAAATGAAGTAATATATTTTATAAGCTTTGACAATGAAGTTATTCCCTTGTATGGAATGACCAATAATAAATAAGCTACTAGTCTTTTGGACTATGTATGAGTCATATTAATTGTGAGTTTCCCAAGTACGGCCAATCTAATCATTTCCAAAAGCGGCGTTTCAATCAAATTCCGCGCGATTAGAACTTTCGCGGCGACATCAAAGTAGACCAGTTACCTAGATAAGTATGATATGAACAATAGAGACCGAGTGTATCGATTACGGTTCGATTCTTGTTTGTTATCTGATTATATTCAAGTGCAGGACTGTAACTGTAAATCGGGGAAAGGACATGACGTAAGTCAGTTGTGGTGGGGAAAACACCGCAGTAGTATCGGAAGAGATTGCTACTCAGTCAGTTGCTCGTGAGCATTCGAAGTAAGCGGACGATAAGCAGTTACTATGTCAGTCGGAGTAATCATTATTATGCGGGCATAAGTAATTTCTACTTTAAACGATTAAGAGTTTGTAAAAGGTTACTATGGCAAGTTGAGTGAAATAAATCTATGTTTCGAAGGCAGCAGTGGTATTATTTCTTCACACAAGATTATTCTTTCTCTATGACACAAGTATTCATCGGACCGGACCTTTGATAACTCAGTGTAGTCGGATATTTATTTTGTTAATATAGAAAACATGAATATGAACCAGAAAACACCTAAAAAGGAGACAGCAGTGTCACAGGTTCACAGGTCACCCTTCCTGAAGATACTTGATAGACATAATAATCTTAGTTTGACGGTTCTCTAGCTAAACAAGTTAGCAATTCCTTCTCTTTAATGCAAAATTACTAATAAATAGACTTTATTTAATGCTATACATATATCAGCCCTCTAGCCCTCATGAGTAACAAAACACGATATGATACGATATGATAATAATATAGCGATTTATCGCATATTATTTTTTGTCAAAATAAGAACTTTTATCGAAAAAGCGAGCATAACCGTGACGTTACCGGCACGGACATGCTCATTGATTTAATAAAATTTCAAGATGGCGGCTATGTTATCATATTTTGAAAGTAAAGAGGCGATAAATCGCTATATCATATCATACCATATCGTGTCTTGTTACTCGTGCTAGAGGGGCTGGTATGCGAAAACATGTCAGTAGTCAGAAGTTTAGTAGTGTTTTAAATCTGTCAAAAATCTCTGTATTATTTCCAAATGAAATAAAATAAATTAAATAGTTGGTTTCGAAGTTAACATCGTTATGTTACGAGGTGTAAAAGATGTTTTATTGCCAAGGGCATATCTCAGATCACCTGAGGGGTAACCATGAACTCTTAAAACAATCTCAAAGCTGTCAAACCTGTCAATTTTGGCACGTCATTACATATAAAATTTGACAGATTGGATAATGTTTGACAGATTTGAGATTGTTTTAAGAGTTCGTGGTTACCGCCCTGGTCACCTGTTCGTAGGAGACATGCTCAAAGGATATGCCTAAGATAGAATGGCTTTGTGGGTAAAGATTGTTAAATGGAGAGGCTTTTTTGACATCAAAAAAACCTTTTTTCTTTATTTGACATACGTTTTTCAACGCATAAATCGTTCTTGCATTTATTAATAAATCACCTGTTTAATAGCTGTTACAGATCATTTATATTGTAAGTATGTTGATGTCATTTCCGAATCGTCAGATTAAAACTCTATGGTAACTTGCAATGAGTGTGCATAAGTGATGGTAAATCATCAATCATAAATGATATTATAAAGCAAAGTCTGTGAGTTTAGACCATACTGAGACCATGAATAATATAGTTGATATTTTCTCAAGCAGCTATAAATTAGAAATACAAAATTATTTAATCGAAACAAGAAAAGAAAAATACTTAACACAAAATATTAAGCTAGGGCATAATTATTAATTATTTCATAAGGCGCCCATGATTTGTGATTGTTTTCGACATTCGATTTACGGTTTGTTTATTAATTTGAATCTTACATAATATGTATACAGGGTGTACAAGAGAATTGTACACTCCTTAAAACCACGTGATCAGCTGGTCATATACAACAACTTTTTCTTTGGGAGTAACATCGAAATCATACATTTTTTTCAGCTTCTTCATACAAAGTTACTCGCATACCTCGATGATAATGTATGGAGCATCTGAAAATAAAATCACGATACAACAACTTTTTCTATGGGAGTAACATCGAAATCATTTTTTTTTCAGCTTCTCCATACAAAGTTACTCGCATACCTCGATGATGAAAATAAAATCACGATTTCGATGTTGCTCCCATAGGAAAAGTTGTTGTTTATGACCAGCAGATCTCGTGCTTTTAAGGAGTGACCCATTCTTTTGTACATCAGGATATACAGGTATATTCACATTAAAATCAAAAATATTTCTTACAAAATAAACTATAGGTACAAATATCAACAGACAAAATTAGAAAATCGAATTAAATCTATATACATACTATTTGTCCCAAACACAACCTAACTTAGTATTTAGCCAAAGAAATTATCGGTAACTGCGTGGACTGCCTGCGATTGAGACAAGAAGGTGCGATGTTTCGTGGGAGAAAGTCGTCGATTGTTATCTGAATATACCGCTTGTCTGCTTGTCCGTTTGTAGCCGTGTACTATTAGGGTGGGCCAAAAAAAACTTTTAATTTTTTTTTTCTTAGATACCGTGAAAATATTGTCAGAATTGACGAAAAAAAAATTCTGGTAGAGTTTAAGCTCTTAATATTAATATTAAGCGGTGGCGAATCGTAATTTTTAATTTCCCATTTAAATAACACAGGATTTTTTTTTATTTTCTTTTGATTTTTAATGCGTTTGAACGAATAATTATCTAGGTAAAGCGAAAACTTATTCTTGTAGGGAATTTAACGATCTACAAAAAAGGTCTGATATGATTTTTTGCTAAGTCGACTCTTTCAAAAGTTATTCGAGGTGAAAGTTCAACTCTAAATCCTAAAAGATAATTTTTGCAATTTTTTATACTTTATCGCAAAATAATGGCTCAAAAACATAATATATCTCATTTTTTGTAATACTAATGGAATGTTTTGGTAAAACAATAATATTTTCACAAAATATCGTAAGAAAAACGAATTTTATGATACTTAATTTAAAAAAGAATCCGAATTCTACTCTACCTGAATAATAACATTGTAGAAATGATTATTTCCTAAAAACATAATAAGTAAATCGAGTAGTCAACAATTTTAGCGGTAAAATATGAAATAAGTGATTACATTTATAAATTGTATAACAGAATTGGATTTCTGATCTTTTCAATACTTCCAACTATGCTATGGCTAAATGTCTTTTTAACGATTTTTATTTGAATCCTGCTGGATGACAAATTTTTTTTTTTATAAATTCATCGATTAAAAACAAAAAAGTTATAAAAAATAAGATATATTATGTTTTTGAGCCATTATTTTGCGATAAAGTATAAAAAATTGCAAAAATTATCTTTTAGGATTTAGAGTTGAACTTTCACCTCGAATAACTTTTGAAAGAGTCGACTTAGCAAAAAATCACATCAGACCTTTTTTGTAGATCGTTAAATTCCCTACAAGAATAAGTTTTCGCTTTACCTAGATAATTATTCGTTCAAACGCATTAAAAATCGAAAGAAAATAAAAAAAAAATCCTGTGTTATTTAAATGGGAAATTAAAAATTACGATTCGCCACCGCTTAATATTAATATTAAGAGCTTAAACTCTACCAGAATTTTTTTTTCGTCATTTCTGACAATATTTTCACGGTATCTAAGAAAAAAAAAAAAAAAAGTTTTTTTTGGCCCACCCTAGTGTACTATAAAGAGCATTAGGCGACCATGTTAATGAGTTAGAAGCGTTAGGAAAGATAATTAAATGTTTATGACGCTATTCCTGACAAGATGGTACAAGGTATAAATAAATTGTAAATTGTTTCCACAATCACACCAATTAGCTAGACCCAAACTGAGCAAAGCTTACTTTTAAACATTCGCGTTGCATAATTTAAAACTCAATGAAACGATGAAGAATCTGCCTCTCATACGGAGTGAAGACATCGCTGTTCCAGTCAGCCTGTGACCACGGTCGGTGTAACCCGATCGAAACGTCAGGCAAAAGAGGTAACATTTTGTACCTAAATTATGAGCAAAGCTTGTACTATGGTGACTATATATAAACACCCATGACTTAGGTACAAAATGCTCGTGCTCATCACACTAACATTTGCCCCTTGCGGGATTCGAATCCGCAACCGCCAGGCATTGTAGGCCGGAGCGCGAACCATTACACCCGACGGTCGTCGACGGTATAGATGGTACACAAGGGGCTTAGTAATAATTGTACGTAGTATTTATTTTCTCTATGGTAATAATGAAAATTAGGGACTACTAGAGTACTAAGAGTCTACTACTACTAGCTAGGTGACCAGCTATAATGGTAACTCAAACACCCTAGAAACCCCGGAAGACCTTGGCATCGTTAATTTAATCGTTTATCGGTGATGAAAAATATTAATGTGACCGTGTATTACAATTTGAAGCATTATATTTTTACACACGGTCATTATTTAGTTAGTTCATTATATTTGATACTGGATTATTTTTAGTATTTCTTGTTATGTTGTTGTTTTTTTAAAAAAATATTGGACCACGTCACGTACGTACATTGATCCGATCTAAGGTAAGTAACTGAAGCACTTGTGTTATAGAAATCAGAAACAGCGACGGTACCACAACACTTAGACCCGAGACAATATTATATAGATGTTCTAAACTTTCATGGTCACTAACATTAGAATAGTTTGTTACGAGATTGCTACCATGTACCTTATTTTTGAATTCCCGATATTTCGGCACTGTTGCAAGCGCCATGATCACGGAGTAACGAAGTTACTCCGTGATGGTAGTAATCTCGTAAAAAACTATTCTAATAATAGAAAAGTTCGTTTTCTACATTGACCTGACCGGGGATATAACCCGGAACCTCAGATATAGCGACGCCAAATACTCGTAGTCCGGCATGTGATGCTCGCCTCTCAGCTACGGACGGAGGTCGAGAAATAAGTACTTCTGTAAATGAAGATGAATTTAAGCAGGTGAAGTGGCAGTTAGGATCCGTAAACTTCTAACCTAGAGTATAGTGCATTTTGCGTCAATACATAAGAAAGTGTGTTTAAATCAGAAATTAATGTATTAATTGAGCTATAAAGGATAAAATGTATCTGGTAGGCTCCTTGCAATAAAGAATACATTATTGCTTCTTTACTAGACTAAATTAGCTCACGTATGTTTTAGTCCCGATCGTGTTACAATTACAACCGCTCTAAACCGTTAAACCAATTAACAGCATTCATTAATCACTATTCCATTTCACTGAGAATCTGCATTAGTGTGGGAACAGAGTAATCTAGGAGATTAATTCGAAACAATTATTGCGCTGATAATTTCTCGCCGAGTAAAACGACCGCGATGAAGACGGATGGCGGGCGATAAAGATCGTAGGCGAGGCTGGGTGCGCTTGCGCAGGCACTAACGTTTGAGCGCTTGGGCTCAAATCTATGTTAATTTGCTCTAAGTACAGATAGTAAATGTAAATTTCACACCAAATTTAGCCTTTAAAGCAAGTGCTGTTTAACTAGTTACGTAATAGCTCCAGATATATGGTCGAGTAAAAGCTCCTACACAACCTGCCGAAGACTCAGCCGATAGTATGCGGCTCTGGCGGCTTACCAATACTGGCAGTACCGTGATGTAGCCATTCGGCATAGACCTACAGGCTTTAGACATAAACCCACAGGATTGAGGCTGGTAGGAACCGTAACATGTGGAGGAAGCAAGCTAAAGTGGCACTCGACTGGACACATAGAACTGAACTGACGGCCGATGGGGCAGAAAAGTTCCAGAATGAAGGCTACGTACCGCAAGCACAGCGTAGTACGTCCACCCACAATGGACAGACGACCTGGAAAAGGTTGCAGGAAGCCGGGAGGGCTATCATCATCATCATTTCAGCCACAGGACGTCCACTGCTGAACATAGGCCTCCCCCAGTGACTTCCAGATCGGCCGATTGGAAGCGGCCTGCATCAACCTTTACCAGGGGGAACCTGTACCAGGGGGGCTATGTTTATCAGCAAATGTTAAGTGGCTGTATTAATGAGTGGTAATGATGCAAAAGTAGATGTTTTTATTGATTTCATTTCGTTTTATGCTAAAAGTTGTATATTCATGAGGAAAAAAACTGAAAAAGCTTAAATATTCCACTGTCCTCACTAAACTTTAATAACCGTTAAGGCCTTAACACCACCCAAGTGCCTAAAATCGCGAATATGAAAATTAAATTGTCAGAATACATGTTACTTGAATCTAAAAATTTGAAATACGATATGCTAGAAGTGGATTTAATAAACATCTTGAATCAAATAATTTTGATTTTCCGTTAAGTCCCTTGGATTAAAACATGCACAAAAAAGTGTCTATTTTTTCATAAATTGCGAATGTTCTCTTAAACGGCACAAGCTATTTCGTTACTGTTTTCACACATAACAAGATTTTGGAAATATACATGTTTTAAATTGAGAGTTTTATTTGCAAATTCTCGTTAAAGGCATTAATTTCATAAAAAAAACATGTTTTTCCGATTTTTAGAGGTCATCCGCACGTGCTAAATTGTATGGGCGCGACGCGTCAAGGTCATTTGAGCGTGTTAAGGCCTTAAAGTTTAAATTTTAACTATACATTCTGCTATGAATATCAGCCATAGGTGCGCTCGCGCATAATCGCCGTCGCCTCGGGGCGCGGGCGCAGGCCCTCTGTAATGGGCACTTCACTGGACGAGATTAATGCTGAGATTCTGTCTGTCTGTACTGCATAGAAACAAGCTAACAATATTAGAAAATATTTGTTCCTGCAATGATGTAAACTAACAATTTTTGTGTCGAAAACAATATTTTGATAAATGTCGTATTATAAAAGGACACAGACTACCATATGAGTTTTAAAAAGCGATCTTATTTTCGTTCAGAACGCCCACAACGACAATTTATAAAAGCACACCCTCATTATTTTGCTTCGTTCCAAACAATTGTCCATTTGCGCTTAAGTCTATTTACGCAAGACTTTTCGCGATGCCCTTAAAACACAACATGCATCCAGCGGCTTTCTGCAACCTTTACCAGGTCTTCTGTCCACCTTGTAGGTGGACGTCCTACGCTGCGCTTGCCTTCCAACTATGGAAGTGACTTTGAAAATTATGTTTTTAGCAATTCCATGCAAGGTTTAATTGACGATAAATAACACTTGAAAAAAATCATCGACCTCAGGTGGTACTCGAACCCACGTCCCATCGCATGCCGGGCGAGTGCTTTACCAACTAAGCTACCCAGGACGTCACGTGACACAATGAAATTTCTCAAGTGTTCTTTCTCGCTGTCAAAGCCAGCGTATCTCTGATCAATGTTGTAGCTATATGTATAGCTGAGTAGTATACTACCGTCAACACCCTATAGAAATATTTTTATAAGTATGGAAGTGACTGTTTGCGTCTTGTAGCAAGTGTCCATTGGTGCTCAGTTTTTTTTTTAAATTTTTTATTTGAGATGGGCTTACTCTTGACCCCAATCTTGCTCTAGAGCATAGATGGGATCTACGATGGAGCGAGCTTGCCCAGAAGATGCCTATTCACTCTGGTCTTAAAAAGAGTCAGGTTTTATGCACTCGGAAATACAGACGCAGGCAGGGAATTCCAATCTTTAGCTGTGCGCTTTATAAAAGATGATGAGAAGCACTTAGTGCGGATTATGGGTATATCAACTAAGAACGGATGGTAGCCGGCCGTGCGTCTGGATGTCCGATGGAAGAAAGGTGACGGTGGTATGAGCTCTTGCAGCTCATGAGCACTCTCTCCGAAGTACAATCTATAGAAGACCGATAGGCAAGGAGCCTTGCGGCGGTGATCAGTTAATGTCTATTCGCGTGATATATTTTGTTCAGTCTCCTCCAGAACCTCTACTTAATAGTCCCTGTATTATTTCATCATGAATAAACCCAATTTAAGTAACTCATATAAGTTTACCTTTATTAATAGTGTTAGCCTCAAATCCCTCCGTCACTTCCGGCCCATCCGCATTTCTCATATTAGACGGCGTGACTTGAGCTTTGGGCTCTATTACAAATTGGGGCCCTAATTATGGGGTCCGTATCCCATAGATGCCGATCATTATTGTTCTAATGTGATATTTTACATGTGGTATTCGTGGTTTCGGAGTTGAAAAGAAACGGTTTTGAGGAATGTTCAGAATGTGGATAGAACATCTAATGTATGAAATTCTCGTGTCAGTGTTTAACAAAACTCCTCCGAAACGGCTTGAACGACTCTTATCAAATTTTGTGTGCATATTTAGTAAGAATGAGACTGAGAATAGGACGTTAATTATTTTTATACCCCTAAGTAATAAGGGTAGTCCACCCCAAAAAATATTTATATTTTTTAGACAATTTTTTTATGATTTGGCATTAAAAAAATTTACGCTTCTACAACCAACAACTATTTTTAATAGCGATATTAGTCTGTTATAATTAATTTATATTGCAAAACAACGTTTGCCTGGTCAGCTAGAGTAATTCTTAATTTTGAGAAACGATGTATTGTCATAAATAAACTGATGTAGTTGATACCCAAACTTAGAAAGTATTGTTACTAATTATTATATGCAATTATAAATGACAATTTGTTTTAATATATTGCTAGAACTTGAATCTACATTATAGGAAAAAGTTGCCAAAACAAAACACATCCACATTGAACTATACACCAAAAGCAAGTGTATCTACTTACTACTTAGTTTCATGTATTGTAGGTAATATACGAACTATAAAAATGATGAAAATCTTTATGTACTGAAGGTTGTCTGGAATTTAAGACCGCCTTAATTGTGCATTTTACTAAACACCAACAGTAATTGCTTTATATGGTATGCAATAAAAAGTATCTAATAACTTAAGTTTTATGTATTTCTTTTAGCAAATTACTTTGCTTATATTGTATAATATTATTTATTTACAATATTAGCAAAGTAATTTGCTAAAAGAAATACATAAAACTTAAGTTATTATGAAATAATAATTTACAAAAAGTAAAAATCATGCCTAATTTAGAGTACACGGTGCGGCAAGCATCGACTCGAAAACAAAGGGAATAATGCTTGCAGCATTTCCTAGATGGCGTTGATGTCACAAATGAATTGAGAAGGCAACTTTCATCCAGTCGAGATAATGTCCCTGTAGCTTAATTGGTAAAGCGCCTGCGCGCTTAGCAGGAGATCAGGGTTCAAATCCCGGCATGGACGAAAGTTGTCTTTTTTCAATTAAAAATATGTATTCCACAAAAAGTATCTATCTATGACGAACCAAATTGATTTATTTCATTTCCTATAATCTGGCCGGCGAATGTCACACAGCTAATTGACTCGCATCGTTTAGCTCGTAATACTGCTAATATGGAGCTTATTAGCCAGCTGACTGCTCGTTAACTTTCTAAGGTGTCGTCGGTATCTGCATGACACATTTCACTACCCTCATTATAGCCTATCAGTAAAACAATTTTCAGGATGTCCCTTGAATAATTTGTCTACTATAATTGAATAGACGTGTTCAGAAGGACATGCGGTCTTGTGGACATATCTAATGAAGATTTATCAGTGTCTACTTATTATAAATTTCACTAAATTGTAAATCTTTCTGTAAATATCAATTGTAACTTCTTTGTTTGGTGTGCAATAAAGAGTATCTATCTATCTATTATAAGGGCAAGGCATCAAGGCAAGCCCATTGAGCGTCCACTCATGGATTACCCCCATAACATGACTTAAAAGGCATTACATTTGTTTTGGGCTTAAATAAAATAAAAAGCGTAAGATTATTATTACATAAGAGCTTTAAACAAAATCAAACGCGCATTATTACCTTTATTATTTGACAACCTCCGTAGCCGAGAGGCGAGCACGCCGGACTTTAAATGGCGCCGCCATCTCTGAGGTTCCGGTTTCGATCCCCGGTCGGGTCAATGTAGAAAACGAACTTTTCTATATTGGCTCGGATCTGGGTGTTGTGGTGGTGTGTGGTGGTCTGATTTCTATAACACAAGTGCTTTAGCTACTTACCTTAGGATCAAAGCAATGAATGTGATGTTGTCCAATTTATTTATTAGAAATTTTAATTCTATACAAAGCAAAGCCAAACAAACATCATCACCATTTCAGCCACAGGACGTCTACTGCTGAACATAGGCCTCGACGACTTCCAAATTGGCAGGTTGTAAGTGTCCTACATCCAGCAGCTTCTTGCAACCTTTACCAAATCGTCTTTCCAAACAAATAATATTTTAATGAAATCAAGTCACAGGAAGTGTCACTCTAAAAATAATAAATGATCTTAAAATTTTAACTCACATTGATTTGAAAGTCAATAGGTATCCACAAGCCAGTAGGTAATTACAAATTAGTATGGTGTAACTAATACTCATGGTGCGCATGCGATGATTATACTCGTATATCACGTGTTAACTAGATTGGCTTGGCTTGTGTCATCGTTGGCAAGTGATTAGTGCAAATAATGCCAAATTAAATGATGTGGCTTCACTTGATAAGTAGAAATAAACTATGAAGTAGGGAAGATTAGTCTAGGTTCAACTAAACTAATAATTGCTAGAATTTGAAATTAAAAAAACTAGATTTATCTTTATTTAGCCCATTAATGTTCCTCTAGGTGGGTTTTAAGGTCCAGAAGATACTATCCATAGAAGTTAAATCATTATAGTGGATACCTATGAGTACAATTAATACATAAAGGCGAAACTTTTACTTCTATCTAATAAAAATGTTTTTTAACATATTTTTAGTTTTTGCTCTATCAAGGGCATATAACAAATACTTGTCCAAGGTATTACTTCTTGTTTAGTTTTACCACAGAATAAGAATTATACTACGTAAAAGTTTTACGTAAAACTAACACCATATTATTGATCAGTGCTAACACCTCTTTGAGTACTGTTTACAGTTTATGGTTCGGTACCTGAAATCGGTAGACATGTTTTGACTTTCATAATTAAACTATCAGCCAACTCAAACACCAAAGATATACAAAATATTTAAAAAACTTAAAATTTAGTATAGTAAAACTTGAAATTGAAATTAAGTATAATAAAACAAACTTAAAAGTAGGAAGACTTTGGTAGAACGCCCTAAGTCAAGCCGCGGGTTTTGACTCATGATTGCATGTTATTTGAATGGTCTGCAGGCAAATGCACCGGTTGTACACTTGTACTACAACAGACGACGAAATTAATACATTCCAGTCTCCTGGGATACCTTCAGAAATACCTTTGGAACGTCCTTAATAAGATATTAGCAGATGGCGCAAGAGACATGCTTGATACTTTAAACTCACAAATATTGTTAGGTTTCAGATCCTTTCTTAATTGTGAGATGAAATGTATATTGGACAGATTAATTCTTATGATCTTGAGATCGGTGTCATTAAAATCATCTTCTTGCTGGACTTAAGCCTCTGTCAATGCATGCCAGTTTGTCATTACAACCAAAGAAACATAAAATAAATGTTCTCTGTTACAACACAAATTAAGGTAAATTCGAAAGCTGACTGAGGCAAGTAATTTTTAAAATATCTGTAAATAAAGTTTTTCTATTACAATTTGATATTGGTTAAGGTTATTTAACTATAAGCAGGACGTATGTACTTTATATCGGTATAAAAGAAAGATGCTCATTAATTTAAGTAACACTTAAGGAAGTAACATTGTTATAAATATAGCGTCACCCATCCTCATTGTCTCATCAAGTACGTACATCCCGCTACGTCCTATCACTCGAATCGCTTTCGAGTCCACTCCACAAACCAGAATACGCACCCTCGGGCTACACTCTTGCGCACCTGACATTTCACCCACAAACACGTTCACATCTCTTTGTAATTTATACATTGACGCGCCTACATGAAATTGCTGTCTCAACTGCAGTGCTCAAGACGTAACGTACTCGCAAATTTTTAAAGATCGCGTTTGTTGCATTTCATGGTGAGAGCATACGGAGAAACGCGTAAAACAATGGGTTATCTCAAGAACTGGTTTCCTGCGATGAAGGACGTATGTGGCTAGATGTGTATAACTTAATTAACATTTGGTTAAAACTGATTGTCTTGTTTGAAGATAAGTATTGGACGCGTTACAAAATTTTGAAGATTTGATAAGGGTGAGAGATATATAGTAGACTTAAAACACGGCATGTTGTTTTTTAATCTTTCTTTTATATTAATTTTGTCTTTGGGAGAATGAATCTCGTATCACGCGAGATTACAAGATTGAACGGAGCGGCCGCGGCATATTACCTAGTGGTTTCAAACATGCATTTTATGTTTTTATTTCTAAATTAAAACAATTCAACATTGATCAGAATACGCTGGCTTTGACAGCGAGAAAAAACACTTGAGGAATTTCATCTTGTCACGTGACGTCCTCGGTAGCTTAGTGGTCAAAGCACTCGCCCGGTATGCGATGGGACGTGGGTTCGAGTCCCACCTGAGGTCGATGATTTTTTTCAAGTGTTATTTATCTTCAAATTCAACAATTTAATTTGTAAATAAAGAATACCTTATAGCTCTCTTCTATTAAACACATTTAAAAAAAAATGCATTGGCTTGAGATGAAATCTCGCGAGATTCCATTGTTTGCATGGTAAGTAAGAAGGATGTTTCAGCTTTTTCAGGGAATAATTTTTGAGGTTTTATCTCTACGATGGATATCAATGTGATCTTTTGATGGTTCCATTATTTCTATCATGTTAAGAAACGATTGTCGTGGCAAAATGAACTTTGTCGTAAATTGGTTTGTGTAGTAGGTAAAAAATAAAAATTGGCATTTGTAATTGGGGCTTGATTCAGGCCTATTTACGGAAATAAATTGGTTTAATTAAAATTACTTATACGTCCCTGGCGGAATTTATGCCTGGTATCTCGTAACACAATATTGATTCCTTCTTTCGAGATCCTGAAATTGGTGTGTCGTCTGTCCGTTGTTATTTATTAACAACGAATGTCCACCAACACAGCTTTAAAACCCGTTTTTAAGAATTAAAGTCCATGAAGCCAAATCGTGATCAAGTACTTGCAATCTCGCATCCAAAAAATGCAGCACAGCTTGCAGCCGATACAATGACATCTGACGAATAGCGCGGGTCGTTGACCTGCGCGCCATTCAGCGCAGTGCCTTTTTTTAGGGTCTCGTACCCAAAGGGTAAAACGAGACCCTATTACTAAGGCTCCGCTGTCCGTCTGTCTGTCTGTCTGTCACCAGGCTGTATCTCATGAACCGTGATAGCTAGAGAGTTAAAATTTTCACAGATTATGTATTTCTGTTGCCGCTATAACAACAAATACTGAAAAACAGAATACAATAAATATTTAAGGGGGTTAGTATCATACAACAAACGTGTTTTTTTGCCGTTTTTATAGATAATGGTACGGAACCCTTCGTGCGCGAGTCCGACTCGCACTTGGCTGGTTTTTCGAGTTTTTGCGCGCGAGTAAGGATAGAAAGCCGACTGGTTTTGTGCTGTCTTCCCTTGGGATAATGTGGAAACGGTATGTTAGCATACGATACTTCCTTCATTCTTACAAACAACTTCTTTTTGACTAGCTTTTGCCAACGATTAAGCTTGCGTAGACTACAGAAGAGCCAAAGAGAAATTCATAATTATCACACGAAACCACAAAAGTGTGATAAAAAATTATCAATATAAGTTCAATCTACAAAAAAAAAATTGAGCCAAATATTAGCTAGTTCCGTTCAGTCAATCAATATGTCAGAAAATCTGTCAGTTTAATATGTGTGTTTGTATGATTGAGTAACAAATATACAAATTATTATATTTCAAATTAAGGTTTACGATTGTCATTAAGGTTTATTTTTTCACCTTTTTGAGGACTCTGTTAAGATATTTTTTGTTGAGACCACTGAAATGTACAGTCAAAAAGCAAGTCGACCTACCCAAAAAGTCAAAAATTCTCCAATAGATTTTCAACTTTAAGCCTGACATATGGGGATGATTTTCAAATGAGAAAATTTGACATTTTGTGGTAGGTCGACGAGCTGCTGTCCGTACTTACCTACTAGCTTAGTGCTAGGCCGAAATCTGGTCATTAAAACCTCGAACCCCACTAGATCCTCTCATTTTCATCGACCTAAGGGTTGCAAGGAAGTCTGATGGCTATCACTCAAGATAAACCTAATTACCAGAATTCCAGAGACAAACAAACTAACAAACTTTTCAATTTTTTCTTGGCTATGGGGGTGCTGGAAAACGCCCTTAACAATCATTGGTACCTCGTAAATTCTTATAATGCACCGGGTGCTTATTAACCATATTAAAAACTTTGATTATAAACATGCCTAGATAGAGTGTGGTGCTGCAATTGTCACCAAAAGAACAGGGCCTAACCATGAACTGTTAAAACAATCACAAATCTGTCAAACATTATCATTTCTGTCAAATTTTGTATGAAATGACGTACCAAAATTGACAGATTTGACAACTTTGAGATTGTTTTAAGAGTTCATGGTTAGGGGGCAGGTCAGATTTGAGTTAGTAACAACTGTGGTTACTATGGTAACAATTATGGGTTGCTGTGGTAACTGAGCGGGCGAAACAAACTTTGGCGCCAACAGTTGGCGTATATATTTTTTGTCGTTTATTATCACACTCGAACAGGGAATCTAGACATGTATATACCTAATAAAAGATTTAAAATTTAAAAAATCCTAAAAAGTTTCACTCTTATATTGAATCGGACCTAATCACCTAAGTTCACACGGAATAAGTTGAATTAAAAAGCTCTGTTTATGAAAATACATTATAAGCTTTTCACATTTGATGTGCCTCAGTTCCCTTACTAAGCTGTTATTATACCAATAACGCTGTAAAATGCTTGGTAAACCGGAAAATGTGCGGTAAATGAAGGTGCCTATCACCATAGAGAAAAGAAACACTACGTACAACTATTACTGATTTTAATTAAATACCTACACGTGTGTACATCTCGCAGGCAGCTAATCAACGTAATGATGAGATTTTGCCGACTGCGAGAGTAAATTAGATACAAAATGGCAGTTCAGGGTACTCGGAGGAATTTACACAAGCCGATTTCTATGAAAAAAAAATCTATTTGAAGGCATTTACTACATTATTTTTATTCTTTCATTTAAAAATAAGTATTAAAATATGTAATGACATGTTTTCCACTTCAGAAAAGATTAATTTGTCCTCTTACCAAGAATATTTCCATTATGATTCGTACAAAATTTAATGGTTTTAAAATTGTTTGTGGCCCGTACTAAGTTTATTGTAATGTGTCTGTTTTCATTAATATATAAGGTCCGATTTTATTAGTGTTCATCCTGTTAACCTGTGACTGTATAGGTGAAAAGCAATCGTAAAAACCAATTTTCAAATGTGTACCATAAAAACTAAAAAAGTTAAAAGTCAACAACATTGACTTCATATTGCATAAACTCGTCCAATAACAAATTATTGTACACCTTTAAAATTGTTTAAAGGTGTACAATAATTTGTTAGCCATCAAAATACATACAATGTGATATGGGCGGTACTTCTAACCCGTTAAGGCTAAGTTCGGGGTATCTAATTTTATTGACAAAAAATGTTATTTGGGGTCAAAACAAATCCGCAAAAAAAAGTTATTTATTAATGAAATTTAATGTTTTTTTTTTCTAGCCATAAAAACCCTGAACACCAGAAATGAAGTTTATGTCAGTTGCTCTGTTCTTTTATCTATCTTGTGGTATTTATTTCATGTTTCTACGACACATAAAACCTTTGTTATTGCCTAAAGTGTTAAAAAACCAAAATGACCGCTATTCAAAGGGGATGAGGGTTTGACCCCCCAAATTATTATTTTTGTCGATAAAATTTGATATCAAACGTTGCCTTAAGAGGTTAGAAGTTCCGCACATATCACATTGTTTATTGCGTCGGTACAATGACCTAAGCAACTGAAATGTAGCAATCCTGAAATTTAGATATTTCTGATTGAATATTATTTATTATGTATAATGGAACGATAATTTTTTGTGTATTTTGCTACCAATTTTTAAATTTAATTTAATATTATTCCTTTTTTTTCTTGTATTCTTTTCTGTAAATGTGCATGCTATTTCGTGCATTTTTTGTCATATTGACAAAAAGAAAAAAAAGGCATACCTCCTGGGCCCCCGCAGAATATCAGTGTCGTGGCAGTTAGTTCTAGCTGCCACGACTTATGCTGATTTTTGGCACATTTAATGTTTTTTGCCGACAAAAATTTTGTACCATACTTTTCTGTGTGCTAAATAAAGAATATTATTATTAAATATTAATACCTATTAAAAGTGATCAGATCTCTCTTTTAACATAAATATTTATTTTGACCACTATTTCTTTGCTTTTTGAATTTCCTAGCTATAGCTCTTATTGCGGCTTAGGTATTATTAGGTCAATAAAACCTGAATGTGTCTTAACAAGGTAAAATGTTTGTATTCAATTAGTGTTAGAAACTTCCATTCGCTAGTTTACTAATTTATTGAGCGTTGTAACGAGCCGAAAGCTTGTTTGTCTTACGTCGCGAAAACTTAATTATTTCGCAAGACAAAACCAGTAGGTATTAATAATCCATTCTAACAAATAGTGACAGATGTTAGAAGTAGCAACGTATCACTTCCATTTCTGGGTGATTCTAGTGTTCAAGCTCACAGCAGTCAGACAAAAAAGATCCAAATGGGTTCGTATTGCATAAAACCTTTTATAAAGTACCTTATTATAGCTTCGACAAATTATTCTGGCACATGCCACATTATTATATCAAAATCACAATAAACACTTTTTTCCTAAATTAAATAACTAATTATAATAATAAATTGTTTCCACAATCATACCAATTATCTAGCCCCAAACTAAGCAAAGCTTGTGCTATGGCGACTAGATAACGGATAAACATACTTAAATACGTTTATAAACATCCATGACTTAGGTGCAAATGCTCGTGCTCATCACACTAACATTTGCCCCTCGCGGGATTCGAACCCGCAACCGCCAGGCATTGTAGTCCGGAGCGCGAACCACTACACCAGACGGTCGACGACTAATTGCCGATGTATTTATATGTATGTATGTATTATAATTGCATATAAAACCTTTTGTTAAGTTTTGATATTGGTCTGTCTCCAATTCCGAAATCGACGCAAACGAAATACATAATTTGACATTACCATAATTTAGATCAGTTTGTAAATACTTTGCGAGATTTTTTCCGAGAAATCGTATCGAAATGTTATCTGTATTACGATTCTCGTAAAACGAGTTGCGGCCATAGAGCAGATGGCGAGATAGCGCGATTTCGTCGCGTTGTTTATGGTAGGCGGGCCGGCCTTGTATGGACTTGTAATTAATCGTTTGTGAGCTAAATGATGGTGGTAAAAGGCAATGGTGTGGACTTAAAAAAAATTGTGTAATTACAAAAATATTATAATATTTTTAAGCAATCTTAGAAATTAAACCTATAAATCCTATACTATCTTCATTATTTTTGTATAAAGCCAGAATGTATGAATAACTGAAACCAGCCGTGTTTATCGTCTAATTTTAACGTCTAACAATTCATAATTTGTCAAAGATTTAACACAAATTAAGTAATTTAAATTAGGTTTATACATAAAAATAACTATCATAGTGGCCTGCTGACTTGAAACTATCTCATCGTCATCATCATCAGCCTTTGAAAGCTATAGAACACCCGGCTTTGAGCCTTTTGCATCCAGTTATACAGGGTGTACAAAAGAATGGGACAATGAGTTGTTTCCTCTATCAAGCGGCAAAGACCCTCCGGCCGGTCCGTAACAATAAAATTTTCATTGCGTCTCTTGACCTTCGCCTGACAGGTTAAAACCACCAATCAGCTGGTCATATCCAATAACTTTTTCTAAGGGAAAAACATCGAAATCGTGATTTTATTTTCATATGTTCCACACATTATCATCGAGGTATGCGACTAAGTTTGTATGGAGAGAATAATGAGTAATGAGATTTGTAAGTGCAGATAAAATCTATCACTTTAGTGTATTTATTTATTTATTCATTTATATTAAAAGGTACACCAACAGTACATATATAGCTACATTTTAGAAACACGACATAATTAAAAACATCTTATATATATACCTATTATAGGCATACACAACATTTAAAATATATACTTATATTTAAATATTAAAAAAAACAACAACATAGAAATTCGTAACTTAAAACAATTAGTTACAGTACTTATTGTATAATATTTCAAACATGAATATAGCGATTTATGAACTTTTCATTAATCGCTTATATTGGTTAAAACTTTATAGTGTATTTACAGATGATCTGGTAAAGGTTGCAGGCCTTGCAGCCGCTGAATGCTGGCCGCTTCCAACCGGCCGTTCTGGAAATAAGTGAGTGTTCTGTGTTCAGTGGACTTCCTACGGGCTAATATAATAATGATAATTTCTTGTATTCTGAGTTTCACTTATTAGCTTTTTAGAGGGCGATAAAGCGTATAATTAGTTTTCGACCACTGATGGACGCTTTGAGATGAAGACTCAAAAAAAGTGCCGCGCGTGACGATGTCGACGGTATCTCTATAGATCAACAGACTTTGGGCCTCGAAACAGAGATCTGTGGCCGTTGAATAGGGCTTTGCTTGGCAGTAAGACAGTTCAGGCTAGAAAAAAAACGGATTTTTTTGATGTTTTCACATTACTATATTTCTTATCGACAATCCCAGGCCTCACCAGCTCTCATACTAGCGCCTAGGGCTAATTAATTCATTATTATGCTGGGGCTTCACCTGCATCTAATGTCGTTAATTAGTGCTTTATTTGACGTAATACGCAGGTGTGGCCGGTCTTTGTGCGCTAATTTGCTTCGATAACATTAGACGTTAGGCGATAGCTCGGACGGCGGTAACTTTTGACACATCAAAGGGATTAAGCGGGCGTTTAGTGCGTTGTTGTGGCTACACCTACTACACTAAACATGTTAAAACACGGTCACATTCAAAAACTCTTTGTGAAACAAATGTTAAAATGCATAGTTATTAAGTTAGGATGGAGTAGACAAAATAAAAAAAATTATTGAGTTCTTGGAAGCGTTTTATTTTATTTTAAAGACACACTCACAGATCATACGCTAACTAAGTTGCTAGACGCTAGAATCAAACGTCAAATAAGTGTGTAGTTAACGCCAATCATGCCTTTATTTGAACGTTAGGCGTCACGCAGGTGAAGCCCCAGTATTAGAGGGAGAATAAACAATAATGCGTTAACATTATAACATAACCGTGTGAAAATAATTTTCATATCACTATTCATTTAGCTATTTTACACATGGCTTTTTATACCAGTTTAGTTTTTATGAATCTTTTTATGCCAACTTGTAATGCATGCTAATAACATGCTTGAGTAAAAACTTATGCAATAGTCCGTTAGATATGAATAAATAAATACATTATCAGGAAATTGAGAAGTAATCGTCCGTATTATAATTGTATTGGCTCATATTATGAAAGGTTCCAATGCAAAAAGAACTCTATTTCTTAAATGAAAATATCAGATCTAAGATCTCCAAACGGATTGTTTTGGACTTGTCTTTCGAATTGGTCATGTTTCGAATTCTTTGAGGTTGGTCGTATTCCTAACTCGACGTCACAATTCGCACTCAATCACCTATTTGATTAACGCCATATAAATAGGTAAGTAGTTTGTTCTTTATTCGTCATAGGACCTATTTTGGAGATGCACCTAGACTCCAGAGTCTTAATAAAACCAAACTGTCGATTTCTGTAGAATAACTAATATATAGGACAAATAATTTCGTAACTGATTTCTCTGCTACGGCCAAAATTCTTTTTATTTATACTATCCCAAGTTCAACCTTATATCCTATATACTTTGTACATAAAATTACTTTATGGATTACGAAAACTATTGATATTGTGTTTTTGTGAAATTTAAGCCCAGAAGAGTCTAGAAGTATTAAAATAAGTGTTACCGCTTGCGATGGTCATACTTACACATCGCACCAGCCGAAGAACCTACTTAGTACATATTCTTGTCTATGGAAGAACCAGTATTGACGTCCCGCGTGTCTTCTGTTTCTTTTCGCAACGCCATCTTGACAACATTATAATTGTTTATATTTGGTCGGAGTACATAAACCATTACCATTACTACAAACCTGGCGTTTAAATGCATACATCAACGTCCCGTCCGTGCTGTTACGAAGCTACCTAGTTCAACAATAAGACTATTTACTAATGTTCTTGTACTGTTGTAGGTACTTATAACTTATTTCTGTTGTGTCAACAACGCCTTGTCTAAGCTGACTGCTTATTTGTATCAAATGTCTTTACAACACGGGGTCAGGTTACGCTGGAATTGTAAGCTGCGGGTGCTGTTGTTCGTACTTAGCAAAAGTATTTTCGGTTGGGTTCAGTATAACCTTCCCAATCCCATAATTAAGAGTGGGTAGCGAAGCGTGGGGCCTTATATGGATTCTTAATCTCAAAAGCGTCCACAAGGTAAAGCCTTAAGAATGCCAGACTTCCTTCCAAAAAAAAACAAAATGTGGTACAAGGTTAACCATAAACAAAAGTTGTAGAGTACAGACATGAACAGAAATAGATTAATATTTCGGATTTTTGGAACACATCGCATTCCTAAATAATTGCTCAAATTTTTTACTCATCATTTCAAGTTTATTCCACTTGATTTGCCTGCGACTTTGTTTGAAGGATGTTTGGTATGATATATTATGTAACAAATAACGTTCAAACATATAACAATATACATTAAAAATATTCCACAGGAACATTTTACCGGGATAAAGAGTATTCTATATGTTAATCCAGACCATATTCTATTTGTGTGCAAAATTTCATCCAAATCCGTTTAGTAGTTTTTGCGTTAAGGAGTAACAAACATCCATACATCATATTATACGTACAAACTTTTGCGTTTACAATATATTAGTAAGGATTTTATAAGTATTGAAAAATCGGCCTTTAGTAGAACAGAACATACTTTTGCCTACTTGCAATATTCAAAATAATGACCATAACTTCAGCGTGAATATTTATTGTATTTTGTCGTCAATGTTTATACATTCCAGAATTTCTAACCTAATAGTTGCACCTGGATTAGGCTACAGTCAGTAAAATAAATGTATCAGATCAATTTGAAATGTTGCCTGGACTGGTTTCTGATAAGCTACTGTTCCCATTTCTTAAACAGGTAGATAAGTGTACTGTAATTATAATTTTATATTTTTGTACAAATTTTTACACAAACAATAATATTTAAAATCTTTTAATCTTAATTTTCTATTTAATATCAGAGAGAGAAAGATGCACCGTAATATGTTTTAAGATTTCTTAAAAATGATGAATAATTATTTTGATATTTATTTCGGAATGCTATTGTCGGACGATTATAAAGTTGCAATACTTATAAAGTAGATCCGTTATTAACTGTAAGTTTAGTTCTTAAGTTTATTTAATTATAATTAGAGCTGTGGATCTTGTTATAAAATAAAATAAAAATAAATAGTATATTTTGTATCTATTATGATTCAAGCTTGAAAATCGACGTTTAAACGAAATAGGATTTACAGGTATGGGCATTGCACTGACGAGATCGGGTCAGCTGATTGTCGACTGCGGGCGGCGAGATCAAAGTTAAACCTGCCGGTATGGGCCACAGTCGTTAAAATAACATAGGTATAATATCAGGATTTTGAGCAAAAATGATATCGCATTGTTACTGTTTTTTTATCATTATAAAAGAGTTCCGCTATAATTGCCCCCAGCCTGAGAACTTCGTAAAGTTGTTATTTAGGGGTTTATTCAGGTTGTTATTCATAACGATAGACCACAACAGCTTTTCAGTGAGTCTAGTAGTGTAATTAGAGAAAGCTTCAATTTAATGAAGTATGTACTTACTTAAAAAGTATGTACGGACAACAGCTCGTCGACCTACGACAAAATGACAAATTTTCTTATTTGAAAATGATCCCTATATGTCAGGCTTAAAGTTGAAAATCTATTGGAGAATTTTTTACTTTTTGGGTAGGTCGACGTGCTGTTGACTGTACAAACAGAAATAATCACAAGACACAAGAAAGGTGAAATGGGGGTATTGGTAACAAACTAACAGTCGACAAACCGCTATACAGCGAACGCGCCATAGAAGATACCACAGTGTCGAGAACAATAGAAGATTACAGCTTGTAACTGATTTGCCGGCGCCTGCGCCGATTTTAGATCATGCGGTTGGCACAGTCCAGGAGGCGTATTTTTGAAGCATTCGAATTCCAATTCGCATACGAATTCACAAGAATCGCATACGGACTCTTAGGTAATTGTTTAAAATACGCCTCTTGAAGGTTTTTTGCCCAGTGCCACAGAATAGTTTTTTTTATATATTTCATTAATAATAATATATAATAATAATATTGGACAACATCACATACATTGCTCTGATCCTAAGGTAAGTAGCTAAAGCACTTGTGTTATAGAAATCAGAAACAACGACGGTACCACAACACCCAGACGCGAAACAATATAGAAAAGTTCTTTTTCCACATTGACCCGACCGGGGATCGAACCCGGAACCTCAGAGATGGCGGCGCCATATACAGTCTGGCGTGCTCGCCTCTCGGCTACGGAGGTCGTCAATTATGTCATTAATGACATGAACATTCATGAAAAAAGTGGACTCTATACTAGGAAAACCAATAACGGTTTTTATAGGTACATCACAAAACTCCAGCTTGTAGCCGTCATACATAATTCTCATTTAGGAAAACCCGTGCAAAACTGCAACTGTTTTGTCAAGTGACACTACATTACTGTTAGGTTAAGTTAGTATTTGCCTATAATCTATTTATCTATGTAAGCTAAGTTTGTGTTTGAAAATTTTGGTTGCATTTAACATTAAAATTAAGTTTTTCCTACGTGTATAGTCCATTATGGACTATATCCATATTATAGCTCAGATAAATTTTCTGATTAGATTATAATGCAAAATGGTTAAAGCTCATTCAGGTTAAGGTTCTTTCCCATAGTAATCGGTCAGCGCAAGTCTGAGTTAACGAGAATAGTGTTATAGGAAACTCTAGGATTAATTACCACCTTGGGCGCAGTCACATAATGAGTTAAACTGTCTCTTTAATAGGGTTGCTACAAGAGGGTAAAAATTAGCATTCGTGTTTAAAACATACCTTATTTATATTTATCGACATGATTTTTAAACTATTTATATTTTACATTACCATTTTTACTAGGCGATTTCTCAAATAACTAAATATATTTGATTAACCCATAACTAGGCACTAGTAAAATAGGGAGCACATTATTTTGAACCTTATTCACCTATCTTACGGGTGAAAACCAATAAAAAAAACGACTAACAATGCCTGGTTAAGGGTTAAAATTTAATTAACGCTTTTACGCCAACTTGAAGTAGGTCTATCGTAGCTGAGGATTTAATTAGTCTAAGAGTAGAAATAATAAGCAAAACCTTTGCTATGTATAATAATATGTGTTTCATTGGTAGAAAACCTGTTAAACGATGGTAGAATGACAAATAAGTGCTGGGAAACGCGCGAAAACAAAACTCTTTTTTAGCGCCTATCTCGTTGCATATGGGTGTTGTCTCCTTTCTTCGAGAACATGACAATAATAATTGATAACACATAAATAAGACTAAGATTGTGCCACGGGTATGTTATTTTATGGCGCTGAGATCCAAAATGCGTCTTAGCCTTTGACAGCAAGGATCTTCTGACGACCGTCTGGTGGAGTGATTGCGGGTTCGAATACCTCAAGAAGCAAATGTTAGTGTGATGAGCACGAGCATTTGTACCTAAGTCATGGATGTTTATAAACGTATTTAAGTAGGTATGTTTTTCCGTGATCTAGTCACCATAGTACAAGCTTCATCATCATTTCAGCCACAGGACGTCCAATGCTGAACATAGGCTTCCCCCAGTGACTTCTGTCATCGGGGGGTTGTTGCCATACTCGCCACGCTTAGCATGCGGTACAAGCTTGTGGCCAGCTAATTGGTGTGATTGTGAAAACTTTTTTTTTAAATATATTATCTGTCCTGCGCCGCCTCTCGTCAATTGCCGATTTATTTATTTATAGCTATTTCAGATTTAAGGTTTGAAGTGTTGTGGCAACCCTGAACTTAGCGATAGAGTTATTCATGCACAAGTCCCGAGGCGATTTTATGATTCGTTTTTAATGTTACGGTGCCAGTATAATTAATAAGTTCGATATTTACGTGTAACATGTTAATAGTTTTGTAGTTCAACAATTAATAGTTGATATTATTATGAAAAAAAAAACTCTAAAACATTATTATTTCATGTATTGGATTCGTAAAATCATTTTTAATGAGCCCAAACCCAAAGGTATTTTTTCTAATTCAAATTCGCTTCGTATACGAATTACGAATTCTACAAGAATCGTAAACGAACTCCAAGGAAATTGTACATGATTCTTGGAGTTTGTTTACACTTGGAATACGACCACATACTGTAATACTAGCTCGGTAATATATAAGTATATTTATTATTGGACAGTTACAATATAAACACAATACAGTTTCAAAAATATCATAAAACCTTATTAGGTTTGAATTGGCATTTACATTCGAAGCTACAATTAGTATAAATTTATATTAATTACATCGTTTAACGTACATTTATTAGTAGGTATTATTTAATTAGGATAAAGAAAAAGAAATAGGTAATTTACATCTACACACGAAACCCAATTAAAAAAAGGCTACAAAATGCAAACAACAAAAGTTACCATCGAACTATTATATGACGCAATCTTGTTTTGTTTTCTCTGTACACCGTTTGACGCCCTTCTTTGGACGCCCTGCATGCATGATAGAGGTCTAGCTTTGGATTGAAACAATTGATTAATTTACCAGGCCCAGGTCATTTGTTTCACTCAAACCCTGAACTTAAGGTTACCGTGTCAAAGAAGTAATTACTTAATTGTCATCAATTTACAACCATTTACAACTCCCCACGCCTCGTATTGTACCAGTGTGCTTTTCCCCTAGCTTCTCGCACAGTGGGCTGTCGTCCGTAGTAATTGGCGTCAAGTGCAGTTTTATTCCCATTGCGCCAATTAGTTCCACTGGGCGTTCGTCGTTCTGCTCGTGCTTAATTGTTTGGCGATAGTCATGTTAATTCGTGTCCCGGATTTAGTTCACACACTGTGCTGTTTTGTTGAATGCCTAACACAAAGGGGCAAGACTTGAAACCAGCGTAGCGCAGTTGGGTTGAATGTGGTGAAGTTGAGGCGCAAGGCGCTGATACGATGATGCTATTTTGTACGAATCTAGTACTTCGTTACTTTCATACATTTTGTATGAAATGCGAAAGAAGCAGTGCACGCCGATGCCTGCTGACGTCTCAAGTGTATGTCCCGCGCCTTAGCTCATTGCGTGCAATATTGAAATATTATGAGAAATCGAAGTATAGTGAACACCTCACCAAATGAAATTCTACTCTAGTAGGTATTCGAATATTCACTATATTGAGTATCGTTCGTTGTTGGTCGGCTGATACCTACTTAATTATTATTCTAATTGTATTCCGATTAGGGCCCTTAAGTGTAATGGCAACCCTTAACTTAGCTAGAGTTATTAATAACTGTGTATCTTACCGAAGGAGTAACTCTAAGTCGCTCTCTATCATCTAGTAGAGAGGTTTTCTGTGGTAAATCATAATTAACTACATCAACAGGCGCTAGAAGTTCTATCTCTTCCTCTATGTTACGTTACGACTACGGAACCAAGCTTCGTCAAGAAAATTATAAGCGAAAAAGTATCAGTTCGCAACGCAGCTGCGCAGGAGTGTCGTGTCAGGTGACATGTTATGAAGTATGATATAACGCGCGCACTGAGCCGCGCAGTGTCGGTTGCGGGTGCAAATATCAGGAGTTTACCAATGCGTGATAATTATAATAAACATTAGGTCCTTTATTTATTTTTTATTTTATTTTATTAGGAAGACCAAGCTTTACAATTTTACAATAATTATACACAAATAACATTTAAAAACACCACTTACAGGTCCACACAGATAGAAATTAAGTAATTTTAATAAGAGAAAAAAAAAAGTATTAAATTAAAAGTATCGCCTTGAGCAACACAAACACCAGCTATTAACACATTCGGAAACTTATGTCAACTTCGCCTACGTTAACATATTTAAAAATTGAATATTGAATGATGGTCGAAGTCGATGGCCTTGGTAGAAGCTTTAGCAAAGACCCAATAAACGGGTCTTACACCAATGTATGTGATGTTGTCCAATATTATAATCATCATCATCATCATCACCAGCCTATAACAGTCCACTGCTGGACACAGGCCTCTGCAAAAGGAGGATTTTGCCATAATCGCCACGCTTGGCAGGCGGGTTGGCGATCGCAGATTGGCCAATGGTGGAGAGGAGACGCTGCTGCCCGTCTTCTTATGGCAGTTCTCCTGTAGTCGCCTCTTACGACACCCATAGGAAGAGAAGAGGTGGTGCAATTCTTTTAACGTGCCGGCACCACACGGAACAATATATTATAATATTATAATATGTCATATAAAAAAGATATTTATGACAATGCTCGGAATAAAAATGTGAACAAATAGGGACGTACCTAATTTAAAATACGGAACCAAGCTGTAACTATTACTTGTAACCGAACTTATAGCGACCTGAATATGGCAAGGAAATTACATGACAAGTAAATCTCTACCACAGTAACCAGATATTTTGCACCTGGCCCCTCTTAACACTTTCACGCTTTGCGGCCATAACGGATGGAGACACAACAATAAAGATAACAATTTTGTTGAACTTGTAGGAAACTCGCAACAATGTTTGTGGTGTCATTTGTAGTACAGTTCACTATACAGACTTACCCCTTGTTCTGAATTGTGCTAAAATAACTATTATTAAGAAACCCTTTTTTAGGGTTCCGTACCCAAAGGGTGAACGGGAAGGGTAAGTCTGTCTGTCCGTCTGTCCGCTGTAACTCAAGGCCGTCAACAGGCTGTATCTCAAGAACCGTGATAGTAAGACAGTTGAAATTTTCACAGATGATGTATTTCTGTTGCTGATAAATACTAAAAAAGCAGAATACAATATTGTAAATTTTTTTTTTTTTTAGCAATTCCATGCAAGGTTTAATTGAAGATAAATAACACTTGAAAAAAATCATCGACCTCAGGTGGGACTCGAACCCACGTCCCATCGCATACCGGGCGAGTGCTTTGACCACTAAGCTACCGAGGACGTCACGTGACAAGATGAATTGATCAGAATACGCTGGCTTTGACAGCGAGAAAAAACACTTGAGGAATTTCATCTTGTCACGTGACGTCCTCGGTAGCTTAGTGGTCAAAGCACTCGCCCGGTATGCGATGGGACGTGGGTTCGAGTCCCACCTGAGGTCGATGATTTTTTTCAAGTGTTATTTATCTTCAGAATCAATAAATATTTAAGGGGGCTTCCATACAACAAACGTGATTTTTTTGCCGTTTTTTATATATAATGGTATGGAACCCTTTGTGTGCGAGTCCGACTCGCATTTGGCCGGTTTTTTGTGTAATATTTGTGACTATTATATTTGGTCGGTTTCGCGCTAAAAGTGCTTTTAGCACTATTCGGAATGCGGCCTTTATTATACAGACTCCAAGGACCTCCATAGTCGAGAGGCGAGCAAGCCGGACTTGGTGTCACCATCTCTGTGATCCCGGCAGCAATTCCATGCAAGGTTTAATTGAAGATACATAACACTTGAAAAAAATCATCGACCTCAGGTGGGACTCGAACCCACGTCCGATCGCATACCGGGCGAGTGCTTTGACCACTAAGCTACCGAGGACGTCACGTGACAAGATGAAATTCTTCAAGTGTTTTTTCTCGCTGTCAAAGCCAGCGTATTCTGATCAATGTTGTAGCTATATGTATAGCTGAGTAGTATACTACCGTCAACACCCTATAGAAATATTTTTACAAATATTTGACTATTGGTTAAGATCAGAAATGCTTAAACATTGTAAATTTTTGTTTTTAGCAATTCCATGCAAGGTTTAATTGAAGATAAATAACACTTGAAAAAAAATCATCGACCTCAGGTGGGACTCGAACCCACGTCCGATCGCATACCGGGCGAGTGCTTTGACCACTAAGCTACCGAGGACGTCACGTGACAAGATGAAATTCTTCAAGTGTTTTTTCTCGCTGTCAAAGCCAGCGTATTCTGATCAATGTTGTAGCTATATGTATAGCTGAGTAGTATACTACCGTCAACACCCTATAGAAAACACCTTATAAAAAACAAAACTTAGCGTACCTAAGAATTTGTGCGCGCTAATCAGTTTTAAATCCAATAATTTTTATCGTTTATTTCACCATTTAATCACCAACAATGTAATAGCCCTTTTTCATTCGAGTCATTCTAACATATACCTTATTTAAATTCTTATGAATTATTTATAAATTTAAAATATTATTAACGCCAAACCCGGGTACTTATGTACCCCCTTAATCCCGAAGGTATGGAATCTTCATCTGTATGTACAACAGAAAATTACACGAGAGTTATCTCAGTGGCAGTAACGTGATATTTCACACCTGGCACACACTCACCTCACACTTTCTCACCTTGTACCGATAGCTGTGTCCACTCGCCTTAAACCTGTTTTTTTATTTATTTTTACGACATGATTTTTAGCCGACATCGCGACATGTCCATACGTCTGCGTGGTTAAAAGATAAAATGGCGGAACATGTGACAGACTTGAGAAAATAAATTTTAACGTGTCTTAAAAAAGGTTTTTAATTTATAGTTTTCTTTTCCATGGTGGTTAAGCAGCAAAATTTGGGATAGGTACACAGGATTTGAAGAGGTAGAAAAACGTACACACCATTAGTGCATATTGCAAATAAATACCTACACGAAAAAGTTGTTCTGATATTAGCAGAAATGGTGACTTATAGAACACATTGGTTGCAAACCATTGCTTGTTAATCTCATTCCACTTTTAGCAAGTCACAGCACCCATTCACTACTAAACTAACTACTAGGGTCAAACATCAGGCTAGCTCTTTGTTTTAAAGTGAAAATATGATTTCACTCATTGATTCCGAGGCGTGTTACAAGGTTACAACGATAACCACAGCACGTACCGAGGTCAAACATCACGATCTCGGGCAATTGCTACAATTGCCACAATGACATGTTTGCGCTGCGATCGAATCGTGGGTGCGATCGATGTTGATTTTCCGTTCGAAACAAGTTTAAACAGCTTTAGTGGTGCCGAGCTATCGATAGTGATATTGTTATCGATACTATCGACAGTATTTATATTATTGGTAAAGATTATACTGTGGATTGATTAGATTTACGTTTTATAGTATTGATAGTTTTTTACTATAAATTTTATTGTCAATTAATATAGTCATACTTATAATAGTATCGAATGATCTATGTCAAGAGCATTGTTAATAATATATTTAATTATTAATAATAAGTATTTTGTTATTATGACAGTGGTTAGCGGGTAAATCTTAAATAGCCTATTAAGTTATTGGATAATAGCATCTTTTTAATCCTATCGACACTTACTCTTATTCGTAAAGCAATGATCATCCATAGTATTGATTGAGCATAAAGCGCTATCGATACTATTGCTTGTATCGATAGTATTGGCAGCATGTAGTAACTATTACCGATAGTGCTAGATCGGTGGCTGAGTTTTGAACCTCACATACGGTGTGTCAGATTAAATATGGGTCAAACAATTATCATAGCGTGAGGCATATCATACGCCGAGGGCTTTCAATAGACCCTTATGTAAGTTCCGAAAAATGCATAATTATAAATGTACTTTTCGAGTAAATAGTATATTAAACATGTTTTTTTTTGGATTCACTGAAAATTAGCAATGGTAATTGTTTGATCCTTACTTACACCAACATCCTGTATATAAATGTCTGAGTCGACATGCAAGGAAGAATAATACTACCAAATAATTGTGTTCAAAATCGGTTTTGCCTTAACAATCGATAGGTCTGGGCAAGCAACACTAAAAAGATTTAAAACCGGGAGCATAATAGTCGCGGTCGGGCGTGCAATCACCGAAACGATACTGATTTCGAAAGTACACAACTTTTGGGGTGGAATATTAGAAGTCTTCTGGCATGTTTTGTCTTTGTTCGTGAAGGTTTTATTAGACAAGAGTATCTATTTACTAAGATATTGCATAAGGTAGTACAATTTTAGGAATTGACTGCTATCCAGCAGGACCTAACAGTCAGCCTTTATAGCGAAATCCACATTAAACCTTAGTTAGTAATCCTGTTACTTAGTACTTATATAACGCATTAATTTCAAAGTTACAGGAAGTGTTTGTATCTCAACACTAAAAAAAATATCGTAAAGTTATCAAGGGTTAGAAATAATTTAACCAGATGCCCCTTAACATAATTCTAATATAAATAATACATTACTATTAATTTTAGATTTTTCGATCGTTCTTGTAATGTCAAATCTCATCAGGAAACAGATCTGCTGACCTCTCGACTTCAAGGCACGGTCTGGCAACTAACCTGTCACTGATACGAATTACGAATAGTGGAATACCCTCAGTCCTCAACCCTGTAATATCGGTCTAACCGTCCTATTCCGGCTGTCGTTGCGGGCTGTCCTACACTCATGAGGAGCTATGATAGGGTTGACAATCAGTTATGAATTTAAAGTAATATGTTTGTGAAAATATTTGCAGTTATTAGCAGCATCAGAGTAGTGTTCGTCAAAGGGCGATTGTGAAGGCTCTGATATTTCTGATATCCAAGATATTTTCGGGTTCATTGCAGAAAAACGGGCATATTTTAGATGCAAATTCACTCACGTTAAGAGCACTTATGGCATGTACATGTTCTGACCTAACAGAATTGACTCATAGATGTAAAAGTTGACATTTGATAAAAAGATAAGCCAATCGGAGTTCAAGTTTTTAATCCATCGACTCCAAAGTCTACCTAATATTCTAAGTATCCTCTCTTTGCAATCGTCCTAGGATTTTTAACCATGTTAGTCCTCTTTAAAATAAAGTACCTACGTTGTAATCAAAGAGCAGTGAAAAAATCAGAAATAAGTAGAAATGAAAGTTAAGCATAGATTTATGTCAGTGAACGACAAACGACAAATATTTTACTAAGTTAATACCAAATTAGGTATCGTAAAATAATTGAATACATAATATAAAATGTACAACAGCTTTCAAATGATACCCAACTGGACATGACAAGACACAAAAAAACAAAACACAATCAACAACATTTTCTTTTCTCCCAGGTGGCAACCCTAGCTGCATTACCGCTAGTCCCGGGGCTACGATGCAACAACTATGCAACTCAATGCATTGCCAATTATCTTTATAATAATGTTATTATGGAAATGACAGTCTTATGAAATGAAACTCTCTGAAGTAATTAAGTTGTAAACTTGTAATGCCATATCTTAGGTATGTAACTATTATGAATTATTTAGACGTTTACATTGCTTTTTATAATTAAAATATACAGGGTGTAAAAAAAGACTTAACGAAGCCTTAAACCACGAATTCTATACATAAAACCAAGTCAAATGCAAAAAAAATAATTGCTGGGAAATTACTTCTATTTTTGGGTATCAAAAAAATTACTTATTTCTAACCTGCAATGTATAGCGCGCACGCCACAGACTATACCTGTGTGTGTAAACGGATCATGTTTCTTTGTAAAAAAGTTTAGTATTATCAAACAGAAGTCAATTTTGTTAAAATCTTTGAAAAAAAATTGTAACTTTGACTGTCAATAACTCGGTAACCCGTCATTTCCCAGGTATAGTGTAAAAGAAAAAAAATGATCGTAAAAATACGTAGAATATGTAGTATTCGGCTTCTTTAAGCCTTTTTTTACACCCGATATGTATTGCAGAAAATTTCTTATAATTAGTTTTTCCTAATCAATATTTTGATAATTTTAACCAATATAAATATACTGGTTATTCAGTTCGTTTTAGCTTGAGGCTACAAGATCAATTTTATGTTATCTAATAAATTATTTTTATTTCTTGCTATTTTAATTACAGTGTGACTGCGGAGAGAATTTGTAGTAGGCAGGTATTATATCTATAGGTTCTACATAGAATAAGTAAAAATACGAATTTTTATTTTTATTTTAGTCTAAATAAACCTTTGAATTGATTAGCTAAGATTTTATACTTCATGTAAGTCTAAGTAGAGGGATTTCTAAGGCCATGAATTACCTTCAATTGGCTCTCTTCTTTTGTTTTTTTCTGAAGTTTTACATAAAAGCTTATGTACTGTTGAGCCTCTATAATAGCACAGGTATTCTTTACTCAAAGGAAAGAGATGCATGCGTGGTCAAGATTATTTTTAAATTTGACAACATCACATACATTTCTCTGATCAGGTAAGTAGCTAAAGCACTTATGTTATACAAATCAGGAACAACGACGGTACCACACCACCCAGACCCGAGACAATATAGAAAAAATCATTTTCTACATTGACCCGACCGGGGATCGAACCCGGAACCTCAGATATGGCGTCGCCATATACATATAGTCCGGCGTGCTCGCCTCTCGGCTACGGAGGTCGTCATTGCATGGAGTAGGTATAACAAGTTTATACAAGTAGCCGTATAGTTTACGTTCAAGAACTTGCGGTTTTGTCGCAGCTGCCGTGACTCGAATGGCGCGTGACGGCTCTATCGCAAGAAGTCCACGCGATAACATTGTCATTGACAGTTGCCATGGTGATGAGGGGAGTGATAAAAAGTAGAATTTGTACACAAAAAAGTTTACTTTTATAGTGCAGGTTTAAAATAGGGTATTGATTGTCCTCTTTGCAGCCCCTCTCGCATAAGCAAGAAAATACGATATGATATGATACGATAATAGCGATTTATCGACACCCAACTTTCAAAATAAGGTAACATAGCCGCCAACCTGAACTTTTATCGAAACAGTGAGCATGTCCGTGCTGGTGACATCACGGTCATGCTAAATTTTTCGATAAAAGTTCATATTTTGACAAAAAATATACGATAAATCCATTGAGGTATAATGTACTAGCGTACTAGAGAACACATCTCGAACTAAATGTTTCAGCCAAGCATTGTAGCCCGGTGGGCTACAAAGTTTGAACGGTGAACACTAAAGAAGCAGTTCTGACAACTTCAATTATTGACACTAACTAAAGCATTGTAGTCCACTGGACTACAATGCTTGGCTAAAACATTTAGTTCGAGATGTGTTCTCTAGTACGCTAGTACATTATACCTCAATGGATAAATCGCTATATCATATCATACCGTGTTATTTTGTTGCTCATGCTAGAGGGACAGGTATATTTTAATCGATATACCAATAAGGCCCCCACACAAGCGTCTTTCACACACAATGCTGCTGCGCAAGCGTTGCGTCAACACAGGAGACGTATTTTTGAATCATGCGAATTCCAATTCGAATACGAAATGGCAAGATTCGCATGCGAATGACTAAAATAGCTATTTTTTGAAAATTCATTCAAAACTTCAGCAACGAGTGGTCCGACCCACTCGTATTTCGATTCTACTAGTAGAAAGTTTAGAAGTATGACTTTGACAAGTAAACATATGGTTCACAGATTAAAAACTTTTTTTTTCGTGCCGTTCCATGCGATTCATTGCCGGTTTTTAAAATCAATATGTTTTTGCAGTCCGGTTTTAAATATTTTCTGCGTGAAACGAAAATAGTTAAAGAATTTTAGCATAATAGCAACACAGAATTCGAGTGATTCAAAAATGCGTAAAATCGGGAGTGATAGAAATAGAATTCGCACACGAATCGTATTCGTGTTCGAATTCAAGATTCATTTCGAATGCTTCAAAAATACGTCTCCTGCACGCTGCCACGACGTCGATGCTCCAAAGACGCTATTGTCAGGGATCCCTAAAGAGCTACCCATTGCAAGCTTTCTGCATGCCCTAAAGATTGACTGGTAACACCAAGACAGTCAAAAGGTGGACTCTTGGGTGGATAGAAGCTAAGGTGATAGAAAAATACTGTTATTCTCAGGGTTTCTACTTATTTTCGCTTTTTTTAAGTCCACCTTTTTAGGGTTCCGTACCCAAAGGGTAAAACGGGACCCTATTACCAAGGTTCCGCTGTTCGTCTGTCTGTCAGTCTGTCTCTTCGTCTGACACCAGGCTGTATCTCATAAACCGTGCAATTTAGAGAGTTAAAATTTTCACAGATGGTGTATTTCTGTTGCCGCTATATCAACAAATACTAAAAAACAGAATACAATAAATATTTAAGGGGGCTTCCGTGCAACAAACATGATTTTTATGCCGTTTTTATAGATAATGGTACGGAACCCTTCGTGCGCGAGTTCTACTCGCACTTGGCCGGTTTTTTTTTGATAGGTTTGTTGAATAAGTTCAAGATATAAGTAAAAATCAAATACTCTATGTAGAAGAAAAACATTGTCCATCCATTGAAATTATTTAGTATCTAGATATGCCCGCAACTACGTTTGCGTGTACTACATCTTACCTGAGTCCAATCAATAAAGTTGTTGTAGAGTGCGTGAGCGAGCGTTGTAGAAAAAACCTAAACGATTTCTTCAGAAACTTATTTAGGGTGCTTAGGAACAAAAAAACCGGCCAAGTTCCGGCCAAAAGCACGAAGGGTTCCGTACCATTATCTATAAAAATGGCAAAAATATCATGTCTGTTGTATGGGAGAAGATCCTTAAAGATTTATTTTATTTTCTTTTTTTGTATTTTTTGTTATAGCGGCAACAGAAATACATCATCTGTAAAAAATTCGGTAACTGTAAAAAGACGGACAGACGGACAGACGGACAGACGGACAGACGGACAGACGGACAGACGGACAGACGGACAGACGGACAGACGGACAGACGGACAGACGGACAGACGGACAGACGGACGGACGGACAGACGGACAGACGGACAGACGGACAGACGGACAGACGGACAGACGGACAGACGGACAGACGGACAGACGGACAGACGGACAGACGGACAGACGGACAGACGGACAGACGGACAGACGGACAGACGGACAGACGGACAGACGGACAGACGGACAGACGGACAGACGGACAGACGGACAGACGGACAGACGGACAGACGGACAGACGGACAGACGGACAGACGGACAGACGGACAGACGGACAGACGGACAGACGGACAGACGGACAGACGGACAGACATACAGACAGACAGACGGACGGCGGAGCCTCAGTAATAGGGTCTCGTTTTACTCTTTGGGCACGGAACCCTAAAAAACTATAAATCATGACGTCTATGAGGCGAGCCGGAGGGAGGGGGAGTTTTCAAAAATGGTTGGAAATATGGAAAACGTGTAAAGAATTAAAGTTATAGAACATTGTATAAGCTTTCATTCATTTATTCCGTACTTCGTTTAACACCCTGTATATTTGAACGTATAATTCAGTGCCCATTCAAAAAGAGAATAACCAACTACATATTTAAACTGAAAGCTCGAGCTTTATTCTGCCCATAAAGCTTCCTGCACGTTGTCGCTTGCACGTTTAAGCTCATTGTTTTGTGCAAGCCCTTACATGGGCTAAGGATCTCCCAGCGAGCCAAAGATTTGTTTTATTTGGAGATGAGGAAATATCTTTGAGGTTGGTACCTCTTATTATTACGAAGACCGTCAGCCCCCCTAGCACGACTAACAAAACACGATATAATATGATATATAGCAATAAATAAATAAATAAATTGTTTCCACAATCACACCAATTATCCAGCCCCAAACTATGCAAAGTTTGTGCTATGGCGACTAGATAACGGATAAACGAACTTAAATACGTTTATAAACATCCATGACTTAGGTGGAAATGCTCGTGCTCATCACACTAACATTTGCCCCTCGCGGGATTCGAACCTGCAACCGCCAGGCATTGTAGTCCGGAGCGCGAACCACTACACTAGATGGTCGTCAAAATAAATAGACATGTCTCGATTACGGTGATATACATAGTAAATAATAATAAATAAATAGATAAATATTGGACAACATCTGCATCATCATACTGCTCTGATCCTAAAGTAGCAATGCACTTGTGTTATAGAAATTAGTAACAACGGCACTACAACACCCGGACCTGAGACAATGTATAAAAGTTCGTTTTCTACACTGTTCCGACTGGTAATCGAACCCGGGACCTCAGAGATGGCGACGCCAGGTCCGGCGTGCTCGCCTCTCGGCTACGGAGGTCGTTGAACATACATTAAACATTGGTTAGCTAATCTTTAGTCGACATTACAATGTAGTCGTTTTTTAATCATAAGGAGCATAGAGTTCTTAACATTAAAACATGAGGATATCACTAAACCAAAATATTCAAAACACCATGTTCAAATTCAAGAAAATTGATAATTTTTATTTAAAAAATATATAATTCTGCTAACAGCAAAATATCCAATACATACAAGGTGTAAGAAACCCCTTTCTAATACAAAAAAGGTTGATTTCGTTGTTTAAGGTAGTACCTACAACCAACGCGGAAAAAATTAGACTTCTTAACTCACAATCGTAATAGTTCAGTCACTTACTCGTATATCAGAACAAAATATCAGTAATTATTGAATACTACAGGCTACCGTACCTATCTTTAGCAACTCACCGCCCTCTTGAATACTACAGTAGGTATCTAGCAATTAAAAACCCTAATTAATACGAACATAACCATAGGTATTTCGACGGTGACGCAGTTACCAAAATATGGTAGCGATTCTATTGATTTGATAGTCAATAATATTTCGCGTAAAGCAAAACCTTTAAAGGGATATTTTGAGAGTAAGATATTTAAAAATCCTTGAAGTTTGTTCAGGGTAATTATAAGTTTTACAAGGAAATGAAAGAAAATGGCTTACCAATGTCCTCTGCAAGCTGGAATATTAAACGCATCCTTGCACTTTTAGTCAACACAATCCACAAGAACAAAACCACAACACATATTATTTTAACAACACTGGTACTGGCTACTGGCTGACAATAAAAAAGCAAAACCTTTTTTCAAGTTAGCCAAATTATATCAATACTGCACCGTTACGCGCGTGACGTTTTTCTAGAAAAAGAAAAGAAAATTTGAAAATGGAATCGTTCGAAGGCGTTCGTGCGTCCCCGGCGACTGCCGCGCTCCAACGTGGTTGCCTCCACGATATCGACTGTCTCTTTCTTACCCCTACTAATGAATTTGCGAGACAGAGACGCATTGAGCGAAGACTTGATCGACTGTTTGCAAAAAAGCGGGCTTTTTTCACGATATTGTTAACAAGTTTTCCTCTGCGGGAAGTACTAAGTTTTATGATTAGTTACAGACAAGTAACCTTTTGTTTTAAAATTGTTTCTCAACAGTTCAAGACCTAAGTAAGTTACGATACACATAAAATATTTAATTGTGGCTTTTGTTGTATGTAATTGCATTAAAGTGTGTACACGACTACATGTCGAGCTCAACACGTTCAACAGTACTGAATAATGTAAGTAGGTACTCTAAATAATTAATTTTAATATTATTTTTAAACTTAACCTAGCTAAAAGTACTATGATGCTACCTGTATTTGCTTAGTGTGTAATAAATCGTTACATAATTAATTCCATTACTAAAGTAATGATGTAACGAATATGTTGTAGGAATTTCACATAAGATTATTTGCAAATAGCAGAAAAACACATCATGTGTTACTATTCAGCCTAAGCAGTCTACTGCTGGACGTAAGCCTCCCTCAAACAGCGCCAAAGAGCACGATCTCCCTCTTTTTTCATCCAGCTATCTTACTAAGGTTGTCGGGTCATTGGGCTGGGGGGCGTCCTACACTACGTTTGCCAAGGCGTTGTCTCCACTCGAGAACCCGTTTCCACCTTTCATCGGTTCTGCGAGATGTGACATCATGTTATCATGAACATATAACTAAAAATATACTGAGGTATAAGCCTACATATTAAATTAAATTATGTTACCATTTTATTTTTACCTTTCAAAAGAAAGTACTAGTTATTAATGCACCTTTTCTAAGTTCGTTGTTTATCAAGCTCGCGATCCGACACGTCGTGGCAGGACGTCAATGAGTGACGCGGCAGTGAGTCCACAAATTGGCCGGAGCCGACCACCGGCGATAAGGGTCCTAAGGATATAAGATCGGATGCATACTAATTGGCCGATTGATAGCGGCTAGAATTCCCAGTTCCTAATGCGGCTTTAGTGTACTTACTAATGGGGGTATGAGAAGTAGATATAGCCCGACAAGTGCGTGCGGGATACTCATGTGGGGAGAGTGCGACAGACGCTGAAGGGACTGACGCCCCCACGTCTTGAAGGGAGAGGGAGTTATTATCAGTGGAAGAAGGTGGACCTATTATATTTTACATAAAAAGATAATAAAAGAAAGAAACTTTTGAAATATTATGATTTTGACAGGTGAGACCAGAGAAATAAGAGATGGGTGGTACTCAAAAAATTGGACTATTTCGAGTTTCACCCAAAAACTGTTAATGAGAGCGTAAACTCAAATTATTTGTGTGATATCCTCGTCTGGCGTTACGACACGGATATTTTACCACTTATCCGTGCGTCACGACAACGAGAGTAGGTACGAGACCTATTTTTCTAAAAATATTTAGCAAATATTGGAATAGGTCTTCTGATAGTTTAAGCAATGGTCTTAAAACCACAAGTGCGTGGTCTGAGGCGAAGCGGAGTCATCTCGAATCAAAACTAGTCATGTATGATTTATGACTAGTTGCCATATGGGTAAGACCAAACAAGGCGACATCTATTGTGATAAACATGCTTAAAAACCCAATTAATTTGATCATCGACTAGACTAGAGTAAACGGAGCGACTGTTTTTTAAACATAGATTTAAGGATAACTACTATTCCATATTATACTGTAGGCCAAAGGCCATTTTAGAAGTAATCATTAAAAATTATATCATATTTTTGATGTTTGATGTTATGTGATATAAAATGTCGATGTATTAATGTGTTATGTTTGTAATACGTACAATAATGTGATTTTAAATCAAACTTTTTGAAATACTCACTTGTTATCAAAAATTTCAAAAAAAGGTTTGTTTAATTGTTTTATAAGTTTAGTTAAGTTATTAAGTATTAAGTGGCCAGTACTTTTCTGTTGTTCTTTTAAAATTTGTTTTTTAATTTTCATACTAGCTGGCACAAAGATATTGTTATTTTGAACTAGGTTATTATCTGCAGAAATGTTTTAATTGTTAAATAAATAAATGTATATTCCAAACTTTTACTTTACTTTTACTTTACTTATGACAACAGGTTATCAAGTCAACTACATACACGAAAATAATTGGTTTCGGCTAATATCCATAAACTTTAACAACTTAACGAGCATAACCTTCTTGATTGACAACATCGCTCACCTTAAGGAATTATCAGAATGTCCCGGTACAATGTAACCCAATCAGTTTATTAGAGCTCGCCGAAAGGTTTTCAATTATCTCTTTAGCCTTTTTGGGCATGCTGATCGCGAGATTGGCAAGATAAGTGCGCGCGACGGCACATACATGGATACCTAATAGGGTTGCCCAGAGTACAACCGTACAGATCCGGAATTCCGGACGCATCAGAGCAAGCCTTCGATTTAGAATCATTCGATAACGATAAATCGATAAATTAAGTGTCAATTTTCTATTGTATGATAGTCACTCGGAAGCCATGAAAGCAACTGTAGAACTGAGGAAACTGAATTCCAGGCCATATGTACCCCAGTATTACACACTTGTTGATTAACTGTTAACGACATGAGAGAAGTAATAATAATAATAATAAATCGTTTATTAAGTACAAGAAGAAGAAGAAGAAGAGGAAGAGAAACGAACTGATCTACTGATCTTCGTTTTGGTACCAGTCGGGCCTAAAGAACATTATTTCTAAAGTACTTATACAACATTATTTAAGTTATTTATCAACGAAATTAGTTTTTTACGTTGATTTTTATCACCTGTATGCAAGCATCATGTTGGTAATCAACAGGAATCACATTTGACGACCGTGATTCCTAGCCAAGAAAGCCTGGCCTCGGTTGCGGGTCAAACCCGGCACTAAAAAAAAGTATAAATGGTTTGATTAATAAATAAAATAAATATTGGACAACATCACATACATCGCTCTGATCCTAAGGTAAGTTGCTAAAGCACTCAAACTCAAACTCAAACTCAAACGTTTATTTGCCAAGAACACAGTAAATAAGGATAACATTATTTTAAAAGTAAGTAGCGCATGTGTTCAGCCTGCTCGCAGACGTGCAAAAATTCAGTTATTAAATTACACATAATATTGATGTCAATAAAATTAGAATAGAATAATTAATGTTAGGTAGTTTAAATTAGATTAGATATTAGAATGTTGTCGCCAATTAAAATATTCATTAAAATTATAAAAACATTTGTCCAAAAGCCAATTAGTCAATTTCCTCTTAAATATTGGACCTTGAAGCGTTTTTAACTCTTCTGGTAACAAGTTATACAAAACAATACTCTTATTATATGCATTTCTTTTATACATGTCTTTGCGACAGGGAGGTTGATGCATTAGGTTTATGTATTGCTGTCTTAATTGCCTACCAGCGATTTCTCTGCGTGTTTTGTAATAGCTGGGAAATGACCTTACAAAGAGACAACTTTACACTTGTGTTATAGAAATCAGAAACAACGACGGTACCACAACACCCAGACCCGAGCCAATATAGAAAAGTTTTCTATATTGACCCGACCGGGGATCGAACCCGGAACCTCAGAGATGACGGCGTCATTTAAAGTCCGGCGTGCTCGCCTCTCGGCTACCGAGGTCGTCCTTTATACATTCTGAAATATCTGAACTTAAGTACGTTTATCCGTTATCTTCTTCCTCTTTGGCCTTCTTTGGTACAATGTTTGCTTAGTTTGGGTCTAGATAATTGGTGTTGTTATAAAAATCATTTTTGAATATTGTTTAATTAAGCCGGAAAGTCCAGTTCTCTATATTTTAGAGCCGCCAACCCTATTCGCAAGTCAAACCAGTCGGCCATTTTGAAATATACCGCCGTCTTTGCACAAAAGAATTAATGAGGAATGAATGCGGCTACGTGAAGACGACTTGCCGAAATAAAGCAAATGAATCTGTTGCTTCGAAAATTTTGCATATTGATGCTGAGTTAGCGTATCTTGGGAGAGTTATTTTGTTTGTTATGTATATCACTAAGAATATTGTACGAACAAGCTAAGAAGATCCGAATGAAATCCTCATTTGAATGTGTCTGTAAAGACAGTGTATGAATTGATAATGATGATGTGATCTGTTCTATAATTTAGTTTTCAAGACTGATAATGTTAACTTTTAAGACACGCAGAGACTTAGGGTTAGTAAATGGATTACTTACATAAACACTACAGCTTCAATTGAATTATTGAACTAATTCGGTATTTTGCTATTCTTATTGAGTAATTTAATACCTATTCTTTGTTTGTTATTATTATAAAGCATCGCGTCCTCAATATTCTTGTTTGGTGACTGGTAGAGAATGAAAGTACTTACTACTTTATATAGTATGTTTGCGTTTGGTACAAGTTTCCTATTAATCAAAAAGTGAAAAACAAAATCAAAAAGTTGGTTGTATTGTAAATACCCTAACCAAAACTCTAAAATTGCAGGATACCTATTTTAAGATAATTTGAATTCAAATTAACATACAAAATCCCAAAAATCGTATGTAATCTATGTATTCTTTTACGATTCATGCGATATTACTCATCCAAGAATGTTTTTTAATCCTGAGAACTTCCATCTTCGACTGTATTTAACGCATCCATTACCATCACGCCTACAAAACTAATCACATCACAACATTTTTATCCTCAGTCGAAAATCTGTAAACAGCCGTCTTAACCCGCCACCTCATCTCGACAGTAATCTGACATTCGGTCAAATAGAACTCAGACTGATTGTTAAGTAAATATATACCTACTTACTAACAGGTTGAGAAACATATCCCAGGCAAAAGCTGGTCCTTTGGAGTTTAGACCACTTGACTCGCAGCGAGATAGAAATAAAGTGGAATATAGCTAAAAAAACTTCACAACCAACTGTACCAGTATTAATAACTTGTTTAATCTAAATACGTCAATCATTATTTTAATACGCTGTTTTGTTTTTATGTCACACCGAACCACCGAAGCGAGGCGAAAGAATGCGAGGTTGTTCTGAACTTTTCATTGAATTATTTGCTTTCTTTAGTTTATATAGAAAAACATGACAAGAGCAAGTTGAATTCACGTGGAGAGATATGTATACCTATGTTTTTGTAACATGGAGGTTTAAACTACTTTTTGTATTCTTTTCAAATTTTGGTTAAGTAGTTTCGAAGATCAGAAAAATTGTTATCATTTTCTTAAATAAATCGAGCGCTTTTATTTAATAAATTGTGTAATTTGTAAACTTAAGTTTGCAGTAAATTACTAATAAAGAGGGGAACCTGGTTGACGATTGTCTAGAGGGACATAAAGGAGTCGGGTCTGAGAGAAGAGTGCGCACAGCGACGGACTAAGTTGCGTCGCATGATTGGAAAAGCCGACCCCGTATAGCGGGAAAAGGCGAGTCCAAATAGAAGAAGAACGTCAGACAAACGGTGACCCCATACTTAACCTAGAGCTAGAGAATAGAAGCGACACCTCGCTGCACCTTACACCTCGACCACGCCGATATTCCCCGCGATAAAGAATGTGTTTTTACATTCAGACGTACGAAACCCTAAAAAAAAACATCAAAATGCTGGAAAGCGTGAAACCGGCTGGCTGGATAGTAGTGCGTGTAGACTTAAGACGCCTATTACAAAATTTTGACAGTTTTGCGGTTGTTTGGTGATTACTGGTCATTTTAAAAAAAATCGAAAATCGGAGGCCCCTACGTACCTACTATAAAAAGGTAAACATACAAGTATCAATAAGTATTTTTTTTATTAAATCATCATAGCCTATTGGGACAAAACAAAAAAGTCATTACCCTATTTTTGCACGTTATAAATTTACACCGTTTTTGCAGTTATGACCTATTAATATGTTTGACTTTCGTTATCTTAGTTTGTAGCGGCCTCCGATTTTTGAATTTATCTTTTTGTTGTTATACCATGTTTGACGCAAATAAATCAAATCAAAAACCGCAAAACAATCAAAATTTTGTAATAAAGGTACCTACAATGTGTTTTAGTGCACAACATGGATTTTAAGTAACTCAAAAACATCTAACACTCGAATTATGAAAGCCAACACCGTACTAGCAGTTAACTGACCATAAAACGCGCTCTTAAAGATAGGAGCGATCTATCAAACCCGGACTGCAGTTAGAAGTGTTGCTTTATTTGTTTATATCGCTTCATAAAACGTTTTACGGAGGTTTAATATGCGTGTAAAGTTTACGGTTTATGATAAGGTATATGGGTGTTTTAATCACCAAAGAACATTACACTGTGTCACTGTCACGACGAGGAGATTATACTGTCAGTAGTTTCTGCTGTGACTTTTTCTGCGTAGTCTTCAGAATTAAGAAAAAATGATTTAAATATCACAAGGGAACACAAAAACTAGATGGTATCCTATGTGTTAAGCTAAATTAAAATATTTGTGTTTCAGATGATTACTACTACTACTACTAGTAAGGCGTGATTGAGTAACAAAAATCAAAACAAACTTTATGTATGTAAGCAGGTACATAGCCTTACTAATGTACCTAGGTATTAAAAAAAACTCTCCGATATCCCCAACTAATTCAATTTCATTTTATAAAATATCTTTCGCACCTCCATAAATCCAGAAACCAAACCATTCTAAGCCAGGTTTTTTTTAAATTTCATGCTATTGGTTGTCAAATTGTTTGAAGTTTAAAGATTTATGATCGCTGTTTAAATCAAGTATTAAGTTAACTCTAGATTGAAGATTTTTTAGAGGTACCAAATAATCTTTTGCTTTTTAGTTGAAGAATTTAATGCAAAAAATAAGGAATAAAATTGAAAAAGAATGTGTATTCTTTAGGCACTGGAGCATGGAATGACAATAAAGTAAGCATTAAATGGATTATGTTGATCAAGGCTGACCATGCCGCGTGGGAACGGTCAGTCTCCCACATATTCACAATCCACACAAAGCACCTCTGAACTTCAATCGTTGGGCAACAAAAAAGCAATTGATTCGTCCGATTGTGCGCGAATAGTCACATCACATAGTAAGCGAAACCAATGATTTGTGGGCGAACTATTGGCATCTTTTTTTTTGAGATGGGCTTGCTCTTAACACAAAATAGAAAAAATACAAAAGGTCCACTCCCGCCGTTCTCGAAAACAACTGCATAATTTGGGCTGACTACCTAGGGTTGCTATTCTGATTTTTGAAATAAATAAGTGTGCTTTATTATACCGATACAACGATTAGTTTATTCATTCATCTTATCATATGCCCCCCAGGCCTAAATGGCAAGACAGAGCAATAATAAAATTACTCTCTCCAACTTGGCTTCTTCAATGACTGTCGTCAGCGGCGGCAGCTGCGCGCTGTTAGAAATTATACGTACTAACTACATTATATTATATTAACTGTTATGACATTTACCGACATTTCTAGGTGACGTGTTTATCCTAGCAACGACAATGTAAAAATAATCAATGAATAATTTAATATGTTTATTATCTTTTATTCCAGGCTTACCTAAAACACTGGTGTTATACCAGTGACGATTTAAGGAAAATTTAAAAGCTCATTCCTGCTGAATGAATGTATGTGATGTAATGGAATGAATGAAATTTGAATAACGTGTAATCACAATTTTGTGTTGTATTCAAACATCCAAACACACTGCAGCAGTAATAAAAACGCTTATATCAATTTTTCTCAATAACAAACATCAATGCGTAGTATACTGTCGTGAGTGACAGTCCGCTGTAGTACTGCCCCGGATCGTCCGAGACTCCGAGATTGCGTGTAAACGCAATTGTCAATTTGTGCGTTACGATTTTGACGCTTAGTTCCGAGTGGCCTATCTGTCTAGCGCGCCGCCGCTATACGTAATTTGTGCTCTTAAACCCCAATTGAATTTCCTTTAACGAGGAATTATCAGCCAGCATAAACATCAACTGTAGAGGTTTATAACTCGATGAATAAAACCTCTACGTCTACCGTGGTATAAAAGTACCTATTCGAATTTGGAACAATTTTCTTGACGTGAAAAAAACAGTTGTTTCTGGATTCGATTTAAATAACGTGGGCCAAACAGAAAATGAAACGTCTTACAATTTAAAATAGTAAAAATCATATGAACGGCCATTCTGGAATCAGAAACATGTGTGGTTCCATATTGTCATCGCACACAAGATTTCAAAGTTAAGTGATTAACCTGTAATACTAATTTTCAAGAATAAATATTTAAAAAGTCGTATAAATATTCCTCATTTCAATTAATTCCCCTGAGTATTCGTCACCACAGTACCTCCATTTCTCTGATCCTAAGGTAAGTAGCTAAAGCACTTGTGTTATAGAAATCAGAAACAACGACGGTACCACAACACCCACACCCAAGACAATATAGAATTATCGGACGTACGCGGGCAGCCTTAAAGTAATATTACTTGTGTCACTACGGCCTCATTGGCCTCCAAATCGTCGTCGTATAAGTATTTCTTTCAGAACTTGCTATAATTTTTTTAAACAAAACATTTCTAGACCACTCCCCTTATCCGTGGTTATTCGAAGTACTACACACCTCAGCAACTTCATCTCCATATAACACACCGCCCGCTGTAGCTCGTAAAACGAGGCTCAATGTTATACTAATTCTTTGAACTCCACACCTTACATTAACCTGGGGGTCACATCCAATTCCTAGTACTAATAAACTGCTAGTTAACGGGAACTTACAATTTAAGATTGGATCGTAATTTTATTGAAGTCATTAAAGAAAATTGAAGAATTACACAACTTAATCATATGAAACTTTCCTTGATATATTATTTCAGAAAAAAACTATAAAGTGTGCCTGGGTCTCCGACAAATTTTATCGACAAAAACCCCCATGTAAGGGTTTAACTTTCCTACTCTTGAAATAGCCACCTTTTAAATTTAAGGAGTTAGAACCTTTACAGAGAGGTTTTTGTCGATAAAATTTGATGAATTAAAGGCCCTTAAATTATTGCCGGTCAAAACCCGGACACACTGTATACTTGTAGGGTAAATAATGTCTTCTTGGCAGGTGACCCCAGTTTGATTATTATATTATGAAAGAAGAAACAAGCCATTAGCCGTTAGACAAACAAACAAATTATAAGTATTTACAACTTACTACGAGGTACCCGATAACGATTATTTTACCCAGCAAAACCAAAACAGACAGAGCCAAGACTCAGTAGAAAATCCGGGTCCTTCATTTAATTGTATGTTTTTTAATGAAAACAAACAGCACAAATGTAGCAACATTGGTTCAAAAAGTAGTATGAAACTAAGCCTAAAGTTTTCTCCCATAATATACATACAAACAACTTAAGCAATAGGTGAACTATTTAAAAAATAAATAAAAACTAACAAGAAAAATACGTACGTTTAGGTACAATAGCTTTATTATGATCAAAGATATTAGTAGATGATATGACCTATATGATTGCCACGAAGCATCTTTAATCCTGTGCAGGTATTATAAAGTACTGTAGAGGTTTATAGCCAGAGAGTAAAACCTCTACGTCTACCAAGGTATGTTCGAAATATGAAAGTTGCTTTTGAATATTTTTCTTTGACATAGAAAGACCTTTTGTTTTCGGGATTCATTAAAAAATCTAGAGTCGAAGTAATATGTGCTGAAATATCTAAAAGTTTAACTTGATCTAAAAATTTGCGCACAACGATTCAAAAGCTAAGTATTTCTGGATTCCTTATGTAAAGACCCTTTTAATTAATATAATTCATTAAGTGAAATAATTTGTTCTCGATCAATTCCCAATAGTCTATCCCAGCTTCGGCCATTGGCACGTTATAGTACCTACCTATCACGTCAAATCGCTCCGTTAAGACAAACCAACACAATTTCGCACGTAATATCAATTTGAGTATTTATCGAATAAAACAGTGTATCAAGTGTATGTAATTTAATCCGAATAATTTACACTTAAGACTGCAATTTAGCCTTCACACTTGACGACCAAATTCCACCCTGTCTGTCGTAAATAAGTATATGTTTGGAAACCCTGAATAATTGATTTCGCCAATGGACTTTTTAATTCTATAAGCTGAAATTTACGTGTGTTTTATTTTTCAGTTGCAATAAACGAGTGGGCTGCACTTAACTTTAATACTTACAACAATCTCGAGAGTATTTGTGGGATTTTAATATTGTTTAAACTCATAGAGAAAAGTTTATAATTATAGCTGGCATTCGAAAATAATTGGAAGATGTGTTATTTATCTAAGTATTGACAAAAAATAAATCATAAACAAATTGCAGGAATTTAACTAATTACTAACAATAACAAAAATATAACAAAATAAATAAAAAACAACACAAGAGCAAAGGTAGTAGGACCCTTAACTCTCGGAGGTCATTGCCGCGCTGAGGCTATGGCTAACCTCTGTACCAGAAATGACTCTGAACGAGGTTCATCAGTCCTCACCCTCAGACGACGACCCACCTCTGCAACAAAACTCTTTGCTTCAGACCTCCAACACCATGTAGTCTCGACAGTAAAAGGGACAAAGTACTTAGTAATTATTACTTAAGTACTTACTTACTGAGGTGCTCGTAGCTCAGTGGCGGCAGCGCTTTGGTATCGATTACTAAAGTTAAACAATCAACGCCGCGGTCGTGAGTGGATGGGTGACCATTCAGACCATATTTTGTGACATTTATCACGAGCATCTCCGTGCTTCGGAAGGCACGTTAAAAGTTGGTCCCGGCCAATATCGCTTGATATTGGTCGTGAAGCCTAGTCAGAGTCCTTAAGGCGGCTTGATAACATCTGACAGTAAGGTTTAATCACTGGCCTTACAACACCCTTCCACCGCACCGCACCGGGCCCGCGTGGTGGAGTATGGCCCAAACCACCTCATAGTTGAGGTGAGGCCTGTGCCCTGCAGTGGGACGAATATAGGCATACTTGACTTACTTATTTTTAAAGAATCACCCATTTGAGGCTTCTTTTTTCACATTCTATAATGTGAAGTAAAAATTTTTAAGGATAAAAACATTTAAAAAACAACACTTTATAAAACCTGATCAACCGTCATTCCATAACTCAAGCAAAGCATTAACATAACGATGTTATTTTTTTAAACAAACACAGGAAAACTGAAGATTGTCAAATTGAATCATTAAATCCACAACGATATCCGTTGATCGTTAATAATTGGTAAAATGTTTGATGATCGTTAACAACTGTGTTAACATTGGGTCGATGTGAGTTATGAGTCGTTAAGCTCGGTGGTCCTAATAAAAAACTAGTTTCTGAGTGTTTCTGATTGGACGAGAGTAAAGACTTCATTTTGGGGATTAAAACTATTAATATCAACTTTGTCGCAGCAAATGGTCCTCATTTCTATTGTTTATGGAATAACCAAGTAACTAGCGTTCGAAGCCAATAGTTTTTATCTCTGACGATTTTATCAAATAAAAAACCGGCCAAGTGCGTGTCGTGCCACGCGCAGTATAGGGTTCTGTAGTTGTCCGTCGTTGCCACAATGTAGCGGAGCGTAGCGAGTCTTACTTGTTCTGTGGCCACAATATATTTCAGCAATTACTTCATTTAAGTCACGTTTAATGTTTTCCTCAAGGATTTTTTGAATGACTAAGATCAAAGACTATTACTCTTAAACGAACTAATTGATCTTAGCCGTTATGATTTTTCATCATGAAAAGCACTATTATCATGAATTTTTCCAGATTTTTAAAGCCATAGTTTAGCTTTTAGAGGAAGGGGACGCCCTACTCGAGCAAAAATTGGCACTTTAAAGTTTAATAAGTATATCGCAAACAGATCCCTAAATCGAAAAATTGGCTTTGCAGCCCCTAAGTCATTTTAAAGGACCTATTCAACGATACCCCACACGATGGGATAAACGATAAAATAAAACATCCCCCACGTTACATGTTATGGGAGCTACCCTGAAATAATATTATACCATAATGTCGGCGTGATTGATATACATCTCCACAAAATTACAACTCTCCAGGGTCAACAGTCTCCAAGCAAAACCTCGGACGGACATACAGACAGACAGACAGACATGACGAAACTATAAGGGTTCCTTGTCAGGACTACGGAACTCTAAAAAGTGTGTTTTTGCCACTTTTAACGGCTTAATCTCTTAAATATAAATCAGGCCCTTATCTGAGCATCACTTCCGAAGTGCAGAACCAGATAATCAGGTATAATACCACTGAGCACGTTTCTTGTAGAAATTAGAGCGCCCTGATCTTAGGTAACATTTAAATTAGACGAGGAGGCAGGTTAAGTATTTGATCAGCTTGCTATTGTTCTCTAAATAATTGAGAGGATCTTTTGTTAGCTTATTGACAACAATATTTTATTTAACCGTTTCTGTTCCACTACAGGAGGTGTATCTTCGGAGTGTTCAAATTCCAATTCGCAACGAAATTCTATGAATCTCGCAACGAAATTCTATGAATCGTATTGTTTTTTTTTTAGTTGATTTATACTTATATTCGATTCTTGCGAATTCGTTTGCGGATTGGAATTAGTTATCTTATCATATAACATCCTTTTGTGTTGCGATTTTTTTATTTACTGACCAGACAGGGAATTGAACGCTGCTTCCTCCCAGGCGTCAAACATGTCTAACACCGGGTTCCTATATTGTACTATGCGTAAGTGTACATCAGCAACTGATCGTATTGGTGTCAAAAGTAACGAGCCGTTATAGTCGTTCCTATAAAATTTGACGAAGCGTATCGACGCTATAATTGTATAGGAACGCTTTTGAGTATGTCAAGTTGTCAATTCCTACCATCCGTTAGCAAAACCAAAAACCAACCGTTTCTCGGATAAAGGAACCGTGCTTTAGTTTACATAATACTAACCCTAAAAAAATTTCATTTTTATACATAGAAAATAATATTTTTTTTACATAGAAAATTTATAATGGATTTGGTTAGTTAGTTTGGTTACCTAAATTAACTAACCAAATCCAATATTTTCTTCGAGTTTGCATTTTCTTAAAATTTTCTAATTTAGGTATATACTTATGTAGAGTTCATTGATCCGCCGTAAAAAGTCCGTGTTTGATTACGCTTTTTTTTCAGTTAGATTAGTAAATATACATATTTATAATGCAGCAATCGTACGGATAGCGAAAGGATGAGGGTTCGATTTATAACAATCAAACCAAAAAACATGATGAATGATAAGTACTTAGTTATATTTTTCATTTTGTCTAACGTAACAGGAATGCCATAATTTTCTATCAACGGTAACCATTAGTTTAATCTAAACTGAACTAACTGCAACAGGTACGTTATCATAATTATGCGAACTGCCGCTACTGGAATTACGTACGAGTCAATTACGGTAATCGAACCGCGATAAAACCAACACAGAATGCGCCACGCATCCGACATTCCAGTAAATGTATTGCGGGCAGTTTCTTATGGTTACGGAGGACTAGAAAGGTTAAATGTTAATGAATGGTATCACCTAGGGCAGGGATGGCGGACCTTTATGCAACAACGTGCCATTTTTAGGGTTCCGTACCCAAAGGGTAAAACGGGACCCTATTACTAAGGCTCCGTTGTCCGTCTGTCTTTCCGTCTGTCACCAGGCTGTATCTCATGAACCATGATAGTTAGAGTTTAAATTTTCACAGATGATGTATTTCTGTTGCCGCTATCACATCAAATTTAATACTAAAAACGGAATACAATAAATATTTAAGGGGGCTCCCATACAACAAACGAGTTTTTTCCCGTTTTTTTATAGATAATGGCACAGAAACCTTCATGCGCGAGTCCGACTCGCACTTGGCCGGTTTTTCTAAAGAAATGTTAATTGACGTCATAAGTAGACCTGCCATCAAATCATTTTGACTTGGTGATTATTGAGCTGATAGTACGTAGCGCTAGTGTAGGATCACCGCATTCGCTTGTCTTAGAATACCTACGTCACACCTTTTTTCTCTTACACCGGGTTCCTATATTGTACTATGCGTAAGTGTACATCAGCAACTGATCGTATTGGTGTCAAAAGTAACGAGCCGTTATAGTCGTTCCTATAAAATTTGACGAAGCGTCATTTATAGGAACGCTTTTGAGTATGTCAAGTTGACATTTCCTACCATCCGTTAGCAAAACCAACCGTTTCTCGGATATAGGAACCGGGCTTTAATGCATACCTAAAGAATTTTGTAATCGGTGACGTGTCCAAAATATTCTGTGCGCGTGCCATTGGTTCGCCATCCCTGACCTAGTGGAATTTCCTTATCCTCATCATTTAGGTCGTCTACTGCTGAACATAATGTAGTGGTAGGGATAAGTTATAATATGTACTGAATAAAGAATTTCATAGGCCGCCCCCAATGACTTTCATATTGGACGGTTAGATTAAGCTGCGTACCGGCAAGCGCAGCGTAGGACGTCCACCCACAAGGTGGACAAACGACCAGGTAAAGGTTGCTGTTTTTTTAATAAAGTACAGGAGACGTATTTTTGAATCATGCGAATTCCAATTCGAATACGAAATGGCAAGATTCGCATGCGAATGACTTAAATCGCTATTTTTGATAATTCATTCTGTGAATTCTGCAACGAGTGGTCCGACCCACTCGTATTTCGATTCTACTAGTAGAAAGTTTAGAAGTATGACTTTGACAAGTAAACATATGGTTCACAGATTAAAAACTTTTTTTTTCGTTCCGTTCCATGCGATTCATTGCCGGTTTTTAAAATCAATAAGTTTTTGCATTCCGGTTTTAAACATTTTCTGCGTGAAACAAAAATAGTTAAAGACTTTTACCATAATAGCAACACAGAATTCGAGTGATTCAAAAATGCGTAAAATCGGGAGTGATAGAAATAGAATTCGCACACGAATCGTATTCGTGTTCGAATTTAAGATTCATTTCGAATGCTTCAAAAATACGTCTCCTGCACTCTTGTTGAACTACCTACCTGTTAAAAAACCTTTTAAAACATAATAGTAGGTACTAGTATGTAGTTACGATTTCTGCATTTATACTAAGGTGGTTAAAAATACGTTTTATTTAACGCAATGATAGCTTATCTAATAACGGAGCCTTAAGCCTCAACTTATGAGCGTCGTTTGAGTAATCGGCCATTATTACTTTATTATTAGTTTATTATAGTTGCGATTCATTATCACTATCCCGTAAGGAATGCATCCATTTACAAATCATCTCGATGGTGAACTTAGGCCTGCCATACACGAACAGCTTGAAGCAGCTAGTATCGTCAGCTTCAAGCTGACGATGACACACATACACGGAACCGGTTGAGCAGTTGTGACTGCTTGCTTTCGGCGGTTGGGTGGTCAAGCAGTCGCTAGGCATACACTGACTGCTCGAGGTGTCGACTGCTCTCGCGCAGTTACCTCCGCCCGCGCGCGCTCTTCATTCCACGTTTGCTACTAATTTGAATAAAAATGAAAGTGACTTGTTGAGCAGTTAATACCAACTGCTCCGGCAGTTATCAATACAGCAGCTTCAAGCTGTTGACTATGACCACAGCGCGCCGCGCCGCTATACGTAATTTGTGCTATGACTGCAAGAGCGGTCTGTGTTGTTGATCACTAGCTAACTGCTCGAGCGTTCCGTGTATGGCGGACCTTAGAGAAACACATAAAAAGCCGCTTTTCACAAAAGGCACCGCATTCATGTTACCTTTAATTACATTGCGGGCATCATTTCTATCTGCTCAACGGAGCTGTCTCACCAAATGGGAAAACATGGGATCCTTAATAAGATGTTCGGTCACTCGTGCATGTAGATACATATATTGGTATTCATCATTGCACATCACACCAAATAAAGTAGGTACATACCTACGGGAAATACATACTCGTACATTTGAAGCTGCATAATTTAATAAATAAATTACACACATAATAGCAGTACATGCTATGAAGACAATGCTCTGCGAGAAAGTATCCGACATGAGGAGATCCGTAGAAAAACCAATGTCATCGACATAGTTTTTCGAATTTAAAAGCTAAAGTAGCAATGGACAGGCCACTTCGCTCCCAAAACTGATAACCGTTGGGGAAGAAGAGAGTATCTCGAGTGGTGACTACAAATTGGAATCCGCAGCGTGGGCGTCACGTCGACATCAGTCCACTACGGGGGGAAGGTTGCAGGCAGTGGCGGGCATTAGTTTTATTTCGAGGTAGGCAGTAGATACTTAAGTATCCAAATGTTTTATTGATCAAAATCATCAATAAAACACTTAGATTTTCATCAATGACACACATTTGTACAGTACCCGGCGGTAAATATTGCACATCGACATTAGAAAACTATTATATTCGTTTGTATTCGGAAATGCGATTATTGAAGATGTGCAATATTTATTGCCGGTTACTGTAAGTACCTACTGCCTACCTCATTTTATTTACCAGGTAGGCACTGCCTAGTTGCCTATATGCACCGCACGCCCCTGGTTGCGGGCAGCCACTGGATGCTAACAGCCCAGCTCACTGTGGCGTGTGGGGAGGCCTATATCCAGCAGTAGACTTTCAAAGGCTGATAATGATCAGTCTTTCGGACAGACTGTCTTTAGTAGTCGAGTAAAAACTAATCCACTCGTTACTCGTTTAAAAAACTACAACATTGCAAACTAATCTTTAAAGTATTTTGGTAAAAAAACTAGTCCAGATAAACTACCTAATCACCTACCCATATTAGGGATTGTAGTAAAAGAAAACTAACATTTCATTACTGTTTATTTTTTTACATAATTACATCTTTACAATATTTAAGCCACATTAGTCCTTACTAATTCTGTTAATTCACTTAACAAACTATATGACTGTACACTATCATTAGTATCTTTACAATTAATAACATTACTTTTCAGCACGTTAATATCATTCGAAACAATCGTTTTCGTCAACAACTTGCTAGCTTCATCTTCTATGATCACTGAACATTTACAAACAATACTTAGTATCTGTTTTTTATTTAAACCTTTGATAGTACTTTTAGAAAGCAAGTTGTATATCCTCACATACGACACTAGCTCTCCCACTTCTAAACCATCTGTGTAAGACAGTAAACCATACAAAACATCTATGATTTCACTCTCTAAATCTTTGTTGATTTTGAGTTCAATATTGGTATTGCGGTGCTTAGCAATTGCCTGGCTTCTGACGAACGAATTTATGTTCATACTATGGGTCATATTCTCTAAAAGCATAAACAGTCTTTTAACTAATGCCTTGTCATCTTTCGCAAGTTGTCTTACGACAGCGTGTAGCCACAACATCAAACCATAACCTTCCAATAAGATTTCAAATGCTCTCGGCACCGATATCACAGAATTCAATACCCCAATTATTCTTTCCTTGGTCTTTCTGTCGCTCAGCACTGACGAGTAGAAGTCCATAATCATTTTCAAACACATAGTCTTGAATATAACGTTAATATCCGTCATCGTTTTCGTTCCATATCGAATGATGTCGAGAATCCAAAGACGTCTTTCTGATGACTCCACGTCACTATCATGGAAGAGGCTGAGGAAATCTGGTACTACTGTTAAGTCTACTATTTGTTTTGCTATGAAGAAATTGTTGACTGGTTTGTAGAGGGGGTCGGCTGGGGCCGTTGAGACCATCAGTGCTCGTGCTAGGTACAAAGCATCTATTGCGGGAAGACGGGGACTAGTGAGCGACTTGGAATCTTCGTCTTCGGGAGTTGGGTCTACGATCGCAGTCGAGAGACTTTGTCGAAGTGTGCTTATAAAATCGGTGAGGAACAGCTTGTCGTTTTTGTGTCTCCTGAAAAAAAAAACATTTTTAGAATTTTGTAGAACAGGCAATCTCGTTTTCGTTAATTAACTGTACGTAAAGAAATTAATTTCTTAAGTATGAAGGAGCTGATCTCCAAAGAAACCGAGCGTTATGTTTTGACTACAAAGCCTGACGGTTGCTGGTTCGAATCCTGCAAGGGGCAAATGTTTGTGTGATGGTGATGAGCACTGAGAATGAGCATTTGTACTTGAGTCACGGATAAATGAATATTATAAATGTACGTAAGTATGTTTATCTGTTATTTATTCACCATAGCACAAGCTTTGCTTAGTTCGTGGCTAGATAATGCATAATTGGTATGGGAATGTTTTTTTTTACTTTGCTAATAGGTTAAGCTTCGGCTTTATCAACTTTGATGATAACGGCTGTCATGTTCTAGTGGTTTGCGGTACGACCTAAAAAAGCCAGAGGGTCGCGGGTTTGAATTCCGAAAGGGGCAGTGTTTGCATTATGATAAGTACAACATTTGTACATAAGTCATGGATGTCATTTCAAGTATTTAAGTATGATGATCCGTTAAATAGATACTGTCATAATTCGAATAACATTTCAGACAACCTCTACTACTAGATATATTTCATGTAGATCTTCGTAATTTTCTTTTGTCATATTAACAATGCTTTATGTATTGCCAGTGGCTGGATGAAAAAAGAAGTAGATCTTTGACGCTCTTAGGGTTAGACTTACAAAGTAGGTAAGTAACCCACGCTTTGATGTAATGTAATACAGGGTGTACTAGAGAATGGGACACTCCTTAAAACCACGTGATCAGCTAGTCATATACAACATCTTTTTATACGGGAGCAACATCGAAATCGATAATTTTTTTCAGCATCCCCATACAAACTTACTCTTATACCTCGATGATAATGTATGGAGCATCTGAAAATAAAATCACGATTTCGATGTTTGTCCCATAGGAAAAGTCATCTTATATGACCAGCTGATCACGTGGTTCCATTATAATTAAAAACAAACTCACGTCTCGGTCTCCAGCAGCAAGCAGAACCTATGCAGCACGTGGTAGGCCGCCGCCCGCATCCGCGCGCACCGCGAGCCCAGCGCCGCCACCGGCAGCGCCAGCAGCGCGCACCGCAACAACTTGAAGCACGACGCCACCGAGCCCGGCGCCAACAAGTGGCTCAGCAACGGAAACACGAACGCGGGATCGTAAATACATTCGTCATCCTCTATATGAGACACTGCTTCCTCACCATTCATTTCTAGCACTTGATCGTACTTCGCTTTCGATATTAACATTTTTATTGCAGATTCATTGTCCTTTATTGCTTTTGACTTGAAGAAGCCGTCTTTCGACATCCCCAGAAGAGATTTCTTGAAAGATTCACGAGACGAACCGATCGGAGGCAATTCGTAATGATACACCAACTTTTGGGTCACAGGAAAGTTTCTCACGGTTCTTTCAACGGTGTCCCTATCGAACAGGTTGAACAATCGGTTCGGAGTCGGATGTCCCCACAACGATGATGACCTACTTTTACGTACCGCGTAGTGATTAGCTGCAGAATCTCCGAATACGTACGGCTTGTATTCGTTGACAACCTGCCCGTTACTCTCGTAGAACTGTAGAATAGCCAGAATCACCCGATCACATGGACTCCTCGTAGCGTGGTATGCGCTCAAATACACCGGAATCTGCTGAGATTTCATAACCGACTTATTCAGTTGAATTAATGTGTATAAAAATTCTACCAATCGTGATTTTATGTCCGAGCTGTGATGACTTAACATCACATTCAAAAACTCCGAATGTGACGTTACCATATCAAACAATGTAACTATATCTTCACTTCCTGAAGGGTAAACGAGCTTCACCAATTTCGTAAGCAGGAACAACAACTGCGGACCAAGGGTGACTCCTTGGGCAGCAGTTCGTACTTTCAAGGAATCTTTCAAGACAGCTTTGCAGAAATTTTGCCACACAGCACTTTGTGTTATCCTTTTGAATTCCTCTTTATGTTCAATATCGAACCCTTTTTTACATTTTGCAATAAGTATGACATTATACACGTTAGCAATGATATCGTCCACGGTGTTCGTTTCTTTATCTTCTTTTAGTGCTATAGTCATAATAAGTAGCATAGATGACAGGTAGTTTATAAGGTATTCCTTTTTGTGATGTTCATCATATAAACAAATCTTTAAGAAGACAGCTTGTAATAGGGAAACGTGACTTGACTCTGCAACCTCGAATTTGTGACTTTTACCAAATAGCTTTAGACAATCTTGAAGATCTAAACACTCTAATAATAGCTTTCTAACAAATTCCCAACACAAGTTGTATATTTGGCCAGCTTTATGCGGTTTCTCTAGCATCTTATTTATATTAGATTTGTATTCAGAAAATATTTTCGGTAATAACTCCTGATTTTCCAAAAGATATTGGTTATGATTAATGATAGCGTTTCCCAAAGGCAGTGTCAACTCCCTTTGGCTTAGGATATCAGGTTTTGACACTTGTTCCTTGAAAATACTACAAAATTTCATGTTATATTTCAGCAAAACTGAAGCTAATTTTGATGTAGTCTTCCTTATTGTGGACGCATTGAAAAACCTTTTGTAAATTTCGTCATTTACGTAGACAGAATGGTGTGGTTTATTTTCAAAATACTGTGTCAAGGTGTTCTCTAGATTTGCAAGATTAACAGTGATCTCTTTATTCGTGATTAGTTCGGTATACAATTTCATACTTTTTCTAATCACATGTTCGGGCATTTTAACAGATGTGGATTTAGAATATTTATTTAGTAATGTTAGCAGAATATCCAAAACAATACTCTGTTCTTTGTCGTCTTTTACGCAATAACTTGCCTCCAGTCCAAATATTTTGTTAAATATAAGCAAATCGTCTTCATTCGTCAATCCTACAATCTCTAGCACCTTCACTGTGTGTTCACTACTCGCGTTTTTACGTTTGTTAATTTTGATGAAGGCCTTTACTAACTCGTTATAGTTTTTCTGCTGGTAAGATTTCAAAATTCTTTGTTTTTTATCTAAGGGAGTTAATATATCATTGTGCACAACAATAATATCCAAAAGGCTTTTGGTTGCTAATAAGCACGAGTCGTTTTCTTTCCAAGACAATGGCTTGTAAATCTTCAAAAAATGAGGATTCTTAAAAAGAGACGTCATGACCAAACGACATTCATTTATTAAATGACTTTTCTGTCCAATTTTTATAAGAACGTGGAAATTATTAACTATTTTCTTCTGTTTGATTTCATCTAATTGATCAATGTTTGTCAAACGTACAATGCAAAATACAAGGTACTTTGCCCATATCAAAATTTCCGAACTATCTATTGTGTCAGTAGAATTCACTTTATATGACACATCATCAATAGTTATATCACTCTCGTTTTCTGATGTTTCTTCAAGACATTTGAATACCTCTAGAAGGTTTAAATCTTCACCATCAATGATAGATTTAGATAAGGCTTTTAATACGTGATCATGAGCAGTAACAGTTTCAGGCAAGGAAACTGGTTGAGACACCCAATGGGTAACATAACTTCTAACATCTAATTTTAGGTCTCCTATTAGAAGTTCAGTCAATTCAGGCGAGTAATTACAATGAAACAAGTTCGAGATATAACACGAAAGAAAATGTTTTAAACTCTTCTTCGCTTCTTTGTTACTTTGTACAAATTGCACACAACCTACAATGAATGTCGATGGTATTTTGTTCTCCAAAAATTCACTTTCTCCAGTGTTTCGGTTTTCCATCAAATCATTAAATAACTTCTCTAGGCATACTTCAGAGCCTTCATCAGTAATTTCAAAGTGAACTATTTGATTCCTGACATATGCGGTGAGTGCCTGCATATTAGAAAGCACATACTCAACAATATCAGCTATTAAGGATATAGGATTAACTTTAGCGTTACGCAATGAGTATAATATCAAATGTATTTCATCCTCATCCCCTTCAAAAATCGAGGTGTTTCTGAAAAAGTTATGCAATGTTGTCTTGGCTTCAGACCAAATATTGTCTGTGTCACTAGTATAAACATCCAACATAATAAGAAAAAGTTCTTTGAACATAGGGTTGTTTAGTGAAATAGCAGATCGATCTAGAGTCAACCAGAGGGATACAATTTTGAATTTCAAAACTGCAGTATTTCCACTTTCCAACGTAGCAGAATAGTCAAGAATTTGTTTCATATCAATGTTCCCTTCCAGCATTTCGAAAAACGCAGGATGGATGTCATTATACAATAGCAACACGTCAACCAGATTTATAAGGGCATCAGTTTCTTGAATTTTTGGAAGTTTATAATCTTGCTGTTTCTCTTCTGGACTTTCTTTATGTTTGATGACATCTTGAATAAGTGAGACAATCGTTGCAGGAACAGGCAAGTGCTTAGGCAAAAAGTATTCTAGTTTATTCTTCAATTCCAAAATATGGTGAGAAGAATCTTCCATTTCAGAAATTTGCATGTACCTCTTTAAAGTTTGAAGCATTTTCACTAATACCTTTATACAATACAATGATATTGTCTGATCTTTGCCAAGGTTTGTTTGGATGAATTTTAATAGTGGGACAGGTAGAGTGACAAATCTTACGAAATTTGCAGCCTGAGAAGCACTGAGACTAATCATTCTAGGCACAACATTTTCTGGTTTCATCTTTTCTAGCAACTGTATCACAAACTCCACAGTCCTTTCCCAAATTGGCGAGTGTTGTGGCTCGAAGCTCTGTTCAACCACATTCATTACAGCCCTATGCAAATCTGGGCACTTGTGAACTATATCTAAAATCACCTGACACTCACTATGGTTCTCCCATGGCCTTTTCAGCGTTAGTAAAGCTTTGTACAAATTTTGATTTTTGTTGAGATCTGATGTACCCAAAGTGTTGTCAATGAAATACAGGCCCAATCGATGAGAAGTAAACAATGTTAGTATAATATCAGATAGTAAACTGACTATATCAGGTCTCAGCTTATTTCTAACATCATGGCTCATTTCAAATGGGCCTTTCCATGAGAATATTTTGAACATATTATGTATAACCTGATGGCTGAAAGTTTTTAATTTTAAACTTTTTGAAATGAATGCATTTTCAACTACATTCTTTTTCAAGATATTCAAGAAAATCATAACTGCCTCGGCTTCATCATGTACTAATCCTGGTATCACTAAAGCCAGCAACCCTTGCTTTTCCAACAGTGCTTTTATCAAAGGTAAATGACCATCCACAAGAAATGATGTCATAAAATGTACAAAAGATGTCCTTACATTGTCTTTTTCTTTATAATTCGACTTTTCTACAATATACTGAAGATGTTTAGGAGTCAAAGGTGCATGACTGAGTATCTCAACACCTAAATCAGGGTTGAGAGTGACCATTGATGTAAGAAGTTTAAGAATTATCTTCCTATGGCGAGGACCAGAGTTTTCGCTGATCATAATTTCTACAGTAGACATAAAGTTGTTTAGAAAATATCTGCATGCTTCCTCGGTCACAGAAATTAAGTGAGGCAGTGAAGACTGGACTTTGATTATGATTAAGTGGAATAGATGAAACGCCGGTGTGGTAAGAGTGAGGTTTTTCTTACTCTCCTGGTTGATTTGACGGAGGATTTCATGAGAGTTGCCTCCGGCTTTGAGGTAATCCACTAGGTAATCTTCCTCGTTGTCTGGGTTTAGGCAAACCTGGAGAAACTGGGTCAGCACTGAAAAGCATATAATTGAACATTTTACTACAATTTAGGTATGAAATGGATTTTGCAAATCATCTTTAAGTAATTCATAATTTATTCCGTGCTGAAGCACTTATATAATGTATTTTGAATGGTATGTAGAAATAATAAGTCTTATACTTCACACTAAAGAATGTAAAAAAATCAACTGATAGATTCTCATAATCATAACAGAACCTTTCTACATTATTTATTTGTTCACATGGTTTATAGAAGCTAAACACTTCAAAATACAACATTATGTACAAATAATATATTGATGTCTTGTGCTAAATTGTTGCCAATTAAGCTCTATATATTATTGGAACACTTGAAACACACTACTTAAGCGTTAAACAAGTGTATCACTGCTAGTTAGTGCGAGTTAAGGGCTTAAGGCGAGGTATTGGTTAAGTATATGAGATTGATAAAAATTGTGAACCAAATTTTTGTAGTCAAGTAGTATGGGCTTAAAACTTCAGAATGCAAGTACAATATGCTTTTTTCATTCATATTATATTAGAAAAGCAACACTTACAAACTGAAAAAGTATCTCGATTATAACCGCAAAATAACTAATAAAAACATACTTATGAGACTGAAATCTTACCCATAGTCTGGCCTTGCTTTGTGGCTAACTCTTTGCGGAAATGTTTAATATCAAAACCGCCTGTTTTAGGTACTTTTCTTGGTTTTGCATCACTTGGTTCGATGGTATTTGGGTTTTCCGTGTTTTCATTGTTAACTTCCTCATTATCCTCAGTCGTAGTATGTACCTTCCCTGGAGAACTTTTAACACTATCGTATTTACGTTTTCCCATTATTAATTTGTCTCATTCAGTAAAAATAATTAATAAATAAAGTTTTTTTCGAGAATTCGCAGCAAAGAAGTGGCCACACACGTGCGCTTGACATTGACAATTGTGTCATTTTGACATTACTATTTTTAATGTTGACGCAAACAAAATCCTACATTGAGCCGCTTAACCCATAAAGACTGAAAGAATTTCTATTACATGTCGCAGTCATATTGTATAATTCAACAACAAACGGCGTCGTCCGTTTGCAAACGCTCGCTGTTTTGTGAAATGCCTAGGCAAATTGATAATGCTTCTAATCGAAAAGTTTTCGTCAAGGTTGTCGTGTTAGGGTAACCATGATTTAAAGACAAAAAAAACGTCTTATGTTTTATTCATCTGTCATAGCATCTATGCATATAAGTAGGTGCAGTTACACAGACATCATTTTTTATTTGTCACTAAAATAAGCTTCCCTGGTTAAAAGTCGGCCTCCTTCCTTACAGATGAAAATAAAGATTACTTTTGCTAATCAGACATTTTTCTTTATTAACAATAAAGATATTTTTGACGTGACATAAGTACAACCTTAAGAACTTATAATTTATTCAAGGCTTTTGTATTGCTCCTGTTAAAGATTTGTAAAATATATTTAATTATCTATACTAAATATCTAATAAGTCATTTGTTTCTTGCCTTAGATTTTATTTTACTGACCTTTTTCTAATATAATATTAAGTAATACTGCAAAGTTCTGTAGCATGAGTGCCGGAAACAGATTTTTGGCATGTTGTTCAAAGCTTAACTAATTTAAAAAGAAAAACAATAACAAAACTTTATCAGTCATTGAAAGTTAAAATGACGTGTTTATTCCCACCGACTCCAAAAAGAACTGATTATGACTTATATTATGCATTAGGGAACTTAATTATTAAGGTAAATGAAAAAAAAGTAATTTTTTGCTTGTCAGTAGTTTAATTTTTTTGTTAAAAAGATTTTATTTAATGATTTTCTGTGGATATAACATCAGCATTAAAATGATTTGTGTATTCAATACATAACATGATTATGGTTTATTTAATTATAGAGGGTGTTTGGAACAGGGTTAGCCAAACATACTGGGTGCATAGGTAGAGCTATTTTTGGCCACTTAACCCTAGCCTAGGAAACATCGAAAACGGTTTTTTTTTCAGATGTTCTATCGATACAATGTGATATGGGTGGTCCTTCCAACAGTTCTAACCCGTTACGGTTAAGTTCGATATCTAATTTTATCGACAAAAAAATAATTTCGGGTCTGTCAAATTTGCAAAACAAAAACAAAATTAAACTTTTTTTTTCCTAGGTACAAAACACAAAACCCTAAACATCAGAAATAAGTTGTTTGGTAGTCAGTTTCCTTTGTGATATTTCTTTTACGTTTCTACGACACCTATAACCTTGGTTATTGCGTAGTGCTAAAAAATCTAAATGGCCACTATTCATAGGGGGTAGTTTTTTTGTCGATAAAATCAGGTATCGTACCTTATTACATTGTATATATATTTCATCGTTTTTAGGGTTCCGTAGCCAAATGGCAAAAAACAGAACCCTTAGGGATTCGTCATGACTGTCTGTCTGTTCGTCTGTCACCGGGCTGTATCTCATAAACCGTGGTAGTAAGAGAGTTAAAATTTTCACAGATTATGTATTTCTGTTGCCGCTATAACAAAAAATACTAAAAAAACAGAAAAAAATAAACATTCAAGGGGGCTCCCATACAACAAACATTTTTTTTTAATCGTTTTTATAGGTAATGGTACAGAACCCGTCGTGTTCGAGCCCGACTCGCACTTGGCCGGTTCTCAGATTTAGATGTTTCTTTCACAGAAAAAGATAATGTACCCACCATACTAATTAGTACTGATCACGTGGTTTGAGGGAAAATAAAACGTCTTGCAATTTGTAAAAGTAAACATTTTTTTTAATTTGATACATTTATCTTCTCTTAATAATAATAGTTAGTATGTCAAACATATACTTAATGCGTGTTTTAAAACGTACTCAGTACTAATAAGAAAATAGTGGCTTTGCCAAATTACAATTACTTTGATACTTACATAATTTCTGATAAATATTATCTTCTTCAAACAATCAACGCTAAACTATGCAACAACAAATTTTGTTTATGATTCAATCATTTTTTGAGATTATTAATAATTTCTTACGCTTTGCGTAAATAGTAAATCTTGTCAAAAGGGTTATTTTTGTCACTTACGACTTTAATGATTTGTCATGGTATTTAACTCCCGCACTTAGAGACGTCACTTAACATTATTATTTAAAAAAAAACTTTTAATTCTAATGTCTTTGAACATAAAGACATTGAATGAACAAAAATAATAATCAACACTTTTTTTGTTGATGATTGGCATCTGAGTGCGGCAGTGAAGTACTAATAAAAGTTATAACATAAAAAAAAGAATCTAATTCTATCTCTTTGATTATTAAAAATATCTAGATAGAGTGTGGTGCTGCAATTGTCACCAAAAGAACAGGCCAGATTTGAGTGAGTAACAACTATGGTTACTATGGTAACAATTATGGGTTGCTATGGGTACAAGCGCGCCACTGAGCGGGAGAAACAAACTTTGGCGCCAATAGTTGGCTTATATATTTTTTGACGTTTATGACACTCGAACAAAGGGCATCTAGACATGTATATAATCAAAGTTCTATCTATATAAGCAAGCAGATATCGCAAATATTATTAAGAATAAACTTCAGTCTTTAGTTTACTGTATAGATACTGTCTTATTCAGAGTGCATTTACTAGTCCAGACTAAGGTTAAACCACTGATTTTTGTACGTTAGTATAGTGGTTTAACCTTAGTCCCGGAATAGCAAATGCACTCTGAATAAGACAGTTACAGTCTTGACACTTATTCAAGTCAAACGCAACCAAGAATTACAAGAACAGAACTAAAGTGACATGTACTCCGTAGAAGTAAAAAGACGCTCATATTCTGTATAAAACTGTGAAGATAGGACAAATATTGGAGCGAACATTTTGATTTCGCCTCTTGTTTTTTTTTTTTCAATACTAAGTAACTTATTTTGAATTTAATTTCGAAGTTACTCACGTAGTAAAAAATGTTGGTAATTAAAGCCAGAAAAATTCGCTTATACCTCAAGATAATACATTTCTTATATTATAATGTACTCTGTGATATCACATTCTTAATATTATTAAACGGATCGTTTTGAAAAAAAGACAGATTGTAAAAGAAAATGTCAAACGATAAAAACGAAGAATAACGATATCATCATATCCTACATGAGAAACACGTAGTAAAAATTGTTGCTAATTAAGCCAGAAAAAATCGCTTATAACTCAAGATATCATATTTCCTATATTATAATGTTCTCTGTGATATCACATTTTTAATATAATTAAACGGATTTTTTGAAAAAAAAAAACAGATTGTAAAAGATAATGTCAAACGATAAAAATAACAATAACGATATCATACCGTTTTTGTTAAAATAACGGTATTTGATGGATCATAATTAAGACAATCCAAATCGTTAGAAGGTTTGACAGCTGTGGAATGATGGAGACAGATGTTACTTTTATTAATTTACGAAGTAGAAAAAGAGTCATACCTTCCGACCGTATAAAAATCAAACCTAGTCATTTTAATTAACACGGATAAAAAACATTTTGGCAAAAGAGCTCTTCTATTCATCCTTAATTTTGCCAAGCTGGCTTTACACTGTCAAAATCGAAGCCAGCCGATAATTTGTAGCTTGTAGAGATTTTATATTAATTCTTCGAATATCACCATAATTTTTGACGCCTAGTGAACTATTGACTAAATATAAGCTTTTTTTATATGATATTATTTCGGTTCTAGTCTAATAGTATCCTCGAAGTTCGGCTCAATCTCGCGTATCTTGTCCAATAAAACGTCAGCTAAATTTTGGTTTGGGTCTGTATCTGAAAATATAAAAAAGGTTTTATTAAAATTTACTGGTTGACCGATATTTGTAGCTAAATTATTTCTAATATACTTGTTTTTTTTATTCTAATGTCACTCTTACACACGATATTAACAACAATAAAGCAAGCATTTCTAGAACTTTACATCAAATAATGTCACTTTGAGTAGTTTGAGTGATAACATTAATTCCTAAAATACCCGCTTGTGTCAATAGCGTGGCAGATTTCTTGTCAGACTGTAAAACGTTTATTTTATAAATAAATACTACCAACTAGATGAATTTTCTAGTACCAAACTAAAATGAGTTTGTACTATCAAACGGATAAATACATTATTCACGATTAAATGATTGTGCTCATAACTCGAACACTTGTTCCTTGCGGGATTCGAACCCGCGTTTATTTTAGTAAATTCTTCCAACAATGCTTGTACTATGACGACTGAAAGCCGATAAACATACATAAAAACGTCCACGACTTATATACGAATGCTCTTGCTCTTGACACAAACATTTGCCCGCTGCGGGATTTGAACCCACAACAGCAAAATCAAACAAAACGCACACACCCAACACACAAAATCTGCTTAGAACAGAAGCATTTCACATTGACACGATAACCCAGATAAGAATTGGCCCTAAGGACCGATGGCCGAAGCAGTGCAACAATAAAAAAAAAGAGCTGTCAGTGCTGTCAACGAACTCTTCTCAAGATTTGGCTGTATGGCTCTGTTCCATCGCCTTTCTCTTCGTGGATAAATACTACTACAACTTAAAACTCAATGAAACGGGAATTAACGCGATCATAATTTAGGTACAAAATGTTACCTCTTTTGCCTGACGTTTCGATCGGGTTACACCGACCGTGGTCACAGGCTGACTGGAACAGCGATGTCTTCACTCCGTATGAGAGGCAGATTCTTCATCTACCCTTATAATATTATTTTCACGCCAAGTACCGTCACACACTACACTCACTGTGTCCTTATTCTGCACACTAACCGCCGCGTCCGTATTCAGGTGAGAACTCGATCGCGAAACCAAACGAGATTGTTTATTTTTAAACACAGGATTCCATGTTGCGGATAATTTGAAACCGTCTTCCCGATTGATATTTTTATACTTTTTGATTTCAATAGCTGTAGTAAAGTCTGTACTTTTAACCCCGGGGTATAAATCGTGGGAATGGACCATTTCTTTAGCACTTTACTAGGCACACCGAAGGATGTCTTGCCGTTACAAACACCAGGTGTTTACAAAATAAACTGTAGCTGCGGGAGTTCCTACATAGGCCAAACGAAACGAACCATCGCTGAAAGGCTTAAAGAGCATATAGCTGCTGTGAAAAACCACCAAACTGCAAAATCAGTGATTGCCGAACACCTTCTTGAATCGGGCACTAATCACTGGATTGAATTTCATCAAACGCAAGTTCTTTCCACGGATCGCCACTTTTATTCAAGAGTTGTGCGTGAAGCTATTAAAATCAAAAAGTATAAAAATTTCAATCGGGAAGACGGTTTCAAATTATCCGCGACATGGAATCCTGTGTTTAAAATAAACAATCTCGTTTTGTTTCGCGATCGAGTTCTCACCTGAATACGGACGCGGCGGTTAGTGTGCAGAATAAGGACACAGTGAGTGTAGTGTGTGACGGTACTTGGCGTGAAAATAATATTATAAGGGTAGATGAAGAATCTGCCTCTCATACGGAGTGAAGACATCGCTGTTCCAGTCAGCCTGTAACCACGGCCGGTGTAACCCGATCGAAACGTCAGGCAAAAGAGGTAACATTTTGTACCTAAATTATGATCGCGTTAATTCCCATTTCATTAAGTTTTAAATTATGCAACGCAAAAGTTTAAAAATAATTACTACTACAACTGTCACCGAACTCTTCTCAAGATTTGGCTTTATGGCTCTGTCTGTACCATTGCTTTTCCCTTCGAGGATTGTTAAGGATAGTTCTTAAATTGTCTTTTACACCGCGAAATGTTTTCGTTTTTTTTGGATAATGACCTTGGTGCCGTTAAGGTGCATAATAAAGTTTAAAAGTTTGGAAAAGTTGGATACATAGTTTCATTTCTTATACCTTCCTACCTCGAACTACGTCAAGGGGCGCTACGCTGTGTACTTGGGTTGTACAAGGATAAATATTACTACTGCTGTCACCGAACTCTTCTTATCTTGAAATGGTAGGAGTTTAAAAGTACGTACCGTCGTAATAAACAATCTCGCATTTGTTCTTGCATTCGGGGCTCTTTGAGATGATGGAGCGCAGCATGGTGGTGAAGTCGTGAACCACCTCCGCTTCGTTGATGCCGTCCAGCTCTTCATGAAAAACGTTACATTATGTTTATAAAGCGACAAATCAACATGATACTTTGGATGGGACCTTGCACCAAGGAATCAGAATGATAGGAAATCGAGGGCAACCCTCAAATTTTATTTTATTTATGTCCAAATCTCCGTGCACTAACAGCTTTGAGCCGAAGCGTGGTGTGGGCCAGTTACAGTCTTTCTCGCTCTGTCTATGGGAAGGAATAAGACAGATGATCACAAGATGGTTTTACGTTTGAAGATAGGACGAGTTTATGCAATATGAAGTCGTTATTTTATGTTGTTATTTTGTATTTTTTTTATTTATTTTTTTAGTTATTTGATACACATTTGAAAGTTGGTTTTCACGATTGCTTTTTACCTATATAGTCACAGGTTAGCAGGATGAGCGCTAAAAATATCGGACCTTTTTTTTTAATTTGAGATGGGCTTACTCTTGACCCCAATCTTGCTCTAGAGCATAGATGGAATCTACGATGGAGCGAGCTTGCCCAGAAGATGCCTATTCACTCTGGACTTAAAGAGAGTCAGGTTATATGCACTCGGAAATACAGACGCAGGCAGGGAATTCCACTCTTTAGCTGTGCGCATTATAAAAGATGATGAGAAGCGCTTAGTGCGGATTAAGGGTATATCAACTAAGAACGGATGGTAGCCGGCCGTGCGTCTGGATGAACATTCTTGAATAAAAAAAAAATATAACATAGGAACTACAACTTATAAGCTTTAAAAGAAAACTTAAAACATATCTCCTTTCCCTTTAGCTTTTTTGTTTTTGTGTCTTTTCGTCATGATTCTTTCATGTTAATTGGGTTTGCATTTATTGTATTTATGTATAAGGTATTATGTATGTATGCTTTATTTAGGATAATATAAGTATGTTTATTATTTATATAATATATATATATCGTATATGTATTATTAACTATATATATTAATTTACATATATATATATATATATTGTTATTTAATTTTTCTTTCTTTAACTCTTCACCGCCTTCCCCTCTCGACTTTGTAAACTGTCCTCTACCTGAAGGTTGTCTGGAAGAGATCGCTTCTAGCGATAAGACCGCCTAAATTGTACCATTCTAAATGTTTTTTTTTTTTTTTGTAATGTTTGTTTTGTGTGGTGTGCAATAAAGAGTATCTATCTATCTATCTATCTACAAATTACATACTATAATTATAAGCTAAAAAACACACAGAGATTCACAAATTGATTTATAGGTACATAAAGTGTGTTTGTTAACATTGAATAACTTACTCAGATGTTTGCGTCTGGGAATCACATCATACTATACTTTTGAGCTGATGAGCCACACATCTCTTTAACGATTAGGAGTCAGTAGATAATACTGCAATTTGTCGAAAGAATATAATTTCGTATTGTATTGGACAGACGTGGCGCTTACAAGGTACCAGATAGCAATGTTCCCTCCTCCTACTCCCGTTTCCCAGTGTACACTGTTTGTTACTAACATAGTTTATATGTTTATTGCTACTAACATTAACATAGTCTAGGCTACTAACATAGTCTATAAGGTAAAATTGTTACTAACAAAATATGGGCTTGTAATTGTCTGAGAGTAAATGTTTTTTTTTAAATGTTATTTTACTTGGGACGTAAGCCTGCACATCCAGAAACAATATATAAAGTTTGTGTCTCAAATTTACTTAGGTATTCAACGCAAGACTACCCCATGATACTATAATAAAGCAGGTTTACTTTTAACTAAACTCGGCTTCTATAATAATTAATCGATTTTTTTAATTACTCTAATGTTTGATTCGCAATGATACAGTATTGCAGTGGCGATTCCTGCAGGGCTAGCATGCGCACATCGGTTATTTTATCGATAGACAAGACAAATTTTGTCTTTAACGATATTTGTCGTTTTTCCTAATTACAGACGTCTCGAATCCTCTTTCTTAACATTTTCAGGGTCTCCCGATCTTCGTAGCTACTTATTTTTACGTTATAACACGGCAATGCATGGTATTTTGGTTTTTTCTTTGTTCGTCGAACGTCAAAAGTCGATAAAATGCCACTACAAAATTTTATCGTGTTGCGCATGCTAGCCCTGCTGGTGTGTAGCCTTAGGTTTGCTCCAGGCTAAATAAATAAATAAATAAAATAGGGTATGTGTTCGATGGTTCAGATTTCAGAGTTAAGACTTCATCATATCAGCCTGTTGCAGTCCACTGCTGGACATAGGCCTCCCCCAAGGAGCGCCACAGCGCACGATCTCCCGCCCTTTGCATCCAGTCGCTGCCAGCTGCCTTCTTCAGGTCATCGGTCCATCTAGCCGGGGGGCGTCCTACACTACGTTTGCCTAAGCGTGCCATTCGAGAACCTTCCTGCTCCACCTCTCGTCGGTTCTGCGACAGACATGGCCAGCCCACTGCCACTTCAGCTTGCTACATTTTTGGACAATATCAGTCACCTTAGTCTTATGTCGTATGACCTCGTTCCGGATCTCATCCCTTAATGAGTTAAGACTTACCCTCATACAATTTGCGGTTTTTTAACACTAAATGCAGAGTGTGTATGGGCGTCGCGCACTCCACTGCGAGGTATACCGGCGGCTTGTTGGGGCGGTGGATCTTGTACGCCGAGTTGCGATAGATTCGATTCCTGACGCCGGCCACATCCTTCTGGACATCTTCTAATGACTGGAAGTAATAACAGGTAATTATGTATTATTAGTAAAAACTACTAATAATACATATTTTTTTCGGATACTTATTACGGATTACTAAACTAGTAACGGATAATAAACGTAAGTATGTATTTAGATACAAAAAATCTAATTATAACTAATTAAATACAAAAAAGGTAAATTTTTGGACATTATAATTTTGGAATATTGATTATTATTAGCAAGTTTCCACGTCATTCTATTAAAAAACAAGTAAGCCTAAAAGGATGTAAAAAACGAACTAAATGTAAAGTGGTGTTCCAGAAACGAGTTTATAATAAAGGGAATTCATCATTATCATCTATTTTGCCTATTGCAGTCCACTGCTGGGCGTAGGCCTACCCCAAAGAGCGCCAAAGAGCACGATCTCCCGCTTTTTTACCCATCCACTGCCAGCCATCTTCCTAAGGTCGTCGGTCCATCGAGCTGGGGGGCGTCCCACACTACGCTTGTGCCTAGGCGTGGTCTCCACTCGAGAACCCATTTAATCCACCTTTCGTCGGTTCTGCGACAGACAGTTAAGGCAGAGGACTAAAGTAACGGACATAGTCCAAAAACGTAGCAAGCTTAAGAGGCAGTGGGCTGGCCACATCTGTCGCAGAACCGACGAAAGGGAATTTATAGTATTTTATTTTTAAATATAACTTTTTATAGAAAGGTTTTGTGATGTCACAAATTGACGATATCATGCTGTCGAATGGACGATGATCGACTTATTTATCACACTAATGGACAATAATAGACTGATTGTAAAATGTTCATTTTTGACTGACGACATTTTAACACCACCAAGTTGAAATTTAAATTACAAGTTTTTACAATTTTAGATATCAGAGGATAAGCAGGCACGGTAACACTTAGACTCACTTATAAAACACACTTAAACCCACTAAAACACCCACACACTTACACCTACACATAAACACACACACGTTTGATGGATCACATAGCTGGACAAATTTTTAATTGAAGAAAAACCTGTTATTTGCCTTACTAAAAAGTATGAAAGTAAAATATAATTGAATGTTACGCTCCACTGTTGGTTTTTTCATCATCTTCATCATTTCAGCCACAGGACGTCCACTGCCACTGCTGAACATAGGCCTCCCCCAGTGACTTCCAGATCGGCCGATTGGAAGCGGCCTGCATACATCGTCGTCCTACAACCTTTACCAAGTCGTCTGGACGTGCAACACGGTGGTTTTTTAAATAAAAAAAATTATCAACTAACCTTACAAGCCTCTAGAAACGGTAGACTTGTGTTATCCTTATTAAACAGCTTCAGATCAGGCGGGCAGTACAGGCTCTTGGTGACCACGATAAAAAGTCTCTTAACGGGAAATACGACGGAACCTTTCTGTTCGAACACGCGAATGTTTTCCGCAAAACCGACGAAACGGTAACCGTCGCTTGGGATTACGTGGTTGAGGTAGCCCTCGAAGAAACTGCAGGCCATGCCGGTTCCGTACGAAATCTTCTTCGTTTGCTTCTCCTGTAAAAGGTATTGACGAATACAACTAGCGGCACGGAAGTTGCGCAGGAGACCATTACGATTACGCGATTGGCTAGTCGTGTGACGCGTCTGCACCGCCGCGCCGGCTGTGATTGTTGTATAGGAGCCCCCTTAAATCTTTATTATATTCTGTTTTTAGTATTTGTTGTTATAGCTTTAATAGAAATACATCATCTGTGAAAATTTCAACTGTCTAGCTACCACGGTTCATGAGATACAGCCTGGTGACGGACGGACAGACAGACAGACGGACAGCGGAGCCCTAAGGCTTAAGGATTACCCAAAGGGTAAAACGGGACGCTATTAGTAATAATAGCGTCTCGTTTAACCCTTTGGGTACGGAACCCTAAAAAGGACTAAAAGGATTTCGCTGTCCACTGTTGGCCACTTACAGCGAAATACTAGTATCGCGAAGTAAAGGCGATTGGAATAACAAATGCGTTTGTTCGTATGCAGCACCGCCGCATAACCTTTCATAATAATAGGTATATCCTTTACAACAATATTATTAGTAGCAGTACCAACAATGTCATGCCCTTTACAATAAGACTGTCAGAGAACTGGCAGCTGAACTAAACTAAGAGCCTGTTATTGTAAATTGTAAATATTGGACAACATCACATACATTGCTCTGATCCTAGGGTAAGTAGTTAAAAAACTTGTGTTATAGAAATCAGAAACAACGACGGTACCACAACACCCTGACCTGAGCCAATATAGAAAAGTTCGTTTTCTACATTGACCCGACCGAGGATCGAACCCGGAACCTCAGAGATGGCGGCGCCATTTAAAGTCCGGCGTGCTCGCCTCTCGGCTACGGAGCTCGTGTTATACAGATACAGCCCATTATCGAATACCCGCTTACATCTGTGCGAATATTAGAGATGCCGCGAATAGTTGTTATAGCGAATAGTCGAATACCTATTAATCGCTATTCCCTATGGCGAATAGTCGTATAACTCGCTATTATTATTCGACTTAAAGAAAGTAATATAAAAAAAATCTCATCAAATAATAAATACTTATTGCGTTTGTAAAATCATATAGGTATTTGTTACCTACACCTGTAATCTATATTTAAGATTATGTATGTATGAGAACAGAAAATAAGGTACAACAATCAGTTTCTTATTATTCTGATTTACATTTTGTAAAGCGGGCGACCCCTTACTTACATAACTATTTTACGGGGAACAACTCGGGTTTGTTGCATTAAAAAAAAAGTGATTATCTTATTTTACTCAATAGTTTTTTTTATCAAGTTTATTTAGACTATAATAGACATTGTTATTCGGTATTCGACGAATACCAAAAAAGAATACGATTAATGCCGAATACCGAATAATAACGAGTATTCGCGGCATCACTAGCGAATATCCAACTATTATTTACAATTTGCTAGTTAGCTCGTGCAAACGAGACAAAACGGAAAGCTAAATAAGTTTTGAAAAGACGTAATCTCAGTCTGTGAACTGCGAAAAGAATAACTACTTAGTGCGAAACAGCAAGACACAGGCAACTATTAGCTGTAGCAACTGTCTGCTTGACAGGGGCGTGCTGTGCATACAGGCAATTAGGCAGTGCCTACCTGGTAAATGAAATGAGGTAGGCAGTAGGTACTTACACATGTGTTTTATTGATGAAAACCACTGATTATCAGCAATAAAACGCTTAAGTAAGTATCTACTGCCTACCTCTAAATAAAACCAATGCCCGCAACTGTCTGCTTGACAATAAATTAGTCTTACACACCTCGACATGACGACCTCCGTAGCCGAGAGACGAGCTTGTCTGACAAAATAGCGCCGTCATCTCAAAGGTTCGGGGTTCGATCGGTCGGGTCAATGCGTAAACTAACTTTTCTATATTGTCTCGGGTCTGGGTCATTTCTATAACACAAGTGCTTTAGCTACTTGCCTTAGGATCAGAGCAATGTATGTGATGTTGTCTAATAAAAACATTTTTTTTTTTTTATTTGAGATGGGCTTACTCTTGACCCCAATCTTGCTCTAGAGCATAGATGGGATCTACGATGGAGCGAGCTTGCCGAGAAGATGCCTATTCACTCTGGACTTAAAGAGAGTCAGGTTATATGCACTCGGAAATACAGACGCAGGCAGGGAATTCCAATCTTTAGCTGTGCGCATTATAAAAGATGATGAGAAGCGCTTAGTGCGGATTATGGGTATATCAACTAAGAACGGATGGTAGCCGGCCGTGCGTCTGGATGTCCGATAGAAGAAAGGTGACGGTGGTATGAGTTCATGCAGCTCATGAGCACACTCTCCGAAGTACAATCTATAGAAGACCGATAGGCAAGCAACCTTGCGGCGGTGAGCCAGGCTGTGCAGCTTGGGACGCCACCAGTTTTTTATCGCCTATTATTCTCTTGGCTCTGCGTTCCACCGAGTCAAGTGCAGCAAGTTGGTATTTCGCCGAGCCGTCCCAAAGGTGGCAGCAGTACTCCATGCAAGAACGGACTTGGGCTTTGTAAAGAGTTAAAAGCTGTCCAGGCGTGAAGTACCGCTTGACTTTATTCAGGACGCCCAACTTTCTAGCTGCAGTTTAAGCCTTAGACTCGATGGTGGTGCCAAAGTTGAGGTCAGAGGACAACTACATGCCAAGAAGTTGTAGAGTGTCGGTCACTGGAACAGATGTACCTCGGAAAGTAGGAGAAAGGGTGAAAGGACTCCTTTTTGTGGAGAAAAGACACGCCTGCGTCTTAGAGGCATTGAAGCTGACGAGAAATATTTAAATATTTGTAAAAAATATATGTATGTACTGCTCAAACAAACAATCTCGATAACTAATTCTGATAATGCGTTGTTACCGAGAACAGATATCTCTTCAAATTAAACAACGTCATACAATAATAATAATATGGATTTTAACTCACCATTTTCGAATAATCAGTGATTAACTTGGCGACAAAAATCAAAAGGAATTCCACTCCGAACACCTTTTCCTGTAAGTAAACGAGCGTCGCAACAGCCGCGCCGAATATGAGCCAGTCTCTCTGGTGCTCCTTATACAGCTCCGTTACGTTTAAGAGCTGTTTAGCGCGGAACGCTTCGTACGACAATGCAACCGCCTCGCGGGAGGCGCGGGTTAAATACAGGAACACCGTGTAGCGAGCTGTAACAAGGAATATTAGGGTAGCTACACACTTCACATATCGGGCCGGCATCGTCGGTTCGGCAGTATAATAAATAATAATAATAATAAATTGTTTCCACAATCACAACAATTATCTAGCCCCAAACTAAGCAAAGCTTGTGCTATGGCGACTAGATAACGGATAAACATACTTAAATACGTTTATAAACATCCATGACTTAGGTGCAAATGCTCGTGCTAATCACACTAACATTTGCCCCTCGCGGGATTCGAACCCGCAACCGCCAGGCATTGTAGTCCGGAGCGCGAACCACTACACCAGACGGTCGTCGGTCAGTATGCAAACAAAAAAGCCGACCCGGGCGTCTAATAATACATTATATCCATCTTCACATAATTATTTGATTTTGCTGCCCGGCTTTTCCGATTAATATCGGCCCAAATATGTGTTTAGCAACACTTATTAAATTACCTAAGGCTCGGACTATAAGTAGCTGTTTCCGTCCGGATTTTTTAGAACCCGTACAAAAACGACCTTAGGCCCAGACTATCCCCAGCCGGAAGCCGGTCCGGGGTTAGCCCGGATTTAATATATCGCTTGAGCAATATGGTCGTTTTTTGAACGGATTCTAACGGATTCCGGCTGGTTATATTCCGAGCCTTATTGCTTGAGTGACGGATTGAATCCGGGCTTACCCAGACCCGTTTCTGGCTGCCTAACGTGTCTATGGACGTCTAATTAATAAATTAATAAAAAACTGACACATAACCTCACGTTTACGAGGTCGGTCATTTTTTTTTTTACATAACTTGCTCAGTGAATTAGGAATAACGCAAGCGCACGTAGTTTCTTTAACGTTTGTGCGTTGAAATAAGAGCAGGCTAATAAAACTTAAAACTCGACCGTGCTTTCTCAGTCGCAAAGTAAAATAAACAACGAGCTCGGAACAATGGCCCATTTAGAGAAAATAAGCAGTTTGTATTTTAATGCTGGGGCTTCACCTGCGTGACGCCTAACGTTCAAATAAAGGCATGATTAGCGTTAACTAAATTAAAGCATTAAGCTACGCGCTATGTGTGTGGCCACACTTATTTGACGTTTGATTTTAGCGTCTAGCGACTTAGTGTGTGATCTGTGAGTGTGTCTTTAAAATAAAATAAAACGCTTCCAAGAACTCAATACTTTTCTTATTTTGTCTACTCCATCCTAACTTAATAACTATGCACTTTAACATTTATTTCACAAAGAGTTTTTGAATGTGATCGTGTTTTAACATGTTTAATGTAGTAGGTGGAGCCACAACAACGCACTAAACGCTCGCTTAATCCCTTCGATGTGTCAAAAGTTACCGCCGTCCGAGCTATCGCCTAACGTCTAATGTTATTGAAGCAAATTAGCGCACAAAGACCGGCCACACCTGCGTATTACGTCAAATAGAGCACTAATTAACGACATTAGACGCAGGTGAAGCCCCAGCATAACAGAAACAGGAATTATTGAAATTCCCAAAAAATCTTACGCAGTTTCTTAGGAATTCAAATATAACGATACTTGGGATTTCATAAATCGTATTGGAATTTAAACGCTTTAAAAACACGCCTCCTCTAGTTAAATCCTTTTAAGGGTTCCGTACCCAAAGGGTAAAACGGGACCCTATTACTGAGACTCCGCAGTCCGTCAGTCTGTCCGTCTGTCACCAGGCTGTATCTCATGAACCGTGATAGTTAGAGAGTTGAAATTTTCACAGATGATGTATTTCTGTTGCCGCTATAACAACAAATACTAAAAAAAATTGAATACAATAAATATTTAAGGGGGCTCCCATACAACAGTTTTTTCATTCTTAATTTAGAAGTTACGGGTGGGGGGATGGCACATTTTACCACTTTGGAAGTGTCTCTCGCGCAAACTATTCAGTTTAGAAAAAAATGGTATTAGAAACCTGAATAATATCATTTTTGAAGACCTGTCCATAGACACCCGACACGTATGAGTTTGATGAAAAAAAAAATTGAGTTTCAGTTCTAAGTATGGGGAACCCCCAAAATTTATTTATTTTTTCTATCGTTTTTTGATATCTGGCTACGAAACCCTAAAAACTGCTTGATCAATTTTAATAACCTACATTTTTTTTTCTGTTTGCTATGTGTTTACGTTTTACGTTATGCTCCGCAGATTGAATTAATCTTTGATCATTGTCACAAGAGCGATAGTTATAGTTATTATACACGAAATAAAATAGTAATTAAATTAAAACTTACCGATTATTGCCGCCCATTTGTGTGCATCGTCGAAATTGAGGCTCTGAGACCCTGTAATGTAAAAAAATATGATAAAGCTTGTGAAGAGGTGATTTTTTAGGGTTCCGTAACTTAAGAGGTAAGAAGCAGAAACCCCCTCTGCGTTCAAGGCAAATTAACGCGACACTACACCAATCAGCAGGCTTGCAAATAAAAATCCGCAACCGGTTGCTAATTGTACGGACAACAGCACGTCGACCTACCACAAAATGTCAAATTTTCTCATTTAAAAATGAACTCTATATGTCAGGCTTAAAGTTGAAAATCTATTGGAGAATTTTTGACTTTTGGGGTAGGTCGACGTGCTGTTGACTGTACAATAGCGGATAGGGATGACAACTGGGTAAGGAAAATGAAATTCTATTTAGTCCGTCAGTTAGAATACCAAAAAATAATGGACACATATTTTTTCGTTTGTCAATCAACCAAAAAATAACAAAGATAAAGCGCGTCAAAGTTCGGGAGAGGGGGTTCGTGACGCCGTAATAATCGTACCAAGTCGTGACGTCCAAGCGACATTTCAAATAATTATATCTCTGTAATATTTTGATTATGAGAAAAAAGAAAAAAATACGTGTCCAATACTTTTTAATATTCTACCTGATAGACGAAGAAAAATAGTTTGTCGTCATCCCTATTGCCATCGCTACTAGTCGCAGTTGTTAAATTGGATAAACATTGTCAAGTCATCATCATCATCATTTCAGCCGGCGGACGTCCACTGCTGAACATAGGCCTCCCCCAGTGACTTCCAGATTGGACGGTTGGAAGCGGCCTGCATCCAGCGGCTTCCTGCAACCTTTACCAGGCTTCGCTACTATTCGCGGTTGAATAATTGGTATTATAGATAAAAACTGTCCAGTAGCTTGCATTTAATTGAAGATAAATAACACTTGAAAAAAATCATCGACCTCAGGTGGGTGGGACTCGAACCCAAGCTGCATTTACTATTTTTTTAAGATTAAAAGACATTTTAACTACTGGTCATTCTTACATAAGTATTTCGAATTCTTCTGGTATTATGACTACTATTGACATTTTGAACTTTCTTTTCGTTTCTTCGTTGAAATTGACCATAAGAAGCCATAAGAATAACCCTTATGGACTATTACAACGAAGCCATGGTATTTAATATACATCCTGTCGTGATCGTGATACATATTTGCTACATCTTTAAACAATATACATAAATATATAAATGGCTATGTAAACAAATAATTTCTTGACTGGGGACATATTTAATACCTGTTATCTAAAATATGAGCAGGTCAAGCGACACGATATTGAGGAAGCTTCGTATAAACATCCGGAGTCATACAATGTTAAATAACTGTTACATTGTAATTATAGTAGTGATGTACAATTAACTACACGAGGTATGGTACTCATAATATCGTCAATCGTAATATGAATTGCGGTAACAACAAATGGCAACTTTACAGGAGAGGCAAAAAAACAAAATTACAATAGCAAAAACAGTTGTAACTTTTTGTGTTCTTATCCGATTGCAATACTGTTTCCACCTATTTATGCAAAACGATGAGATCTTTCAGCTTTAATAAATTAAACATATTTAGCCTTCTATTATGGTTTCGAAGACGACATGGTGCTTACGTTATTTCTTTAGAAAAAATAATGTGTTACCTTAATTTTTGTAGAAAAAAATATGAAGAGCTTTAATTAAAGTAACTCACATTACATGCAACCATAGTTGAACGTATATCACAAACGAAATATAATTTCATAACGTATGTAACTACCGTTTTTAAAGCGTGGACATACGCTGTAGTAATGTTATTATAGTATTACCATACTTATTCCCTTATATTAGGGTCTAATATAGAATAATATCGAGATTATTAATGATTTTTGGCTAAATCGGGAAAAAGGGTCGGCAATATAAATATACCCATAAAAATCGAGAAAAACTGTTTTAATAATCTCAGTTACACTATATTTAATTTTGCTTTTAGGGTTCCGTACCCAAAGGGTAAAACCCTATTACTAAGGCTCCGCTGTCAGTCTGTCTGTAATCTCATGAACCATGATAGTTAGACAGTTGAAATTTTCATAGATCATGTATTTCTGTTGCCGCTATAACAAAAAATACTATAAAACAGAATACAATAAATATTAAAGGGGGTACCATACAACAAACGTGCCCTATACCCTTCGTGCGCGAGTCCGACTCACACTTGGCCGGTTTTTGAAATAGTGGACTATAAAGTATCACGTAAGTTACGCATTAAGAGAGATATTTTGGGAGCTTGTAGAAAAATAATGTTTTAATATTATGTGATTAATTGAAGTATTATATAAATATTTTCATTTCTAATGCCAGTAATAATAACGAGTGGGTAACAGCAAGATACAGGAAACCGTCAGTCCTCTACCTTACGCTAATGACTCCAGAACTACGCTAACACGCCACTATACCGACAAGCTCCCAAAACTGGACATAGACGAAATTAAGTGGGCGCGGCTCTTAAACAGCTTGGTAGTAGAAAAACGCCCAGGGAAAATGTAGTCCAAGTTTTTTAAGGCAGGGGCCAACCAACGTCAAACGCCAAAGCCAGCCAACTTACGTTCTAAGAAACTAACAGATTTTTCTGTTCCGTACTTCAGTAACATTGTGGTGGACCAAAGAACGAGATAAAACTCTTCTAAAGATTTACAGACCTCGTCTGCCCTAAGCCATGTCTATAAGCTGTTTTTGAGAGTCATACCAAATCATCTTAACACGTAAAGGCTGTACTAAATATTTCATATTTTAGCCTTCGTGGATTACGAGAAAGCCTTCGACTCCGTCGTGACCTGTACTTTTCTGGAAATCTTACAGCGATGCTAGTTTTTTGGCGATATATCGAGGTGCTATGAAGCCTGCACAAAATTGCATCAATTACATTTCAAGTTCAAATCACCAGACAAGACCTATCTCGTGAACCGTAACGCTTTGTTGATGAGGCGCGTGATATAAGTACTAAAAAATCATCTAAATCGAAAACGTGATCTAAATTTATTAAAATAACATCATCATACTAATTACTAATGTTTTAATACCCAGTAAAAACTTATTCATGCACAGGTTTAGTGTTTTACCTAAAAATATATATCATTGAAATTTAACGTAAACTTAGCAAATACATTTAAAATAAATTCAAATTGGCCCTTACGGTAAACTACAAGTTGAATTTATTTATAAAATGGACTAAGTCACAAAAATAAGTGTAAATGAAAAAAAAACTTCCTAAATTTTGTTACCGTATTCGACAATTTTTTCAAGATATCGAGTTTTTAAAGACACCAATCGATAGAATGGATAATTTGCAGTCTGAACTGTATGTATAACTTAATATCGCCATTTTGGCGGTTACAGCAATTCATATTACGATTGACGATATATTATCATTAGGTTATAATTACCGTAGAAAGCCGAAACATACTTGTGCTAGTAAAATATGCGTTAAGTATAGGCGGAGGTGCTATCACAAGTCACAACTGTGGGCTAAAAATTAAACTACTCTGAAAAACCATAAAAAAGTAAAGTATGCCTATACGTCCCACTGCAGGGCACAGGCCTCACCTCAGCCATGAGGTGGTTTGGGTCATACTCCACCACGTGGGCCCAGAGCGGATGCGTGGAGGGGTGTTGTAAGGCCAGTGACTAAACCTTACTTTCAGATGTAATCAAGCCGCCATAAGGCCTATGACTAGGCTTTACGACTAATATCAAGCGATACCAGCCGGGACCAACTTTTAACGTGCCTTCCGAAGCACGGAGATAATAAATAATATATTTATTGTTTTCATATGGTACATAAGATCTAAAAAAAATAAGTTTGGTGTTGTCCGTTATTTAAAAACACATTTTGAAAGAAATCGGTAAACGTTATCATACCCCGAACGTAGGTGGTGAATTTGTGCCTCTAGGCTTCAAAACGTTATTTCTACCTTGTCGCCAGTTTCTAACTTAGGTTTTAAGCGATAATCGTGTTTTTAATTTCTTAATTTCATGTTCTTTCGTGTTTTTCTTACGTTTGAGGACTGTTATGGTATCAGTTTTAATAATCCTACTCGACAATATAAATCGGTAAACGTTATCATACCCCGAACGTAGGTGGTGAATTTGTACCTCTAGGCTTCAAAACGTTATTTCTACCTTGCCGCCAGAGTCTAACTTAGGTTTTAAGCGATAATCGTGTTTTTAATTTGTTAATTTCATGTTCGTGTTTTTCTTACGTTTGAGGACTGTTATGGTATCAGTTTTAATAATCCTACTCGACAATATTGTCTCCCATCGCTATTTACTATGGGTAGTCTCACAGATCACACACAGGTCATCTGTGTCAACTGTCAGCGCAATATGTATTTATCTTCCATGCATATTTACTTCCTTCTCTGCCATATCCTCATCACAGTCATCGTCCTCACACCGTCCATATCCATCTCTAAATACTCCAATCAAAGTAGTTGTAGAGTGCGTGAGCGGGAACCTAAGAGATTTCTTCAGAAACTCATTCAGGGTGCTTAGGTAGAAAACATACTAAAAATCCTGACGTCTAGGAGGCGCGCCGGAGGGGGGGGGGGGAGTGACAAAGGTCTCAATTTTTAGAACTAAAAGCCGTGTAGCAGGGCCGTGCACATAGGCAATTAGGCAGTGCCTACCTGGTAAACGGTTGGTTGACTAGCCTGTAGACAAGTTTTCAAACCTAGTCTATCTTTTGTAGTAAGGCCTAAAAGGGTTTAAATTCAAATCCCGGTCCGAGACTTTAAAAAAAAAAACACGATATGTTTCTATGTGCTGACAAAAGCCTCCTGTTTATTTGTTTGTTTCTGATTTCTATAACACAAGTGCTTTAGCTACTTACCTTGGGATCAGATTAATGTAAGTATGTTATGTTGTCCAATAAAATTATTTACTTATTTAGCGAAGCAACGGATGCATTTAGCAGTAATAGATGATACACAACTACGTATTTAAACTGTTATCGGTAGTAAAGCGAATCAAAATTCAACATGCTAACTCATCGGTTATGTTTGACTACAGGAGACGTATTTTTGAATCATGCGAATTCCAATTCGAATACGAAATGACAAGATTCGCATGCGAATGACTAAAATCCCTATATTTGAAAATTCATTCCGTGAATGCTGCAACGAGTGGTCCGACCCACTCGTATTTCGATTCTACTAGTAGAAAGTTCGGAACTATGACTTTGAAAAGTAAACATTTATGGTTCACAGGTAAAAAACTTTTTTTTTCGTTCCGTTCTATGCGATTTATTGCCGGTTTTCAAAATCAATAAGAGTTTGCATTCCGGTTTTTATTAATTTCTGCGTGAAACGAAAAAAGTTATTAGAATTTTACTATAATAGCAATACATAATTCGAGTGATTAAAAATTTCGTAAAATCGGGAGCGATAGAAATAGAATTCGCACACGAATCGTATTCGTGTTCGAATTCGAAATTCATTCTAATGCTTAAAAAATACGTCTCCAGTACGCTGAAACGATAAGAAACCGCCAAACTATCTAGTTCTGAGAACTGTTTGTGTGCCTTATCCGTTCTTATAAATGTGTTAAACGTGAAGCGACACTTCAATGGTACGACGAACAAACACACACTCGTAAAGAAGGTAGATTAGTAGACAGGATATTAATAATATAAGGTTATAATTTAACGACCTCTGTAGCCTCTATTAATATTTCTATGTCCGTAGCCGAGAGGCAAGCATGAAGCACGCTTAACTTGGTGTCGCCATTTCCGAGATCCCGGGTTCGATTCCCGGTCGGATCAATATAGGAAAAAAAGAAATCTATTAAGTAAGTATATAACTTAGCATACAAGAGGAAACCATTAACATTTTTACCGGGCAATGATCGTCAATGGGAAGAAGGTAGTTAAAAACGTTAGTTAAGATTATGGAGCAATTATGGTTGTTATTTTTATCGTGGTGTGTAGGTGGACTACACAAACAACCAAATGGAACGGCCCACTAAGAAAAAGAAAGATTGGAAGACCGAAAAAGCGGTGGGTAGACGACATAGTAGAGGTTGCCGAAAGGAGCTCGTGGAGTCTGGGCGCGGAGAGGAAGAAGTGAAAAAAGTTGGAGGAGGCTTTTACCCAGAAGGGATCCATTGTAAAATAATCATAAATAAAAATTGTAAAATAACAGTAAATATGGAAGAATAAAGCTTTCTTTTTTTTTTATCGTGGTGATAAGAAAAGTGTTTTGAATATTCTTGTACTATTATATATATATATATATATATATATATATATATATATATATATATATATATATATATATATATATATTTATTAATATGTGCTGTTACGAAAGCAACCAATTTAGAGCATTGTAAGTTGTTATAGCGGTAACAAAAATACATCATCTGTGAAAATTTCAACTGTCCAACTGTCACGGTTCATGAGATACAGCCTAGTGACAGACGGACGGACGGACGGACTCGGTGAGTCGTTAGCTCGAAAGATCAACAGCTCGAAGGATTATTTGTTCGGCGGGTCTTTAGCTCGAAGGCTCGTATCGTCGATGGGTTATTTTCTCGAGTATATAAACAGATTCAAAAGAAAATAATGATCTAAAATGATTGATTAGGTCCAGCGTAAGTCAAACAACGAAATTTTATTGTTAGGGGATAGCATTTAACAGATTGACATAAGTGATGGCTATATATTTTACATTTTAACTTATATTATAAACTACGCTTCGATATTTGAAATCATGTTAAGTACACTATTTTTGGACTACAGTTTAGTCTATATCTGAGAACTCTTTTTAGTTATAAGCAAGTTAAGACTGTAATCTCTCTGTGTACTCTTCAAATAAAATAAAATATAAGGTCCAATTTTATTAGTGTACATCCTGTTAACCAGTGACTATATAGGTGAAAAGCAATTGTGAAAACCAAATTTTCAAATGTGTACCTTATAAACTAAAAAAGTTAAAATCAAAATCAACAACATTGACTTCATATTGCATAAAACTCGTCCTATCTTTGGTACGTTTAACCATCTGATTATCCGTCTTATTCCTACGCCTTGTCAGAGCGAGAAAGAGTTGAAGATAGGACGAGTTTATGCAATATGAAGTCGATGTTGTTATTTTGTATTTTTATTTTTAACTTTTTTAGTTTTTATGATAGACATTTGAAAGTTGGTTTTTACGATTGCCTTTCACCTATATGTATAGTCACAGGTTAACAGGATGTACACTAATAAAATTGGACCACTTAGACGGATTCTACGGCAGACTATTTATTTTATTTAAGCTGAGACCTAGTGCATGGGCCATGCGCAATGTTCTGTAGATTTCCGTTATCATATGCATACTACAAAATCATCTATGTAAGGCAGATGTTCCAGGGTTTGATACCCAGTTCATACTTTGTATACTTCCTATGCTATACTTTTCTAAATTGGGTCTGGGTGTGCTTAGAGATGCCAATAACAAAATTATTTATCAGCGTTACATAATTAAAAAAACTGGCCAAGTGCGAGTCGGACTCGCGCACAAAGGGTTCCGTACCATTATCTATAAAAACGGCAAAATAAACACATTTGTTGTATGGTAGCCCCCTTAAATATTTATTGTATCCTAGTTTAACCTTTGTATCTTCTTTGTAACACCACCCAGTAAATAGTTCTGTTACGCCTAATATGGCAGAGAATGCTCATTGTATTAAATCAACCTTTTGTCCATACAATCTTGTTTAAATTTGTGCAAATCACATAAACACTTGCCATTTGAGGGATTCAAATTGATTGCTAACAGAATGATAAATATGTTTCTGGTAAGTTAATTAGATAAACAATGTAATTATAACCACACAAATAAATAAGGGTTCAAAACACGAGAAGAATGATATGATATGTACCTACTCATACAAAGTACAAACGCAAATATAACTATAGAATAAAAATAGCAGTTTGCAGCAAGCATTATTCTCATGAAACAGCAAATTTTATATTAAAGTTGAGTTAACCACTATAGAAACAGATTATTCCGTTAAAATTAACAGATACTGACAAAAAGTTTATACATACCAATTGAAATAGATAAAGCAAATAGTATCTGGACCGCGTAAATGTGCAACTTGCTCAGAGGTTTCACTGTCTCCAATGACATTCTGAAAAAATAATAATACTTAGTTCATCCCTCACTGATGTAAATACAGACCGACTTCGACGTATAATCGAATTCAGCATACTTATCGCAAATTGCGATAAGAAACTATCACCTACCTACCTAGTGTTTTACTCACGTTGCCAAGTCTTATAAAGAACTATTAAATAAATATACATAGAAATGTGGTATTTATGCACTAAAACTATTTAAAATCTAAAAATACAAAATTTTAGAAAAACTCTTTTTCTAACCTAAAAAGCCTAAAAAGTGACTGTCAAACTTTTGTTTGTTTACAAAACTTTTTTTTGTATAAGTTTAATCAATCGATCGATATACATATAAACAGCATACAGCCAAGGTTCAAGGTGTTTCCAATTCTTAGCTCCTAGTTAATAAAGAGCTATTAAATCTTTTTTTCATGTCTTACTAAGTATTAAGGAAATGCTCTTTTTGGCCGATACTACTATTGATACTTAGAGCATTCAACCAACAGGAGACGCCATTGACAGGCATTCCCCTCTGCCACAAGTCTATGACCGTCGGTCACAGAGGTTATATAAAACTATTTGCAGCGCGTTCCGCCATCATTGTCAAATCACAGTGAGCGTGGAAGGACCGCAGCTAAAAACGCCAAATTACGCCGTGTGCTCGTTTTAAAAAAGATCAGAAACATCTTATGTTCTAAAGGACAGCGTAAATTTTCATCTATAAGTATTATTGAGTCTTAATATTAGCAAATAATGCCTTAAAATTGCAAAAACCTCATAAAATTTGTCAATCAAAAAGTGATACCAGTAAAAGGTAAAAAATCCTATTTAGCGTATTTTTTTATACTGAAGTACCCAACTTTAAAATCACACTGGTATTTCACGTTTGATATTGTTAATATATTAATTACAATAGATGATTATTGAATTAATGATATATCACAGTTAACAAATTATGATTCTTGTTTAAGTTTTGCGCAATTTTTTTGGACTTAATACTTACTTTTAAAGTATCAATAGTCAATACTACAAATATTTGCATTTAATCGGTCTACTTCAATAATATAATATATTTGCGAACTTCATCTTATTCTGAAAATTTGAGATTTTTATTGATATACGCTGGCCACCCTGCAGCAAAATTGGTAATGGGATAGCACAAAAACAAAATATCGATATCGATTTAACCACTTGACCTTTAGGCCACCTAGAGTTGGCATCCGAATCTATTTAAAAAATGGGAATATATTCGAAACATTCCCAATGAACCCACCCGTTGGGAAAATAAACGGGTGGATTAGGTGTTATTGTTTATATGAATTTATTTAACACAAAAATGATGTTAAGGCTCAGGTTACAAGCATTTTTGTTGTTATTTATTTACACATACAATAAAAACTGTATGGTGTTATAAATTTTGTTTAATTTGGTTGCTTTACCGTAAGATCCGTGTTATTTATATAACAATAGGCATTATTATAATGTGTCCATATTAAGATGCCCCTAATTATAAATTTTCATTATTTTTGCGAAAATATAACATTACAAAAGGTTATGACAAAATCTTTGAGGCACCTAAAATATCTTATCATTTATCTTAAACTCTAGAGAAACATGTGTTTTGTACTTAGACATTTTGCTTGTTGCTAAAAGTTAAGAGATTATTTATTATTTAAGCGTATGTTAAGGCTCGGACTATACCCATTTGGAAACCGGTCCGGGTAAGTACGGTTTCAATCCATCGCTTCAGCAATAGCGTCATGTTTTGAACGGATTCTTGCGGATTTAATAATGTTTCGGATAATGTTTTTATTCATTATTATTCACCACCTTCTCAATTACTGATTAAGTCATAGAAATCAATCCATTCCAAAGAAACAAAACTTTATATTATAAAGTTTCCGAGCCAACCATCTCCAGTCACCACCATAGACAGACCCAGACCAATAATATTTGAATTCATTTACAACTTTGTCTTTCTAAGCAAGCAGAAAAATTGGTATTATGATATTCTATTTCATGATTTCTCTAGAGTCTAGACTAATTTCATGTTTTCGATTTAAGAGATGAAAATATTTGTAATATTTTTAGAAAGTCTTCTGCCTGAACCGGGAGTTGGGCCAGCCAGATGTGGAAAAAGCAAGATTGATATTCAATTTACAGGTCTTTTAATAATCTATCTATCTGGGGAATGCCTTTACTCCAAGAGGGAGGGGCTAGATGAATCATATCCACAACGATATAGAACTACCTTACCTACGCACTTTTCGAAATAGTATACAGCGCGAATACAGCTAAAATAGTTAACACCCAATCTTGCAAATCCTACTTTACAAAATTCAATCTTCTAACTTAACCTTCAATTATATTTACGATTTTTGCGGGTTTTAGCCCAGTATTTTTTTTGTTTTATTGTAATTATGACAATACACCTGAAAACCAAATTTTGCAGGTATTTCTTGCAGTTTTAGGCTTGGACTTTAACCAGCCGGAATCTGTTAAAATCAGCTAGAATTCGTTCACGACGACCTTATTGCTTGCGATGGATTGAAACCGACCGGTTTTCCGGCTGGGTATAGTCGAATCCTTAAACTCTACCATACTGACGTATATTAATAAATAACCCTGTAGATCTAAATGACTGCCAAAAGGAAAGTTTCTATTATCACCACTACCAGCCTATATCAGTCCACTGCTGGACACAGGCCTCACCAAAAGGAGGATTTTGCCACAATCGCCACGCTTGGCAGGTGGGTTGGCGATCGCAGTTTGGACAATGGTGGAGAGGAGACGCTGCTGCCCGTCTTCTTATGGCGGTTCTCCTGTAGTCGCCCTTACATAAAGTTTCTATCTTACACATAATAAAGAGTCTGAATTGAATAAAACCTTATCATAATACTGGCAGAATTCATCGATAAAATTTATCGATAGTGTTAAGCACTATCTTCGTTTATTTAAAACTGACGTCACACTCGTGCATGGATAAGTTGCCCTTGTGTGTGAATATATTTGTGTGCGTCTAGTTTAAGCTAGTGTTGATAATTTTTGTTGTGTGCGAGCGTAGCAACGTCATTGAAAATGCGTTAGTGTTAATTCCCTATGTGTGCGTTATTCCCTTCCCCCCGCAAGAAATGACAGACTTTTTCTCATAGAAATTAGCGAGCTTGTCGTCTCCTGTTGGTTGAATGCTCTAAGTATTGATAGTATGAAGTAGTAGCGACTAGCGAGTCTTACTTGTTCTGTGATGTGATTAGAGATGGGCGGCTCGGATACTTTCTATGTTTCCACCCGGAATATTCCCGGAAATTTCCCAAAATTGGGAATTTGTATGGAAACTTTCCAAAATCGTGTGTGGATTCATTTTAATGACTTTAGAAATAGTAATTGATTATGTTGTGAATAATAATGAATAAAATACATTGTTTTAGAGCAGCTATTCATCTATATGTCTATTCAGCCCATGGCTGGACGTAAGCTATATCCATATCAGATCCTTTTTGAAATGACATACATAAGTATAATACCAGGCATAAAGAAAAACTTGCCGTTCCAATGTTTAGATTGCACAAGGTAGGAAGTTCTTTCATGGGCAATTGTATTCGTTTTTTTAATAAATTACCACAATCCATTGTTGAAATGCCTGTATATGAATTCAAATTGCATGTTAAAAGGACTCTAATGAAAAAGGGCTATTACACCGTTAGTGATTATATAAATGATAAAAATGTGTGGATTTAAAACTGCTTAGCTCACAACAAATCTTGTAAAATATTTATTTATTTTTAAAAGAGGCTGACAATAGTGACCGAGTTTCTTGCGCTGCTTCTTCTCGGCACTAGCCCACAATAGTCCCGAAGCAGTGGTAGGAAAATAAAAATTGGGACATGAAAAAGTGCCTTTTATGGCCAATTTACAGAAATAAATGATTTTGATTTTTGATTTTGATTTTTTTAGAAGCTTTTATTTAGTTTCATCTGATCTGAATGCTTTTTGTAAACAAATCTTGCACGTTAAATTTGATCCACTTCTCGGTTACCAACTGAGCTGAAATTTTGCATGCATGTATAAATCGGATGACAATGTAAAATTATTATGATAAAGAGCTGAATCTGATGATGAAACCGGAAGGTGGCCATAGGAATTTGGTAGTTAAGCGTTACAACTCCATCGAGTTTGGACTCATTTGGTTCGTCTTGACGAGAACTTTGGTGCTAGATGGTAACCAGGGTCTGACGATGGAGTTGGAAGATTGTTATATGAACTCGGTATTTAAACCACACAGCCCTATCGAGTTTGGGTTCGTATGATTCGTCTTGACAAGTAATTTGGTGCTAAGTGGTAAGTAGGGTCTGATGATGGAGCTGGAAGATAGCCATAGGAACTCGGTGATTAAACGACAAAACCTCCGAGTTTAGGCTTGTATGATATCAGGTACTTTGAACTACTTAATATGCGTTCGCATCATTGCGTCGTCATTTCACAGGCTGGCCGCTAGCAATAGGTCCAACCAGCGATCAGAAAAAACACATTCTCACATTAAAAGGTGCGGCAAGGGCAGTCTGATCAGGCCCCAGCCACTTCCTCCACTCAGTACAAATGCAAAACAGATTCAACCTAGTTGATCGAAGCCCGGTAGGGTACAATTCCAGCGTCAGGCGATAGAGGGCAACTTCTGAGTGTTACCATGAGCTAACTCGACCCTCAAGACCTTATCATGTAGTTTTCCCAGATGTATGGTAAAGGATAAAAATTAGCCTGATGAGAATTTTGAGAAAGATAATGCTCTCGTGGTTGCTTTTCTCTTCATCTTTCTACGTTAAAAGTCGACCAACCAATAAGCCCAGCTTAGGATCAATAAAATGAGTAGCACTATAGACGGCAGACGCCCTGTTGCAGTGGTCAAACCCTACTAAAGAAAAAACAAATGATGAAGGGCCTTGGTGAAAATTCAGCTCGTTAAACCTAATATACTCCCGCTATCTGGGATTGAATCACGACCTGGCTCTATATAAAGCTGCAGAGGACCACACCAACATCTGCATTCAATGCCACGAAGTCGACCACAGATCCGCTCTAGGTTTGGATACCATGAAGATTCAAGGCATGCTTCTTTTGCTCAATACCGAGCTGACCGGTTAATCCTGGTGGTAGAGATGAATCTTCCAGCTAACAGGGCCCAGAGACACCGTACAGTACAGACTACTGTCTTAATGAAACCTAGTCTAAAGGGTAGGAACCAGTTAAAGTATTTATTTCCTGCTTAAAACAGTGCAAAACGTATATAAACTATGTATAACGAAACTCGACCGACTAACCAATTTTTGTCATAAAGGGTTACGTCATAAAAAAAGAATACAGAACAACCAATTTTCATTGAGTATATTACTTTTTAACATGCGTTTAATAGGTATAGAATAATTATTATACAAATATAATGTGTTAACAATGAACAACAAGATTTTTCATTGACAGTGATGTGACTGTGAGTGTGCTACTCTTAGAGCATTCAACCAACAGGAGACGACAAGCTCGCTAATTTCTATGCGAAAAAGTCTGTCATTTCTTGCGGGGGGCAGGGAGTAACGCACACATAGAAAATTAACACTAACGCATTTTGGATGACATTGCTACGCTCGCACACAACAAAAATTATCTAACACTAGCTTAAACTAGACGCACACAAATATATTTACACACTAGGACAACTTATCCATGCACGGGTGTGATGTCAGTTTTAAATAAACGAAGATAGTGCTTAACACTATCGATAAATTTTATCGATGAGTTCTGCAGTATTATGATAAGGTTTTATTCAATTCAGACTCTTTATTATTTGTAAGATAGAAACATTTATTTTGGCTGTCATTAAGATCTACAGGGTTATTTATTAATATACGTCAGTATGGTTGAGTCTAAGGTCCGGACTATACCCAGCCGGAAACCGGTCAGGGTAAGTACGGTTTCAATTCATCGCTTAAGCAATAAGGTCGTTATTGAACGAATTCTAGCGGTTTCTAACAGATTCCGGCTGGTTAAAGTCCAAGCCTAAAACTGCAAGAAATACCTGTATAATTTGGTTTTCAGGTGAATTGTCTAAAATTATTATAAAAAAATACTGGGCTATAACCCGCAAAAATCGTAAATATAATTGAAGGTAAAGTTAGAAGGTTGAATTTTGTAAAGGACAAAGGTGTTAACTAGTTTAGCTATATTCTCAAACATTTTCTTTTTGCATAAGAAAAAGTTAACAAATATTAGTGATATCATGAAATAAGAAAAACATAATAGGTACCTATTTTTTTTACTTGCTTGGACATTAAGTAGTAAATGAATTCAAATATTATTGGTCTGGGTCTGTCTGTGGTGGTGACTATTGGAGATGGTTGGCTCGGAGACTTTATAATATAAAGTTATGTTTCTTTGAAATGGATTCATTTTTATGACCTAATTAGTAATTGAGAAGGTGGTAAATAATAATTAATAAAAATCATTATCCGAAACATTATCAAATCCGCGAGAATCCGTTCAAAACACGACCCTATTGCTTAAGCGATGGATTGAAACGGTACTTACCCGGACCGGTTTCCGAATGGGTATAGTCCGAGCCATAAAATACGCTCAAATAATAAACAATCTGTTAACTTTTAACAACAAGACTTTTTTATACTTGTTCACCAAAAATACACGAAACACACGTTTCTCTAGAGTTTAAGGCTCAGTCTATACGCTGCCGGAATCCGATAGCATCCGCAAGAGTCCGTTCAAAAACGACCTTATTGCTTTAGCGATGGATTGAATCCGCGTTAACCTGGTCCGGTTTCTAGCTGGGTATAGACCGAGCCTAAGATAAATGATAAGATATTTTAGGTGCCCAAAGATTTTGTCGTAACCTTTTGTAATGTCATATTTCCGCAAAAATAATGAAAATTAATATTTACTGACATCTTAATATGGACACATTATAATAATGCCTATTGAAATATAAAGAAGATCCGTAATCTTACAGTAAAGCAACCAAATGAAACAAAACATAACACCATACTGTTTTTTATTGTATGTGTCAATAAATAACAACAAAAATGCTTGTAACCTAAGTCTTAATTTTTGTGTTATATAAATTCATATAAACAATAAAATCGAATCCACCCGTTTATTTTTCCAACGGGTGTGTTCATTGTGAATGTTCCTGAATATATTCCCATTTTAGAAATACCTCCAGGTGGAATCGCAAATCTAGTTGACCTAAAGGTCAAGTGGTTAAATCGATATCGATATTTTGTTTTTGTGCTATCCCATCACCAACTTTGCTGCAGGGTGGCCAGCCAGCGTATATCAAAAAAATCTCAAATTTTCAGAATAAGTTGTAGTTCGCAAATATATTATATTATTGAAGTAGACACATTATAAGCAAATATTTATAGTATTAATACTTTTAAACAAAAATTAACTTAAGTATTAAGTCCAAAAAAATGCGCAAAACATAAACAAGATACATAATTTGTTAACTGTGATATATCATTAATTCAATAAGCATCTATTGTAATTAATATTATTAACAATATCAAACGTGAATGTGAACGAAATATCAGTGTGATTTCAAAGTTGGGTACTTCAGTATAAAAAATTACGCTTAATGGGATTTTTTACCTTTTACTGGTATCACTTTTTGATTGACAAATTTTATAAGGTTTTTGCAATTTTAAGGCATTATTTGCTAATATTGAGACTCAATAATACTTATAGATGAAAATTTACGTTGTCCTTTAGCACATAAAATGTTTCTGATCTTTTTTAACACGAGCACACGGCGTAATTTGGCATTTTTAGCTGCTGTCCTTCCACGCTGACCGTGATTTGCCAATGATGGCGGAACGCGCTGCAAATAGTTTTATATAACCTCTGTGACCGACGGTCATAGACTTGTGGCAGAGGGGAATGCCTGTCAATGGCGTCTCCTGTTGGTTGAATGCTCTAAGGTGCTACTAGGCCTACTATCCTTCCTACTGCAGCATTATGCTGCGGAACTCTTTTGAAGTTAAACTTTTTATTTATTTTTTTCCTGGCCACCTATAATAATTTTCTTTTTAATTAACATTTTGAATGGGCATGTCTGTCATGTAAAGAATGTCTGTCCTAAAGAGAAAATGGACAGTTGTGTGGTTGGCTCGATACATAATATATCGTAAAGTTCATTACTGGTAAGTTTCGTAAACTCATTTAATGTAATAAAATTGTATGGCGTGTCGCTCAACTACTGATCGTGTGAGCGATCCGTCTTATATTATCAGAGCTAATTTATCTAAGAACTAGTAATTTCCCGTGACTTTGCTTGTGCAGTTTTTAGTTTATTTTATTATCCATAGTCTACCATCAAATTGTAATTCATATTGCCATAATGTAAAAGCTCTCAAGATGTTCATATTTGTAATCTTTGTTTTCCTTAGTATTAAGTAGGAGTGTTCTTTGTTATAGTATCAACAAAGGACCCGGTCTACGGGTTCTCCCCCCTACCTGCCGAAGCGCTAGCTTTAATAAGCACCAAATTGACCTGCTACGAGTAGGTGCTAGTTCCAGCACGTACTTGTTTATATCACCTTGTTGCGTTGAAAAGGAACGATCCTGCGCTAGCAACGACTTCTGCGAGGAAAAGAGACGATTCTGTGATAGCAACGACTATTTAATCCGACTGCAAAGGATAAGGGCGACTATCCGGCGCCGGCACCTTCGTTATTGTTTTTTACTTTTCGATAAGCCCGTTCATTGTAAATTTTTTATATAAATTATTCTGTTAACCGGTTTGGAATTTCATACCTCTAAATTCTGTGTAGTTTAATTAGTTGTAAAATAAATAAGTTTTCTTTTGCGTTCTCAATCAAAATTCCCCACGCAAGCCACACAACACAGAATATTTATTTTTTTTGTTCCAATTTTAATTTTATTTTAATTATATTTTTTCAAGTTCATTTTCTTTTGTTATTTCATTTTCGTATGTGTTTGGTGTGGCCTTAATCGGTCGCACCAAACGTAGCACTACCTACCTTTAGCGAGTAGTACCACAAAATAACCAAGCAAGTCACTTCAATCGATCCAAAAGTAATACAAAACAAACTAACATTGATTTGTTGATCGAAGTAGGTAACGGTATTATTTTATGCCACTCGCACTAGGCCCTCAGGGGCTCAGAGAGCTTGCTTTCTCTTGCTTTGCTTGATTTATACAAGGAATTTATATGTATCAAGTAAACAAAAGTTAACAACAACAAGACTCAAGCAAGCAAGAGCTTGTAAGTAAGGGGTGAGTTGAGCGAGGCCTCGACGAGCCAGAAGGTTATAGCATGGCTCAGACAGCGGACTATAACCAGCCGGAAACCGGTCCGGGTAAGCCCGGACTCAATCCATTACTGACGCTGGTTATTGTAGTCCGCGAAATGTGACGCGCCAGCTTGGCTAAATGTGCATTAGTTTAAAATGTAAAAAAAGTACCTGAACGTAGTGATTACATGATCATGAATGGAATGGTTTGGTCGTAGTATTATTTGATCAGTGAGTTTGGTCAAACATGGTAGTTTTCTTGAAATTGACAGATCAGTGTCACAGATTATCAGTGTGACATATTGTGACAGATTGACGTATAGCTTCTTTCACGCTCGTCGTGCGGATATTGATAAAATTTTGCAAAACTTAAAAATAATCAAAATACGATGGTTGTTTGTAAATTTTTTCAGCAAGGCAATTGCCGCTTTGGACAGAGTTGTAGATTCGATCATATTTATGGATCTAAATATTCATATCATGGTAAGAATTAAGTTGTTTGTTAACAAATTGTTAGCTGGTACTTTTTCTAAACATCGTTCTTACGAATTCACAGCAACACCAGCCAGCCAGCCCGCTCAAATTGGCGTGACGGATGAACAATTGGCTAACCAAGTGCAATCCGATGTTAAAGCGGTGCTTAACGGAGGCCAGTGGATCCTGTCCTGTTACTCTCCATTTAAAGAGAAACCCAACTTCCCAGGCTTGACTGAACTCTCCCAGGAAGAAGCTAGGCTGTTCATTTACGAGGCAAAAGCAAACAATAATTTAGATCAAGCAGTAAGTAATTCTTCAATAATTTTAGCTTAAGGATTAAAATGGATTAAGATTTGATGTTAACAAATACTTCAGCTTTCTTAAAATAATATGTTTATTATAAATTATGATGAAGTTGATAATAAAATTACTATGTATGTTCTGTACTTTCAACAAATGCTCTAAATCAGTGTTTCTTAAACTTTTTCAAGGGCGGACCCCTTATGGCAAATACCTAAAATCCATGGATCCATTAAACCGTTCAGCCGCACTAATAAGCTCTTCTACTATTCCTTTTTCTTTGTTAGCGGACCCCTTGAGACTGGTCAACGGACCTCTGGGGGTCCAGGGACCACAGGGTAGGAAACACTGCTCTAAATGAATCACTTTTCTATTTAATAAATGGGTGAATGATAAACCTGTATAAAATTCCAGCAGCTTTGTTACTGTCATTTCATTTAAGTAAAATTTGAAAAACTGCAATTGTTTATGTTAATTTATAAAAAGGTATTTTTTCTAAGATAGATCCAAATTTTCCTAATTTATTATATCAGCAAACCCTGTTATGTAGTTTGGATACACTAAATCAGCCTATATCCAGTTTTCTTTTTCCAGGTATCATTCATGAATAACCTTTTCACAGAAATGAGACAAAAATATGAACAGCTGACACAACCGACACTAGCTATAATGAATGTTTTGAAGAGCTTGTACAAAGGAGAAATTGTCGCATCCCCATTCTCAAGCAGTCAAAGCAGCGGCTTTGATTCCAACACCGGAGCAACTTCTATTTTCCGCAGCGCTGTGCAAGGCACCTCTGTGTTTGGGCAGCAACCAACAAACACTAGTTCGTCAATATTCGTACCAAATACCGCCAACGCTAATCAATCAATCTTTGGACAAAGCCAACCTGACACGAAACCTTCAGTATTCGCTCAAAACTCAACTCCTGGGTTTGGTCAAAATTCAGTATTTGAACAGAAACCTAATGTTTTCGGATCACCAACAGACAGTGCAAAATCAATTTTTTCCCAAGCTACTCAAAATGTGTTTGGCCCCAGTTCACAGAGTAATGTATTTGCACCAGCAAATCCTGACCCTGCAAAATCTATTTATGCTCAAGCTAGCCAGAGTGTATTTAGTAATCAATCGCAGCCTACAAATAATGCTGCTAGTATATTTAATTCAGCATCTCAGTCTGCATTCGGGAACACTAATGATCCGTTCAATCAACAAAATGTTCTGGGTAAACCAGTACAGAATGTGTTTGAAGTGCAAACAGATGAAAACAGTGTATACAGTCAGATGAACGATTTATCACCTGAAGAAGTCCAAGCATTTCAAGCTGATGATTTTAAATTAGGGTTTATACCTGAAATACCTCCACCCCGATCACTTTGTTTTTAACTGTTGGTAATTTTAGGTATAAATATTTTGTAGACTGGCAAACAATGTAAAAAAAGGCATCTTTTGATTATTATTAGAACTAGCGGCATGCCGCAATGGCGCGCCTCTATACAGGTTCCAAGTCGCTGAATTAATTTGAATGACTACAAAACAAACTAAATAATATAGAAAACTATCAAAAAATAATGTAGAAATTATTTTTCTCATAATTTTATTTGAGTGCATTTCTAATTGTTTGAGGATTTTCGGTCTCTTTTAATGTGAAATTTTTAGTTTGCTTACATTATTTGCGAAAGTAGAAATAATATAAGACTTAAGTTTGTAAATAGCTTCTTTTAGTGCTACCAACCAACCTGTAAGTAAAAGACTTGTATATACAATAGCTTAAAATAAAATAGTCATATAATTTTAAGATATTTATTGTAAACTTAAATTATAATTTACAATACACACTTCATCTCTTTATTATTAAAATAGTCTTTAGTATCCATACAATTCACTTCACACATATAGAAATCTTTCAGGTTTTTTTATCACCTCAGTGGCCTTGTTTTGCAATAAAAATCTACAAGGTCATTTTTCTGAGAAACTGCAAACTAAATGATTTGAGATATTGCATTTTTTAACGAATTCAGGATTTGACGAATTATTTGACCACTCGGAAATGTAGACATACTTGTTACATTGTAAGATTATTCTGAAAAATGGCCGCACAATCATATTTATTTTTGTAAAAATCATTCCGCCATTCTCAAACATCTACATTGTTTTTGATTTGGCAGTATATTAGCTTAGTGTGCCTGGACCAGAACACCTTTTCCTTTTATTCAGTTTCACAATCATACTGTTATCTAATGATCGATCTCTCCAAGATAGATCTGCTTGTCGCTCGAAGCGGACAGCACAATGGGTTCTGTCCGATGAAAGTCCACATCGTTGACTGAGCCGTTGTGTCCCGGTAGCTTGTACAGCACGCGCCGCGACGTCGTGTCCCACACGTATAGGAAACGGTCCGACGAGCCAGCTGCCACCTGGAAATGACATACAGAATGATATTAAATAATACTTGAAAAAGATCGACCGCTTCGGGTGGGACCCGAACTTTTTCAATTTAGCTACCAAGACGTTAGCTAACCTGACGAAATTTTTCAAGTGTTAATCGCTGTCGAAGCCAGCGTTTTTTTTATCAATGATGCGGTTATACTGAATAGTTTGTTACGGGATTGCTACCATGTACCTTATTTTTGAGTTCCCGATATTTCGGCACTGTTGCAAGCGCCATGATCACGGAGTAACTGATGGCGCTTGCAACAGTGCCGAAATATCGGGAACTCAAAAATAAGGTACATGGTAGCAATCCCGTAACAAACTATTCTAATGTTAGTGACCATGAAAGTTTAAAACAATATGCGGTTATACTGGTTGTTAAGTTCGTCTGTTTTGTTACTTCTGCGGTTTCAGACTAATTTCCATCGTCAAGTTGACGCGACAAGTTTTTTAAAACTTAAATATTGATATCTGAACTGACTAAGGGAGCTTACAGACGAGCGACAGTAGGTATATCGGCGACTTCTTGCGATGTAAGTCGGCGACGATCGCTGACGACACTAATTCAAATTAGGCGACCGTCGCCGACGCACCGCGAGTACCGCCGATGGTCGCCGCCGAAGATTCAATTTTATTAAAAACACGTTCTTACTCAGTAGCTATACACTAATCACTGCGGTCTGCGGAGTAGGCCATGCCCACAATAATTTCCTACTATTCTGTATGGCATGTCCATATTATGATTTCCTACTTACTATTCAGTATGGTATGTCTACATTTTAATTTCCAACTATTCGGTATTGAATGTTCATATATTATGATTTTCTACTATTCAGTGTGGCATGTCCACATTATAACTTCCTAATATTCATTACGCCATGTCCACACTATTCTTTCCTACTATTCAGTATGGCGTGTCCAAATTATGATTTCCTACTATTCAGTATGGCACGTCCACATTATAATTTCCTACTACCCAGTATGGCATGTCCACATTATAACTTCCTACTATTCATCACGTCATATCCACTTTATTATTTCCTATCATTCATTTAGTACCACCAAATTATTAAATATTTCTCGTCTACCAAGTTTACCTTAGACCCGTCGTGTGACCAGGCGCACCTCAGCAGGTTCTTCTCGAAGTTGTGCTGGTGCCCCGACAGCAGCTTCACGCAGCGCTCCGCGGGCGCAAAGGGCCGCACGTCCCATATGCGTAGGGTACTGTCCATCGCATTCGTCAGCAGGTATGAGCCGTCGTACGAGAGAGACATGCCTGGAGTTGCAATGGCGGGTATTAGTTTTATTTCGAAGTAGGCAGAAGAACCTAACTCAAGTGCTCAAGTGGTGCTCAAGTGCTCAACTCAAGTGGAAAATTAATGGTTCTCATCGATTACACATATTTGTATGTACCTACTGGCTTCCTCAGGTAGGCAAATCAAATCAATTTATTTATCTCTCACAACAGGACTCTAAAAACTATAAAGCATTTACAACAAAAATGTTTCCTAAGGTTTTAAGGATTTTAAGAAAACCTGTGTTACAGGTCACCAGCCCCCTCCCCCCCTCCGAAGGAAGCAAGAATGTACTATAATAACAATTGAAGTGAGAACTAACTACTACTATTTAACAACAAGCAAAACAACAGTTATAATCTTAAAAACATAGGCAATAATGCCTTACTTAGGCACTACTGCCTTATTGCCTATATGCACTGCACGATCTCCCTCCAGGAGTTGGGGCAACACTAACTAATGTTAGTTATTTAGTACCCGGCACCGATGTTGAGCACTGGGGCAAAAAGTGGGGATCGCTTGCACAACTAACGGGACGGACATCGTAATAGAGAGACGTGTGCACGGCGCTAACAAACAATCACAACGTCGCACGACTAGCCAATCACGTAATCGAAATAGTCTTCTGCGCATCTTTTACCCAACGCTCAACAGCCTTGCTGCTAGTTTGTATAAAGTTTGTTCGGTTGACTTGCACATAGTTAAACATAAGTACTGCTAAAATTTAAAACATAACGTGACAAAGGCACAGTGTCAGTCATTTACTCAAAGAGTTGAAGTATTTTCTCATAATTATGTAAATAAATAAATAATAAATATTGGACATCACATACATTGCTCTGATTCTAAGTAGCTAAAGCACTTATTTTATAGAAATCAGAAACAACGACGGTACCACAACACCCAGATAAAACCCCAGCCAATATAGAAAAGTTCATTTTCTACATTGGCCCGAATCGAGCCTGGAAAAAATGGAAATCGAGCCTGGATCCTCAGAGATGGCGACGGAAAGTCCGGCGAGCTCGCCGAATCACTTCTTTGAGAAAATACCAGTCAGTGTTGTTTCCCAGCATACCCAGAACTAGGATAATTTATAAAATATTTTTTCATGTAATTGACCCCCGAATCAAACCCGCAACCTTTTGTTCAAGGCAAATCATCGCGTCTGTCACTACGCCAACCAAATTATATTTACAAAAATTTGATGGATATTAAACTCTATTTAATTTATTCTGATAAGGGTATTAGGTATTTAAGGATAATAATATACCTGTGATTGTGTCTGTGTGTCCTTTGATTTTATAAGACACCTGATTTGTCCTTATGTCCCACACCTTGATTATATTATCAATGCCACCAGATATAATTTTCTCGGCTGTGTCGTTGAACAATACTGATGTTACTGGATATCCGCTGTCAAATGAAGCTATGGGATTCCGTTTGCGGGCATCCCAGAGTTTGATTGTGTTGTCGTCTGACGCTGAGACAAGTAGTTCTGGACCTCTTCTTGCACCTAGAAGGTAGATAAGTTATAGATATCAGAGCAGGTTTAGCCTTGATATGCGATTTATCATTCAAGACAAGGTATATGCTTGTAAATTGAATCAATCAAGTAAGATAAGGTATAATTTTTTTATACTTATTGTTTAAACTATTTGCCGATTCTCAATAGACAGATTACCAGTAGTTGTGATTTTTAAGTTTACATTCTTATAAGCACTTAGCACTTTAAGCGGATACTACGCCTTATCTTTAAATATCCTACATTACCTGACACCGAATTTACAAAGTTGGCATGACCCTTCAGCTTCTTGATGCGGATTCCTGTGGGCACATCCCACACTGCGACCGTATTATCTGTGGCACAGGTGTACAAGTGCGCCCCGTCTGGTGAGAAGCACAGCTCCATGATGGCACCCGTGTGCCCTTTCATCACCATCACATTCTCACATTGACCGTAGACATTCCATATGACTGAAATTTTACATTCAACTTGTTGAGAATAAACAATAAATACCTAAACAATGGCTTGCAAGCAGTGGCGTGCGGTGCATATAGGCAATTACCTACCTGATAAATTATAGGCAATTGCCTACCTGATAAATGAAAAGAGGTAGGCAATAGGTACTTACAAATGTGTGTTATTTACAAAAACCAACGATTTTCATCAATAAAACACATCTGTAAGTATCTGCCTACCTCGAAATAAAACAAATGCCCGCCACTGCTTGCAAGCATATCACAATCTTATTTTGCGTCTAAAATTTGCAGGGCTGATGAGTTAATGCATCCTATTGTATGTATTTCACACAGGATATTTAGAAACAAATTTGGAATGACAAGAGTAGTAACATACAGCAGTTTTTAATGAATATCCATTCAGACTGCTAGTAAGACCGATTTGGACAGATCAAAGAGGGAGAATAGACAAAAACATTGTTGATCCATCCACTATTGTATTGAGTAATTCATGAGACCACTGTCACTGTTACAAAGCCAGAAATTACACCTGTTTTCATTCTGATCAGGATTTAAAATAGACAGGATTTTACAGTATTGACTTTGAAATGGTTTTACAATTGTAAATTAATAAACAGCAAATACCCTTTATCTAGATCGAAACTTGGCAAACACGCCTGGCTCTGTAGATTATACATTTGTCTTTTAATTAATATTTACTTACAAATCTGTCTATCGAAACCACCTGAGGCTAAATGCTTTCCTTCTGGGTGAAATTTCGATGTAAATATTTCTCCTTGATGCCCTTCCAATAGCATGATTGGAGCATATAAATTTGAAGTTCGGGGTACCTGCAAAACTTACACTATTGTAGAATTTTCATATTACAGTCAACTTACAAACAATTCAGCCAAAACATTACTTACAGCAGAAGTAACTACAGCTTTTTCTCTAGTTCCAACCACTGTGATTTCATGCCTTGTCCTTTTAGAAGGCACTAAGGAAAAATCTTCGGCTTTTCTTTTTTCAATTTCAGGCATTATGATGAATAATTTCAGTATAAATTTAATTAATTAAAACTACAGGCTATCGTCATAACCTCAACAAATAGACAAACTGACAAACAATGGTTTTTTTTTATTACAGTTCTTTTCACTGCAGGTACTGATGATCAAGTAATCACTCTGAAGCTCTGACAGAACCATCGCAGAGTAGGAAAAATGTTCGGCGCGCAATAATGTTGGCGCGCCGGTAATGTTTTATAATTTAAAAAAAACACAATGACAGACTGACGTAGTAGTTTATTTGATCAGTGAGTGACAGACTGATTGAACGGAACGAACGAGTGAATATTTTTTTTATTTCGAAGTAATGTGATAAAATTTTTCGAATATTTATGAATTAAAGTTCATACATTTGAATAAAAATTATGTATCAATTTAACTGTCTCCGCTAAGTTATAATCATGCAAAAGTTGCAGTTAACATTGGCGATCATAAAACCACACGCTGTCAAGAATCCAGTTGCACTTTCGTACATCAGACAGGTTATAAAAAATAAGTTTATTGTGGTAAAAACTAAAAGGGTTTTTCTAAATAAAGAAGCTGCTAGCAATTTTTACAAGGAACACATGGGAAAGTTCTTTTACAATCGTCTTGTCACTTTTATGGCCAGGTATTTTATTCAACTTGAATACTTTTCAAAGTTTCTACTAGTATGTAGGCAGGTACTTTTCATTAAGTATAGCTTAATGAGATAACCTTTTTTAATTAAATTTTCAGTGGCTGTATAGATCTGCACATAATGGGTCATGCAAATGCTATTGACCTGTGGAGGAAGCTACTCGGGCCTACTAGTGTGTACAAAGGTCAATTCCAAGAACCTTACTGTTTGCGAGGAATGTTTGGAATATCTGACACTAGAAATGTTGCTCATGGCTCAGGTAAAGTCAATGCATGATATACCCCTAAATATATAGTTTCCAAATTGCACTAAAAGCACTATTAGCATGAATCCCTCAAACCTAGGTAAGAAACCCCTTTTTGTGTAATATTTGTTACTATTTTATTATTTGCTTTTAGTGCAATTCATAATGCGGCCATAGTAATCAATTTTTTGTGATGAATCTATGAATGTATACTAGGGGTCTGTTCCACAATGATAAAGTTAAGTAAAAGATAAAAATATATACGATAAGTGCCTGAAAATTGTGTCAGTATGTTTATCCTTCAGATGAGTAAAATATAGCTTATTCAGAGCTAATGCAGAACTTAACTGTACATTGAAGATAAATAACACTTGAAAAAAATCATCGACCTCAGGTGGGACCTCGATGATTTTTTTCAAGTGTTATTTATCTTCAATTAAACCTTGCATGGAATTGCTAAAAACAAAAATTAACTGTACATTTTAAAACAGGCCCTTAGTTTTCATAGCTTCAAGTCAAGAGGTGTGCCTACTATTAGTCCTTGCAAATTCAAGCAGATCCATGACATCGAGTTGTGACAAGAAAAACTTGCATTCATATATTTAAAAAAAAACATACTCAGCACCTGAATTGGACCTGGAGGTTTTGAAAAATAAGACTAACACTACCTAACCTACTATGTTAATAAACGTCATTTATTTAACCTAACTAATGAAGTACGACGCTGAACTGTATTTTTTAATGAAGCAATAGTTAGCAAATAATAATACAACAAAATTTTGTAATTCGGCATCCTTCATGCTAAATGCAAAGGTCACCAGCCATCCTAATATCAGAATGGCTGGTCCAAAAAATATTTATGTTTCTCTCTATGTATTACATGAAACATTTTTTTAAGGAATGAAGCAAATATAAGATCATGAAGCAAATTTTGAATATACTTTTACAGCCATTCTGAGTCAGGCGACCAGCCATTTTGATGGTAACCTATTTCTATAAAGTACTTGATTGTGTAGGTCTTAAGCAGTAAATGTTACTATGAAATATAAAGTCTGAATAAAATGCAGTTTTCATATCCTTTAATTAATTTTAGTAGGTGTTCGTTTTTTTAAATACAACATTTAACTTGTTTATGTGTGTAAAATTGTCTCTTTGGTGTTTTATTTATTAAAGACTTGTTTCATAATTACATTTACTGCGTAAGACCTACACAATCGATTCTGAATAGAAATAATGTTAGTTTGATTTCTCAAAACATAGAGGTTTAATTCCCAAGCTGGGTACAATTTTTTTTTTAATGTATGAATTCAGTTTTTCTTGTTCCTAAAATCTATGGCATGGTTCCTAAGAACAGATTGTGTCTTATACTTTCTGACTTTCCCGTACTGACCTAGCTAAATTTCACATGCTGTATATTTCATGTGAAAATGTATAATTTTTCAGATTCATCTACATCAGCAGAGAGGGAAATCAAATTCTTCTTCCCAGACTTCTCATTTTATGAATGGCACGAGTTCTCTGAGGAATATTATAGGAAGGGGCCTATAATATTCAATGATCATCTATTTGAACATGTACGAAAACTGTGATACCCTTTAATTATTTTAGTTCGTTAGCCAAAGTACCTGTTACCTGATTAATTATTATAAACATAGCATTAGATTTTTGAATTCACTGGATTTATTAATTTCCTATAAGTTTATTTCATTATTTACCAGTTTCTTTGTAAATAACTGTTTAAATAGGAATGTTGTTTTGTTTTAAATGGTTTTTATCTAGAAAATTGGGAACTGTTAATTCTAAAAGCACCTTATGAAGGTGTATATATTATAGTTGCTGTTTGAATGTAATTCAAACTGAAGACTAAGAACTAGTATTGAAATAAATATTTTGTTTTCTAGAATCTAACTTGCATTTTTATTTGATAAGAATCAAATCAACTGAAAAGCAATATATTATGTATTTAAATCTCAAATCTTTTTATAGAAACACTGTAAACCATACAAAATAAATCATTATATTAACTACAACAATTCGGTACATAACATACAACATTAAATTAAACTAACATACAAGAAAATTAACTTACTCATATGGAGACCACAAAAATTTAAGAACTGTATATGACAGCATAGTCAACATTTAATTTAGATATATTAATTATAATGGACGTAAAATAACTATCCTGGGTATACCCAAGTTTGTCTAAGACAACTTCATTCTCCTATCTTGACAAAAACTTTAGGTCTAGAGAAGACTTTGATGCCTTCCTCGAGCTTTGCGAGTTGCTTCTCAAGCTCCATTTTCCTGTTTCGCATCCTCAACGTGTCTGTCTTAACTGGCATTTTATTTAGTTCGCTTACTAACTCTGCAAAACCTGCAAACAAATTGCCTTATCTATTAAATGTTTCAATGATATCCAAAGTTAATTTACACATTTTGAAAAACTGTTTACTCAATAAGTTGTTTAAAAACTAGTTCCTTCATGAATATACCTGAAATAGAACACTTACTATTTCTAAGCATGCGCAACGTCTCCTTTCGTTCTACGTCAGGTAGTGTCACATGACCTGGTGGACAGACTGCTTGATCATCATCGGCTTTTACCCCTTCAGTTTCTCTTGGTATTAAGTCTTTACGGTCTCGCAAATATTTAGGCAACACACCTTTTTGGTAGCCTGTAACATAAATACCATTATGACAAAATAATAGATATAAATAAATAAATATTAATATTGGACAGCATCACATACATTGCTCTGATCCTAAGGTAAGTAGCTAAAGCACTTGTGTTATAGAAATCAGAAACAACGACGGTACCACAACACCCAGCCCCCAAGACAATATAGAAAAGTTCGTTTCCTACATTGACCCGACCGGGGATTGAACCCGGAACCTTAGAGATGGTGACGCCATATAGTCCGGCGTGCTCGCCTCTCGGTTATGGAGGTCGTCAAAATTTTTTAAGTCGTTATTTTATTGAATTAACTTTTGAAATATGTGTTACAAATACTATTCTATTACAATGTAAATTTAATCAGTAAATTATAAATAAAAAGCCTTCATTTTCCATTGGCATGTACACTAGAATGAATTGTTGTGGAAATGTATATTATTAGTCTGTTATGCATGCCTTTCTTCGGGTGAAGAAGGCTGCAGAGATTGCCACTCATCACAGTATTTTGCCAGGTTGGACTTGGACCAGTTTCTTGTTCTGATGGTATATATTACAGTATCTTATAACAAAACCATAAATTAATATTGCCTTACCAGATGGTAAATAGGGGTCCTTATTGTCTTTCCGTTCTAAGATAGAATTAAGTCTACTGCGATTCCTTTCCATCTCCATTGTTTCTTCAGTTGGCCGTCTAGGAGAGAGGGAAACTGGTGAAACCCTGTTCATTCCAGTGTCTCCACTTGCCTTCATCTTGGCGTCTATATCATCACCTTCCTTTTTAGGGTACAGCATGGTCAGCTTAGTACTTTCGGCCAACTTCTGAGAAAGATTGGACTCAATAGTCTGACACCCAATATCACGGAGACAACCAGATGACTCTGATGACTTCACCTCTTCATCTTGTGATTCATCTGTAGCTTTTACTTGTCTTAGCTCTTTTCTTTTTAAAAACTCTGCCATGTCACCTTTTTTGATTTTTATATCCGGAAGTTTTTTACGAGAATTTGCAGAACTGATTTTTCCGACATTTAAAGACACTTTCCCGCTTTTGTTGGACGGAGACGACTTCACTTGCCCTAAAGAGTTGCCGGCGGCCACGGTACTGGTCAGTCGAGGCGGGTGGACACTTTTCAAAGCGAACTTAGGCTCTTTTGGGGACTTTCCCTGAATTACCTTCAGCTGTTTCATGTTTTCCCTAATGAAATTCTTTTTGTGTTCTTTTTCTGAAACATCGTAACGGGTTAGACGAGCTTTTTATATGATAAAATATACATGACTGTAACTTGAGTGACGGCGTCACCACAACAAACTTTACGAGGTCATGACAACGGTCGAATGCACTGAAGTCCACTGAACCAAATGAAACCTAACGAATAAACATAACTTACTGGGTTCGGGAAATATTCCCTTCAATGTATACATCCTTGTTATCAAACAATATAGGTTGAATACAGAAAATACACACTCATTATTTAGAGTTCAATCGAAACTGTACACTTCTAATGTAGATAAATGTTCATCATTTTTACACTTTTGATTATTTCAAGGGAAAAATAAATTCGGTGATAATTTGTAATTTGCGCTCGGTTTTTGTCACCTGTTTTTTTCGAACAGCTGTCATGTATTGTCTATGGTTCAATAGTTTCTGGCAGGTTTTTGTTCTCGTTTACAAATTTAACTTATTGAATTTGATTTCCATTTCCGGTAACGTTAAATTCGGATTTGTTGGTTTCGTTGATTATTGCCTGGGTGATTAATCCGTTGTAGGCGTTGTTGCAGATAAGATCAAATGATAAAAAATAACAAGGATACATGATTCTAATTATGTCACGAACTCATGACAAGAGTAATTATTTTTCGATATTACACAGCAAGATAAAAAGTAATGCCCGGTGTTCATTCTCGTTTAGCTTAGATGTTGACCTTAGAGCATTGCACTGATCAAATAAATGGAGCATTGCTTGCTATAAGATGTTGACTATTGTTGACAAATGACATCGTGTACCTGCAGTAGGTACGTGACGAACGGCACGCACGACGTGGCTGAAAGTCTGAAACCAGCAAAAACTGATGCTCTCCATGCAGTTATTTATTAAAAACATTGATTAAAAGTTATTGCCTTTCTTTGAACAAAATGACGGTTCCAGAAGTCCTAAAGTCCACTTAAGATTTTTTTTCCTCTGAAAACACCATTGAAATCAGCTCTTCAAATTGTCTATAGTTAGTTGACTGTTACATTACTTTGTTAGGGGTCTAGAAAATGAATAGAAGAATTTTGAAATTTTAAGAAACATTATTAATTACTGCCTATACAATAACGTTTCATGTTTATTAAAATATCTAATAGAAATAGTTAGTAGCTCATTTTTTATATTAAAACGAATATTTCTTTTTTGTGCTTTTTGGGACTTAGGGACTTCTGGATATTGGCCCTTCAAATCTGTAGGTTCTGTTATTAGAGCATTCAGCTCTAAGGTTCTGTACATAAAGCTTAGAGCATTCACATACTCTAAGTTTTAAGAGCATTCAACCAAGGTTCTGTAATGTAGGTAACACAAAAATAACAAGACTTTTTGAGACCTACCTTTGAATTAAAATCTGCGTCATTTTTGATTAAATGATTGATTTCTTACGTCACTCCACTATCAAATTTTAATCGGGGCACACATGAATTTCGGATATAGTTTATTTTTGATCAAGTTTTCGTTTTCTATCAACATTTAGCTCAATTGGGTATCATGACGAGTATTTCGGGAGCAATTTTCACGTCAATAAGCAAGTACAAAATTTCAAGGAGAGGAAGGAAGTTACAGGCCACCGATGACCAGAGGACATTGTATGCATTGCCGAAAGATGTCCCTGAAAGAACGTGGTAGGTATGGTCATAGTCACGTAATAGGTACCCATCAGCACAAAATAACAAATATGTTTAAGTAGGTATTTAAACTTTGAGGAGTTTGAGGTGCTCGTAGCTCAGTGGCAGCCGCTTTGGTATCGATTACTAAAGTTAAGCAACCAACGCCGCGGTTGTGAGTGGATAGGTGACCATTCCAAGTGTATTAGTGACATTTGTCGGAAGGCACGTTAAAAGTTGATATAGCTTGATACTGGTCGTGAAGCCAGAGGCCTTATGGCAGCTTGATTACATCTGACAGTAAGGTTTAGTTAGTCATTGGCCTTACCACACCCCGTGACCAATCCGCTATGGGCCCGCGTGGCGGATTAAGGCCCAAACCTCCTCATAGTTGAGGTAAGGCCTGTGCCCTGCAGCGGGACGTATTAGGCATAGGTGCCTACCTAGGTTCTTTACTTTTTGTACTTATTTATTATACTTTATTTCTAAACAGAAATAAACCGGGATTGCAACACGAAAACCATTGCGTTAAATGTTAATTATTTATACAAGGCTGTTATTTTCTACCTCTTTGACGATACCTAAGAGAAATGGTAGTTTTTCTGTTGCATTTTATACTACTAACCTAGAATATGTCCCAAATATGACCAAGTTATTATAGCTAGCAGTACCTGCAAGCACCTCAGACTTTGCGTTTTAGAATTTTTCGTATGAAATCGTATACAGGGTGTACAAGAGAATAGGACACTCCATAAAACCACGTGATCACCTGGTCTTATATAAAAACTTCTTTTATGGGAGCAACATTGAAATCAAGAATTTTTTTTAGCTGTCCCATACAAACTAACTCGCATACCTCGGCGATAATGTATGGAGCATCTGACAATTAAATCACGATTTCGATGTTGCTGCCATAGGAAAAGCTGTTGTATATCACCAGCTGATCACGTGGTTATAAGGAGTGTCTCATTAAAAAAAAAGCACTCGCCCGGCATGCGATGGGACGTGGGTTCGAGTTTCACCTGAGGTCGATGATTTTTTTCAAGTGTTATTTATCTTCAATTAAACCTTGCATGGAATTGCTAAAAACAAAAATTTACAGTGTCTCTTTCTTATATACACCCTGTAGAACCCCGCTCACCTAGTCGCGCGCAGTGAACACATTGGCTGTGAAGAATTCGATGCTTGCGGGTAGTGCAGTGTTAGTAGATGCGCAAGATGCGTTTAAGAAGTTACGAAACATTTAACTGTCACGATCTTTAGAAACAAAACCGGAATATTCACCATGTTTTTTTAGGATTCCGTTCCGTAGTCAAAACGGAACCTTTAATAGTTCCTCCATGTTATGCCATGCCGTTTGTTTGTCTGGTCTAACGGGTAGCAGATCCCGCATATTATTGGCACATTTCGAATTGTGCTAAAAGCTCTGTCAGCGCGAATCCGACCAAATAAAATAGTCACAAATATTACACAAAATAGGGTTTCTTACCTACCTTCTGCATTTACGTGGATTCGGGCTAATAGTGCTTTTAGCGCAATTAGGAACTAGGGGTAACCCTACATTTCGCGTTGCCCGACACACACTCGGCCAGATTTTTTATTATAAGTCTCCAATATTTTGGAATTTAGCACTTAACTCACTTAACAATAACACCCTGTTTCCACAAGGGCTGAAGTGCTACAAAAGGAAGAGAACGACCTCTTTATCTATGAGCTCCGCGAGGATATCGTGGAAGGAGCCCTGAGCATCGGCTACGAGCGGTACATGGAGAAACAGAACGCCCTCTTCACTGCTCACTGCGCCGCTCAGGCTTGGCTCAAGCTCATTGATTGGTAAGGGTTTATTCCACCAAAGAGGAGCAGTCATCACCATCATCATCTCAGCCTATTGCAGTCCGCTACTGGACGTAAGCCTTTCCTCCAAAGAGCGCCAAAGAGCACGATCTCCCGCTTTTTTCATCCATCCACTGCTAGCCATCTTCCTAGGTCGTTGGTCCATCGAGCCGGCGTCCTATACTACGTTTGAGACAAATGACTACCTTAGCGACTCCGCTACTCCCGCTCGGGTTGTCATGGTCCCATCTTCCGGCGAGCACGCCGGACTATATGGCGTCGTCATCTCTGAGGTTCGGGGTTCGATCCCCGCTCGGGTCAATGTAGAAAACGAACTTTTCTATATTGTCTCAGGTCGGGTGTTGTAGTACCGTCGGTCGCTGTTTCCGATTTCAATAACACAAGTTCTATATAGCTCTTACCTTAGGATCAGAGCAATGTATGTGATGTTGTTCAATATTTGGCTACTTACCATATGACTAATTCTATGGTAAGAGGCTCTAGAGCAATGTATGTTGTCCAATATTAACCCTCTTCCTAAGGCACTTCTACCGCCACGACCCCGGTGAGGACCCCAGTGCCCACCCTGCTTGCTTCATCCCCAAACGCGTGGAGTCCTGGGTCCCCGACGAGCTTCCCGACCCGTCTCCCAAGGACACGTGGTGCAAACACGAGCTGAATGTGGTAGAGGACACGCCCGATGAAGGTCTGCAGAAGTGGCCTTCAACCAATTCTCTGGACGTACCAATTATAGATGAAATACCTTCAGAGTGTTGGTTAGTTTTACAGATTTGTGGTTCATTTAAACCAGTTGCCATTTTATGAAAAAAAATGCCTCCGTAGCCGAGACGCGAGCACCCTCGTCTAGGCGTCGCCATCTCTCAGGTCCCGGGTTTGATTTCCTGTCGGGGCAATGTAGAAAACGATTTTTTCTATATTGCCTCTGGTCTCGTGTTGTGGTAACGTTGTTGTTACTGATTTCCGTAACACAAGTGCTTTTGCTACTTATCATAGGATCAGAGCAATGTATGTGATGTTGTCTAATATTTGTAAAAAAATATAATATGGCCTGATTTGATTTTTCAATATTTGAACTACCCAGGCATTGGCATACATAAGTAATGCCTTTAATAATCCTAGGTTCCTAACAAAAATTTTATGTAATAAATAATAAATCTATCCTACAAGGATAGTTTTATTAAGAGAACCATCAATCAACATCATTGATGTTGGGCCACCGAAACTTGCATGTACCATAGAAAAAAAGTATACTACGTATAATGTATGTACCTCCCTAAAAACATCCATTATACAAGGTCTGATTTTATTAGTGTAGGTACCTACATCCTGTTAACCTGTGACTATATAGGTGAAAAGCAATCGTAAAAACCAACTTTCAAATGTCTATCATAAAAACTAAAAAAGTTAAAAATACAAAATAACAACATCGACTTCATATTGCATAAACTCGTCCTATCTTCAACTCTTTCTCGCTCTGACAAGGGGAAGGAATAAGTCGGATAATCAGATGGTTAAACGTACCAAAGATAGGGACTAGTTTTTTACCTCCTCTAAACAGTTTTCAGCCATTAACTTTCTTTTTTAAAATGTCTCTTATTATAAATCAACTCTTCTCAGGTTCCCCGGAAAAGTGAATGTTCCCGAAAACATGCGACGTACGCATAAGAGAGACGAATCGATTGCTATTGATGTAAGTATTACCATGTATGATGGTCTAGTTAAAATATATTATGTATAATAAACGACAAGAGTGTATGGACTTAAACTGCCTAGCTCGCACTTACTAATTGTCTTGTAAAATGTATTTTCCTGTAAAATCAGGCTGACAAAGGTGCCTGAGATTGTTGCGCCGCTTGTTCTCATCAACAGCCGATATGTAGTCCCAAAACTCCCGAAGCAGTGGTAGGCCTAAGTTATTTTTGGGACGTGTATAAGTGCCCGCAAGGAGGGCCTATATACAGAATAAATAATTTCACTACAAAATACTTTGCGGTAATGAACTGGATGCGATGGATTTTAGGGCGCTTTTAAACCAAGCCCTGCTTTTTTTTCAAGTATTATATCTTAGTAACTTAACCTGTTCGCCAGGATCGTGGTCGGAAGAAGCCTCTAGTGATCCCGTCAACGGTGAGCGGAGTGTGGGAGTCTGTGCTGACCTCGAGCGACAGCCCCTCGCACTCCGAAGACTTTGCCACGGAGAGCGAGGTACTGCAGAAGATAACGGACTATAGCACTGAGGAATTGTCGAACAAGGTTTTATTTTTTTGCTTTATTTTTTTAGAAATGCACTGTCTATTTTCTCATCAGATTACGCAAACATCTTCAGTCTAGGTAGGATAAGTAATTTAGATTTAATAGTCAATCGGTTAATCAACTTATTTGCGCTTTGGGTTAAAGAAGGGGCAAATGATTGTGTGATGAGCACAAGACTTCGTTCTTATGTCATGGATGTATTATATGTTTATCCGTTATATAGTCCGTCAACCTTTACTTAGTTTATAACTGATACTTAGGTTCACCTTCACAATGACCCCTTAAAAAGGTACAGTCAACAGCAGGTCGACCTACCCAAAAAGTTAAAAGTTCTCCAACTCCAACAGATTTTCAAGTACTTTAAGCCTGACATGTGGAGATCATTTTCAATTGAGGAAATTTAACGATTTGTGGCAGGTCGACGAGCTTTTGTCTGTATGCATACTGTTCTACGGTATTTTAAAAGTGACAGACACAGAATGCTGTTTTGAATGTTTACTGTAATTACATATAACAAATCATTGTGCAAGTGGACCATAGTGTTAGTGTGATTGTTTTTTTAAGACACAATTAAAATTTCCCTTTGAGCAGATGTAGTTATAAAGTAATAGTAAATAACTGTTTTTTTATTCCTTAAATAGAAACACTTTTTGGATTTGGAAACTGGCCACATCATGCAGTGATTAATTTTAAGATTGCCACGACAGATACATCAGCCTATTATTTATTAGACAGATATTTTATCTTTCTCTAACCGTTACATTTACCTTTCTCCGATATTCAGGAGTCGGCGTACAGTGCATTGAAGACGACGACTCCGGTAGAGGGCTCACTCCACGGAGCTGGTGACTCCGTGGTGGACCGTCTGCGGGCCAAGCGGCGACACTCGGAGAAGAGCAAGGTGTTCAGCAAAGCAAGGTAAGGTTGAATCTAGCCAATCTTATTTCGACCGAGCAACAGCCCAAGAACTGATTTTTAGGGTTCTGAACCCAAAGGGTAAAACGAGACCCTATTACTAAGGCTCCGCTGTCCATCTGTCTGTCTGTCCGCCTGTCACCAGGCTGTATCTCAAGAACCGTGATAGTTAGAGAGTTGACACTTTCACAGATGATGTTTTTCTGTTGCCGCTATAACAACAAATACTAAAAAACAAAATATAATAAATATTTAAGGGGGCTCCCATACAACAAACGTGATTTTTTTGTCGTTTTTATAGATAATGGTACAGAACCTTTCGTGCGCGAGTCCGACTCGCACTTGGCCAGTTTTTTTGGACCTGGATTATAAATAAAACCGCACCCGGACGCTACCGGATGCCCTCCAAACTAGGACAAATCAAACAACTCGGTTTGGCAGCCGTTAGGGCTGCGACTGGCACAAAAGATCTAGAATTAGAAGACCTAGACTGGGATAGACATTTAGAGAGGCCGTCGTCCACCTGTGGACCATTACTGACTATTATTTGTTTGTCCAACAGTGTGACAGGAAGATCAAGAGCCACACTACCGCCTCTGGACATCCATGACTCTCGCTCCCGGATAAGCATCATCTCGGACTGCCGCCTGAGAAACTTGAGGTAAGTTATATTATATTCATTGAGTTATCAAACAAAAGTTTATTTTTATGCTGGGGTTTCACCTGCGTTTAATGACATTAATTAGTGCGCAATTTGATATAGTGTGCAGATGTAGCCGGTCTTAGCACGCTAATTTGCTTTAATGACATTAGACGTTAGGTGATAGCTCGGACGGCGGTAACTTTCGACGTATCAAAGGGATTTAGCGGGCTGCTAGTGCATTGTTGTGGCTACACTACAGTCATTCGTTACGTTATACGAACTTGTCACAACTCTTTGCGAAATAAATGAAAGAGTGCATAGTCATTAGGTTAGGATGGAGCTGACAAATGAGAAATGTATTGAGTCTTCGAAGGTTGTTTTTTATTATTTTGACTAGTATCCACAGATCACGGGCTAACTAGGTAAGCCACTAGATGCTAGAATCAAATCTCAAATAAGTGTGGCCACACATTTAGCGCGTAATTTAGTTAATTAATTAATGAACTCTAATCATGCCAATATTTGAACGTTAGGCGTCACGCAGGTGAAACCCCAGCATTAGAGTCTTCATTTGAAAAGAAAAGACCTTCTTGACATAATATTGTTTTACATCGGGAGCAAGTTCCTTAAGTTAGTGACTAATGATGCTACATAATCACTACTTAGTATAAAACAAAGTCGCTTTCTCTGTCCCTATATCCCTATATATGCTTAAATCTTTAAAACTACGCAACGGATTTTGATGCGGTTTTTTTTAAATAGATATAGTGATTCAAGAGGAAGTTTTATATGTATAATACATGCATAATATAGTAGAGAAACACTGATTATTGCATCGTGCGAAGCCGGGGCGGGTCGCTAGTAGATGATAAATGATAACGTCAGTACTAGGTAGAGATAGGTACTCGAACCGATAAGAAAATAACGGGGTAGCAGGTAGCCCTGGCTAGCTCTGACCACTGCAGTGAAATATAGCCTAAATTTGGCCATATAACGACATTGTTGAGTAAAACCAATAAAAAACCAATAAAACCAATTTATTTTTGCAAAGAGGGCTTAAACTAAGCACTTTTATACGTCCCATTGTTATTTTATTCCCTACCACTGCTTCGGGACAAGTTTGGGCTAGCGCCGAGAAGAAGCAGCGCAAGAAACTCGGTCACTATTGTCAGCCTCTTTTAAAAAGTTTTAAATATACATAACAAAATATTAAATTACAAGATAAATGCACCTGTGCGAGCAAGGCAGTATTCATATCCAAACATTTTTATCATTTAAATAATCTATAACAGTATAATACCCTTTTTTCATGAGAAATTTTTTACATGAGCTTTAAATTTAAACATGGGCAGTTCAGCAATAGATGCTGGTAATTTATTAAAAAAGCGAATACATTTCCCCATGAACGAATTTTCCACTTTATGCAGTGCATATCTACGTCAAAAAGAACGTACAAAGTGATCTTGATAAACGAGATCTGATAATCCATCCATCCATCCATCCATCAGCCGAAAGACGTCCACTGCTGGACATAGGCCTCCCCCAAAGATTTCCAAGATCTGATAATATGTAGCTATAAGTATTTAGTATAAATAGCACTAAAAGTTCTAATGTTATTTAAAACCTAAAATTGAACCTTCAAAATAATTCAATATGATCCGGATCGGTTTAATTTTTTTAATTGATTTATGAATCTATACGTTTATTAATAGGTCTACGTGCCTGAAGTTTGAAATAACTGTAGGAGATTTCATAACAATACAAAGTTCGTGGCTTATCAAAGCGCAAATAACTTGGTAACAAAGTTATCCCGGTAACTTTGAATGTTGGTATTGAAGCCGCTGAATGGATACCAATTAGTAGAGGCATCTATTTCTGCAAGTTTGTTATGAATGGGCGTGTTTTAGTACTATTTACTTTATTCATTTTAAACTAGTTTTTGTCCGCGACTTTGTCTGTGTGGATTTCTTGGAACCTTAGTCCCGGACTATGAAGTAACACCTGATGTGCACTCTGAAGAAGACAGGTAAAGTCTGGAATCATGCTACAGAAAAAAAACAAATAAAAAAAAAGATGTGTTATTTATGTGTTAATAGTACATTATGATACAAGTGTGCAAAGTTGATTATTATACACGAGGCATTATTGTAAGCGCGAGCCGTAGGCGAGCGCGGTAAGGAAGCCGAGTGTATTATAATCAATGCACACGAGTTCCATACGACGTTTTTCAACACAATTGCGAGGAAAAAACCAAACTAAAATCTAAAATACCTTCTCCGTTTTTGCTGTTTTTCTCTGGATTTTGGTTGCAACAGGCTATTACTTGCGTTTCGTGCCTCGATAAGTATTTCCGACGAGGATGAATAACATTTTACTAGTCTTCACTATTTAAAGTAAATATTTTTGATAGTAATTAACCACACAGCAACAACTTTACCAAATATTGAGGGAAAATGGCACGTAAGTTTTGTTTTTTTCGCGCGCCGCAATTTCGATGCGCGCGCAGGGTCAATAGTGGCATAGGAAAAACTGGCTGTCCAGCCGGAGTAGCAGCAATTTAAAAAATAAAATAAACTATAAATTATTGTTTCTAAAAATGATAGTTAAGTTAATTTGTGTTTATTAATATACAATTTGATAACATGAAATATTTATTTGTCATCTTAACCCTAAAATAATTTAATATTGGTAAAATATTCAATGTTCTTAGACATAAACTTTTACTGGTTTTTTTATAAAAAAGTTTACATTACCGCACTAGTGCGATAATGTTATTACAGCACAAGTGCGTAATATGATGAATTATGAAACTAAAAACGATGTTATAGCAGTCAATTTACGAGCAACTGTGTTGAAAATTATCATTATGTTAGCTAGATGTATTATGTACCTTCAGCTAATAGCGTTTAGCTATAAAAGCGTGTTTAGGTAAATAACAAAACTGCAGTAAGATTAATGCCATAGCAATGGGTTAATTTAAAAAAGTTTCTGAGTACAATAAACTAATTCTACAATATATTAGTAATTCGGTAGTTATTATTGCATCAATAAATTAATATTCGTGAATACTACTTACCTACAAATTGTAATCGTAGGTAGCTTATCTAATCAGTAGTTCGATTAACCCCAAAACTGCTGAACAGTGATGCTGCGCAGTACACACAACTACGGGAGGCAAGTTAATACTTAACCAGGTAGTATTTTTCAATAGTACACAAACACATTGTCCCCATTTGTGACCTCTTTACAAAACACTTGGGAGCTAAGCAAATCTGTGAGAACATTCAGCGTGGTGCGCACGTGCAAACGCACAATAGTTCCAGTGAGGGAATCTTATGTGAAGGGAATCGCTTCTAGGGGTCGCATGCGATTGGGGAATATAGGACAGACCTTTTTTTTTCGCGGAGGAAATGCGTTACGAAAAGCTGCTGTCGTAGGGATGCCAGATGTGGGAGTCTGTGGGACTCCTTAAGGAGTCACCACTCACCAAGCGTACCCACTAAAACTTCCGCGTGTTCCGTCCGGCCGCTATTAGTGAGACGAAGGATCGTTGTTTTAGCATGCACTCCGTCATCCCAGCGGGACGGCCCACACTTACCGATGCGGCTAGCGTCTCGGGGATGCCTCAGAAACAACGAAGCATCCCTACCGTCAGATGGACGTTGCAATGCAACTGGCGGAATTCCCACATTCCGACACCGCTGGGTCCACCGAAAGGCGGATGTAGGACAGTCCTTGCATAATAACTTTCTAAGAGCGCTTTAGGCGCTTCATTGAGGTACCGTGGATTTATGGTACTATTTTCCTCCTGTCTTGGTATTAAATAAAAAAAAAAACCGGCCAAGTGCGTGCCGTGCCACGCGCAATGTAGAGTTCCGTCACAATGTTTTCTAATTGTTTTGATTAGCATCTTTTCTAATATTAAAAACTAGGATAACTGACTGTATTAAAACAATTAATAGTTCACAACTTTTAACTCCTGTTCTAGTAGTAAAAAGTAAGGATAAACGATAGGTTCTTGTTTTTCCCACTAGATTTTCAATCAATCGTTTTCAGGTTCGAATCCCGCCAGAGAAATGATTGTGTGATGAGCACGAACATTTTACTTAAGTCATGGATAAGTACAAGATTTTCTTAGTGCCCCCACAAAAGTCACCTAGCCCCCTAGGTGATTTTTCAAAACAATAAAAGAATATTCACTAACAAAAGTAAATTTACAATAATATATAAAAGTAACTTTAGCTCGTATTGTTACTGGAAAACCTATAACTGAACAAAAAATCTGTAAACCTTTGAACCCATGTATAAAATCTGTCGTCCCCATACTATGATTATTATGGTGACCCTACTTACACGTCACGAGGGGTCACCGACCGGCTTTGTCTCATCCAGCCCGTCACATACAAATGTATGGAAAGCAAGAATTAATGTGTGGGGGACTTCTGAAAAAACTCGTGTTTTATCAATGCTATGCCGTGTTTTATTAATACTCGGACACTTGTGAACTTATTTTAGGGTTGTCTCGTTCATATTTATGTCATTTTATATTATTTTTATCTTTTAATAAATAATAAATAAATATTTTACAACATCACATACATTGCTCTGATCCTAAGGTAAGTAGCTAAAGCACTTGTGTTATAGAAATCAGAAACAAAGACGGTACCACAATACCCAGACCCGAGACAATATAGAAAAGTTCGTTTTCTACATTGACCCGACAAGATCGAACCCGGAACCTCAGAGATGGCGGCGCCATTTAAAGTACGGCATGTTCGCCTCTCGGCCACGAAGGTCGTATGTATATCCTAAATCTATTACACTTGTTTGCGTCAAACGTGGTATGCATGGTTATTCCAATACATTTCCAGAATCATAGGTTACGTTTAGCCGTGCATACAAATATTACATACAATTTTACTTAGATTTCAGTGATATTATTAAAATTATTAACTGTGACGATCTAATTGGTGTACGTGTGGTAGTTTGTCTTGAACGCGAAGGGTCCCAGACTCTATTCCCAGTTCTGCTCAATTTAGACTATGATGTTTTAGTTCAAACTCAGTTACAGATTTTTTAAATAAATATCGGACAACATCACATACATTTTTCTTATCCTAAAGTAAGTACTTAGCTAAAGCACTTGTGTTATAGAAATTAGAAACAATTACGGTACCACAATACCCATTGCAGACCCGAGAATCGAACTTGCTCGCCTCTACGGAGGTCGTCGAAAATAGCTATAGCAATTTGAAGGCAAAATTAAATAATTATGAAAATGTAATTATTTTGCTTACAACTTCCGCTTAGTTACGCCAGCATAGGAACCCCAATTACACCACCTGTAACCCACAATCTGAAGACAATCACAGGCACATGCAAAGAGCACCGCCCTCCCTCCCTCAAATTGCATGCGAAACAGACAGTAACGCCTGATTCTATCAATTTTTGCAAAATTAAAGTTTAAAGTCCTAACGATATTTTAACGTTTAAGTTGGCAATTAAATTTTAAAGTTTGTAGCAACCCTAGGGATGAGTAGCTCTGAGTAACCCGAGAGTCCCAGGATCAATGCCCGAGCTCTTTGTACCTTTCATACCTATCATGAGAAGGTACATTGGACTCGAGTCTTTTAATGAAATAGTATTGAATGAAATTATAGCGGTAGCTTTTATACATAAGACGAGGGGTCGATAGGAATCTGTCTTCAATAGATTGATGACTGCATTTGTAAAACCATGGACTAAGTAAAAATGAAAACTTAATTAATAGTATTCGAAGAAGAACAAGGAAGAGTCCTAATGATTCTGAAGAAATCTGTATGTGGATATATCACTTACGTACTTGGCAGTACGGGAAAACATTGAGTGAAGTCATGCATAATTGTGTCATGTTCCGAAATGGTCTGATTCTCAGCAAAGAAATTTGGTGTATGGACTAGATTTGCCAAATCTAGGATTAAGATCAAGCGTTTTCCAATTCAGAAAAGACAAAACGATTTTAGGATTTTAGTGTTTTTTTTCTCTCCGATGTTTTAATAGTTCTTCTGCTATTCCTATAATCCCATAAATCAAAGCTCATAAAATATTGGTGTAGCCGTGTTTGAGTTTTAAACGGTGAAAAGTAGGTTGTGTTTTGTGGTGTAAAAGCCTGTTTGCGATGTCCACTCATAAATGTACTTTGATCCTCACTCAAGAGAAGTGAGGAGGGTCGCTTAGGATAGCCTAAAAATATCCAAAACTTTGTTAATGAGCAAATCATTAAGCGCTTTTTACTTGCATAATTTTACCGAGACTTAAAAGATGCTGCCCGTCGCGTTAGACAAGATATTTTAGGGGACTTCCTTGGTAATGTTTACGAAACATATCATTAAAAGGAAAACAAACAAATATCAAAACTAGTTAGTTGACTGAAACAACATTTGCGTACTTCGTAGACCCCCGCAATATCACCGCTCTACAAATATTTAGTTTGCGGTAAATTATGTGTTACTGTGTTTTGTCTGATGGAAACATGCAAAAGAACATTCAATATTATTTAGTAGACTACTGTTTAGTTAATGCAAAATAAAGTATAAAAAACCAGCCAACTGTGAGACGGAATCGCGCATGAAGGGTTCCGTACTATTATCGTTCCGATTCCGAAATCAAGTTTGTTTTATGGGATGGGAGCCCCCTTAAATATTAATTTTATTGTTTTTAGTATTTGTTGTTATAGCGGCAACAGAAATAAAATTTCAATAAAAATTTCAACTGTCTAACTATCACGGTTCGTGAGATACCTACAGCCTGGTGACGGACGGGCAGCGGAGTCTTAGTAATAGGGTTCCGTTTTACTTTTTGAGTACGAAACCCTGAAAAGTATTTTTTAAATTGACTGTTACTTAAGTTCTGGGAGATGCTCCTGACATAATGAATCGTCTATCTATATCGTAACGGTCAAAACGATGGTAATTTCCTCCTGACTATAACAATTAGCGAATCAAAAACAATGAATATGACAGAATTATGGATTAGAATAGTAGTGAGTTTGTACACAATGGTACCGACGCGTGCAATAAAAGACTGCGAAAGAGGGTAGACCGATATGTTTGCCCGTAACAACTTACCCGCAAGATCTTCAGTTACTCCGTGATCATGGCGCTTGCAACAGTGCCGAAATATCGGGAACTCAAAAATAAGGTACATGGTAGCAATCCCGTAACAAACTATTCTAATGTTAGTGACCATGAAAGTTTAAAAGAATATAGAATTATGGATGTCACAGTAATCGATGAGGTAGCCATTCTGAGAACGTCGGTCCAACAAGATAGAGCTCGTTTTATGCAGCTAATATTAAGAAATGATTAGAAAACTTAGAAAGCCGGACAAAAACATTGCACAAATACATTTTCCTAGTTCGACAAATATTCATTTACAGACGTATACGGTGACGTATTTTTGAATCGTGCAAATTCCAATTCGAATACGAAATGGCTAGATTAGCATGGGAATGACTAAAATCCCTATTTTTGAAATTTCATTCCGTGAATTCTGCAACGAGTGGTTCTACCCACTCTTATTTCGATTCTACTAGTAGAAAGTTCGGAAGTATGACTTTAATAAGACATATGGTTCACAGATAAAAACTTTTTTTTCATTTCGTTCTGCGATTCATTGTTAGTTTTTAAATCAATAAGTTGTTGCATTCCGGGTTATAATATTTTCTGCGTGAAATGAAAATAGTTACATGAATTTTACTATAATAGCATTACATAATTTGAGTGATTCAAAAATGCGTAAAATCGGAAGGAATAGAAATAGAGTTCGCACACGAATCGTATTCGGGTTCGAATTCAAGATTCATTTCGAATGCTTCAAAAATACGTCTCCTGGCTTACTTTTATTTAACTTTCCATCATACCTCTAATTATGTTCACGGAACCCTTTTCAGTAACCCTTTCCCCTCAACTGTAGGCATTGTCACTGTCTGCTACCCATCCTCATTTTCAGAGACTTTTCGTTTTCAATTTTCCGCCGTGATGGGCGAGTTCATTTGTTAATTACTAGGCCACTGATGGCCATTGTTTCACGAAAATGCGGGGAGTGGATTTGGTCGTATAAAAGCTTCATCGTAAATTTTGACGCCATTTTGTGGGTTTGATTTTGAGGAGTTGTACCGCGTTGGAAGCTACTTGGTTGTACCTACAAGTGTATTCTTAAAGATTAACTAACTCGCAATAGTTTTTCGAATGAGCTAAATGGCATTGGACAGGTCAAATCTGACGAGGGATGAAGGCAGAAAGGTTTCGTAGTAGGCCATCACTTATAGTAGAATCCTTATCCGAACCTAAAACGACCTTCACCGAGCTGATTATGGATTGAAACTTTAGTACATTAGAAAATATGTTAAGAGTGGGTTGCCTTAAATAATCGTGGACAGACTATTTCATTTTTTTTTAATTAAATGTTGCAACATCAAGATAATAAGAAAAAAATTACCCTACAAACTACTCTCAAGGTAACTGTTTATACCTGACAACCGAGTAGTTTTTCGAGATAAATAATAGGCAACCCAACGGCTGCACATATACGTTTGATACTTTAAGTCAGGGTAAATTTTTTCTTATTATCTTGATGTAGCAACACTTGCAACATTTAATTATTATTATTTTTTAAATAGTCTGTCCAGGATTTTTTTAGGCAACCCATCTTAACATATTTTGTAATATACTAAATTTGTTATAAAATATGTTTCATTCGATTATCAGCTCGGTGAAGGTCGTTTCAAGTTCGGGTCTTAGACTATTAGCGTTCTATAAGTACTCCTATAACACAGACTTTCCCAGTTCCCAGTCCCATTGTGTGGACTGCCAAAAGTACCAGCTTTTGGCATTATCATTAGACGATGATGACCAAACCCGTTATTATCAGTGTATATTTAAAATGGAATGCAGTCTTTTAAATTAGATGGCGCTCCAAAATTGCCACACTTTGACCACAATCTAGCGGCTTCTCGTTGTCCAATCGCAAATTTGAAATCATAACGGTAGGGTATAGAGTTAAAAGTTTGTAAATAATACTGCTGTTAATAATAACTAACTCAGTATTAAAAAGTAAAGTAGGTACTAACAACTAAATAATAAAATGAGCACCCTCAAACAATAAAATTGCTCTTCTAAATCCTTCATAACAACCTTAATTGGCGATAAGTTAAACATTTTTAGCCTTACTATAAAAAGATAGACTAGGTTAAAACATTGTCTAAAGATAAGTCAACTAATTTAAAACGTTTGTTAATAATGTCTCTAATGTTTTGGTTTAAACCTAGTTCTAACCTATCTTTAGTGTAACAGTTAAATTAGACCAGTAAGCCAAGCGTTTAGCTGTCAACAAATAAGCTATTGTTGACGCCCGTGGGGCTTGTCTACAAAATCAACATTAATCGTGTTAACTGTCACCAAGTTCTGACAGGATTGCTGACGTCACCATGACAGAGGCAGAGGCACTAACGAATTGGTGTTTTGTGTCATCCCTTAAATTATTTGATTCTGAACGATTATCACCCTTATTGCGTATCCAAACAAGTTTGCGATAGGGTTGATAACGTATTCGCAATAATTAATCTTTATGTCGTCCCTAGTTATTACTAGTCAGCACAGAGGATTATAAATAAAGATAATAAATAATAATAATAATATAAATTACACCAATTATCTAGTCCCAAACTAAGCAAAACTTGTGCTATGGCGACTAGATAACGGATAAACATACTTAAATACGTTTATAAACATCCATGACTTAGGTGCAAATGCTCGTGCTCATCACACTAACATTTGCCCCTCGCGGGATTCGAACCCGCAACCGCCAGGCATTGTAGTCCGGAGCGCGAACCAATACACCAGACGGTCGTCCGATAAAATCGATATTGCAAAATCGAACCTATCATTCCTAATATGTTGTCTTTGATAGCACGTTATTTAAACTGTCCGTACTAGGGTTTTGGGTGGGTTACTCATTTAAAGTTTAGGGCTGAATAAATAAAGCAATTAGATTGGAAAGACACACTTATTTGTAGATATTCGGTGTAATACGAATAATTAAGCATTGAGGTATAATGTACTAGCGTACTAGAGAACACATCTCGAACTAAATGTTTCAGCCAAGAATTGTAGTCCAGTGGGCTACAAAGCTTCAGTCAGTGTCAATAATTGAAGTTGTCAATGCTTGGCTGAAACATTTAGTTCGAGATGTGTTCTCTAGTACGCTAGTACATTAAACCTCAATGTAATTAAGAGACCATGTTGGGTTAAAGTGACATTGACAGTTGTTCATACAAATCTTCAAAGTAGAGGCATTAACAAAAGAACTAATTTATAGAACTAGCTTTTATCATATTGTGTTTCCTGACAACCCTGTATAAATTAGGGCAAGCCACGAATGTAGTCTTTGTACAGATACCTTTATGTAATTGCTGTATGCAATTGATAGAAGGATAAGATCGTCTTGAAGCGACGAAAGATAAAAGCATACATAGTAAATAGATCTTATTCGAAAACCATACTCAAAAGAGTTACATGTCACGTCAAAATGGATAACAAATTGACTTACTGGGAATGTGTGTGTGGGTGTGTATAAAATTATCAATTAAAATAAATAAATAATAAATAAATATTAGACAACATCACATACATTGCTCTGATCCTAAGGTAAGTAGCTAAAGCACTTGTGTTATAGAAATCAGAAACAACGACGGTACCACAACACCCAGACCCGAGCCAATATAGAAAAGTTCGTTTTCTACATTGACCTGACCGGGAATCGAACCCGGAACCTCAGAGATGGCGGCGCCATTTAAAGTCCGGCGTGCTCGCCTCTCGGCTACGGAGGTCGTCATTTATGGTGGTATGGTTAATTAAGGTGCTGAAACTACAATTTACTGGGGACATTTACTTACTGCCATAATTTTATCAAGGCATTACCGATGGTTGGCTGATTGGGCTTTGAACGCATGGAGTTCGATTCCCGGATCAAATCTATTAAAAAAACCGTCATCATTCACCTGCCCTGTTCCCGAGTTATCTTGGCGCAGTATGTTTTCTTCTTCTATGCAATTCAGTCACTCGTCATCGAGTCGTTCACTCCCTTCTCAGACATATCGGCATACACAATCCATCCATCTCTTCTGAAGTCGTCCTCTACCCCTCCATCCATCAATACTCATACCCATCACTCTTCTCGTTACATGTCACTTATCCCTTTTTCTATTAAGAAAAGAAATTTTCCCAAAATGGCTAGCTTATGAACATAATTAGGAAGTAAATTAAATATTTTTTTCCAAAATTAAAGATTCATCCTGTCCTTAATATTTTTTTACTTTATATCTAAACTTTATTCGTTAACCGGCTTGAATCTCTAATTTAATGGACTCCGTGTGCCTTTGTACGGTTCGCGTTTGATGTATGATTGAGAATTTACAATTTATTTGTGGGGCTTGAGGCTAAATTTCCAATTTTGGAACCTTTATAGAGCTCTTACTTTGATTGAGCTCAAAACTCGTATAATGTAACAGTGTATATTTCTACAATTACAACGATATTCACCGTTTAAAATTTTAGCTATTACCATGCTAGGTTTATCTAAGATTTTTAATACTTGAAAAAAATCGTCCGCCTCAGGTGGGATCCGAACCCACGTCCATCGCATACCGGGCGAGTGCTTTGACCACTAAGCTACCGAGACGTTAGTCAACTCGACGAAATTCGGGTTCGGATCCCACCTGAGGCGGACGATTTTTTTCAAGTATTATAAATCTTAGATATTCACCGTTTAAAAAAATGTTGTATTGGTATTTATTAGTAAGGATGTTAGAACTCTAATAGGGTTCTGTATCTCAAATTAATGCAAGAAAGGAATTTTAAGGAAAAAAGTCGGATCAAAATTGATACAGTTCTAACAGGAACGATTAGTACTTACCTCAAAAATTTTATAAAAATTTCCAAAAAAATCCGATTAGTAAAAAAAAAAAATGCTATGAAACTTTGTCCAGGGGCAGAAATGTGTTCAAAGGAAACACATTATTTTCGGACGTGTTTTAATTTTCTATAGACCGTGATCCGCCAGCTTTAGAATTGCTTCGGGTTCCGCCCGTCTGTCTGTCAGTTTGTCAAGACCTTTCTCATCAGGAACGTGCGGAGGTATCAAATTGAAATTCCAACTCAAGTCTACAATCCTATGGCAAGAATAAAGTATTATTTGTCAACCAAAAAGTATCCCAAGGTTTTTCTTTAAAAAATACACGCCTTACTATTTCAATAGTTTGTGACAACATCGCCCTTTTTCACAGAATCTACTGAATTCAAAACCTGATGATCAGAATCTAAATTTAAAACGATTATATGCGATTCTGATTCAAAGCATCTCGTATTCTAAATAGGCTAAAAATGGGTTCATTAATTTTAAAATAGCTATTTTGACCTAGCATTTCCTGGCGCACGATGTATTTCTAGAGGTTTCCCACTTCGATTCCTTCGGAACCGCGTGCGTTATACTCGTTGCTCATCAATATGAAGAGAGCTGCGCAGGAGTCAATGCCACGGTGATTGGCCTCTCACCTCGCGGTCACTGCTTTGACCTGTATAATCCAGTCCGATTATCCTTACTTATGTTTTAAATATGAAAATGATTGCGTCTGTACGTTTGTTACGTGGTTTCTGATTTAAGTGAAAGAGGGTGTATGCACAGTTCTGCAGGCCACTGGCCTCAACTGTGAGAATATATTCCACCATGTGGCCTTATTATTATTATTTTTGGTTCGCGTTTTTATCTCAGAACTCCGGAGTATATTAAAAACTTTATTGCACAAACTTAAAAATGTACAACAGGAGGATTAAATGCTAAAAGCATTCTAGTGCTTATTAAACGAATACACCAGTTTTTCGCGACTTTATTCACGCTAACTTAAGACTCCCATACAAGAAGTTGTATCTACTTTCTCCATAGCCGAGAGGCGAGCACGCCGGAATTTATATGGCGCCGCCATCTCTGAGGTTCCGGGTTCGATCCCCGGTCGGGTCAATGTAGAAAACGAACTTTTCTATATTGTCTCGGGTCGGGGTGTTGTGGTACCGTCGTTGTTTTCAACTTATCTTAGGACTAGAGCAATATATGTAATGTTGTCCAATATTTATTTATTTCTCTTCACTCTACCTACACCAATAAAAAATGTAAGCAATCTAGGTAATTTGCTTCTTCAGGACAACACCTACTGATATGAGCCTGAGCATTTATATTTGGACAAGTGCTGTGGCTTTGTGTTGCAATTTCAAAATTTCCACTTGTGACTCAGCGCGGAGTCTCATGATCGCAGCAAACTGTCACTTTATGCCTCAAACTAAAATACCTTGTTTCTGTTTTAAACTGGAATTCACGCAGACGAACCCATGGGCAGGCGATGTATTGAAATATTAATTTATGCATTCGTCTAGTTTGTTTACTGTTGGTTATCAACTTGATGCCTGAATCTGAATGTATGGTGATTTCTGATGAAAGTATAATAAAGTGGAATAGTAATGAGTTTGTTACCTAGGTCGGGGGGTCGTCTGTATCTATATCTATGGGATTTGGGTAGTGTCATAGTAAGAGAGGACGCGGTATATAGTATTTTCTAAAGATTTTATTATGTTTCTCATCAACTATTCTGTATTTCCGAGTTCTTATAACCTGACTCTCTTTAAGTCCAGAGTGAATAGGCATCTTCTGGGCAAGCTCGCTCCATCGTAGATCCCATCTATTCTCTAGAGCAAGATTGGGGTCAAGAGTAAGCCCATCTCAAAAAAAAAAAAAGTTTACAGAATTAAACAAAGACAATAAAGGTGACTTGCGCACATACGGATTAGTTTAGTACGAGATTTAGACATCATTCTGTCTCTGTCATTGTCATACAGACTGACAGTTAAAGAATGACGTTTAATACCGTGTCATAGGCCTTAACGTAACGAAACAAACTTTTAGAAATTGTCTTGCGTCCGAGTGCCCGAAAGATGTCTTTGGCATAAAATCAATGTCTGGTAGGTCGTAAAACCAGGATAGATAGATACTCTTTATTGCACACCAAACAAAGAAGTTACAGTTGATATTTACAGAAAGATGTACAATTTAGGCGGTCTTATCGCTAAAAAGCGATCTCCTCCAAACAACCTTTAGGCAGAGGAAAACTACAAAGAAAGGGGAAAGTGCTGCAGAGTGCTTATTGTGTAATTTTATTTATATATCTACTTACAGGATGTTAATTAGTTCCTTCTGAATCATGTCAATTAGTGTGTTAATTATCTACTAGTGCATCACAACGTCTACACTGCAGTTTAGTTATCATAAAGATGTACGTAACGATGGGGATGATGGGTGAATATACCCATTGATGTGGAGTATTGATGGATTTAGAGGTAGAGGACGACCTAAGAAGATATGGTTGGATTGTGAGAGGGAAGATATGGCTGAAAAGGAGGTGAATGACCGAATTGCAAGGACAAACATACTGCACCGACTACAAATGACATGAGATCTGGGCAGGTGAATGATGATGTACCTTGTTATAGAGAAGAGATATAATTAAAGATAGAGAATAAATTGTACTAATAACACCTTATGCACATTATGGTTCAGCAATAAATTATTGAGTATTGAGACTAAATACAAGGAGTAATAGATAAGAAACAAAGAAATACAATAGAAAGTTGCTCTAATACTTCTTAGTAACACTTTGTTACTACAAAAGAGTTACTGTAAGGGACACCAAAATCTTCCATTCAGTCTAGCCCGCTACCGCGCCTGTTCTGTGCTAAGACCTAATACCTATTGGTTTCTCCTCCAGTGTCCTCTGGGCAAAGGTCACTATTCCCTTTCGATAGGTCGTTCACAATAGATTGGCTCTGATTGGATTTCTAATAACATGCGTCCCATGCAAGTTGGTAATTACTGAAAATGTAGTCATATAAATGCAAGAAAAACAAAATCAGTCAAAAATATACTTTTTTGAAATTGATTGAAAACTAAACTAAATTCTTGTTGATTGGCGACTAGACAACGGATACTTATAGAATAGAATAGAAAAAACTTTATTGACACAGTACAACACATAAAATATTACAAAGAAAATTATAAAACAAAATTAGTCTGTGCCAAATAGGCTTCCGCTCAGCAATTGTCATGATATGCTTGCAAGCATGTCATGACGCTGGTCTTCCGCGGACACCCATTGTTGGCATTGCGCATCCTTTCGAGGAGACACTCTTGAAAATTATATGAGTGTTAGGTTATCCTAAGAGAATGGATGCGACTTTGATTGTCTCTCAAAGGGGTGCGCAAGGCGGGGACGCTTTAAGCAATAAACTATTGCTAACAACATTTGCATAAACAGACAATGCCACAGAAAAAGAAAAAGAAAAAAACATATAAATTTACAACAATTAAATGAAAATTATACACATACTTAACTAAACTTAATTACTTCTGGCTGTATGGGTGTGTACCATTGCCTGTCCCACAGTTTATTTTCACATTCGCTAAGTAAGTCTAGGTTAGTTTAATCAGCCTGATAATTCATACTAAATGTGTTCCTTATTTATGTTTATTTGTTGAGTAGTGCTTACTTTTTCAACCGACGAAAAAAAACGGAGGAGGTTCTCAAGTCGACGCGTATATATTTTTTAATGTATGATCACGCATACCTTTTTACAGAGTAGTCCGATTTTAATAATATTTTTTTTTATTAGAAAGCTTATAGTTCGAAGTTGGTTCTTGAAAAAAAACTTACCCTAAGGGTGAGAAAATAGGGATGATTTTTCGTTCACTCTCAGATTTTAATGCTGATCGTATATCCACAGAAAATCATTAAATAAAAACTTTTTAACAAAAAAATGTAACCGCCGAAAAACTGAAAAGCAAAAAATAATAAACTGTTTTTCATTTAATCTTAATAACTAAGTTCCTTAACTAATGTAGGTATACCTAATCATCTTTTCAGTTTTTCGGCGGTTATCTTTTTTTGTTAAAAAGTTTTTTCGATTGTGAAACATAACATGGGTGGGACGCTTGCGCCTTACGAGATTCGAATTGGAACACGTTGCGGTTTATAGTATTGATAAAAGTATTGGAATCGATCTAGGCACGCAGGTTTATCAGCCAGGGAGAGAAGAATCTCTGGTCTTGAGTAGGTACTATTCGACGACCGTCTGGTGTAGTGGTTCGCGCTCCGGACTACAATGCCTGGCGGTTGCGGGTTTGAATCCCGCGAGGGGCACATGTTAGTGTGATGAGCACGAGCATTTGCACCTAAGTCATGGATGTTTATAAACGTATTTAAGTAGGTTTATCCGTTATCTAGTAGCTATAGTACAAGCTTTGCTTAGTTTGGGACCAAATAATTGGTGTGATTGTGGAAACAATTTATTATTATTATCTTGTCTTGGATGTTTCTGTGCAATAAACTGCATGTTAGAGTAACTCAAAGGTAACTTAACTTCTGTATTGCCAATAATGCAAATAAACAGTCTTTTATTTTTAATTTCCGCCATTGTTCCGGTTTCCGGCAAACCGGGGGTAGGCGAATATATCTCTTTTGCGGATGACAGTCAAAATTGAGTTTCGAATTCTCATTTCGATTAATGCAACGAGTGGATTCGATGATCAATAATGCCTCGATGGGTTATTACATCGATGGGTATGGTTATTACCTCGAAAAATCAATACCTCGAAGATAACCTCGAAGGATCTTTTGCCTCAACGGCTTTTACCTTGATGGATGGTCGGATTCTAGAATGGTTTTCAGGAAAAAATTACGCCAATTCTTAAAATAGATAAATTGCACTAGATATTTGTATGTAAGTAAGTATATATATTTATAGCATATTTGTATATATAAGTATGTATTTATTTATTAATATTTTGTAGTGTATCTTTATTATTTATTAAAGTATATGTATAACATATTATGTATAGGTATTTAGCTAGAATAAGTTTGTGGAATTATTGTTGCCTTAATTAACTTTTTTTTACCTCTTTAATTTAATCTTACCGCACCCTTTGCAAGTTTTCTGCATGACCCAATGGTTGACTGGCAGAGAATGCTTTTAGCATTAAGTCCACCATTTGTACACTTATTGTAAGTTTGTGCAATAAAGTTTTAAATAAAAAATAAAATGGGTTGTTGTTACCTCGAATGGACATTGATACTTTATTTGGTATATGCAGGTTCTTGGTTGTTGTCTGAAAGATATGAAAATTATTGTCAATATCACAACGATCAATACTTATTATGCACCCAATTGAAACGAATTTCAAGTTATATTATAATAATCAAATGTCACACAGGTCTCATGTTTTGATAGAAGATAATGGGAATAAAAAATTCGAACTGATTGTATAAAAATGAAACGCAGTTATCCGAAAGATAAATAAACACGCCGATTTCTATTTACAAAGAGTAAACATCAATTATAAGAAAAATATAAGCCTTCAAACAGAACAAATCGTCTAAAATTATCGTCACATTTTCGTAAAAAACACGCGCCAAATTTTTTGTGTTATTATTGTCGTCCCCTACCCAAAAGGACAACACATTAGAACAGTAAACACCATGTCACCAGCACAATTACGATCAAACATACTTACGTCATAATGTGTAAAAAGTGGCCAAGCGATTATGGCCGATATCACCTTGGGATAAGAATGGTGCTTTAGTATTTTTTTATTTAAGAGATGGGAAATAGGTTGTGACTTGTGACGTAAAATCAGAAACAGTAGGCTCATTCTGTCAGGTTCTCGTATATGGGTCGTTCTTCAAGACACGATTTTTAAGCGGCATCACCTAAAAAGAATGGAAATCGAAAAGCCAGCTAGCCAATTTTTTTTTCGGGTATACTTCCACTCCTCTCTTAACTGGGTTAATGATTATTATTCAATTATCTTTATATTGAATATCATAAAAAAAATAAGACACCCCGATTCTTTGATTTTCGTGGAGTGTCCCAAACCCCGATCTGGTCACTTAGTAAATTATATATTTTAAACTAAACGGTACATGCTTACCAAAAAAATATACTAAGTCATAAGAAGTTGACAATTCTATAAAAAATTAGATCGTAGTTCTAAAAGAAATACATTATCTAAAAAAAATAAAAATGTGACCGTCCCGGGGTAGTTACTGATTTGCGTGGATCATTATAAATTCACTTGCAAAACCCTAATTTCGCGACCGGATGTTGCGTCATCCTAATCACGTTAAAACTAGTCGCGCCCCGACGACGGCCGGGCAGAGTACTTGTGTGACGATGCGTCGAGTGTCCGAAAAATTAAGGTAAGAACCTCGTTGCATGGGTATGGTTTCTCAAAAATTTGATTTGTGTGGTACAATTTTCTCCGGTGTCTGTAAATTTATTTATTGAATACAATTTTGTAGCGATCAAATAATAGGTTACGTAACCTATATTCAAAACACAGTTTATTTGCTTTAAAGGTTTTTAGGATAAAGGATTTATTTTGATTTTCATGGTCGTGATTTTCGTGGTTTACGTGGTAGTTTTGACCAACGCAAATCAATTATTGGCCATGCAAATGAAATAACTTTCGGGTTTTGTAATAGTATTGTATGATCATTTTTAGTTTGTAATGTCAATACGTTTAAATCACAATTAAAATGATGCAGTTGATGGGTTTCTAATTTTATAAGTAATTTATTATAGTAAATAGTGTCAGATTAGCTACCTATATTAATAAATAATAAAATTGTCATTATATCATCATCATATCAGCCTGTTGCAGTCCACTGCTGGACATAGGCCTCCCCGCAAGGAGCGCCACAGCGCTTGATCTCCCGCCCTTTGCATCCAGTCGCTGCCACCTGTCTTCTTCAGGTCATCGGTCCATCTAGCCGGGGGGCGTCCTACACTACGTTTGCCTAAGCGTGGTCACCATTCGAGAACCTTCCTGCTCCACCTCTCGTCGGTTCTGCGACAGACATGGCCAGCCCACTGCCACTTCAGCTTGCTACATTTTTGGACAATATCAGTCACCTTAGTCTTATGTCGTATGACCTCGTTCCGGATCTTATCCTTTAATGAGATCCCCAACATAGACCTTTTCATAGCACGCTGAGTGACGTGTAGTCGATGGGCCAACTTGACTATCATGTTCCACGTTTCGGCTCCGTAGGTTAAAACTGGTAGGACGCATTGGTTAAACACCCGGCTTATTAGGCACGTGAAGATATGACGCAATTTCCCTAATGCTGCCCAGCCAAGCTGCACTCTTCTGGCGATTTCCCGCTCGAAGTTGTTTCTACCGAGCTGTAGTACTTGTCCAAGGTAGACGTACTCTTGGACAACCTCGATCGTAGTGCCCTCGACGGAAATTGGGTCCGGAATGACATGTTCGTTGAACATTACCTTTGTCTTGCCCAAATTCATCCCAAGCCCCACACGTCTCGAGGCAGCATTAAGACTGCAGCATTTTTTGCAAATCCTGCAGCGATTCTGCCATAATAACTATGTCATCGGCAAAGCGAAGATGCGTAAGATATTCGCCATTTACATTGATGCCCAGCCCGTTCCAATCCAGCGTCTTGAACACATCCTCTAGTGCGTTGGTAAACAGTTTCGGAGATATACCATCTCCCTGTCTAACACCTCGGAGCAGCTGGATGGGTTTTGTTCGGTGGTTTTGTACTTGGACGGACATTGATACCATATTGTACAGGCTTCTTAGCACCTTCAAATACCGCCAATCGACTTAGCATCGCTGCAAGGATTCTAGAACAGCCCAGGTTTCGACCGAGTCGAAGGCTTTCTCATAGTCCACAAAGGCCAGGCATAGGGGCTGGTTATACTCTTCGGACTTCTGTATAACCTGCCGCACCGTATGAATGTGGTCTATGGTACTGTAATCTTTGCGAAACCCAGCCTGTTCCGGAAAGACAGTTTGTGATGACCATCAAGAACAGCTTGTAAACGTGACTCAGGAGCGTGATTGGTCTAAAGTTTTTCAGGAGACTTTTGTCTCCTTTCTTGAAAAACAATGCCACCACGCCCCCACTCCACGCTTCCGGAGTTGTCCCATTCGCTATGACGGAGTTTAAGAGGCTCTTAAGTTCACCAAGCACAGGTTGGCCTGCAGCTTTTAAGAGCTCAGATGTGATTCCGTCTTCGCCGGGAGCCTTCCCATTACTAAGCTGTCCGAGGGCCGCCTCAATCTCATCCTCCTCCACGTCTGGGAAATCTTCAGTGATGTGGCGGGTAAGCTTGGCTCTTAGATCATTCGCGTCGGGCTGCGGCTGTAGTAGGGAATGCAATGCGTACAATCGGCCGTAAAAGCCTTCGATTTCGGCCAGAATCTCCAGAACCGATGAGACGATTCAGCCATCCGAGGTTTTCAGCTTTATCAGGTGACTTTTTCCAATCTTTTAGTGAAGACCTTCGACCCCCGATACTGCTCAATCGCCTCCTCTATGAGGCTAGTATTGTAGCTGCGTAGTAATAAAATTGTAATAAATATTTTTTTAAACCAAAAATGCCTAAATCATGAGAGGAAAAATTAGAAAGAAAGAAGTTATCCGAAAGAAGAAGAGAGAGGCTTAAAAATAATGAAGAGTGCAAGGTAAAAAACCGGGCGAGATATTATAAAAGGAAAGCCGAAGGAAAAATACTTAGTATTCATGACTTGAACCACTGCGAACAAAAAGCTAGACGAGATAGAAGTTCCAGGCCTGGCCAAAGACTACGAAGAACTGATGACTACAAAAACTACTAGAGCTGTGATCTCTCGTCTTAACGACGAAAACTCAAGAGAATTATATATTATATAGGTTTGTCATGTCATGTCTTTAACAAAGAATAAAGATTGATTCTAATATAAATTTAAATTAAAGCTAAAAAAACGATTTCAGTTAGTTACTTACCTATTCTTTCAACTGATAACATAATTACTTATTTTATATATAAAATAACATTTAATAACTTATCTAAGAAATTTTAATAAATAAAAAAATATTTTCGTGGTGTGTTTCAGTGATTTGCGTGGCCTCCAATTTTTTAACCTCGATTATCTCTATAAGTATATCGCTCTATTATGTGCCTCTTCCATAAAAAACATTACTTTTACTTATATTTTAAGATACAGAGGTCGATTTAAATAATATATTAAATTTGAAAATTGCCACGCAAATCACCAAATAATGCCTTGCTCGAAGAAGCACCCATATGTGGACCTAAGTTTAAATCCTAGCACATCATCATCATCATTTCAGCCACAGGACTTCCACTGCTGAACATAGGCCTCGCCCAGTGACTTCCAGATCAGCCGGTTGGAAGCGACCTGCATCCAGCGGCTTCCTCGGCACATACCGCTTGATTTTTCAGAATCTGTGAATGGGAATACAATTAATGACCTCCGTAGCCGAGAGGAGAGTACGCTGGGCTACAAACGGTGTCGCCATCTCTGAGATTCTGGTTTCGATCCCCGGTCGGATCAATTTAAAAAACGATTTTTTCTATAATTACTTTTAAAAGAGTTAAAATTTTGTACCTGAATTATGATCGCGTTAATTCCCGTTTCATTGAGTTTTAAATATTTTTTCGGGTCGGGAATCGGGATGTTGTTGTATCGAGGTTGCTTCTGATTTCTATAACACAAGTGTTTACGCTACTTAACTTAGGATCAGAGCAATGTATGTGATGTTGTCCAATATAAAAAAAATAAGCCGGGATTATTACTGTGCCCTTCTAACAGTTTTGGCAAGCGTTGCAAGCTTGATCACGGATTATCTAAACTCTAGGCGGGTGGATATAACAAAAAATAAAACTCGACAAAGTTTTGTCGACCGTCTGGTGTAGTTGTTCGCGCTCCAGATTACAATGCCTGGCGGTTGCGAGTTCGAATCCTGCGAGGGCAAATGCTTGTGTGATGAGCACGAGTATTTGTACCTAAGTCATGGATGTTTATAAACGTATTTAAGTATGTTTATCCGTTATCTAGTCGCCATAGTACAAGCTATGCTTAGTTTGAGACATAATAGTATCTAATTGGTGTGATTGTGGAAACAATTTATTTATTATTTATTAATTAATTATTAACACACTATATATCTATACTTTATTATTAATTCTCAAAAAAGCCTGTACAAACCGTTTACCGTAACAGCTGATTGACATTTTAATTAGGGCAAAGAAAGCTGTAAAGATCTTTTTGTTAACGGGAAGTGAAATTCGTTTGCAATTTGAATGTTTGTTACATAAAAAAAGTTACTTAATTAATCACAATGAGGAAAGGGAATTAAACTTGTGAGCCTACCGTACCTCTCTCTACTGCGTTTGCGTATACTATAGTTTGTGTAAGACATAAGGTGGAGAATTAAGATAAATGTTTGGTGTTTCAGGGATCGGTAAGAGTGATGGAAAAACGGCACGTTTATGGATTGCTATTTGTCCCTGTGCCAAATCCTGTGTAATGGAAACAAATTTCAGATATTGTATCATTTTTTCTCTTGTAGGCAATATCGATGAAGGTAGGCTGATAGATAGGCAAAGAAAATGTCGTAATATTTCACTAATGAATCTTTTGCTAGAATTTGTTGGGTATTTTGATTTCACAAGAATATAAGAGCCGAACTTATAATAATAAAATATGGTACTTGGCGGTGTTCGGGATTCGGCCTTACATTAGTGAGAGAGAAAAATTTCAAGTCTCTAACTATCACGGTTCATGAGATACAGCCTGGTGACAGACGGACAGACGGACAGACGTACAGACGTACAGACGGACAGACGGACAGACGGACACACGGACACACGGACAGACGGACAGACGGACAGACGGACAGACGGACAGACGGACAGACGGACAGACGGACAGACGGACAGACGGACAGACGGACAGACGGACAGACGGACAGACGGACAGACGGACAGACGGACAGACGGACAGACGGACAGACGGACAGACGGACAGACGGACAGACGGACAGACGGACAGACGGACAGACGGACAGACGGACAGACGGACAGACGGACAGACGGACAGACGGACAGACGGACAGACGGACAGACGGACAGACGGACAGACGGACAGACGGACAGACGGACAGACGGACAGACGGACAGACGGACAGACGGACAGACGGACAGACGGACAGACGGACAGACGGACAGACGGACAGACGGACAGACGGACAGACGGACAGACGGACAGACGGACAGACGGACAGACGGACAGACGGACAGACGGACAGACGGACAGACGGACAGACGGACAGACGGACAGACGGACAGACGGACAGACGGACAGACGGACAGACGGACAGACGGACAGACGGACAGACGGACAGACGGACAGACGGACAGACGGACAGACGGACAGACGGACAGACGGACAGACGGACAGACGGACAGACGGACAGACGGACAGACGGACAGACGGACAGACGGACAGACGGACAGACGGACAGACGGACAGACGGACAGACGGACAGACGGACAGACGGACAGACGGACAGACGGACAGACGGACAGACGGACAGACGGACAGACGGACAGACGGACAGACGGACAGACGGACAGACGGACAGACGGACAGACGGACAGACGGACAGACGGACATACGGACAGACGGACAGACGGACAGACGGACAGACGGACAGACGGACAGACGGACAGACGGACAGACGGACAGACGGACAGACGGACAGACGGACAGACGGACAGACGGACAGACGGACAGACGGACAGACGGACAGACGGACAGACGGACAGACGGACAGACGGACAGACGGACAGACGGACAGACGGACAGACGGACAGACGGACATACGGACAGACGGACATACGGACAGACGGACAGCGGAGCCTTAGTAATAGAGTCCCGTTTTACCCTTTGGGTACGGAACCCTAAAAATACCGAATGCTTATCAATACGAGCCAGACGATACACACCGGTGTTATGGTTTCCCAAGTAATTAATTATCGTTAATTGTTACGTTATTACTAAATCATAATTTTTAAAATATCTGTCTATTTTGTTTAGTGATAAACACATCATTTTTAACAGATTGAGTCTTAATGTAGTTCTATTAAGATTTTGCAGTTTAGGCCTTCTCCTTTTAAGGTATTAATTATATTCACGTAAAGTAAACTGTTGTAAAAAACAACGACCGTCTGGTGTAGTGGTTCGCGCTCCGGACTACAATCCCTGGCGGTTGCGGGTTCGAATCCCGCGAGGGGCAAATGTTAGTGTGATGAGCACGAGCATTTGCACCTAAGTCATGGATGTTTATAAACGTATTTAAGTATCTTTATCCGTTATCTAGTCGCCATAGCACAAGCTTCGCTTAGTTTGGGGCTAGATAATTGGTGTGATAGTGGAAACAATTTATTTATTTGTTATTTTCTTCTGCAATTTCTATACAGGCCACATGACAAGAGTATTTTGCCATCACAATCAGCCCATAAAAGGCTTTGTTCAGTTGCTTGTATGTTTTATATAACTGTCGTTAAACATACGGAACGTTTTTTATTAGTAACGAGTCTGCCTTACCTATTTACTGAGGGAGTGTCACCGTGTTATATTGGATTAAACAGCCATTGGCCTGGTTAGCTCTGCGATGAGAAAATTGGCAAGTTACAGTCGTACTATTAGCCTCAATTGCACTATGAAGTAATATTACCCACATCACCAGCCTATATCAGTCCACTGCTGGACACAAGCCTCTCCAAAAGGAGGATTTTGCCATAATCGCCACGCTTGGCAGGCGGGTTGGCGATCGCAGTTTGGCCAATGGTGGAGAGGAGACGCTGCTGACCGTCTTCTTGTGGCGGTTCTCCTGTAGTCGCCTCTTACGTCACCCATTGGAAGAGAAGGGGTGGTGCAATTCTTTTAACGTGCTGGCACCACACGGCACAATATATAATATATAATATTACCCGGTTGACATTATTTCGATCGAATCCAAATGCATTGAAACCGGAAAAATGGTAAACACTGGATCCAGTGATCCAGTCAGTCAGTCTTGTTTAGTCGACATTTGACAGATTCTACTTTTGCGATCACAGTCTGCTATTGACGGATTCTACAAATTACAGATTTTACATTTGACAGATTCTTTATTTGACAGATCCTTTGTTTGTCAGATTCTTTATTTGACGGATTATACTTTTGTCAGATTCTATTTTGAATCTAATCAGCTTATACCAGGTACTCCAAGGGCTTTCCCGGGGCGATACCCCGCAGTTCTAACTCACTCAATGGCAACGGAGGACACCGTCAGGTTTTAAGTAGGTAGACGGGGCCCACTCTGAGGTTCGGAGTCCCACATAACCCCCGGCTACCCCCGTGCCTGGCGTGGTATGCGTAATGGCATATTCCTGACATGAAAAAGGTCTAAGTATATTAAAAAGACGAAAATTTAAAAGAGAAGTTGAGAAATATCTACCTACCGACGACCTCCGTAACCGAGAGGCGGACACGCCGGACTATATGGCGTCACCATCTCTGAGGTTCCGGGTTCGATCCCCAGTCGGGTCAATGAAGGAAACGAACTTTTCTATATTGGCTCGGGTCTGAGTGTTGTGGTACCGTCGTTGTTTCTGATTTCTATAATTATATAATTTCTATAACACAAGTGCTTTAGCTACTTACCTTAGGATCAGAGCAATGTATGTGATGTTATCCAATATTTTATTTTTTTAACTAGCGGCACGGTCATTGAGCGCTCTGCGAAAGTTGCGCAGAAGACCTTGACCATTACGAGATTGGCTAGTCACGCGCCAAGGCTGCAACGCCGGCCGTGATTGGTTGTTAGCTCCCCGCACACGCGTCTCTGATACGATGATCGTCTCGTAAGATGCGCAAAGCGATCCCCACTCTTAGCCCCAGCGCTGAACATTGATGCCGTGTACTGTAGTATCAGTCAATCCAGTGCTATTCCGGTGCTTGAGATCATTATTCACTAAGGTATTTCAAACGACAGGAGAAGTATAGACTTATACACTTCTCTAATCCTTGGAGACAAAGGGACCAGATCACCAGACCATTTTGGTCCATGGCCACACGTAGAATAGAATAGAATAATATTTATTTGGCACAAACAAAAATGGACATACGGATTACAGAGAGAAAAAAAAAACGATGTGTGCCAAAAAGGACCACCCCACACATCTAGAGTTATCAAAATATGCAGGTTTTTAAGACTTGTTCTCTCCGCCGAGCATGAAGTACAAATCGTATCACAAGAAGCGATCTCTTCCAGCCAACCCTCAGATAGAGGACAGTTAAATTAAAATCGAGAGGAGCAGGCAGGTTAAGAATTTAACTTAAAAAAACCAACATAAATACCCTTTGCAAGTCATATTCACACAGAATGACATTAATTCAATGAAATATTCAGTATTCGTACTTCAGACAGGAGTATCAGTTTGGCTGTCCATAGCTACACCAGGATAGTCCCTCACATCAGATTAATAAGATCGCGCCGTACTCTTTATGCGCCTACAATATAAATTATACAAGCGATTGATCTACAAGTCACCTTCAGATTTATTGGGCAGTCCACTCGGCAGCGGTCGGTTCACATAGAAAAGTGCCTTTTACACCGTGATATTGGGAACTGAATACACCATATTTTGTCATAAATATCTTACTTTTTATGACAGGACATTGACGATTCTAGACCCATAACCTTTGAAACGTTAAACAGTATGTTAAAAGAAGTCGATATAAACATTAAAAATAAATATATTGCTTTAAACTTTCATGGTCACTAACATTAGAATAGTTACTCCATGATCATGGCGCTTGCAACAGTGCCGAAATATCGGGAACTCAAAAATAAGGTACATGGTAGCAATCCCGTAACAAACTATTCTAATTAAAAATAAAGTAAGAATTTTGCAACGTCTTAACGCATTCAGCTCCTTTTTTGTGCGGATGTTGGGACACTAGGGCACAATGGTTTTTGCCACTTCTAGCAATACCTTAGGTATATACCGGTATTATACCTAGAAATCATCATCATCATCTCAGCCTATTGCAGTCCACTGCTGGACGTAGGCCTCCCCCAAAGAGCGCCAAAGAGCACGATCTCCCGCTTTTTTCATCCATCCACTGCCAGCCATCTTCCTAAGGTCGTCGGTCCATCGAGCTGGGGGTCGTCCTACACTACGTTTGCCTAGGCGTGGTCTCCACTCGAGAACCCGTTTACTCCAGCTTCACCTAAAAATCGCAATCAGAAAAAAGTTTTTTATAAGATTTAAAATAGGTAGTTGAAATAGTCGTCAGTTTGGAATTCAGTCGACCAATTTGTTCTTACAAGTAAAAATATCATAGTCTATAAATTGCTTGAAAGTTTTTACAATAATATTACTTAAAAAAAATTCTCGGTGCTTGTTGCTAGGCCGTAACAGTCGTGTCATGTAAATCCCTAGGCTGAGTGATGTAAAAAACGCGCATGGAAATAAATCTATTAGCAATGTAAAGAGAGCTGAAGACTCAACAGGAGCAGCGGGAGTCAACGGCTGACTTAATACAGTCTGACATTGTGGCATAAACTCTAATCGACGTTTTATTGATTCCATTACTTGCAGGAATGGAATCAATAAAACGTCGAAAAAATCTGAAACTAGACATTTTGCATAAAAAAAATTTATTCTAAATTAGGAATCATACAATTTTTTTTTGTCTAAATTCGTTTAAAACGTTTTTCATATTTTAAAATTGGCTATTAAAGGCACTTTAACATAAACTCGGCAGAGCTGTTTGGCTGTATAACTAGGAATTACATAATCACTTTTAAACTTTCGCGTTGCATAATTTAAACTTAATGAAACTTTAGGCAAAAGAGGTAACATTTTCTACCTAAATTATGATCGTGTTAATTCCCGTTTCATTAAATAGGAATTACATAACAGTAAAGTGTTGTATTTCCCACATCTCTTTTAAACTTCTAACCAATTACAGGTAACTATAATTAGCTTATTTGACAACGCTCACAAAAATAATAAATATCCTAACTGCCGGAGCTGTTGGGAACTTGGGAGCCACTGACCATAATTGAGAGGTTAAAAACTTGAAAAAGATTAGACCATTAATAGATATCACTTAAAGGTAATCATTAACGTTTTTTTTGTTACAGGCTGGACACGCAGTACGAAATTTCGTCGGAAAAGGTGGACTCACCTGGCGAAACTGTCAAGAGGAAATGACAGAATTAAAGAAATTGACTCATAGGTGCTGGTCTTTATCAATTTTCTTTCTTTGGACTTAGAGTAAATTATATTTTACGTTGAGTCGGGTAGGTAATTGTGTCCATAAAACGGAACGCAGCCTCACAATGGACTATTTTTACCTTAAACAGGTCGATAAACATTAACGCTGTAGCTGCATTAATCTTAGTAAAATCTAGACCACCTTGCATGCAATTTTAATTTTATTCATGGCAACTACTTTTCGTTTTTTAAAATAATTTTTAAATGACAAAACTTAAAAGGTCGCAAGTCATTCGCCATGGTGGGGCATGCAGTGGGGGTTCAAGCATTGTGCGAACTATTGTTGTGCTGTAGCCAAATAAACCTTTAGACATGACGAGTGTGTGTTAAATAGAGCTGGGGGCTTAGACAAGTGGTATTTGCTCCGTAGCGATACGATATCTAACTTCGACATCGCCTGTCAGATACCTAAATATACAAATGTCAATTTACCACGTGATTTCACTACGGCGTTTGGCAATGTCATACATTTTATTATTTTTGAACTAAGATATTTTTCAAGTTGTTACTTTGGCTATGGCCTCAAACTAGATAGACTGGGTACTATATACAACGCCCCGCTCCACGCTCCGCTGATACTAAGCTACCGCTCGTATTGTTCCATAGATTGTATTTATAACAAAAAAAATAATGATTAAGACCAGCGCCATCAAATACGAATGGTATGTATTTAGCGTATGTGTAGAATTGCTATGATAAACTGAGCAGGGATTTAATTCTTGTTAAATAATAAACAAAATCAAAACGTTTCGTTATTTTTTCTTTACATTTTTGTAGGAATTGTTTTTTATATGTTTTTTTTACGGATGTAATAAAAATGTAATAGAAAAAACCTTTTATCATTTAGCTAAATTATGCATAAAGATTGCTGGACGCAGTGGCGGACATTGGTTTTATTTCGAGGTAGGCATGCAGTAGGTACTTACTAACGTGTTTTATTAATGAAAATTAATGGTTTTCATCAATAACACACATTAGTAAGTACCTACTGCCTACCTCATTTCATTTATCAGGTAGGCACTGCCTTATTGCCTATATGCACCGCATGCCCCGGCAGCCCTGTGGACGTAACGTAAAAAGATTTTTTAAGTTTCCAAGTTTAATTGGAATATGTATGGGAATGGTTTGACACATAAAAGCCGACAAGAAAGAATTTTCCAAAGGCCCAGATGCTACTTTATATTGAGCTTTGCAAGCTAATTTGCTTTAATGACACTAGACGGTAGGCGATAGCTCGGACAGCGGTAACTTTCTACGCATCAAAGGCATTTAGCGGGCGTCTAGTGCGTTGTTGTGGCTACACCTATTACACTAAACATGTTAAACACGGTCACTTTAAAAACTCTTTGTGAAATAAATAGTAAAGTGCATAGTTATTAAGTTGGGATGGAGTAGACAAAATGAGAAAAGTATTGAGTTCTTGGAAGCGTTTTTTTATTTATTTAAAGACACAAACAGATCACACAAGCCGCTAGACGCTAGAATCAAACGTGAAATAAGTGTGGCCACGCACTTAGTGCGTAGCTTAATGCTTTTATTTAGTTGACGCTAATCGTGTGTCTGTCTACACTCAGCGGGATCCCATGTCTGGGAGACTTATGAGTGATACAGAGAATTAGATCTGAATTATGCTACTGAAAATTTTATTAATTTAATGTAAAAGCTGCAATAATAACGTCTTTAGGAGAACAAGTCCGCTGGCTGAAGGTTTCTTTGGAGCTTGATTGTGACTGAATTAAGGACATTAGAAGGATGTTATTTTTTAATGAACAGAACACATATAGATCTAAAAGTTGATACGAATTTATAGTTTATCAGACGTAGTTTTGGTAAATATCCCGCTGGCTGGAGGTCGGTTAGAGAAGCTTATATTTCCGTATCTAATACCTAGTATTATTCTTTCTCTATGGTAATACGGAACAAATTCTGTTTTCAGCATAATTCAGTAGAACAAATCCAGATCTAATTCTCTGTATCACTCATAAGTCTCCCAGGCATGGGATCCCACTGAGTGTAGACACACACGCTAATCTTGCCGTTATTTGAACGTTATGCGTCACGCAGGTGAAGGTGAAGCCCCAGCATAAAACGAAATGTATTTTCCTCGTTTTTTTCCCATTTCGGTTGTTCTAGTCGCAGCTGTCAGCTCAAGATGAATCGTCGGACTGTTTATCCGGTGGACGTAGCGCACTTAGCGACCCCTTTATAGACCTTTTACCGGCACAAACAATTCTCTTGCCAGTGGTGATGGAAGAGTATCACACTTATATAAATTGAACGTTACGGTCGTTGGCGTGAGCGTGACAACCATTAGGTGCAAGGTGAAAAAGTAAAATTATTATGTACTAATCGTTTTTTTTCTCCTAAATAAAACTCTAATCAAAGAAAACAAAATTTGGTAGAGATAACAGTATCTAGTATCATCAACATAATTTCAGCCATTGGTCGTCCACTGCTGAAATTAAGCCTCTCCCAGTGACTTCCAGATTCACCAGTAACTGTATGTTACCATGAAAGTCGAGAAGTTGAAGGATATTTCCTTCAACTTCTCGACTTTGGCAGAGCACATGATTTTCAAATTACATAGCTAAGACTACCTGCCCCTCGAGCATGAGCAACAAAACACGATATGATATGGTACGATATAGCGATTTATGGACACCCAACTTTCAAAATATGGTAACCGCAGCCATCTTGAACTTTTATCATAACAGTGAGCATGTCCGTGCCGGCGACATCACGGTCATGCTCGATTTTTAGATAAAAGTTCATAACAAAAAATCTGCTTTAAATCGCTATATCATATCGTGTTTTGTTGCTCATGTTAGAAGGGCTGGGCAAAAATCTGATAGGCGTAGTAGCGCGTGGTCCGCTTTGGCGCAAGGTTCGATTCCCTGTTATGATAGCTGTCGTTTTTTTTTTACAATATCAAAATGGCATAATATGTTAATCGTTGCTACTGCGATATGACGGAGCACCTGCTTGAACTTTCGAATATCACCCTTTGAACGCAGGCAAAACCGGAAAAGAGCTACGAGGGTCTATTACAGTTAAGGCGGGTGTTCGCGAAAATGTGGTTATCTAACTATTTGTATGTTAGGATATTTGGTCATCTATCGTTATTGCCAGTTAAAACCTGGTTTAATACACACATATGTTTATCTCGCGGTTTTGTTTCTCAAGTAAGGTACACAACCAAGTAAAAAGCGTTTTAATTTAATTTTTTTTTAATACCTACATAATGAAGTAAAAAGTAAGTGTTTCGTTATTATTACCGAGATTTAAGAACAATAAAATAAGTATTTAAACTATACTAAAAACATAATAGGCAACATACCTTACTTTTCTTGCATGAAGGATTAGTGACATGTAGCTGTCGCAGTCGGATTATATAAGCCGCCGTATTACAAACCAACTAGCTGTTTTACAAAACGGAGGCGTTTTGCAATTCGACGGGTCGACGATACGGTGGATTGTCATCAGGATGTGTTCTCCGATTTGACGTCTCACGTTTAGCCACATTGTATAATTCGCATTTTGTAGGGTAACGGATTGCGACGAATATAAAATATTTAGCTGCACAATCATTGTTTTTACAATCATTTAGAATATTTTTGTAACATAAACTACTATTAAGTTCACTTTTACACACCGTAATTCCTGTGTCCGACGCCATTTTTGTTGTTATGACTGGTAGCGGCGCGAGTGTTAAAAATTGGTACTAAAAACTGCCAAAGCGGCGACTTAGTGACCTGCCGAATTACAAAACGCCTAGACGTATTTAATAACGTGAAAGCTTGTATTCAATGCGGCGGACTTTTAATCAGGCGTTATGCAATCCGCCTTATCGTCGATCCACCGTATGGCAAAACGCCTCCGTTTTTAAAACACCTAGTTGGTTAGTAATACGGCGAATTATGCAATCCGACTGCGATATAGCCGTTCATTGATTATAGACGATTCCCGGCGGCCATTCTCGCCTTAATGTTATAATAGACAAGAATTTCCAATTTTTCACGCGGCGTCCCGCCATCGCGCCAGCGGTCGTAAACGAAAACGCCGGGATCCGCCATATTTACATGATTATGCGCATACATGAGCGTCAATAAAACGGATTATAATATAATAAAGCTGACGCAGATACGGGGCGCGGTATTGCACTTTATTTGTTTAAACCTTTTGACGACCTCCGTAGCCGAGAGGCGAGCACGCCGGACTTTAAATGGCGCCGCCATCTCTGAGGTTCCGGGTTCGATCCCCGGCCGGGTCAATGTAGAATACGAACTTTTCTATATTGCCCCGGTCGGGTCAATTTAGAAAACGAACTTTTCTATATTGGCTCGGGTCTGGGTGTTGTGGTACCGTCGTTTCTGATTTCTATAACACAAGTGCTTTAGCAACTTACCTTAGGATCAGAGCAATGTATGTGATGTTGTCCAATATTTATTTATTTATTTATAGTTTTTCCAACGATATTATTTACCATGCTCAAAATTCCCCGTTCAACTTAGTTCCCGTGGTCCTTAGTTTTGCCCAACTTTCTTTTTTTCCGCAAGAACCTTCAAAGTATTAGAACTCGTTTCTAAGCCATGGGGTGACCAAGGGAAATAGGGATTCATTTTTATATAACTTACTTATGTATCAAAGTCAAAGTCATTTATTTTTGCAAATTGGCCATCAATGGCACTTTTACATGTCCCAATTTTTTTTCCTACCACCGCTTCGGGACTATATATCGGCTGGTGAAGAGACGAAACGGCGCAACAAACTCAGTCACCTTTGTCAGCCTGGTTTTATTACAGGAAATACAATTACAAGATAGTGTAAGTGCGAGCTAGGCAGGTTATTAAGTCCATGCACTCTTGTCGTTCAAGTAATCTTCAACTTTGTAATATCCTTTTTCCATATGGATTTTTTAATGTGGTTTTTGAACTTATAAACAGGCAAGTCAACAAGAGTTTGTGGTACTTTATTAAAGATTTTTATACATTTCCCCAAAAATGAATTACCTACTTTCTTTAATCTGAAGTATGTAGTTAGCACCAAAATGTCAGACTTAGTGGTAGGCAACAATGGTATTACCAAAGTGCTCATTAATATCGTCACAATAACCATTTTGCTCAAATTGTTACCAACACTAATAACGGAACCCACCCAACGATAGGTGGAGTTTTTCATTTACAAAGAGAATAGTAGTATTTTTAGGGTTCCGTACTCAAAGGGTAAAACGGGACCCTATTACTAAGGCTCCGCTGTCCGTCTGTCTTTCCGTATGTCAACAGGCTGTATCTCATAAACCGTGATAGTTAGAGAGCTGAAATTTTCTACAGAAGATGAAATTCTGTTGCCGCGTTAACAAAAAAATACTAGAAAACAGAATAAAATAAATATTTTAGGGGGCTCCCATACAAGAAACGTGTTTTTTTTTGCCGTTTTTATAGAAAATGGTACGGAACCCTTCGTGCGCGTGTCCGACTCGCACTTCGACGTTTTGCATTTCGACGGGTCAACGATACGGTGGATTGTCATCAAGATGTGTTCTCCGATTTGACGTCTCACGTTTAGCCACATTGTATAATTCGCATTTTGTAGGGTAACGGATTGCGACGAATATAAATTATTTAGCTGCACAATCATTGTTTTTACAATAATTTAGAATATTTTTGTAACATAAACTACTATTAAGTTCACTTTTACACACCGTAATTCCTGTGTCCGACGCCATTTTTGTTGTTATGACTGGTAGCGGCGCGAGTGTTGAAAATTGGTACTATAAACTGTCAAAGCGGTGACTTAGTGACCTGCCGAATTACAAAACGCCTAGACGTATTTAATAACGTAAAAGCTTGTATTCAATGCGGCGGACTTTTATTCAGGCGTTTTGCAATCCGCCTTATCGTCGATCCGCCGGATGGCGTTTTGCCATCCGGCCTCCGTTTTTAAAACGCCTAGTTGGTTAGTAATACGGCGAATTATGCGATATAGCCATTCATTGATTATAGACGATTCCCGGCGGCCATTCCCGCCTTAATGTTATAATAGACAAGAATTTCCAATTTTTCACGCGGCGTCCCGCCATCGCGCCAGCGGTCGTAAACGAAAACGCCGGGATCCGCCATATTTACATGATTATGCGCATACATGAGCGTCAATAAAACGGATTATAATATAATAAAGCTGACGCAGATACGGGGCGCGGTATTGCACTTTATTTGTTTAAACCTTTTGACGACCTCCGTAGCCGAGAGGCGAGCACGCCGGACTTTAAATGGCGCCGCCATCTCTGAGGTTCCGGGTTCGATCCCCGGCCGGGTCAGTGTAGAATACGAACTTTTCTATATTGCCCCGGTCGGGTCAATTTAGAAAACGAACTTTTCTATATTGGCTCGGGTCTGGGTGTTGTGGTACCGTCGTTTCTGATTTCTATAACACAAGTGCTTTAGCAACTTACCTTAGGATCAGAGCAATGTATGTGATGTTGTCCAATATTTATTTATTTATTTATAGTTTTTCCAACGATATTATTTACCATGCTCAAAATTCCCCGTTCAACTTAGTTCCCGTGGTCCTTAGTTTTGCCCAACTTTCTTTTTTTCCGCAAGAACCTTCAAAGTATTAGAACTCGTTTCTAAGCCATGGGGTGACCAAGGGAAATAGGGATTCATTTTTATATAACTTACTTATGTATCAAAGTCAAAGTCATTTATTTTTGCAAATTGGCCATCAATGGCACTTTTACATGTCCCAATTTTTTTTCCTACCACCGCTTCGGGACTATATATCGGCTGGTGAAGAGACGAAACGGCGCAACAAACTCAGTCACCTTTGTCAGCCTGGTTTTATTACAGGAAATACAATTACAAGATAGTGTAAGTGCGAGCTAGGCAGGTTATTAAGTCCATGCACTCTTGTCGTTCAAGTAATCTTCAACTTTGTAATATCCTTTTTCCATATGGATTTTTTAATGTGGTTTTTGAACTTATAAACAGGCAAGTCAACAAGAGTTTGTGGTACTTTATTAAAGATTTTTATACATTTCCCCAAAAATGAATTACCTACTTTCTTTAATCTGAAGTATGTAGTTAGCACCAAAATGTCAGACTTAGTGGTAGGCAACAATGGTATTACCAAAGTGCTCATTAATATCGTCACAATAACCATTTTGCTCAAATTGTTACCAACACTAATAACGGAACCCACCCAACGATAGGTGGAGTTTTTCATTTACAAAGAGAATAGTAGTATTTTTAGGGTTCCGTACTCAAAGGGTAAAACGGGACCCTATTACTAAGGCTCCGCTGTCCGTCTGTCTTTCCGTATGTCAACAGGCTGTATCTCATAAACCGTGATAGTTAGAGAGCTGAAATTTTTACAGATGATGAATTTCAGTTGCCGCGTTAACAAAAAATACTAAAAAACAGAATAAAATAAATATTTCAGGGGGCTCCCATACAAGAAACGTGTTTTTTTTTTTTTGCCGTTTTTATAGAAAATTGTACGGAACCCTTCGTGCGCGTGTCCGACTCGCACTTGGCCGGTTTTTAACCTAAAAAAATACTCTTAAAAAGTATTTTAAAAACGTTTTCTTCCGATAATGTGATATTATTCCTTCAGTTTTTACACAATCGTTTTTCTTCTTACCGTTCGCCTTTGTTAACATCTGGGGTTCTGGGAGTGTTTCGAGGCAAAAGCGGTTATTCAATTTGCTAAATGAATCAACCACAATTTGCAAAGGGAAACCAATAAAGAAAAGGAAGTGGGTATTTTTAAGACTTCATTGTATTGTTAGATCTTCGAGCAACCATTTTGTTTTTATTGAACCGTTATATTTCAATGACTTATAATTGATTCTAACGTTATTAATCAAACGCATTGATAAAATCCCGTTAACGAACTTGATAAGCAATAGTTCATTAATGACGACCTCCGTGGCCGAGAGGCGAGCATGCCGGACTTTAAATGGCGCCGCCATCTCTGAGGTTCCGGGTTCGATCCCCGGTCGGGTCAATGTAGAAAACGAACTTTTCTATATTGTCTCGGGTCTGGGTGTTGTGGTACCGTCGTTGTTTCTGATTTCTATAACAAAAGTGCTTTAGCTACTTACCTTAGGATCAGAGCAATGTATGTGATGTTGTCCAATATTTATTTATTTATTAGTTGTCTAGTAATGTCGGTAGCAAACAGCTTAATTAGTTGTAATTATCATAATTAAAATCTCAACGTCAATTCAGCTTAGTTCGACGGTAAAATACTTGTGATCAGAGATAATTTTAGTTTAATTGAATAATAAATAAATAAATAAATAAACATTGGACAGTATCACATACATTACTCTGATCCTAAGGTAAGTAGCTAAAGCACTTGTGTTATAGAAATCAGAAACAACGACGGTACCACAACACCCAGACCCGAGCCAATATAGACAAGCTCGTTTTCTACAATGACCCGGCCGGGGATCGAACCCGAAACCTTAGAGATTTGAATGATCAGATCAAATCAGATGAATATTTGTTAAAAAGAAGTTGGATAAAGCTCGTTTTATTTTACATTTATAAGTTTGTTCATTTCGCCTCGAAATTGTTGCTATTTTGATTCCACCTGTAGGGTAGCTAGGCTAGCTTCCCTCTTAGAACGCCATATCCTCCTGAGTATAGTCCTGTGCTAGTATAGTTCAATAAATTCCTGTCGCTCTTGTCTTCTTCCATCCATCTAGAATGAGGACTGGTCCATACTATTCGCGGCCACCGTTCATTCAAGGATTCACTTCCTTTTAAATGAAACTACTTTTACGGATTATTTCGCGATTTATTAACATTTTATTTAACCTGACGTTTCGAACACTTTACATCTGCAGTGCAGTGTGTGAACATGCCTTAGATACACCCAACCATTTCATACGATTTGACCAGCCTAAAGTCCTTGCAAGAGAACGACGATTTATTCCTCGCATGTTACGGGAGGCAATTGAAATTAGAAGACACCCGAATTTCAACAGAGAAGATGGTTGAAAAATACCACCAGCATGGGATCCTGTTTTAACGAAATCCCATGCTAGGCCCCGCACTGCAAGACCTCTAGATACAGTTAGCTCTTTTTGCGTAGATAGGAACACAAATTAATATTAACTGAGTGACGGTAGTTTATATTTTTCAAAATATTGTAAAGACGAATAATACCTTAGTCTACCTGTGACTACGAACGCTGTAAAGTGTTCGAAACGTCAGGTTAAATAAAATGTTAATAAATCGCGAAATAATCCGTAAAAGTAGTTTCATTTAAATGTATCGTGTTCGCGTAAATAAAAGACAACAGTATGATTCACTTCCTCTGCCATCACAGCGTTTAGATAGATTGTTGTAGGTCATGATATTTAAGTCCCTAAATTATAATCATTAACCTTTGATTGTAGGTTAGGTTCAATTAATAATTGAGACAGGAAAAAACTAAGAGAGCAGTTTCCATTTTTACTTTTAAATTGTTAATCAAAACATTTGGATCCGGCATACCCAATTGTTATGTTAGACATGGGCAAATGGTCAATGGACAATGTAAGGCAAATGGTCTTTTTCAGGCAAATACACCAAGAAACTCTTTATGGCAAAGAAGAAATGTATTAACAAATTACAATAGGAAAAACCACGCCTCGCAAACGTAGTGTAGGACGCCCCAACTCGATGGACCGACGACTATAGGAATATGGCTGGAAGTGGCTGAATCGGGAAAAAGCGGGATTTCTTGCTTTTTGGCGCTCTTTGGTGGAGGTTTACGTCCGCTAAGGACTGCAATAATCTGAAATTATGATTAAGAAATGAAATAAAAAACTTCTATATTACATCACAACCTCTATGAATAAATAAAACGATGTATGAAAATGTCTACATAACGTTTCCTAAAAAATCTCAATGCTTCCCCAGTATGGGATCACGTCCCATGTTGATGGTGCGGCCGACGTGACGTCATCTCAACCACCTGGGTAGGGTGACTCCGATTCTAGACAGTTCTTGATAAAAATTATACAAAAATAAAAAATATATATTATAATTAATATTGGACAACATCACATACATTGCTCTGATCCTAAGATAAGCTTAAGCACTTGTTAGTTGTTATAGAAATCAGAAACAGCGACGGTACAGCAACACCCAGACCCGAGACAATATAGAAAAGTTAGTTTTCTACATAAGTCGTAAGAGGCTTATTAATGCACATTCTCTTAAGGGCTCTGGGGCTCGCATACAACAATTTTTTGTATTTCAAAATCGAAAAAAAAAACGCCTACAAATCATAACAGCCTGGACGTTTAGTATGGAGATGAAGAATTTGTTACGGCGGGGGGCGTATAGATCATAGATAACATACTCCGTAGCCGAGAGGCGAGCACGCCGGACCGCATCGCCATATCTGAGGTTCCGGGTTCGATTCCCGGTCGGGTCAATGTAGAAAACGAACTTTTCATTATTGGCTCGAGTCTGGGTGTTGTGGTACCTTCGTTGTTTCTGATTTCTATAACACAAGTGCTTCCGCTACTTACATTAGGATCAGAGTAATGTATGTGATGTTGTCCAATATTTATTTATTATTATTGTACTCGTAAAGAAGTTTTGGTAACAGCTCAATGGTAAGAACAACAATAAAACGCCGAAGGCACACATCGAGTAGAAAATTTAAGGTTTAAATACTCACAGTTTGTTTCTGAAATTATGCTTTCCGTTTCTGATTTTTTTTCTGCGCTAGCCCAAAATTATCCCGAAGCAGGAAAAAAGGGACGTGTAAAAGCGCTTAGTTTAAGCCTATTTACAGAAATAAATTGTTTTTTTTTTTGTTTTTCGTTCTATAGGACAAGTTAACTTTTAAAAGTCAGACTATAGTAAATCCGTCGTCAATAAAAACCGCGAAAAAGTCTTCGAAAGTAGTTGATTCAGTCTCTATTAAGGCTCGCCGTCTACATTAGGATCTATTTATTGAAAAAATATCTTCATCTTTTTATCTTGAAAGATGAAGATATTTTTTAAAGATATTATAATGTGCCTCCATTAACAGGGTAAACAAAATTGTTATCTTTTTCTTAGATAGTAAAGCTAACATAACCGGTGATGAAGTTATAAAATAAATAGGGAAAAAATTTTTTTTTGGAGTGAAATAATTATTTGTCACGATGATTAGATATTAGCATACCTGATAACCTACGTTTTTTTTCTTAAACAAAGTTAATCCCTATTTTATTGACAAAAGTGTATCAAATTGGCAGCTTACAACGTAGTTTCAAGAAAGACAAACACGAAGACAAGCATAAATTTTTTTTTTTTTTTAATATAAACTTTATTCATATGTATAAATCACAAATTATTGACAATACAGCATGCAAAATTATAAGTATACAATTTCGTCAGCAAGAAGCGTCGTCAAATGTTTATAAATTATAAGAATAAAATAAGATAAATTAAAACAATATCTGCTACATGCTTATTGCTATGCCAAAAAACTACACTACCACCCGAGAACCAAAACCATTATGCTGACATGGCAGCATTGTCTCGTTGTATAAATTATTAGCATTTAAAGTCTTTATTTGTTTGTATTAACTTTGTTAAAATTTATCTATTTTAGGATTAAGCTAGTTTTTTTAGGGTAGTCAAGTGTTTAGGATAGTTCTTAAATTTTACCATAGATGGCGTAGGTTGTCTTTTACACCGCGCAATGTTTTCGGTTTTTTGGATAATGACCTTGGTGCCGTTAAGGTATATATTAAAATTTAAAAGTTTGATAAAGTTGAATACTTAAAGTTTCATTTCGCATACCTTCCTACCTCAAACTACGTCATGGGGCGCTACGCTGTGTACTTGGGTTGTACAGTCAGTTTGGTATAATTGTGTTAAAGATTATTGTTATTTTAATTATTCATATAAAGCTAGGTAAGAGGTATTAGACGATTTTAGAAGTACGAAATTTGCCAACAACAATAAACACGGAGAATTTGTATAGATTTGTCATACTGCAGACAAAGGAGTTCATATCCTCCGTCGACCTAAGACGACCTCCACTCGTAGCCGAGAGGCGGCCACGCAGGACTTGGCGTTGCCATCTCTGACGACTCGGGTTCGATTCCCGGTCGGGTCAATATGAAAACCACTTTTGTATATTGTTTGGTGTTGTGGTACCGCCATTGTTTCTGATTTCTATAACACAAGTGCTTTAGCTACTTACCTTACGATCAGAGCAATGTATGTGATGTTGTCAAATTTGAATTTATATATTTACCCTGCATAATTCAAAACGTTGGTTACTTTAGCAAAATAGCGAGGCTAGAGTTATTCGGGCTACACAAGGGAGCAGATAAGGGATGCCCTGACATGTACAAATATGGACCCGACATCTCAATGCCGGTCTATTCTCGACGATACCCTATTAGAGGATTTCTATGCCGAAGCGATGTAAAAGCTTACGCAAATGTGCTTGTGACAATTTTATAAATTCATGAGGTGGATATGTCGCAGTCGGATTGCATAATTCGCTGTATTACAAACCAACTAGCTATTTTACAAAACGGAGGCGTTTTGCCATACGGTGGATCGACGATACGGCGGATTGCATAACGCCTGAATGAAAGCTCGTCGCATTGAATACGAGCTTTCACGTTATTCAATACGTCTAGGCGTTTTGTAATTCGGCCTTTGGCAGTTTGTAGTACCAATTTTCAACACACGCGGCGCTGCCAGTCATAACAACAAAAATGGCGATGGACAGAGAAATTACGGTGTGTAAAAGTGAACTAAATACCTAGTGGTTTATGTAACGAAAATATTTTAAATGATTGCAAAATCAATGATGGTGCAGCTAAATAATTTATATTCGTCGCAATTTAGAACTGAAAGTCGTATATTTAATAACTAGATTTACAGGTTATAATGCACGTCAAAAGCCACTAAGTTGGTTATGGAGTGTTGTGTATGGCGAAATATTAGGCAATTATTGGTGTAACAATGATTGAACATCTTTATTCTGAAAAATGAAAAATCTTTATTCGTTGCAAAGACATATAACAATATTAGATGTAGATTCGTTCTTTTAAGTGCATAGCACCTGTGCCAGAAGTAAAATGCGGCTAAACGTGAGACCTCATTTAAGAGAACACCTCGTAATGACAATCCGGCGTATTGCAAAACGCCTCCGTTTTGTACAAAGGCTAGTTGGTTTGTAATACGGCGGCTTATACAATCCGACTGCGACAGACACACCACGTTATACAGGATGAATTATATTTTTACCTTTGTTCCACTTACCTAACTGTTGCTCCCTAATCTATTCAGAAAACATTTTGGGATCATCATCGTCAGCCTATGTCCATCAATAAACATTCCATTGCTGGAAACACGCCTCCTCCCTTAAAAAGGCTCAGAACGCCTAACTGCGGAAGCGGCACAGGGAATTTTGCAACCAGCCAATCCTGCAACCTCAGTCGCCAGTTCATCGGATAGACATTAAAATAAATAAATAAATATTGGACAACATCACATACATTACTCTGATCCTAAGGTAAGTAGCTAAACTTGTGTTATAGAAAACAGAAACAACGACGGTACCACAACACCCAGACCCGAGCCAATATAGAAAAGTTCGATTTCTACATTGACCCGACCGGGGATCGGAACCGGAACCTCAGAGATGGCGGCGCCATTTAAAAACTTAGCACAGTATTACAGAATGTTTGGTATCTACAGAGTAAATCAAGCCGAAACCAGGCTATGTTAACATTTGCATATGAATAGAATGCTAAAGTCAGAATTTTGATTTTATTTTTTTAAATTTTCATACAAAACAATTTTATAGAATCCGATTTCTATAAAAATATTTTTTTAAAAATTAATGATATTAAAATTCTGACCTTTCCATAGTATTTATATGCCTGTGTTAACATGGGCTGGTTTTGGCTTGATATAGCATTAACCTAACATCCTGTCATCATCATCATCATTATCACCAGCCTATATCAGTCCACTGCTGGACACAGGCCTCTCCAAAAGGAGGATTTTGCCATAATCGCCACGCTTGGCAGGCGGGTTGGCGATCGCAGTTTGGCCAATGGTGGAGAGGAGACGCTGCTGCCCATCTGCTTGTGGCGGTTCTCCTGTAGTCGCCTCTTACGACACCCATATTAACCTAACATCCTGTATACTATGCAAATCTACACCTAGGATACGAACTTTTTGAAAACAAATTGAGATTATGTCACGACCACAGGCGATAACTGAGCCTCAATATCTACTTTATATAAATTTGAACCTGAAAAAAGTTATCTTTTGTTTAGCTACAAAAGCTCTCGAAAATTCTCAAACAATACAAAACAAAAACACATTTCTTGCCCGCCATTTGCTTCCGTGTAACTTATTTACAAAATGGCGGCATAATTAAGGCGGGCTTGCCCTTGGGAGCAGTTACGCCCTCTCATATTTCTATTTATGAATGAAATACCACGTTTATGCGCCCCCTTGCGGTCAGCACTGTAATTATGGCAACTGTAACTGCCTTCCTTATAATGCATTAACTTTCGTGTTTTAATTTAAACGGATTGTAGCACGCACAAGCAACAAATTATGAGTGTAGTGGAAAACGTTATTAGTAGCCTTAATAAGTACGGGGCTGTAGGCAATGATAGATGACGTTTTCTTATTTATTATTCAACGTGTTCATTTTGATTTTCCATAACCACAAAATAGAAAAAACGCCGGCGCTATACGTAATTTGTGCCATAACTTTAAACAAGAATGCTATAAAAGAATGTGTTTTCTTTCGTCAATAAGAAAAACTAAATCGTACTGAGTTGTAGTTAAACTTACAAGTTATAAGTAACTTATGATGATTTTTTTTCCAGTTTTTTTCAGATGCAGCATGACAGATAGCAACTTAAAAATTTTTACACACATATTCGTCTTGATCGATATAATAAAACAATATTTGAGATTCATGCTTTATTTTTTATCGAGTTAAGTGAATTGTATTTGTAACTATAAAGCAGTAAGCCTTACTCTATTTAATATCATTATGATAAATAAAAGTTTAATCTTATAGTTAATAAGAATGAAATAAAGAACTGTCGAAATTTCGTATACCTACCTACTCATCGCTCGTCAATACTTTTTGAACAAAATTATTTTGAGGTGTAATTTAAAAAAAAAAATAGTTTACAAATATATTTTCTATTGAAGGTCAAACAATATCGGAATAAAATGTAAAATAAATACAAATTCAATTCAAAGGTTCCGGATTTATGTTCCGAATATATTCGCTTTAAACTCTTATCCTTCACCGAAGGGAATATCCCGGCCCTTTTAGGCCCTTTATCAATCTTAGAGCGTTCCCTTTTCTTTTAACGAGCCGCACTTGTCGATTTCCCGTGGCCCGGACATTTTTACCAGATATCCGAAATGTTGGGTTGTTTTTGGGAATCCTTTTATGGTTCAGGAATAAGTGAACCCATCTTATCCACTGTCATGCAACTGTTAAGTTAAAAGAAAAATACTCTTTCACGAAATGTATCAAGTTATGTTTACTTTGGAAAGCATTTCAATGTCATGTGGGCGTATTTTAGGTGGACTATTATTACCTATTATATTTAGCAAATACTTAAGTATCAACAATTTGTAAGTGTGTGTGTGCATCGTGACGTGATCAAATATGTTAGCACATTTAAATATTTATCACTTTGTAGACACCTAGTGCCTAAATCACTACTTTGATGCTAACAGTAAAATCTCCGTTTCGAAGAAAAATCCCTGGCCACCGCCCGCACCGAAATCAAACTATGGAAGAGGTATGTAGACGACGTATTCTGTGTATTGAGAGGAAACAACCAAGATGTAGAAACTCACCTGTCATATTTAAATGGTATCCATCCAAAAATAAATTTTACCTGCGAGATAGAAGAAAACAGAAGCCTAGCATTTTTGGATGTGAAGATTGAAGTGCGGAGTGACGGTTCACTGAGTCACTCTGTCTATAGAAAATCCACTCACACTGACCGCTATCTCAACGCAACCTCGCATCACCACCCTCGACATCTTAATTCTGTAGTAACTGCACTGACAAATCGAGCCTATGACTTGTGTGACCTTGAACACTTAAACCAAGAGTTGGAACATGTTCAGAAAGTCTTACAAAATAATGGATATAGAGGGCAGCTACCATCTAGACACAAATCAAGACACTTTAAAGACACAGTAGACAGGCAACCTGTGTTCTTGCCATACATAAGAGGAGTGACAGACAAGATCTCAAACGTACTTCATAAATACTCACTTAATACTGTCTTCACTCCATTAAGAAAAGTAACACAATGTCTACGATCTCCAAAAGATAGTTTCCCAATGGAGAAACCAGGTGTCTATAAGATTGACTGCAGCTGTGGCAGTTCATATATCGGCCAAACAAAACGTACCATAGCGTGCCGAATGAAGGAACACATAAAAGCGGTCAAAAACAACGACAAACAGAAATCGGCAATCGCGGAACATTTGTTGGAATCAGGTCTCAATCACTGGATTGAGTTTCACAACCCTCAGATCATTTCGACAGAACGCCACTACATACCAAGAATGGTCAGGGAAGCGATTGAAATTACAAAGTACAAAAATTTCAATCGTGAGGATGGGTTTAAATTGTCAAGTGTCTGGAATCCAGTGATTCGTATGTGCAAAAACCGGAAAAAACAACAAACTGCTGTGTCGCGGTCAGATACTGTTAGTGTTGTGTGTCGAGAACAGGTGCGAGAAAATAGTGAGTTTGTAGACAATGGTACCGACGCGTGCAATAAAAGACTGCGAACGAGGGTAGACCGATATGTTTGCCCGTAACAACTTACCCGCAAGATCTTCAGTTACTCCGTGATCATGGCGCTTGCAACAGTGCCGAAATATCGGGAACTCAAAAATAAGGTACATGGTAGCAATCCCGTAACAAACTATTCTAATCTCCGTTGAGTTTGGGGCTAGAAATTAATTTTGTGTGCTATGTTAAAAAATAATCAGGATGTTTGGTGATACGAGGAAATCCCTTTTACAGGATATTCTTCTGAATATAAATGATTTTCTATACATTATCGTCGAGGTAAATAACTTTTTTTATGCGCGATGAACTTTTTTTAATCCAATTTCTATATTGTAATACTAAAAGTTTATTAACGGATAGGATTTTCTCCAAGGCCTACTATACAGGGTCACTAGTAGGTATAAGACGAGGACTAAGACGGACCCCCCGCACTAGCGTCTTTCAAACGTCGACGTCGTGGCAGTGTCCAATCAGCGTTAAGTAAATGCCGCTGCGCAAGCGTTGCGTCAACACTGATTGGACGCTGCCACGACGTCGACGCTCGAAAGATGCTAGTGTGGGGGTCCCTTAAACCGTCTTAGTCCTCGTCTTATACTAGTCACCCTGTATAAATAAACTGTTTTTAGGGTTCCGTACCCAAAGGGTAAAACGGGACCCTATTAGGTATTAAGACTCCCTGTCCGTCTGTCTGTCTGTCACCAGGCTCTATCTCATGAATCGTGATAGTAAGACAGTTGAAATTTTCACAGATGATGTATTTCTGTTGCTGCTATAACAGCGAATACTACAAACCAGAATATAATAAATATTTAAGGGGGCTCCCATACAACGAACGTGATTTTTTTTTGCTCGTTTTTATAAATAATGGAACGGAACCCTTCGTGCGCGAGTCCGACTCTCACTTGGTTTTGTTATAATCCGTGCGGAACCTTAAATTTGTTGCAACGTCCACCCTTAGCGAAAGTTTCCTCCTTGGAATTATCGCAGCGACACAGATGGGATGAGAGGCCATCTGTTCTCGTTAGAGATCGGTAGGCACAGAGAAGAATCGGTAATGTGGATAATGTTTAATATTTCAGCCCGTAAAGCTTTGTTTAATAGAGATGATCGAAACAGACGTGTTTTGATCAAAAATTGAATTTCGATAAGTAAGAATAAAAGTAGATGGGATACTTCATTGGCAACAGAGCTCTAAAAGTCTAGATGCAACAGATGAATTCATTACTTCTATATAATAATAAATATTGGACAACATCACATACATTGCTCTGATCCTAAGGTAAGTAGTTTAAGCACTTGTGTTAAAGAAATCAGAAACAATGACGGTACCACAACACCCAGACTCGAGCCAATATAGAAAAGTTCGTTTTCTACATTGACACGACCGGGAATCGAACCCGGAACCCCAGAGATGGTAGTGCCATTTAAAGTCCGGCGTGCTCGCCTCTCGGCTACGGAGGTCGTCAATAATATAATATTAATCTCTGAAGTTGTCGTACCGTCGTTGTTTCTGATTTCTTTATTACAAGTCCTTAAAGTACCTTATGATCAGTGAAATATATGTGCCATGATGTTGTCCAATATTTATTTAAGTATTATTTATTTATCTTTAGTTAATCCAGTAGCAATAGTTATGACAGTAAAAATACCTACATCATAATCATTATTTCAGCCATAACAAGTCCACAGCTGAACATAAGCCTCCTCAATGTGTGTCTACACTCAGCGGGATCCCATGTCTCGGAGACTTATGAGTAATACAGAGAATTAGATCTGGATTTGTTCTACTGAAATATGCTGAAAACAGAATTTGTTCCGTGTTACAAACGGAAATATAACCTTCTCTAACCGACCTCCAGCCAGCGGGATATTTACCGAAACTACGTCTGATGAACTATAAATTGGTATCAACTTTAGATCTATGTGTTCTGTTCATAAAAAAAAAACAATCCTTTTAATGTAATTAATTCAGTCACAATCAAGCTCCAAAGAAACCTCCAGTCAGCGAATTTTTTCTCCTAAGAAGGACGTTATTATTGCAGCTTTTACACCAAATTAATAAAATTTAAACTTTCTTAATTATTAATAATTCTGTTTTCAGCATAATTCAGTAGAACAAATCCAAATATTCATTCCATCGTTAATTTCAATTGTTGATCATCAATGTCTTGTAGATGGTTTCAAAGTACCCCCGAAATCTTTGACTGAACGTAATACCTATATAAAGAGAGCATAATAATATTATAATTAATCCACTCTGTAACCTTTGAGAAAACAACAGTAAGGTATCCAGGTAATCCCCTTAAGATTGTACAGTCAACTGCAAAAATGTTTACAATTCGGTTCGGCAATTTGTCAATGGTGTTTGTGAAATTATTTAAAAACCGGCCAGCAGGGCTAGCATGCGCAACACGATAAAATTTTGTCGTGGCATTTTTTCGACTTTTGACGTAAATATGTCGTTTTGTCTTCGACGATAACAAAGAAAAATCCACAATATCATGGCAATGCCATGTTATAACGTAAAAATAAGTGGCTATAATCAACGGGAGACCCTGAAAATATTAAGAAAAAGGATTCGAGACGTCCGTAATCCGTTAGGTTAGGGAAAACGTCAAAATTATCGTCGAAGACAAAATTTGTCTTGTCTATCGATAAAATAACCGATGCGCGCATGCTAGCCCTGCTGATGAGAGTCGGCTTCGCGCACGAAGGCTTCCGTACCATTATCTATATATAAATACGGAAAAAAAATCACGTTTGTGAGGCCCCCTTAAATATTTATTTAATTCAGTTTTTTTGTATTGTTATAGCGGCAACAGAAATACATCATCTGTGAAAATTTCAACTGTCTAGCTACCACGGTTCATCAGTTATAGCTTGGTGACAGACAGACAGACAGACGGAGTCTTTGTAATACGGTCCTATTTTACCGTTTAGGTACGAAACCATTCATCATCATCATCTCAGCCACAAGACGTCCACTGCTGAACATAGGCCTCCCCCAGTGACTTCCAGATCGGCCGGTTGGAAGCGGCCTGCATCCAGCGTCGTCCTGCGACTTTTACCATGTCGTCTTGTCGCCCACCTTGTGGGTGGACGTCCCACGCTGCGCTTGCCGGTACGCGGCCTCCATTCCAGAACCTTTCTGCCTCTATCGGCCGTCAGTTCTACTTGCTATGTGCCCCGCCCATTGCCACTTTAGCTGGCTAATCCGTCGGGCTATGTCAGCGACTTTTGTTTGAGACCCTTTAGACTATCAATTTGTAAAGTGTAATTAAATGAATTAATATTTTAAAACCAAGAAAGGCTCCTACTAAGTAAGTATTGAATCACGTTGGTAGATTGAGGTTGGCATTACTGGCAGTGGGAGGTACTTAAAATTTATCTCGCTATTTTACCTATTGTTGCTGACTGTACCCATGTTTTCGGATACAAAGAGCAATTCCTCGGCTTTAGATCCCAGCTTTATACCGTTTGATAAAGCACACGCTTTGTTTTTGTAAACAGGAACCCTTTGATAAGAAGGGTAGGTATGTGTATTTATTCATAACCTTCGTGGAGCCCTTTAAAGTCGCGTTATTGAATTACTCTGTTTCCGTGCAAGAGATGATTGTTTTTTTATTAAAGGATAAAAAACAAAATGTGTTTTTGACGAATACTTATACGGTACCCAATTTATTATGAAAACGTTCAACCGTCTGATAAATGAAATGTTATTACAGAAACGGGTTTGTGATGAAAACAAACAGCGGCAGTGAATGTTCAAAATGTATGCTAAATATTAATATACCTTAAATTACCATGTTCGCAAAAAAATCTAATTTTTATTAAACAAAGCCTAATTTTTGCTAAACAAAAAGTTAAGACCTGAAGCCCTATTCCCGTCTTTTACCATAGCCTTAATCCAATACCTATCGATCCGGTCCCAGTAACATACTATCTAAAACGGAATTCTTGTAAAATTTAACTTTTACGAAAAAACAAAAGCACGAACCGTTATTTTTTTGTTTACGAGAATATCATTTCTGGAGACGTATTTTTGAAGCATTCGAAATGAATCTTGAATTCGAACACGAATACGATTCGTGTACGAATTCTATTTCTATCACTCCCGATTTTACGCATTTTTGAATCACTCGAATTCCGTGTTGCTATAATGGTAATTTTTTTTAACTATATTCGTTTCACGCAGAAAATATTTAAAACAGGAATGCAAAAATTTATTGATTTTACAAACCGGCAATGAATCCCATGGAACGGAACGAAAAAAAAGTTTTTAATCTGTGAACTATATGTTTACTTGTCAAAGTCATACTTCTAAACTTTCTACTAGTAGAATCGAAATACGAGTGGGTCGGACCACTCGTTGCGGAATTCACAGAATGAATTTTCAAAAATAACGATTTTAGTCATTCGCGTGCGAATCTTGCCATTCCGTATTCGAATTCGCATGATTCAAAAATACGTCTCCTGGTCGTAATGTTACTGGGACGCACCCTGATTTCGTATCTTACATAAGCAATGAAAATTAAACAACTCTGGCTTTAAAATCGCAAATAGACAGCAAAAAACAAAAGCAAAGCGATCTACTGTCAGTGTTGCCAATAGATTTTGACACTTGAAGCATCAATTGGGCGATGACTGCGCAATTATTGCTGATTGCTAATTTTTAAGGAAATAAGTACGGCCGACACTGGATTGCTACTTACTATAAAATTACGGCAATTGGGCTTCACTTGTTGTTAGTGACTTACAAAACTATTCTCAGTACCGGTGATTCCGATGAGGGCTTCGCAAATATTTGTTACACTTACCCCAGAAGGGTCTACCCAGTTTTCAATTAACAGAACTGCGTATTTATTCGACCCGGCTGTAATACCGCCCTGCGGTCCGGTCCTGTCCATTTGATAATGTCTTGGAATGCAATTTGAGTTTGTAATTTGATGAAATGAAGACGTACCTCTATTGGTAGACCAAGAGGATTGTCGGACGATGTAGAAATTTATCTTAAGTGAAAAGGGTTATTTTCCCGGTGCAGAGGGCCTACTACAGAAATGTACCGTTCATTCGAACATATCTAACAAATTAAAATCACTGTGTATTTTTTAACAATATATGAACAACTCAAAAAAGCCGTGTAAAAAAACACCACCGTTTTCAATTGTTCATAAATTGTCAAAGGTTGTTACAAGTGAATGGTGAATTTGATAGGGTAACACGTCGGAACAAAAGATAAATTTTCGTGGTAGGCCCCCAGTGGGGTAACTATGAACTCTTAAAACAATCTCAAATCTGTCAAATCTGTTAATTTCGAATTACTGATTCGTAATTCTGTACGAAATTTGACAGATTTGACAGATTTGAGATTGTTTTAAGAGTTCATGGTTACCCCCCCCCCCCCCAGGTATTTTAGAAAACGAATGACTTGTGTTTGGGCCTTACTACACAAAAGATAGACTTAAGGTTTAAACATTATCTAAAGAGTAGTCAACCAATAGAAAATGTTTGTTAACAATATGTCTCGAATGTCTGATGTGTCAACATTTCAAATTGATTGGCTATTATTATAAGGCCAATAGAATTCAACACAACAAAAACTCCTTATCTCAATACTGTCTAACAGGTAATTGTATTGTGATTTAATGTTTTACATTACCTATGCTTCACTTCAACATTGTAGGCTAGCACCGAGAAGAAGCAATGCAGAAAATTTGGTCACTCAGTAGTCACTCTTTTTTTTAATCTAGTAAAGTTTACAAGATTATATAGTATTATTATTGACGACCATCTGGTGTAGTGGTTCGCGCTCCAGACTACAAAAAGCCTGGCAGTTGTAGGTTCAAATCCCGGCAAATGTTTGTGTGATGAGACCGAGCATTTGTACCTAAGTCATGGACGTTTATAAACGTATATAATTATCTACTCTTAGTCGCCATAGTACAAGCTATACTGAATGCAACATCAGCCCCTGTAGCACGATCAACAAAACACGATATGATACGATATGATATAGCGATTTATCGCCTATTTACTTTCAAAATATGATAACATAGCCGCCATCTTGAACTTTTATTGAAACAGTAAGCATCTCCGTGCCGGCGACGTCTCGGTTAAGCTCGCTTTTTTGATAAAAGTTCATATTTTGACAAAAAATATGCGATAAATCGCTATATCATATCGTATCATATCGTGTTTTGTTGTACATGCTAGAGGGGCTGACTTAGTTTGGGGCTAGATAATTGGTGTGATTGTGAAAACAATTTATTTATTTTGTATTCTAGCTTCAGAATGCTCTTAAGAGGCATAGCTGACATTAGTTAACAAGAAATTAGATTGTTTGAATATTTGCTATTCACTAATTAATTACCGAAATTCCGTATTCCGTCCGGTAATATCGCCCTCCACGTAGTCCGGTCCGGTTCATTTGGTCCGGTCTTGGAATGCAATTTGGGTTTGAATTGGATTCTCGATAAGAGCGGTTTCGGGTCAAGTTTTGAAGTAGGATAACTTAAGTACCCGTGGTTGCCGCAAAATTTATTTAGAATAATGATATTTTGATATCAACATTCAATTGAAATTTGAGTATAATTTACAATGCTCTAAGTATACAGGATGTACAAAAGAATGGGACACTCCTTCAAACCTTGTGATCAGCTGGTTATATGCAACAGCTTTTCCTATGGGAGCAACATCAAAATCATGATTTTATTTTCAGATGCTCCATATATTATCATCGAGGTAAGCGAGCAAGTTTGTATGGAGCAGCTAAAAAAACTCGATTTCGATGTTGTTCCCATAGAAAAGGTTGTTGCATATGATCAGCTGATCACGTGGTTTTAAGGAGTGTCCCATTCTCTTGTACACCTTGTATTATAGAATGCAAATTAATTAAGATTTTTTCTTGGCTTGTTTATGATGAGCATGGCGATATTAACTTAGTAGATAGTCGTCAGAGTTTTAATAACATTCGCGAGAGGAGTTTGAATCGGCAAGCACATATAGTTTTTAGGGTTCCGTACCCAAAGGGTAAAACGGGACCCTATTACTAAGGCTCCGCTATTCGTCTGTCTGTCCGTCTGTCTGTCTGTCTGTCTGTCTGTCTGTCTGTCTGTCTGTCTGTCTGTCTGTCTGTCTGTCCGTCCGTCCGTCCGTCCGTCCGTCCGTCCGTCCGTCTGTCTGTCTGTCTGTCTGTCTGTCTGTCTGTCTGTCTGTCTGTCTGTCTGTCTGTCTGTCTGTCTGTCTGTCTGTCTGTCTGTCCGTCCGTCTGTCACCAGGCTGTATATTTCAACTTTCTAGCTATCAAGGGTTCCTCATGAACCCTTGATAGCTAGAAAGTTGAAATTTTCATGTATTTCTGTTGCCGCTATAACAACAAATACTAAAAAACAGAATATTATGAATATTTAAGAGGGCTCCCATACAACAAACGTAATTTTTTTTGCTCGTTTTTATAGATAATGTTGCGAAACCCTTCGTGCGCGAGTCCGACTCGCACTTGGCCCGTTTTTTTATAAATCAGTACGTATGAATTTTTTGGTGAGTGAATTTTGTGATGATTAGTTTTTTAAAAGACTATCACTGATTAACAACCCGTAAAGGTCATCTTTTAATACTGGAATTAAGAATTCCGAGAATCCCAAAGGTGGTATACAAATAATAATAAAGGGTTACTTATAAAAAGTTTCCTAGGTTAATCATACCTTGACCATGAACTAAGAACGATCTCCTTTTTTTTTTTTAAGATTTATTATACAGAATGTTAAAAAAGCCTTAACGAAGCCATAAACCACGAATTCTATACATAAAACCAAGTAGAATACAAAAAAAAAATTGCTGGGAAATGACTTTTATTTTTGGGCATCAAAAAAAAAACTTATTTCTAACCCGCAATGTATAGCGCGCGTGCCATAGACTATGCCTGTGTGTGTAAGCGGATCATGTTTCTTTGTAAAAAAGTTTAGTATTATTAAACAGAAGTCAATTTTGTAAAAAATCTTTGAAAAAAAAATTGTAACTTTGGCTGTCAATAACTCGGTAACCCGTCATTTACCAGGTATAGTGTAAAAAAAATGATCGTAATAATACGTAGAATTTGTAGTATTGGGCTCGGTAAGCCTTTTTTTACACCCGATATAGGCTGTTGATTTCAAACCTCGTCATATTTATTGAAGGTGACATATTATGACTTATATAAACGAATTATCCAACAAAAAAATTACAAATAAATTGGAATTCATAGCGAATATTTTCCGTATGACATCAACTGTACTGTGGCTCGGAATACTGCAATAAGTTTACACTGCGGCACCCATCGAGCAACGAGGATCGCTCGCTTATCACGATCTAGCCATTTGCGTTGGGACTATTCTGTATCGAAAGTGGTCGATTACGAAAATCGTAGATATAAAAAAAAAAGTTTTTTTTCGAAGTCAATTTTTTTTACTGATTCCTGATCAGAATCAGATACTTAATCAACTACCTAAATATGGCGAGGATTGACATCAACACCCTGTATTTTTGTGTCCAGAAACACACTATATCTTTATTCCTTCTATAGCCGAACCTCTAACATCCATTGAGTACAGAACCCATTAGGTAGATAACAGCCGATCAAATACCGGGCAAAACAGATAACCCCCTAATGCCGGGTGAGCGTGTATCGGCAAATTGGGTCCGACTGGCCCTACAACGCGAACTAATTAAACGCATAACATGGCGTCTTGCTGGTCCGCCCTTGGTGCTATTGTGTAGGGTTCTTTGTTAGCTTTCATTTAGATGCGTATTGGTTTTAATTGAAAAGGAACATCTCCTTTAGGTATTGGGATATTAATACTATTCAAATACCTATAATTATATACAAGGTGTAAGGTTAATGGTATCAAGCCGAAACTAACCCATGGTGAAGTCAGAATTTTGATATAATTATTTTTTTTTAAAATTTATCATTTTTGAAAAAAAAAACATTGTTTAGGTATACAAATCAGTTTCTAAAATTGTTTTGTAAGAAAATACTTATTAAAAATAAAAAATGGTAATATCAAAATTCTGATTTCACCATACTATATGCATATGTTAACATAGTCTAGTTTCGTCTTGATATACCCTAAAACAAACACCCTGTAGGTATGTATATTTCAAGCAGGGGCGTACGGTGCATATAGGCAATTAAGCAGTGCCTACCTGATAAATGAAATGAGGTAGGCAATAGGTACTTACAAATGTATAATAATGATGAAAACCAGTGATTTTCATCATTAATACACATTTTTAGTACCTACCGCCTACCTCGAAATAAAACCAATGCCCGCCACTGAATTTTCAAGTCGACTTTTCATTAAAATAACAATTACATTATTATATTCATTTTTGGCTACATATGATGACGTCATAGCTTGGTATTCCTGAAGACAAAGGGAGGAAAACAGGGTTCAAAAGTTTATGAAATATCACTATTATACATAACTTTGATTGTGCAAAGAAAAGCGCGTATTTATTTTTGTGATTAATTTGTTAATTAACTGCTGTGTTCAGCAGAAGGATCAAAACTATGAAAATCAGTCATGTTTATCAATCAAGGCACACGACACGACGATTTTGTTTGCGTATCTTTAATCCAATTGAGACACCTAGGCTGCGTGCTCATACTATTATTACTTTGCTTAAGTTTCATCGCAATCAGACGAATAGAAGAACGACAAAAAGTCAACATTGATTTCCATAAATTGAGATAAATGCAAAGAAACTTATTGATTTTCAACAAACCACTTCAACCCTTCTTTGAATATTAAAAATAAACATTGTTTCTAATTGTTAAACAAAACACAACCAACCTAGCAGAAAGCGTTTGCACATATCAAAAGCATCAAAATAAATATTATCATTCATCCCCCTTGCAATGCACAGTTCACCCTCCTTCATGGCTAGTCATAGTAAAGATGCTTCATTGCAGTAACTAAACTACATACTAACGCTCGAAGTTACGCAAAAATAACGTCTTTTAAGATGAATTTTTGAATTCTACAGTTCCTTTTACACAGAGTTCAACTTGTAACGGAAATAAGCAATTAACCGTGATGTTTTTTGTATTAAAATAGATAAGAGATAATGAAAAGTCGTAACTTACTTTAGGCGTAATGTCAATCAAAAAAAGTGAAGCGATTGTTTCGTAGCACTAACAGAATACCAGAAAATACAGATACACGTAGAAATCAGATTTAATGTACAAACCAAAACGTCTTCTTTCGACAGTGGCGGGCATTGCTTTCATTTTGAGGTATACTTAGCATCACGTAAAGAGAGCGGTGGCTAAAATAGGAACTAACATTTTCAGTACTGCTATATGTGTTCGGTTGAGACAAGTAGCGCCACCCTCCAGCGTTCTTTTTATTTGACGAAAATTATAGGCACTGACTGATTGCTTATATGTACCGCACGCTCCTGTGTTTGGACCTTTTTTTTTTTTTTTTTTTTTTTCGTCAGGAAAATGCTTTACGCATACCACGCCAGCCGCGGGGGCGGTTGGGGGTTATGTGGGACTCCGGACCTCTGTTGTGAGAGCCCTATACCCACTAAAAACCTGACGGTGTCCACCGGTGCCATTAAGTGAGTAGGAACTACGGGTCAGCGCCCCGGGCGTTCACCCCGGGCATTCGTCCGCAGTTCCGCCTCTGGCTGTGGCTCGCTGATAGCAAGCGCCACCCGGCTTCAGGGAGAACGGTCTTCCCCCCGGTCTTCAGTAAAACGGCGCGCGGGACACGCGCAACACCGCCACGGGCCTGTGTTTGGACCTAGGTGCACTTCGGACCGGATAATACAGTTCAAAACGATTTAAGAGTGACACACACTATTCTTGAGCCCACGTGCGCATGTCACGATTAAGCGAATTTAAACTCGAATTAACCACCAACACTATATTAAAAATCATTCCATAGGCTCTGTCAGTTTCTATGACAATAACAGAGACAGAATGATGTCCTAACCTCGTACTAAATCATATCCGGTAGTGCGCAAGTCCACCATATGTGAATTATTTTATAAATATCTCAAAGTTGAGTTACTGAATACTATGTTTTTACTGTAGCCGAGTCCTAGCATTCGCCGTCAGGACTGTTTACGACAGTTCCCATAAAACGGGACATATGCGATATTTTCACTGCGAATTCTTATGGAGGACGTTTCGCTATTCGTATTGTTTTATTGACCTTTGTCGTTTTTATTATAGTAAATACCATGATAAATGGTTTCAGATAAATTAAAACGACTAAGGTATTATCCATTTTTGCTAAGGATTTATAATTCACATTCAGGTTTTATTGCATTTGATTAGAAGCCTCAATTCGGAAACTTGAAAAAGTAGGTAGGTATTTTCTTAGAGAAAAGTAAGAACTACACAAAAAGTTGACAGATCAGTCGTAACATACAATAATATTAAACTCGTAGGTGTATTGGTCTATAGTATTGACAGCATATTTGCCTTCCAAGCAATCGATCCGGTTCGAAGGACCAACGCTATGTATGATGAAATATACAGATTCAAAGCTTATGAACTAGTTATAGTAGATATTAGAAATCCTATTTACACTGACAATGAGTTAATTGATAGTTAATGAGACGACCGTCTGGTGTAGTGGTTCGCGCACTGGACTACAATGCCTGGCGGTTGCGGGTTCGAATCCCGCAAGGGGCAAATGTTAGTGTGATGAACGCGAGCATTTGCACCTAAGTCATGGATGTTTATATACGTATGTAAGTATGTTTATCCGTATCTAGTCGCCATAGCACAAGCTTTGCTTAGTTTGGGGCTAGATACTTGGTGTGATTGTGGAAACAAAAAAAAACAAAGAAATGATGAAATAAAGCCTGTGGGTCATAACAAGAATAATAATTGCGCCATATAATGGACAACCAACACCAAAAACTTTTTGCAAATCTATCGTGCGTTCATCATTGTTTACAGGTACTACGTGTTTCATTTCACTGGAATATGTAATGTTTACATATTACAAACACTTCCTATCGTATTTCTCTAAAAGATTCGTGTTTTTATGCCCCTAAGACACGATGCGTGCGGCGCGCCTCCGCAGCGCACGCCCCGAATTCTGCTCGTATATTATTTTTATGACGCGGACTGCGGAAGTGCGGAGTAGAAGCAATTCCGCGTTACTGCATACGCGGTAGGCGGTAGGCTCGTCTTCTACTGAAGCGGAGATATCGGGAGCTACAATATAACCCTTAAGCACAAAAGTTGCACAACGGAATATTGTTACGGTGTCATGCGATCCAATAATAAGTTAAAAACGCTGTCACACTGCTGCATAATAGTGCTATCAGTACTTATCATTTTGCGAGTATTGTTAAAAAGTTAACGTCACAGACCGAAACTGAAACGATACTCAAAAGCTTTGTTGTCGCCCGATAATCATAACAACGTTAATTGAAAACTAAGTTTCATAATTTATGAACAAGGAAAAGTAGTAATTTTATTATACTTAATACCAGACCTCCATTTTAATGGTCGCCGTGAACGAAGCCAGAGCTTTGAGTCGTTTTTATTTTACCTTTATTGGGACTTGGGAGTATGTTGAAATAAGAATCTATGAATTAGAATCAGAAGTGTCTTTCGTTTTTATCGCTTTCTATGCGTAGTTAATTAACCACAGATGTATTTTTGTTTACGTGGATCACAAGCTTTATTCTGCGGTGTATCAGAACCGCTCGCATCTCCGCCATCAATTTTGATTGAACAGTGTCGATGGGCCCTTATAACGAAAACTTTTTGGGTGTAGAGTCTTGGGGACTTGTTTTACGCACGAATATAAGATAAATTAATTCGTAAGTAACGTTCAATAAAGGAACGGAATTCTAATGATAGCAAAATATTTTATGTAGAATTTTAGTGTATCGGTATGGATCTTAATAAATTGAGAAAAGTACTTATACGTTTAGTTTTTCTATAGAATTGTTGATTGTGTTGTTAGCTTTCAAAATAATAAATTATGTGTTTGTGTTTTCTATTATTATCTACGAACATTCTCGTTTTAAAGTAAATTTTTGGATTGTTTTATCCATTCTGCTTTGGTGAAAATCTACGAAGCGTGTCCAACTATCCACTAAGAATCCATCCTTGATTCTAGGTAAATATTCATAGTCACGAAACCCTGTCTGTCTGTCTGTCTATCCGTCTGTCACCAGGCTGTATCTCATGAACCGTGATAGTTAGAGAGTTAAAATTTTCACAGATGATGTATTTCTGTTGCCGCTATAACAACAAATACTAAAAAACAGAAAAAAAAAATATTTATGGGGGCTCCCATACAACAAAAGTATTTTTTTTTGCCGTTTTTATAGATAATGGTACGGAACCCTTCGTGCGCGAGTCCGACTTTGTGATTGTTATTATTTTATGGCTTACTTCTGAAATTTTGAGACAAGCTAGCATACTCATGTAAAAGATCATCATTAAATAACAGCCTTCAGCATTGAGGTATAATGTACTAGCGTACTAGAGAACACATCTCAAACTAAATGTTTCAGCTAAGCTTAGTAGTCCAGTGGACTACAAAGCTTCAGTCAGTGTCCATAATTGAAGTTGTCAAAACTGCTTCTTTATTGTACCGGGCTACACTGCTTGGCTGGAACATTTAGTTTGAGATGTGTTCTCTAGTACGCTAGTACATTATACCTCAATGGCCTACAGAAAATTTGCACACCTAGATCTCATGACGATGCCATTAATTTCTTCGATCTCACTGATCGACAGCGATTACGTACCCAGTTAAGATTGGTGCGTTAAACAGCGCAGGCAGGATTAGTTGATCAAAGTTTAGTCGGTATCACTCGAGGCACCTGCGCTGATACGAGAGTTGTTTAACTTGTGTAGGTACACTCCATCCCGAATATGACAATAAAATATACTTTTAAACTTTTGCATTGCATAATTTAACTGAATGAAACGGTAGGTTAACTACTTACTAATTGAAATAAATTATGACGGTATGAACTCAGACTAAATTATGATCCCGTTAATTCCCGTTTCATTGAGTTTATATAAAATATTTTTCTTTTAGTTTGGCAGAAAATAAAGCAATTTTAAAAGTTATAGCTGGTAAACATACGAAAAACAAGAATAAGAAATATTTTCTATTTATGTTGTACAAACATGAATAGAACAAAAAAGTTATCAAACCACCTAGGTTTATGGTAAAATGTTATTTTTTTTTATTTATTTATTTGTTATTATGATTCTACACCTTGTACCATGAGAGACGTGACCACAAAAGAAAAAGAGGCCAGGGTTAAATCCACTGTCAGTTTTCCTTAAACATATTCTTCAAAGAAACACTTCAAACGTGTAGGTAACATTTATTTATTATTTAGATTTGAAGTAAAGCGTGATTAAAAACAGTCACCTAATCCAGTGTTTCTTAAACTTTTTTCAATGGCGGACCCCTGACGCCAAATACCTACAGTCCGCGGACCCATTAAACCGTTCAGCCGCACTAATAAGCTCTTCTACTACTCCTTTTTCTCTGTTAGCGGTCCCTCTGAGATAGGTCCGCGGACCCCTAGGGGTCCGGGGACAACAGGTTGGGAAGCACTGACCTAAACTAAAATTAAAAACAATAGATAAATAACATTATAGATTCAGGAGGTTTTGCGATGTTGCTAAAATATTTAGTAAATCTAATTTTAAGCTTTCGCCCGAACCCTTCGGGAATAACTAATTTCACGTGTACAAATGAATCCGAGTGTACCTACCTAATTGCTCTGCAGTAATTTTCCAATTTTCCCTAATGACGGTTCTAAACGTTACGTCGAATAGGGCCTGCTCTAATTCATTACGCTTTCTACATTTTAGTGTCTGTAGAATGTCTATAGAAACGTTGGCGCATGAACAGCAAGGTGAAGTACATTTTTGTAAGATGCCTTTAAGATGTGTAAAAGCTTATAATGTGAGTATTTTTGAATTAAACCTTATACTACTAACTGATCTATCTTAACGGTATGATTTTCCTTAAAAGTTTATCAAAAGAGTACAATTATCATGAATTTTTCCAGATGTTTCAAGCACTAATTCGTGAAAATAGTAGGTACATACTAACTTATAGATAAAACACTTGAAAAAAAAAATCATCGACCTCAGATGGGACCTCGATGATTTTTTTCATGTGTTATTTATCTTCAATTAAACCTTGCATGGAATTGCTAAAAACAAAATTTACATACTAACTTGTTATTATTGAACTATGCCGGTTATAATACTTAATTATAATCGTTTAAGTTTATTTGTCAAAATCGTAAAAAAAAACTGTAGAATCAGTCTATACATTTTGAAGTAAGTACCGCATTAACATTTCATTTTATTAGAAAGACCAAGGTTTACGAGTTTTCAATAGGCATACAAAAATAACATCAAAACAACCACTTATAGGTCCAAATAGATAGATAGATAGTTATTAGTAGTATGTATTTTAATTAAAAAAATCAATCAATTTCCTGCACAATATATTCAAATTTTTGTTTTTATAAAATTTTTTATGAAATTAATTTACTTTTAGTTCCCACTTGAGCAACAGAATAACAATTTGTCTATTCAGCCCTGAAAAACAGGACACTCACGAAATTCTGTTTCACGCGGTCCTTAGTTCGCTTGGCAGGACCAGTCTCATGACAAAAAAACCGGCCAAGTGCGAGTCGGACTCGCGCACGAAGGGTTCCGTACCATATCTATATCTATAAAACGACCAAATAATATGTTTGTTGTACGGGAGCCCCCATAAATATTTATTATATTCTGGTTTTTAGTATTTGTTGTTATAGCGACAACAGAAATACATCAACATAACTGTCTATCTATCACGGTTCATGAGATACAGCCTGGTGACGGACGGACAGACAGACAGACAGACGGACAACGGAGTCTTAGTAATATGGTCCCGTTTTACCCTTTGGGTACGGAACCTTAAAAACGCTTAACACAAAAGATTCGATACGTTTTAAAGAATAGAATCGACACGTATTCGGGAAGGGCTAATTAATCGTTACAGCTTACTCAACTCGGTTCGAGTAAGTTATGCCTCGCTGATTAAAGCAACTTGAACGGGCGAGTGCGAGCCGACACCTGCGATCAAGTTAAGTTCTCCTAAAGTGGTGTAATTATTGGGCCAATTCTGCCAAATACATTTTACGGTTCCGATTCGCGAGATGGTTACAAAATGGGTAACATGAAAACACTTTCAGAAGTAATATATTCTTTTAAACTTTCATGGTCACTAACATTAGAATAGTTTGTTACGGGATTGCTACCATGTACCTTATTTTTGAGTTCCCGATATTTCGGCACTGTTGCAAGCGCCATGATCACGGAGTAACTGAAGATCTTGCGGGTAAGTTGTTAAGGGCAAAGATATCGGTCTACCCTCTTTCGCAGTCTTTTATTGCACGCGTCGGTACCACTTTCAGAAGTAATTGCAACTGTACTAATTAAATTCAATATACGAGTCATACATATTTAATGCGTTCTATAATGTAACACAGGTGTTATAAAAAGGTTATTGACCGTGTTTTCTTTATCATTAAAAATTTTAAGTACTTCCAAATATCAAGTGCCTATCCAATCTAAGATCAATTATTAGAACTTAAAGGTTTTCAGAAGTTTTTTTTTAATTTTAAATAAAAAACATTTTTTTTTTTTTTTTTTTTTACTTAAGATTGGCTTACTCATGACCCCAATCTTGCTCTAGAGCATAGATGGGATCTACGATGGAGCGAGCTTGCCCAGAAGATGCCTATTCACTCTGGACTTTAAGAGAGTCAGGTTATATGCACTCGGAAATACAGACGCAGGCAGGGAATTCCAATCTTTAGCTGTGCGCATTATAAAAGATGATGAGAAGCGCTTAGTGCGGATTATGGGTATATCAACTAAGAACGGATGGTAGCCGGCCGTGCGTCTGGATGTCCGATGGAAGAAAGGTGACGGTGGTATGAGCTCATGCAGCTCATGAGCACACTCTCCGAAGTACAAACATTCTTGTCATTTGCAAATTAAATGGAAAGTAGAGACATTATTCCCAATGATTAGTAACATTAAGGTATTAATATAAACACAAATAAAATGGTTGAACTTTTAATTAAGGAAATTGTAAAATAGAGGAATGAGGAAGGTAGTCGCGTGTAATATTTAAAAAAATGGAACAGTAGTGCCAGTGGAGTAGTCTCATGGTGGGACTACTGATATTTTTTTTCCCAGAGGTTCAGGAACAATTTGGCCAACATTGTCGATCCGGCTTTGTTTGTTTTTTGGTAGTCCAGTCAGTGGAACCTTTGGGATTAAAATGACCTAGTCCAATTAACGGAACCTCTGGCAAAACAAAACAGTAGTTCCATCATGTAGCAATGGGCGGCTCCTTCAGCGTCGAGGCATTCTGTCTGATAAGATATTATGGTAAAAATATTTCGCTTTTCACAAAAATAAAAGACATGCCGCATCTACTGACTCGCTGCGCGCGATTTCTCGTTCCTAACGAGAAAAAGCGCTAAGAAAACTGAAAGACAAGCCAACCATAATTATCATTAGTAATAATCATATAGTAGGTACTTATATGTGCCTACTTTACTACGCTCAAGGAATATTACACTGTTACGAAGTTTTATAGTTTCTTTGGTAATGTCATTATTGACCACCTTTTGTCAAATCTTACTTTACCTACAAATATCTGGACGAAAAAATCTATTGTTTAAAGAACTAATAATGAGTCCTTACCTTGAAACGTCGAATTTTACAATAAAACAGTGGTTTATAGGGTGAGCTTACTACTCAATACAAAATATACTACGGAACCAAGATCGAAATCGTATTGGTTTTTAATTTCCCGTACTCGATAGCTGTAGTTAATTAATTGTAGATTATATAAGAATTAAAAAAGATTAAGTTGAGTATCCAATGATACACTGCGGTGTTACAGTCAGTCCTCTAGGTAGGCTTCAGAGGCCCGTATTATTTATGAGGTCTTCGGGTAGGTTCAATATAATAAACACGGATTAATACTGAGCGGTTCCGTACACCCGCTAATGTACGCTGTTCGACTTTCATGGGTTCCGTCAGAGTATGTCGCAGTCACTGCTCATTGTCAGACTTTTAAATGAAACACTGTTTAAGTCAAAATCAAAGTCATTTAGTATACCTATAATGTGTTCATAGTATTGTCTATGATCCAGGATCCATTGTGCGCCACTAGCTAAAAATAAAATAAAAAACCGGTGGTGATAGACGCGTCTGTCACCACTCACCAGGCTGTATCTCATGAACCGTGATAGTCAGAAAGTTAAAATATTCACATATGATCTATTTCTGTTGCCGCTATAACAACAAATACTAAAAACCTAAATATTTAAGGTGGCTCTCATACAACGAACGTGTTATTTTGACGTTTTTTTAGATAATAGTACGGAACCCTTCGTGCGCGATTCCGAGCACTTGGCCGGTTTTTATAGACGGACAGCGGAGTCTTAGTAGTAATAGGGTCCTGTTTTACCCTTTGGGTACGGAACCCTTAAAACATTGTCCATTAGCACACAAAATAAAGGCTAACTAGACTTTGAAGTAACATCCTGATGGACACAGCATGCCTGCAACACATGAGTTTTGGTTGAATAATATTGAGTTGGGGGAGCGTTATTGCAGTTTCGCCATAGATTACACATTATGGTGTTCAGTAATTCAGTCGGAAACATTAATTTCCGACATCAGAATATTAGTTTTCGCGATCTCGGAAGTTGAGGAGCAACTGGAAATTAGAATGTGAAATATTTTGGTTTCATATCTGTATTTATTTAAGAATCAAATATTAATATTGAGTTGGGGTGAGCCCATTATTATGATAGTTCGTTAAATCAGAATTTGGATTGGATTTAAAAATTCAGTATTTACTTTGAATATATTTAAGGAGTAAAATAATACGGCCCACTGCAGGGTGACACGTTGACATTTTATTCGATTAGAAAGTGTTTTAATTTGGTACTCAATCACGTATTAGCCGTAGACAAAAAAAGTTGCTGGGCTGTTTCTGCAATTAGCCTTTTGATTGGGCCATTGTGCGTACAGCATCTTTTTCCTTACTCCAGAAAAACCTTGCATGAAATTGCTAAAAACAAAAATTTACAATGTTTAAGCTTTCTGATCTTAACCAATAGTCAAATATTTGTAAAAATATTTCTATAGGGTGTTGACGGTAGTATACTACTCAGCTATACATATAGCTACAACATGGAACAGAATACGCTGGCTTTGACAGCGAGAAAGAACACTTGAGGAATTTCATCTTGTCACGTGACGTCCTCGGTAGCTTAGTTGGTAAAGCACTCGCCCGGCTTGCGATGGGACGTGGGTTCGAGTCCTACCTGAGGTCGATGATTTTTTTTTCAAGTGTTATTTATCTTCAATATACCTACTGTAAAAGCTAGTAGGTATAATTAACAAGTTTAACACTGTACGCACTAACTGTGGTCTAGAACTAGTTTGGTAATGTTACCATCATTACCAAACTTTTCTACCTCTCTAAGAGGCCAGTGTTATTTTTTATCACTACTTGCTGATAGAAGCAAGCAAGAACTAATAAAAGTATACTAGAACACACGAAGCAGTTTCACAAGACCGTTGTACCAAGAAACCTCATCATTATCATAGCGCCGCTGCTGCAGCACGAGTAGATCAGCCACGCCAACAAAATCTGATTACATTCGTTAGTTTGGAATAAACTGAATAGATAAAAAAAACAGTTTTTGCTTCGTAATGCTAAAATGAATGTCGTTTTTGTGAGATTTATCATCATCATCATTATCATTTCAGCCATAGGACGTCCACTGTTGAACATAGGCCTCCCCCAGTGACTTCCAGATTGGCCGGTTGGAACCAGCCTGCATCCAGCAGCTTCCTGCAACCTGAAGCACAGCGTGGGACTTCCACCCACGAGGTGGACAGACGTCCTGGTGAGATTTATATTAATAAATTCTTTCAACGAACACACCAATTATCCAGCCCCAAACAAAGCAAAGCTTGTATTATGGCGACTAGGATAACGGATAAACTTACTTTATTACATTTATAAACATCCATGACTCGTACATATGCTCGTGTTCATCGCACTAACATTTGCCCCTTGCGGGATTCAAACCCGCTACCGCCAGGTATTGTAGTCCGGAACGCGAACCACTACACTGACGGTCGTCGACCGTAGTACCAGAAGATATTTGTCATAAATACCTTTGGTCTTGAATAAAGTTCGAGACTTTACTACGATAAGCTTACTACGTGTTCTTACCAGATCTTATGAAGTAAGGCAGTAACCGTAGACAAGTGTTTCGGCATCTTTAACAGAATTACAATTTCTAATTGCATTTTTTTGTAAAAGGTACAACAATAGCTAAACACATAAGACAATCCTAGTATCTACAGATAAGTAAGATCGTAGTTAATATAAGATTGTTCGTCAAATTATTTGTCGGACTTAGAAGACTGTTCTTCTTGTCCTATAACGCTACGAAGGGAGCTGCTAAAAACACCGCCACGGGGCGAAAACCGGTCCACTTGGGCTATAAATCAGCTGAGATATCGCACAAAACTATCACTTATTCTCGACTTTAATCCCTTATAATAGGACCTGTGATTTGACACTGTTGACAGTATTAAAGGAAAATGGACCTTATAGTGTTAGTAATAGATGTGTTTTGGTAGGTTTAGTTGCTTTCTAATGATCCGGGTGCGCCGGCGCCAAGAAGAAAGTGCACTGCGTTAGAACGTAACGCGGTGCACTCGGCTTTGGCAATTAAGTTAGCTGTTGACTTGATAGGGAGATTAAGTGTGACCGTATGATTATTTATTAAAATAAATTATTTGCGTTGAGAGTTTCATTGCTGTATTACATCAGAAACTAGTATTAGAGATAACTTTGGAAATTAAGCCGGTTTCTTGAATTCTATCATACTTTATTATTTAAATCTACTACGTGTTAATAAAATAACGCAAAACCTCTCAGGTAGCTCAGTTCATGAAACTGAACAACTTTCGTTTTACAATATTTTTTTTTGGGTTTCGTAAAGGAAACCCAAAAAAAAAAATTTGAATTTTCATACAAACTGATCAGCTGACCGAGTTAATTTGTATGAAAATCCTAATTTTATTTTTGTCATTTTGGGAATATTGTAGAACAAAATTTGTTCAGTTTCATGGGCTAAGGTACCACCTAAGAGGTTTTGCGTTACTTCATTAACACGTATAAGTGATGATTCAACCTAAGGTGGAACAGTTTTTCAATTTTCCATACTTCCCCATTACTTATGTTTCTAAACTTTGGTAAATAACATACTTTAATATCCCTTATGTAGAATCAATTTAAGTTTTTCACTTTAAGTTTGTATTCAGTGAGTTATACTCACTAAATACAAACACACTCATTATAAGAAATACCTATCTCATACCTACAGCATTCAGCGGATTTTTCTAATCTTTTGGAAAAAGCATATAATAAGGCTTCTACATTCACTCACCAAAATCCAGGCACTTTAAAATTATCAAAGGTCAAAAATGTTTGTCTATTGGTCTATTGCTCAGCAAAATTCTTCTTATCTTGCTCGTTGTTTAAAAATATACTACCTATAGACTTAGTAATTAGCTCTTATTTAACACCTCATTAAGGTTAAGTGACGATTAAGTCTATAGAGCTGGACTTGCTCTGTTAAAACCTATCTTTTGTTCTAGTTAACACAGGAACATGGTTTTGATAGTCTGGCTTTTTTATCATTTGTATCCCAACACTCTGGTAACTTAAAAATCGTTTCAAAATTTCTTGGAGAAATAATATATAACTACTAAGATAGAATCATTTTACTGCGGGAAAACAACCACTAAAATTTCTTGGTGTATAATGAAAGTATTTTTTTCTTTACTATTGAAATGAAACTACTTTTACGGATTATTTCGCGATTTATTAACATTTTATTTAACCTGACGTTTCGAACACTTTACAGCGTTCGTGGTCACAGGTAGACTAAGGTGTTATTCGTCTTTACAATATTTTGAAAAATATAAACTACCGTCACTCAGTTAATATTAATTTGTGTTCCTATCTACGCAAAAAGAGCTAACTGTATCTAGAGGTCTTGCAGTGCGGGGCCTAGCATGGGATTTCGTTAAAACAGGATCCCATGCTGGTGGTATTTTCCAACCATCTTCTCTGTTGAAATTCGGGTGTCTTCTAATTTCAATTGCCTCCCGTAACATGCGAGGAACAAATCGTCGTTCTCTTGCAAGGACTTTAGGCTGGTCAAATCGTATGAAATGGTTGGGTGTATCTAAGGCATGTTCACACACTGCAGACTTAGTATTCCGTCTATGTTTGATGTCGGCTATATGTTCTTTTACCCGCACGCTTATACTTCGTTTTGTTTGACCGATATAGGAGAGCCCACAGTCACATTCCAGTCTGTACACCCCCGCATCTTGAAGAGGTATGTTGCACTTGACAGGTGGTAAAAATTGGTTAATCTTTTTCGGCGGCTTGAAGTAGGTTTTGATTGAAGCGCGCTTCAAAATGTTTCCAATCTTGTCAGTGACACCCTTCATATAAGGTAGTACAGCAGGTTGGCGTTCGACGGTGGAATGCTTGACCCGGGGTCTGGAACGACGTGGTACCGGCAACTGGTTTTCCCGTAGTACCTTCCTGACATGCTGGAGCTCGCCAGCCATCAGAGAGCAAGGGGTATCTGTGACGACCAACACCTGGCTGGCGAGCTCCAGCATGTCAGGAAGGTACTACGGGAAAACCAGTTGCCGGTACCACGTCGTGGACGACGTGGTAGTGTTATAATAAAACTAAGTTTAACTAAGTGTAACGGGCCTTAGTTAACATTTTGTTTTCTACAATTAGTCTCACCAAATTTTCTCCGACCGACCACAGTCACGTTCTCAATCCATGACCTTTTCTAAGCGCCGGCCGGATACGCTACAGTTACGTAAAGGGCTAACTCATTCCATCCTTATTCCGTAGCATTAAGGTTCAAAATACTCTGGCAGAAAACCTGCGCACACGCAGCCTAAGGGCCTTTAAGATCGGCGTGATTGGGGCCTGATTCTATGACTCTTTCTACTTTCGTCAACGATAGTTTTACACACCGCCTATTATAATGAGAGTGTGTAATGTGTTGTTCTTTTGTATTGTTTTCTGTCTTTGTGGCTGCAAAATAAACATTCATTCATTCATTCATTCACAAATGGACACGTACTAGGTAGATTGTATTTTCTATGTTCTTAAATTTTTTGGTGCGATAGATCAATAAATTCAACTACATGTTAAAGATTATTAGAAAAGTTGAAGTGGCAATTGCCGCATCGCTCGCTAGCTAAATAGCTACCATTGGTGTTTTATATTAAAAAAATGCATCCGTGTTATTTGCTATGCCAGGTTTGATGACAGCAGTAGCTAAAGCACTTGTGTTATAGAAATCAGAAACAACGACGGTGCCACTACACCCAGACCCGAGACAATATAGAAAAGTTCGTTTTCTACATTGACCCAACCGGGGATCGAACTCGGAACCTCAGAGATGGTGACGCCAATACAGTACGGCGTGTTCGCCTCTCGGTCTCGGCTACGGATGATATTGATGAAATTTAAAAAAATGCTTTAATTTTTTAGTCAATGTACCAAATAATGAAATTTTGTATTGTGACAACTTGTCCAAGTGGGGTTAACTTGCATTTATCATGCTTGTATACACTTAACTTGTATTCTAATCTAACTAATGCAATCCAATCTTGTCATAGAGCTGATCTGAAGTGCCCGAAGGGAGTAGTAGAATTTCAATGGTCAGAAACAAAAGTTACGAGTTTGGGTTCATTTACATAATTTCGACGAGTTTCATAAATATTTTACTCTTTATTGCACACTAAGTATGCAAAGGCCTTAACACGCTTGAATGACCTTGACGCGTTGCGCCCATACAATTTCGCGCGTGCAGATGACCTCTAATAATCGGAAAAACATGTTTTTTTAGAAATTAATGACCTTAACGAGAATTTTCAAATAAAACTCTCAATTTAAAACATGTATATTTCCAAAATTTTGCTCTGTGTGAAAACAGTAATGAAATAGCTTGTGCGTTTAAGAGAACATTTGCAATTTATGAAAAAAATAGACACTTTTTTGTGCATGTTTTAATCCAAGGGACTTAACGGAAAATCAAAATTATTCAATTCAAGATGTTTATTAAATCCTCTTCTAGCATATCGTATTTTAAATTTTTAGATTAAATTAATTTTTAGATTAAAATTCTGACAATTTGATTTTCATATTCGAGATTTTACGCACTTGGGTGGTGTTAAGGCCTTAAGTTACCTACGTAGATAAGAATTATTTTATAGGTTTTTAAAACTTACCTACTACCTTATATTGGTTTTATACTTGAGCTGAGAGCAAAGATATTTATAGGTATCTTTGTTAACAGCCAAAAGTTAATATACCAACAACATCAAGCGATATTAATTACGTTTAACTCGTATCGTAGCAGTAATAAAAGTAGAGTAGAAACGTTGATCTCTTTCTAAGGTCTCGTTAGCCCTATATTCTATCGAACGGTAACTATAAAGTATTGATGCCAACCGTGTACGACTGCTATAATGATGATTTTGACATGACTTTTTATGCGCCATACCGTTTATTTCATTATTATTCTGCATTTGATGGTTTAAGATATCAGTAGAGTCATCTTTATCTTCTTTTCCTTTGCTGTAGATGGCAATTTTAGAAAATAATCTGTAAAAACTGATATGTTTCTTTCAGTTTTATTTTGGTGTCATTATTTTTGATTACGAAATAGATACGATCTTTCTTTACCACTTCTTTGGTCCGTAAGCAACAGTAATAATGTGTCAACTGTTAACAGTTTTCACACCTCATTGCCCCATGTATGGCGGGCGTTGGGATGGCTCGATATGTGGTCAGCGTTGTTAAGGCTTGGCCATTGCGGTTGGACCAATATAATAATGTAACTAAATATGCTTATGTAATGGATACGTTTCAGCTGAGTAGCTCCAATCTGAATGTCTGATTGATTAAGTGGAAAATGAACATTACGGTTTTCGATATGTACTTTCTTAATTTTGTGTACACGACATAGAAAACAGATAAGTATTGCATCTTTTTAATAATTATGATATTTTTCCCATGATCCAGAGATAAAATCAATAAGAAATAACTTAGGTACACAAGTAATAGGGTTGTGGATAAAAAAATCTACGACATCATATTAATCTGACACCTTATTTTTGACCCGACAACCAATAATAAGTTAGGCAGTTGAGTCCGGTAAACAATGACGTCAAAGCTTGCTATCGCCATATGGAGCAGAGGTGCGTTTTGACAGCACATAAAAAATATGTATATGTCAATTGATTGAAGGTGGCAACAAGCCTATTAATTTACATTATAAAATAACGTTTTAGGTAGTAACCTGTTAGTTACTTTTAGACATCCAATTATAAATATGTAGTATTATTACTTATTACATATTTCAGCTAGTTCCTTAATTAACCTTTCCCCGAAATGCGTAGCCGACAGAACTAATCTGTCGACTCATAAAAACTTCCTTACACAGTATCCAAAACTTTCCCGGAACTTCCATTCCCGGAAGATATTCCCTTTAAAAATTATGTGCAAAGAATAGAATAAACAAGCTACGAATTATACGGTTGGGACCGCTTGTTTTGCGACGCGAAAAATTTGGGAAGAGGGAGCTATGTTATTACAAGTGAGGGTTCGAAATAAATTAATATTAAACGAATGAAAGCTCCCTGTTTTCCGCTCAAAGGCCAGCGCACTAAATACACACACACTCATATTTTTCCTGTTTTTTTAAGACTGTTATTTTACCTGTCTATCAGCCCACTGCTAGAATTTAAACTGGTGTTTGTCATACGGTAGGTCTACGTTTTACCTTAGGTAGTATGCACTCATTAAAGACTTTCTTTTTCTGACTACGCGATTGACGTTAAAAGTCTTCCAAGTTTCCCCAATGGTGCCCAGCTTAGCTAACTCCATATTTCTTTACGATTTTTCATGTTCAATGCTAGATACATACTGGAAGTATAGAATCAAAGAGACACTTGCAACTTTTTGAAGTTTTAGGATATTATTCGACAACATAATTTAAACTCAATGAAACGGGACTTAATACGATTATAATTAGCACAAAATGTTATCTTTTTTGCCTGACGTTTCGATCGGGTTACACCGACCGTGGTCACAGGCTGACTCAAAGACTGGAACAGTGATGCCTTCATTCCGTATGTGAAGCAGATTCTTCACCCACCCTAAAATAAATCGAGTTTATATTATGTTTTTTTTAAAACGTTTATTTCACTAATATAAAAAAAAAACATACACTTATTCTTATCTGCCAAACTGCGGGGCAGTTTGTCGGCAGTAGTTCTCGTCTACAATTTTTATCCTATCATTTAACTAAGTATGTTACATCTTATATCCCTAATATTAATAATATTACTACGGTAACACATAGCAAGCGCAAGACAGCATCAGCCTTATAAACAAATAAATAGCTCCAACACTCAGTCCAATCATCAAGCCGAACTAAGCTCACATTCATGATGTCCAAACAGTGCAATACATACATACACTACATACAGCTATTCGTTTAGGGTACCAACATATGCAGACATATAGGAAACCGGGCGCGGTGGGGACAACACAGCCACGGCAATATACTGGATGACTTTTTTTGCCGTCAAGAAAATAAACGTGTGAGATAGGTAAATGATAGGTGAAGATAACATAATAATAAAAAAAATAAAAAAATAAAAATTATTTTTATCAACTATTTATCCTCATAACCATCTAATTCTAAGTTAATTTTGACTAACAGAACATTAATAAAGAATATTGGTAAAATAATAATAAAAATATGAAACCGACCAAAACTCAAACGCATATTCACTGATGTATTCTATGTTTATGCATTTTTTTGGACATTCCAAAATTTATAAAATCAGTTGTATTTTATAAACACACTCACATATTATCAGATAGTTTTAGGTACAGAATACACAGTTATTTTTTCCTGACGGTAAAAAATGTCATCCAGTATAGATAATATTACCGTGACACAGACACAGCGCGATAATTTTAAAGTAATTATTCAAAAACATCATGTAGATTTTACTTGTTATTTTTTAAGTCTATATTGCGGTTTTTCTTCTTATAAAGTGGAATCCAAAAAAGTTGGACAGTTTTTTTCCTTATTACACGGAGCGCTATCAGCAGTTCCCGATGGAATACAGTCGTGTTATTTTTTTACCTGGCCATTTTCTTTATTACCGTATTTCTGAATGGGCCGTAACACGAGATTTATCTCGCAAGTTTGCAGTGAGCAAATGTATTGCAAACCTTTGTTACCTACTATGTTAAATGAACGTTATTTATGCTTTGTTTTATAGGTTCAAAGTTCCGCTATTCGTAGTCTACATAAAAAATGTAGTAATATACCTACAGCAGCACGAAAACAGGAGGCCTAATACGAAAGTGTATCGTTCGTTCGGTTCGGTTTGTCAATTTATAAACAATTGAAAACGGTCGGGTTTTTTTACACGGCTAGATTGAGTTGGTCACATTTTATCAAAGGATTGACACATGTGACTGGTTATTTTAATTTGTTAGGTTTTACGCACCATCTCCCGCCCTTTGCATCCAGTCGCTGCCAGCTGCCTTCTTCAGGTCATCGGTCCATCTAGCCGGGGGGCGTCCTACACTACGTTTGCCTAAGCGTGGTCTCCATTCGAGAACCTTCCTGCTCCACCTCTCGTCGGTTCTGCGACAGACATGGCCAGCCCACTGCCACTTCAGCTTGCTACATTTTTGGACAATATCAGTCACCTTAGTCTTATGTCGTATGACCTGAATGCAAAGGGCGGGAGATCGGGCGCTGTGGCGCTCCTTGGGGGAGGCCTATGTCTAGCAGTGGACTGCAACAGGCTGATATGAATGATGAGTTTATACGACCGAACGAAAGATATATTTTCGTGCCAGGACGTTTTTTTTTGGGATTGAATCGTAGAGAAGTACAATCACTTCTGAAAAGAAAACTAATAGGACATTTATGGAAAGAAAAATATTTGGATCATATCAGAAATAATAACTTAAAATAATTTAAATACTAGACAATATCATCACCATTTTTCTAATCGGTAAGTAGCAAAAACACATGTGTTACAGAAATCAGAAACAACGACGGTAACACAATTCCAAAACCTAAGACAATATAGAAAAGTTCGTTCTCTACATCGAACTGACCGGAAATCGAACCCGGGATCTCAGAGATGGCGATACCAAGTCCGGCATACTCGGCTCTCGGTTACATAGAGGTATATCGAATAAAAACTTTTTAACAAAAAATTAAACCGCCGAAAAACAGAAAAGCAAAAAATAATATACTTTTATTTATTTAACCTTTCGGCGGTTTAATGTTTTGTTAATAAGTTTTTATTTAATGATTCTCTGAGGACATAAGATCAGCATTAAAATCTGAGAGTGAATAATAAATCACCTCTATTTTCCCAACCTCAGGGTATGTTTTTTTTTATTTATATGGGACCAATTTCGAGGTATACACTACCTAAAAAAAATAATTATCAAAATCGGACTACTCTGTACAAAGTAATGCATGGTCAAACATTACAATCAGTGAGTGAACAATCAATCATCCTCTGTTTTCCTACACTTAGGGTTGTTTTTTTTCTAAATTTATATGGGACCAACTTCGGGCTGTACCCTTTCTAATAAATAAAGAATTATCAAAATCGGACTACTCTGTAAAAAGTTATGCGTAATCATACATAAAAAAAATACGCGTCGACTTGAGAACCTCCTCCGTTTTTGCGTCGGATAAAAAAAAAGATAACAATTGAATGACGATGGACTCGACACACATGTGCGCGCGAACACAGCGAGAGGAACAAAGTCTTTTTGACAGCCAAAAATAAACTAATACCATCCAATTACAAATTGAATAAAAATATTCACTTGTCTTTCGCAAGTTGTCTGCCCTAATTTGAATTGTAAACGTTTATCTTTGGTGAACAGACGAATCTAGAGATCAAAGTAACCTGTTACTTTTCTTACGATTTGCCGGGGCAAGACGTGTGTTTTTAGGCCTATTTATTTTGTTTCGGACCAGTTCAAAGGAAGAGCCACCAATGGAGATCAGATAGAGGAATACTACTGTCCTTTATGTGTTGAAAAATGGGTTTCATTCGATGGTTTGGTAAGTAGTTAAGGTTTTGTACCCAAAATATCACACTTGACATATTCCGGTCATTCATTGTCATTGTTAGTTTGGGCACAGAAGATTGTTGGGGCTATGTCACTCATTCAACTTCATTCGGTCTTATGCCCATATTTCCTTCTAAGCCAGATTTTTTACTCTCTTATCATATCAGGTCGTGATCACTGATGTATAATGTACTAGACAAATTGATTTGTTCTTTTACTTTGGACTATTATACTATTCGAATTTCTTAATACTGTGCTGTGAATACTTATGCAAAACGTATACACGTTAATTATACAGCGAACTTATCACTTCATTAACTATACAGTCCGCTGCCTCACAGTCTAAGCACATTTGTTTGTTCATTTTGTTTATAAACAACAGTTTTATGTAAAGAGAGTAAGAACTTACAGTAATCGCTAAATTAACTCTTAATCTTTTTGCATAAACATAATATGTCGTAAACTAATTAACAATTACCAATCAACTCCCAACACCCCGGTCGGATTCCCTCAATCATATCAATTAGCATCAACAGCTCTTAATTAGTGTTATCGGGCACGTGTCAGCTAATTAGCCATCATAACATGAGCGAGTACAATCGGAAACAAAGTAATTTAGCTTCTCATCTCATCACAGTATATTTCAGTTCAGCTGGACGTAAGCAAAGAGCGCCAAAGATCACGGTCTCCCGCTTTTTTCAAATTCAAAACATCTTTATTGTGTATTATCTTTTTAATCCAGCCTTTTTCATTTAACCTATCACTCTATAATTCCAGTGTGATAAGTAAGTTTCGGCAGAGCCAGTTTCAGCGAGCTCCTAGAGGTTGATGGAGGATATCAAAACTTCATCAGCAGCCTTTGGAAGACCTGTGCTGGATATCATCATCACCGCAACATAATCCTCGTCCGTTCACTTCTTCTTCTTTGCGTGTCGACTCAGGCTTTTATATATGTGAGGACCAAAACTCAGCCACTGATATAGTACTATCGGTAGCCTTGTAAAGATCCTCGCGTGTGCAGGTGTAGGGACACGCAGGGCAGGATAGGAGATGTGCCATAGTCTGGGGGAAATACCATATAGAAATGAACCCTTCAAGCTGTGACCCGGTTCACTGGGTCTTAGACTCTTCTAACGCAAACCACTGAGTCTGAGCCTGACTTTACCTAAGTATCTATTCTTTTCCATCCTCTATCAGCAGCTTTGCGTACATCATCGATCTAGGATTTTGGTTCTTAAATTTGGTAACTCTTTTTAGGGTTCCTTACCCAAAGGGTAAAATGGGACCCTATTACTAAGGCTCCGCTGTCCGTCTGTCTATCTGTCCGTCTGTCACCAGGCTGTATCTCATAAACCATGCTAGTTAGAGAGTGAAAATTTTCACAGATGATGTATTTTTGTTGCCACTTTAACAACAAATACTAAAAACAGAATACAATAAATATTTAAGTGGTCTCCCATACAACAAAACGTGTTTTTTTGCCGTTTTATCGATAATGGTACGGAACACTTCGTGCGCGAGGCCGACTCGCACTTGGCCGGTTTTTTAATACCGTTTAAAAATTCTACCTACAAATGTGTAGGTAGGAATTACATTCAACTATTTACAACTTGCATATTTCGCACGTGATTGTATAAACAGTTGCATGCTTGTCACATACATAAATAATAGCTAATAATATAATGCGATTATAGCCTTACACGAGTCACGCGATAGAACAACAGTTATGAACGTCCCAAACGCTGGCTAAAGGATATCAGCCCCTCTAGCATGTGCAACAAAACACGATATGATACGATATGATATAGCGATTTATCGCATATTTTTTGTCAAAATATGAACTTTTTTTATAAAAGTGAGCATAACTGTGACGTCGCCGGCACGGACATGCTTACTGTTTCAAAAAAAATGGCGAAAAAATTTCAAGATGGTGGCTATGTTATTATATTTTGAAAGTAAATAGGCGATAAATCGCTATATCATATCGTATCATATCGTGTTTTGTTGATCGTGCTAGAGGGGCAGGCTAACTTAATTCAATTGTCTAGGTAGGTAGGTACTTAGTTTAAGTACATGATTTTTGATAGCTTCGAAATGAATAAAAAGTAAAACAGTTGAGCGAGGTGAAACAGTGACGTCATAGTTCGGTAGCGTCATCAAATTATAAGGAACGGGTGTGTTTTGACAGCCCATAAATTGGTGGTGACCAATTTTTATTAATCAATTCCCTTGCGGGATTTAAACCCGCAAACGTTCGATTTTGTAGTCCACTAAAAATAAACTAGAAAAGGTTAAGGTAAATAAAATAAAAGTAATAAAAATAACACAATATACAATAACAAACACAAATTAATAAGGCAGCTTTATGTTTCCTAAAAAAAAATATAGGGGGATCTTTTTACCCGACTGCCAAACGAGGGTTATGTTTTTCGAGCGTATGTATGTATGTAAGTATGTCTATTTCTTTGGTACGCCCTACAGCCTAAACCGTTTAACGGATATTAAAGTATAATATATCAATAGATTCGTCTCAATTGTGGGAGTGACAACGGGTATGTTATTTCCCGAAATTCCCGAGGGAACAGAACTTACGCTGGAAAAACGGATCTGCAATACTGATAAACCGATTTTGAAACTTTCTTTTATTACTCTGTATTCTTTTATTAGTCTGTTTTACTTTTTTTTTCTCTCTTTGTCTTTTATCGAATATATTGTAAGCCAAATAAAATTTAATACTTATTTTATTAAAAATAAACTATACAGGAAGCTAGGTATCTAGACACCATTAAAAATAATAGTCATAAAGAACTTAATCATGCAAATTGGTGCACAATTGCATCATGATCTCGCCCACTTAGTAAACGTGTAACACTGTACTGTATACACACTACACACTATACACAGTTGTGTATATTCCACGTGGCTGTTTATCTGATGCGCGTCAAGGACTGCGCAGAATACATTATGCAACAAACACAACACTTGTTAAACTGTTGTGGATATTAATTACACGGCGATTGATAATCCTATTTAATATTTAATATTAAATTCTGATAGAGAACACGTGCTAAATTAAGTTATATACAAGATATTTAAAATAGAAGGTAGCAGCACTAGCAGCACATTTTTAAGGGTGGTTCGCAATCGAGGATACAGGATGTACAAGAGAATTGGACACTCCTTAAAACCACGTGATCAGATGGTCACATAACAACTTTTTGTATGAGAGCAACATCAAGATCGAGATTTTTTTTGCTATTCCATACAAACTTACTCGCATACCTCTGATAATGTTTGAAGCATCTAAAAAAAAATCTATTTTGATGTTGCTCCCATAGGAAAAGTTGTTGTATATCACCAGCTAAACACGTGGTTTTAAGGAGTGTCCTATTCTTTTGAACACATTTAATAAATAAATAATTGTAAGAAAACATTGGTTCTTTTATTTGTAAGTTACTTTCTTAGGGTGTGATTCTACTCCTCATAAAATTTCTCTAAGGACAATATACAACAAAATCGCAACGCTACAACAACACCCAGTACTCCAGACACAATGTAGGAATATTTTTTAGACCCGTAACCGAACCCGGGACATCAGTGATGTCGACACAAGTTTAGCGGTGAGGCGTATTTATCGTAACAGATAAATATAACAGGTATTTAAATACCGGATTTAACAACTGTTCTTCCTAAGATAAATATCTGTTATAGGAAATAACAGCAAAATCATAACAGTTACCGTAAGAACAGCAGAAGAAAGTGTAACAGATGCCTAAAATATTGCCTGGCTGTCCCTGTTATGGCTGTTATCAGGGCGATAACTGTTATAATCTCCTTTCATTCATTTCTCATAAACATGAAAGAGAGGCAACTAGTATTTACTAAACAACAAATTTAAATCAATCTCGCATTTGCAAAAGTCGTACGCAAAATGTGTCTTCTTAAATTGGTTTCATGAGGTGTTTTATAGCTCTGTCTCTTTTTTTTTCATCGCGTTGAAGAGAGAAGCTCCTAGTATTTAATACATAACAAATGAAATTGTTAGAAGATTACTCAGTTTAGGGTATTAGAAATAGTCGTATATGATCGACGTAATAATTCGGATATATTCACAAAATAAAAGCACAACATTATGTCTAGGCACCTAAATCTTTTACATTTAGATGCCTAAAGATTTTTTTTCAAATCAATTTCTTACATCAATGATACTAGTGTATGTTTGAATAAAAATAATATACTTTAACTTAAAATATACTAAATCGGATACATGAGTAGAGTATCGAATATTGAAAACCTTATTGCAACTTTACAAGATCGTATCCAAACATGTTTTCCTTACAAAATAAGAAATAACAGGCTGTTATTTAATAACAGATATTTGGAACTGTTATTTTTTCATAATTGGAACAGTTGTAACAGATATTGAGTTCTACCTGTTATAACTCATCTCTACACAAGTTCCAGCGTGTTCGCCTCTTCGCCTGGAGGAAGAATCATCGTCGCAATATTCATAACTATTGTTACTTTTAAACTTTCGCGTTGCATAATTATATCTCACTGAATCGGAAATTAACGCGATCATAATTTAGGTACAGAAGGTTACCTTTTTAGGGTTTCGTACCTAAAGGGTAAAACGGGACCCTATTACTAAAACTCCGCTGTCCGTCTGTCTGTCTGTCTGTCTGTCTGTCTGTCTGTCTGTCTGTCTGTCTGTCTGTCTGTCTGTCTGTCCGTCTGTCTGTCTGTCCGTATGTGCGGCTGTCCGTCTGTCACCAGGCTGTGTCTTATAAACCGTGATAGTTAGAGAGTTGTAATTTTCACAGATTATGTATTTCTGTTGCCCCTATAACAACAAATACTAAAAAACGTAAAACAATAAATATTTAAGGGGGCTCCCATACAACAAACATGTTTTTTTTTTGCCGTTTTTATAGATAATTGTACGGAACCCTTCGTGCGCGAGTGCGACTCGTAATTGGCCGGTTTTTTTACACAGTAGTTGGGTAGTTGGTGTAGAAATTATATTATGAGGGTGGGTAAAGAATCTGTCTCATACAGATTGAAGAAATCGTTGTTCGCCTGTGATCACGTGGTCGAAACGTCAGGCAAAAAAAGGTAACATTTTGTACCTAAATTATAATCATGTTAAATCCCGTTTCAGTGAGTTTAATTTGTTGTTATTATTAATGGATGGGCGGTCTGGGCTGCTAAATGATTAGCGCAACACATAAATCAACTCCGGCGCATGTGGGCAATGTACAGTGAAGGTCGAAAACAATTTGGTAATAACTCTTCCAAATTTTCTTTCTAAATAAATAAATTGATATCAATTTATCAACTTAAAAAAATAACCTAATTTATTAGTTAATAACTCGTATTTGAAAGTAAGTATAAGTATTGAAAAGTGTTTGTTTGTTGTGATTTTAATGTTGGGCCTACAGAAAAAAAGTCTAGTAGGCAGTAGAATCAACAAAAGAGCTCTTTTAACAAAATACAACGTTACCTAATTATATTACATAAAAAAATAGGTAACAAATTAACTTTTTGGTCACGTGTTATCATTTGTATAAAAACAAGTTTTAATTTCGTATAAAAAAAGTTGTATATATTTGGTCCCTAGAATCAAACAGCCACTAAGAGATTTTGCGTATGGAGTTTAACATTGTATTGTCCTTGGTACAAAAAAAATATGGGGATCGCATTGCGCATCTTACGAGACGATCAGCGTATCAGAGACACATTTGCGCGAAGCTAACAACCAATTCCGGCCAGTGTAGCAGGCACGTCGTACTACTAGCCAATCATGAATCGTTACTGTCTTCTGCGCATCTTTTGCCCAGAGCACAACATCGGTGTCGCAAGTTATATGTCTAGCAGAGCAGTCGCCGGGATACCTAAACTTTCTTGAATTCGATTCCCCGCTAAAGCAATCGATTTTTAACGAGTGTCATGTTAGTGACATGACTATGGAACGTATAGTATGATATAGGTAGTTATGAAATAAATTACTTGAATTAAATTGTAATTTTGAAATTGCTATTTAAATCTGTCGTATAAAAAATAGCAGCCCGTCCCGGCTTCGCACGGGGTAGACAATTATCGCTAATAGTTTCGGCAGCGCATTCGACGAAAGACATTTTAAGACTCATTTTTCTACACCTTCGGTTACATTGTTCAAATTTTACCAAGGATCCCTATTTTTTTTCAAAATGAAATGTAGCCTATGTCAAATTGGAAGAATGTAGCATTCTATTGGTGAAAGAATTTTTTAAATCGGCCCAGTAATTTTTGAGCCTATTCATTACAAACATACAAAAATAGGTACAAATCTTTCCTCTTTATAAAATTAGTGTAGATATAGACTATGCAGCTGACTGTACTCCCTGCATGCGCAAGCGCTGCACTACTGTTTACTATGCATTGTTGATCGTTTGTTAATCTCAACTATTTCTATTGGCATGCTTTTAAATTTTACGATTTGTTTAAAGGTTTACATTGATTTATAATGGTCAAATATTTTAAAAATGCCAGCATGCATGTGTCAGACACCAGCACACTAAACACGTGAAAATATTATACTTCTTAAACTGCCTACCTAAGACCTGTATCTCAGTGCACCAGGGTTACCATGAGCTTTAAATTATCCACTCAAATTCCAGGCAGTCCAGTTTGAAACAGAAAATAGAAATACAAAATGATTTTTTTGACACACACAGAATACAAAAGAAATACATAACAAGATTTAAGAAAAAAAAAATGTGTCAAAAAGGCCCCTCAGCTCAGCACGTATCACGACGCTGATTTTCAGCAGGCTTCCCTGACGGTAGGCTCGGTCGATACCCAGCCGGAAACCGGTCTAGTTTAACGCGGGTTCAATCCATTGCTTAAGCAATAAGGTTGTTTTTTGAACAGTTAACAAAAAGTTTTTGTGCAGTTAACTGAATCTGAGCGGTCTACTATGGCATAGTACGAATTTGAGCGATTCTGAGTGAAAAGATCCTTATGCTTTTTAAGGTTACTGACTGTGATTAAAAATTATCTGCCGCGGCTGCTATGAAAGAAAGTATTACTCATATAGATTACGATAGTTAAGAAATTTCAAGACCCGGACATCATCTATTAAAAAAAAACTAAAGATTAAGCTTTTATTTGTTAAAAACCACCCACCTGTCCAACTAGCGCGGGACGTAGTAAGTTAGGGGGCTAGTTTTCATAGCTGCAGCGGCAGATATTATTGGTAATAATAAAATAAGGTTTCAAACAGAAGGTTAGTACACATACAGACTGAGAAAATTACCTTGATCACAAGTCGGGTCTCCGGTCGGGTATGGTCCGAGCCTACCGTCAGGGTCCCTGCTGAAAACCAGCGTCGTGATACGTCCCTGACTGTCACGACAAATGCTGAGCGGGGGCCTTTTTGACACATACTGCTTTTTATTATACTGTAAATGTTTTTTTTTCCTTTTGTATTCTGTGTGTGTCAAATAAATCTTTTTCTATTCTATTCAATTCTATCATTATCTGTAGGCAAACATCATGCTCATCACTACCCACTCTTAACACAAAGTGCTTGGAGAAAATAAACAGAAGTTATTTACTATACGGCTTAAGATCTTTATTAATTTCTCAAAAGATGTACAATCACTTACGAGAAAAAGGCATCATAATAAAATTTAACAAACGAAAAATCGTTTAATGATCGTCTAACCTTCCTCCCACGATCTCCGTAGCCGAGCGGTGAGCACGCCGAACTCGGCGCCGGATGTCTGATGTCCTAGGCTCAATTCCCGGTCGGGTTAGTAAAGAAAACAAACTTTTCTTTACTGTCTCGGGTCTTGGTTTTAAGGCACCGTCATTAATTCTGATTTATAAAACAAAAGTGCTTTAGCTACATACCTTAGCGTTATGGGATGTTGTCGGATATTAATATTAATAATCAACCTCCTCAATTTACTGCAAAACAATTAATACATAGGCCTCTCCTAACGCACGATACGACATTAAGTTGGATCCTGAGCCGCCTTGTCCAGAACACGTCAAGTTGCTTAAACAGTATGATTAATATTTGAAAACAATCGACAGCCTCAGGTGGGACCCGAACCCACAACCATCGCATACCGGGCGAATGCTTTTCCAACTAAGCTACCGACGTTAGCTGACCTCACGAAATCTTTCAATTGTTTCTCACTGTCAAAGCCAGCGTATTTTCTGATCAATGTTGCGGTATACTACCGTCAATACCTGATAGAAATATTGTTGCAAATATTTAACTATTGGTTATCAGAAAAGTTTAAACAGTTTTCTGAAACTTCAATGTGATTTGGCACACTTATTGGCCATTTGCGCGTATATTCATCAGACGATAAATATACGTCCTTATCTTAACTTTAAGTTGTTGGCACATGACCACGTGGGGTGAGGTCAGGGAGCATGGGTTATCGTGTTACAACTTATCAAGCAGACGAAAGACACAGCCTAAATTGAACAGACAGTACAGGTGTTCATCTAAGTACTTTTTATTTCTTCTGGCACTTTGTCTTGATCCTAATTAGGAAAAAGTTGACCATGGCTCGAGATGAGGCAAGTCTAGTGTTGGAATCATAGAAATATTCTCTGATCTGAGGTTGGAATGCTTTGTTCCATGGATTTAAGAGTAGAAATTGCCACTATACTTGACGTTCGTGGATTAACAGACTTCTGTGTTTCGATCGACACCTGAGTAGTGCCAGTCTCTCCAGCGGTACATCGAGGTGCTAAAGTGTTTATATAAAAGCTACCATGTCGGACAGAGTGAAGGAGCAGAACACGAAGGCAATTTCTGTGCAGCGAGGCGAATGCAGACCGCTTCAAACCGGCCGGAAGTCACTGGGGGAGACCTATGTTCAGCAGTGGACGTCCTGTGGCTGAAATGATGATGATGATGATGATCGTTTTAATAAGACATAAAGACTAGCCTCACCCCAGCTATTAGTTGGTTCAGTGCTCGTTGCCTGCAGCTGGACGTGAGAATCAAGGCTTAATTAATTTTTTAACAATATTTTATTGGCTTCACTTGTGAAAGAACTAACTAACAGCGATCTATTTATAACAATCTTGGAAGTCGAGACTGTTTTTTAGGGTTCCGTACCTAAAGGGTAAATCCCTATTACTGAGGCTCCGCTGTCCGTCTGTTTGTCTGTCTGTCTGTCCGTCTGTCACTAGGCTTTATCTCATGAACCGTGGCAGCTAGACAGTTGAAATTTTCACAGATAATGTATTTCCATTGCCGTTATAACAACAAATACTAAAAAACAGAATATAATAAATATTTAAGGGGGCTCCCATACAACAAACGTGTTTTTTTGCCGTTTTTATAGAAAATGGTACGGGACCCTTCGTGCGCGAGTCCGACTCGCACTTGGCCGGTTTTTTACCTTCTACTGTCTTATCAATTTGAAACTCAGTTACATTTGGATAACGATACAATCATTTATTTAGTTGTGCTGATTCAATGATAGAGCCAGCCTAGGTAATAATATTTATCAATTGCTAAATAAAACCTTTGTGCTTGGGCTCATTAGATTCGTTGTGACGAGTCCCATCCATATTAAAGCATTAGTTATTATTGTTTAACTATGATATGATTATTTTTACAGCCTAACAAGCTGTAGTATTTGAGCTGTGTCATTACGGAGGGCTATCACTAAGTATCAGGCAGACAAGAATAATATTAGCGACGCGGGCACGGGGCAAATGTTATTTTGTTACGTCAATTTTTACTCAATTTGTGCGATTTCTCGACCACTATCTTAATTACGAGTATTTACCTCTATTTACTCCGGAGTAAATTGCGCAGTTCAGTTAAAATGGAATACCTACATAGCTACAGTGTTACACGAAATGTTTATTATATTTATATTATACCTACGCTTTTTTTACAAATCATTATGCCTTAAAAAAAATACAAATCTTTATCTGAAAATGATAGACATGAGCCCGATATATCAAAACGTATCTTATATCGGCTATCAGTTCAATATCATATCGTATCGATATACGATTTTACGTAACTGATATTTCAAAAACTATAATATCAACCAAAACTCAAAACTGTATATCGAAAAACTGCAACGAAACAACAAAACTCATATCGCCGAAACTATTCATAACCGAACGTATTATCGCTCGATATCCTTGTTCAGTTGATATTCGCTTCGTCTCTTTCTAAGTCGGTGTGCTTACATTGGAGTAAAAGAGATGACGCGGTTATTCAGATATTGTGGCGTGACGAGAAGGCGATTTTCGCTCTTATTTGCTAGCAATAAGAGTCAATTTTAGACATCACTTGCAGTTCAATAATTTTATTGTAAATATATGGTTCAACAAAGCTTTTCTGATAGTCCTAAGCCTAGCAAAGCATGAAGGGAAATCGCCATATTAACAACTATGTCATCGCAAAATCTCTCATTTCATTAAAACTTTCAAATTTGTTACTTTGCAGTAACTATAAATATAAATATTGGACAACATCACATACATTGCTCTAATCCTAGGGTAAGTAGCTAAAGCACTTGTGTTATAGAAATCAGACACAACGACGGTACTACAACACCCAGACCCGAGCCAATATAGAAAAGTTCGTTTTCTACATTGACCCGACCGGGGATCGAACCCGGAACCTCAGAGATGGCGGCGCCATTTAAAGTCCGGCGTGCTCGCCTCTCGGCTACGGAGGTCATCGTAGTAACTGAATAACCGTATCGTATATCTGCTCTTAGTTAGCAAACCAACTACAACTAGGCAATATCGATATCTGAGCCGTAACTGAATAAACCGTATAACCATCATAACTGAATAAACAGTATATCGTATCGATATGTGATATCGGATATCTTATCCGTTATTGAAACTCCATATCGGTTACATATCGGTTACTGTAAAATATCGAAAACGCCCATGTCTAGAAAATGATCAAACAGAGTACGGGATTAGATTCAGACTGAATTGGAGATTATTAACGTTTTATAGATTAAGGTTTTTTATTGACGAACTCCGTAGCAGGAGGTGAGCGAGCATGCCGGCTGGACTTGGCGTCGCCATCTCTGAGGTCCCGGGTTCGATTCCTGGTCGGGTCAATGTAGAAAACAAACTTTTTTATATTGTTTCGGTCTAGGTGTTGTGGTAACGTCGTTGTTTCTGATTTCTATAATATAAGTGCTCCAGCTTCTTTTCATAGGATCAGAGCAATGTACGTATGTGATCTTATCCTATATTTATTTGTTTACAGGTTTACTATGAAATAAAATGCCTACCTACTTACTGCATTTTATACAGGGAATAGGACACTTCATAAAACCGCTAGTGTAAAACAACATTTAGTTAGAAATATGAGAGCATCATCATCGTGAAAAACAACTTGGTTTCCCTTATACATTTGCATCAAGGTAGCGCGTACAATGGAGCAACAAAAAAAGAATTGCCGCAACGAGGGATACCTTTTTTGTACTCACCAGTTGGCGCCACTGTCGAGCGAGGTACCGAATGCACCGCTTTCTTAGCTCTGCTTTTAAAGCACTGACATCCATTGCCCTGTTACTCATTAGTTTAGTTTAGCTTGGCGGTTTCCGCACATAGGCTGCGTTTCCATTAGAGATGAGCGAGGATGCGTAGCGAGGGATGTGTTTGTTAAGAACCAATAGAAACAGCATAGGTAAACGAAGTGATTCTCTTGGTTCTAAACAAACACATGCCTCGCTACGCTACGCATCATCGCTCATCTCTGGTGGAAACGCAGCCTTAGCCTCTTTATTGGGCCATTGTGCGTGCTGGTAGGGGAAGGATCCCCTTACTCCAACCAGCCCAGGTCATCTCAGAAGGTTAACAGACCTTTCAGGCTCTGAAAGGCCTCCGGGAGCGATCCTGATTGGTGAATCCGTGCCCGTTGTTCTGCCACGCTCCCACACTCCATGAGCACGTGTTGTGATGTTTCTCATATTTTTCAGATCGAATCTCAGGTATCGCAAAATATTCAAAATAAGTAATTCTAATAAACTTGCGTATGTAGCCACCCATAAACTGACGTTTCATTTGACTTCACATGACATTAAGTCCTCTAGCGGCAAATTAACAAGTGATATAAATAAATTTAAATAAATTTTGGACAACATCACATTCATTGCTCTGATCCTAAGGTAAGTTGCTAAAGCACTTGTGTTATAGAAATCAGAAACAACGACGGTACCATAACACCCAGACCCGAGCCAATATAGAAAAGTTCGTTTTCTACATTGACCCGACCGGGGATCGAACCCGGATCCTCAGAGATGGCGGCGCCATTTAAAGTCCGGCGTGCTCGCCTCTCGGCTACGGAGGTCGTCTATATAATTCTGATGTTGCTCCTAACAAGTTGTTGTAAATGAGCGTATGTGTATGTTTAACGGAATATCCTATTCCTTCGTACATCCTGTACCTATATTATATTACTAAGTGGTCATGATTTGTGAATGTTTAAACTCCAACATTCTCACACTCGCGTTACACATGCAAGGGTATTTGTTATAAATCCTTCAATATCACGGTTTGTTTACTAGCTAAGTGCATCTTTAACAATAAATACAAATTCAGATGTTTACGAAGTACAGTCAACAAGCTACTGATCAAGCTACCACTAAACTATTTTTTTTGTTAATTGACATTCAACTTCACGAGAACGTTCAAACCGGTCGTTCCGAATGTTCGAATTGGTCGGAAAAAACGTTTATGCGTCCCGATTGTGTTTACTGTACATTTTAGAGTCAGGTTCTCTTGGGAAGCGAATAGCTTGGTGGATTAGGTTTCCTATTAGTACATCATTCTGACCTTATCCTAAAGACACTGACATAGCGTGACAGATTAGTAAGCTATAGGCACCACAACGGTCGGGGCACATATCAAGTAGAACTGACGGCCGATGGTGCAGAAAGGTTCATATCATTTGGGCAAGTGCAGCGTAGGACATTTATCCACAAGCTGCCAGACGACCTGGTAAAGGTCGCAGGAAGCCGCTGGATGCAGGCCGCGCGCAACCGGCTCATCTCGCATAAATTTGGGGGGCTTGTGTTGAGCAGTGAACCTTTTGTGGCTGAAATAATGGTAAACTCCTCAATGGCTATAAAAACTTCAAGTTAGGACTCGTTTTGGTGAGTGTCATACATTTAAAAGCGAGCATTTTATAGCTGTTTACCTGAAGATAGTTATTAGTGTTTAATTTATAGGCCAAAAACCTCTCGCGCTCTTGGGCGGTAATGACCGGCAAAAGCACAGTTGGCCGGGATCAGGGCAAAAGAGAGAAAAATCGGCGGACGATGCGTGCGGTATCAAGCACCACCGCCTTCTGCATCTTTTCTGGAAGCTAGCCGCCGATAAATCCCAGCCATTTCAGGTGTACACCTAATGTGGCTGGGATTAACCTGTTTGCCGATATAACAATTGGTATGATTTCAGTGGACGTCACTTCCCACATTTCGGTACCCTCGTGTAGGTACTACCAACTACTTGCGTTGTTTTTCGGTCTCGGCCTTCACAAGGTTCTCATCATGATCTTCGTTTGCGCCCGATCTATCAGTACTATATCAGGCTTACTCGCAAGAATAGCCCTGTCAGTGATGCTGGGCCGGTCCCAGTAGAGCCGGATACTGTCACTTTCGAGTACTGGCTCCGGCGAGTACTTATAATAGAGTAGTCTCTGGCTCACGAGACCGTACTTCAGGGCGAGCTCTTGTTAAAGAATTTGGGCTGCTTGATTATGCCTGTGCAGATACTCAGTGTTAGCAAGAGCCAAACAACCCGAAACTACATGACAGAGTGATTCTCCAGGATGGCGACAGGCCCGACAAATGTCCACTGTGCCATCCTTTATGTCGATTTTCGGTAATTGTTTGTCCTGAGAACCTGGTCTTGTATCGCACAAGCAAAAACCTCGGTTTCCCCAAAGAGGTCTCCAAAGCGCAGCTAATGCATGGAAGATTATCGGTGTGGCTCGTGTAGAGCCTTGAAAAACCGTTAGTGGAGCTCTAGAGTATTTATTTGGGTTATTATTAGGTACAACAAAGTTCTCTTCTGCCCGCAAAGGCACACACCAAGTGAAATATTTGTTATTTCAAACATAAAGCTCAACTCATGCACGCCCATGTTTACCGACGCGCGTATAATTTATTGTTGGCGCGTAATGTAAACAGATGGCTCTGCGTTCGGGTATGGGTCGAGGTTTTGACGTTACTTGCGGGTAAGAAACGTATTATTTAAGTATTTTTGTTGGTAACGTAAATAAAAAGTCATAAAGGTAATTTTTGATTTGAGAACCTTGGCGGTGTTCTAAGAAAAGAATAGACCAAGGGATTTTGAAATTAAGGAATTTACTTTAACAACATTTAAAGTTTCGCTCAGCTATGGAGGACATCAGTTAGAAAAGCAGGCACTCGGATAGTGAAAGGTGTAGGTTCGAATCTTGCCAGAGGCAGTTGAACATTTTGAGATTTCATTTTACAAAACTAGCATTATTGTAAATACAAAAAAAAACGCTCATAGCATAAATAATAATAAAATAAATATTGGGTGTGATGTTCACATACATTACTCTGATCCCAAGGCAAGTAGCTAAAGCACTTGTGTTATAAAAATCAACAACAACGGAACCACGACACCCAAACCCATGATAATATAGAAAAGTTCGTTTTCTACTTTAGGATGCAGCCTATTTCCGTCCGTCATAAAAGCGTAGGAACTCCAAAATTAACAGGCAAAGTTTTCCAAACTTTGAAAGGCATGTTATTTTTAAACCCTACTTAAGAATTCCTTTCAACGCTGGACCACTACTCTTCAAATTCTGTTAATTAATTCAAAAGATCATCTGGTGAGTGGGAAGTTTGATCAACAAAGTTCTGAGGAACGCAGGGTGTTTAAACGAGCACAGAGGGAGCGATGCGATATACAGGGTTACTTTTGGACGCCCCGCCATATTTTTTCACGATATCCTGTACAAGCAGCACATCATTTTTATGAAAAAAAAAAACTTTTTTTTATAACTTTTTTTTCCTATTTTGCCAAACACAAAACCAAAATTGCTGCCACTAGTTTGTCCGTATGCGATAGGTACGCTCTGTGACGAGTACGTGTCGCGCGTAGGCACCGCGGCGTATGAAACGCTAGGGTGATCAACGTGCCTAGGAATTTAGGAAGTACCCGTACCCTGATTCCGTATTCTGCAAAAGCAATGCTATAGCGAAAATTGTTCAATTCTGGCAAATCGCAAACGCAAAAAACAAAAACAAAGCAATCTACTGTCAGTGCTGCCCATAGGTTTTGACACTAAACATCAATCAAGCAATGACTGCGCGATTATTGCTGATTGATAATTTTTAGGGCAATTTTAGGGCCGAGTAGGGCCGTAAAGAATACACTTCCCCACTGGCAACAGGAGGCGTGTCGTAAGAGGCGACTAAATCCTGTAGTACGAGACGGGGAGCAGCGTCTGTGTGAAAAATTAAAAAAAAACTGCGCTCGCCAACCCGCCTGCCAAGCGTGGCGAGTATGGCAAAAACCCCCCGATGACAGAAGTCACTAAGGGAGGCCTATGTTCAGCAGTGGACGTCCTGTGGCTGAAATGATGAAAAAAATGATGATTAATTTTTAGGGAATAAGGGTACCGGCTTAAAATCCTCCTCCCTATGACTCCGAATTCTTCATGAAGCAGTCAACTTAAACTAAAACAAATCAAATCAGTAAAATCACACCTCACTCACAGCTAAATAAGACCAATGTTAGAAGCGTATAACCTAGAACCAATCTTACAGGTCTGTCTGTCCGTCTGTCCGTCTGTCCGTCTGTCCGTCTGTCCGTCTGTCCGTCTGTCCGTCTGTCCGTCTGTCCGTCTGTCCGTCTGTCCGTCTGTCCGTCTGTCCGTCTGTCCGTCTGTCCGTCTGTCCGTCTGTCCGTCTGTCCGTCTGTCCGTCTGTCCGTCTGTCCGTCTGTCCGTCTGTCCGTCTGTCCGTCTGTCCGTCTGTCCGTCTGTCCGTCTGTCCGTCTGTCCGTCTGTCCGTCTGTCCGTCTGTCCGTCTGTCCGTCTGTCCGTCTGTCCGTCTGTCCGTCTGTCCGTCTGTCCGTCTGTCCGTCTGTCCGTCTGTCCGTCTGTCCGTCTGTCCGTCTGTCCGTCTGTCCGTCTGTCCGTCTGTCCGTCTGTCCGTCTGTCCGTCTGTCCGTCTGTCCGTCTGTCCGTCTGTCCGTCTGTCCGTCTGTCCGTCTGTCCGTCTGTCCGTCTGTCCGTCTGTCCGTCTGTCCGTCTGTCCGTCTGTCCGTCTGTCCGTCTGTCCGTCTGTCCGTCTGTCCGTCTGTCCGTCTGTCCGTCTGTCCGTTTGTCCGTCTGTCACCACGCTGTATCTCATGACCCGTGATAGTTAGAGAGTTGAAATTTTCACAGATGATGTATTTCTGTTGCCGCTTTAACAAAAAATACTAAAAAACAGGATAAAATAGATACTTAAGGGGGGCTCCTATACACAAACGTGATATAGACACTGGTACAACTCGCACTTGGCCGGTATTTTTTCCAGTCAAAGTATTTTCCGTCAAATTGGAAATTATGTAAGACGTCATGGTGTATAGTTTATCGTTTGCTGCCGTTTTGCATTCCTATTTCATTGCTTTGCTTTTTCTGAGGGTTCAGTAGTTTGAATTGAGAGAAGTAGACTGGTTTGGTGTGGCAGAGTTCTTTATACTCGTAGTAGCAAAGCAACCGAGTGTTCGCTCGCGAACCTAGTGTTGCTCGGTGTCATTCGCCGCCGTTCGCCGATTCTTGTTCACAGTCCCCTTCTCAGCTTCGGTCTTTGGTACTAAGCGCTTGCGTGCGGACAGAAAATAATCAGTGACTTTAAAAACACGTCATTGCCTAAATATACCTTTTTATCAGATACATATATTATGATTAAAATAGAACAGCGGCTTGCATTAGTTTTATTTTGAGGTAGGCAGTAGAACTTATTGAGTGTTTTATTGATGAAAATCAGTGGTTTTTATCAATGACACACATTTGTAAGTACCTACCTTTAGCCTACCTCATTTCATTTACCAGGTAGGCACTGCCTAAATGCCTATTAACAGCGCACGCCCCTGAAATAAAAGAACACTCGACGAACAGTCGTTCATTACTACTTCTTTGTCATGTATATTATCTTCTAAATGTGAATAATATCTGAGCGAAAGCAATAATGAAATAATTTTATTCACAGGTCATTTTCCGCTTTTTCTTATATACTTCTTAAAATATAGCTTTGTCATACAATCGCTTCAGAGACTAATATTGGCAGTGATAAGAAAAACCGGCTAAGTGCGAGTCTGATTCGCGCACGAAGGGTTCCGTATCATTATCTATAAAAACGGCAAAAAAATGACGTTTGTTGTATGGGAGCCCCCTTAAATATTTATTGTATACTGTTTTTTAGTATTTGTTGTTATAGCGGCAACAGAAATACATCATCTGTAAAAAAAACTACTTTCTAGCTATCACGGTTCATGAGATACTGCCTGGTGACTGGTGACAGACGGACAGGCAGACAGGCGGACAGCGGAGCCTTAGTAATAGGGTCTTGTATTACCCTTTGGGTACGGAACCCTAAAAAGGAAGCTAATCGAGTTAGGCCCACTTGTGCATCTCAGGATTAGCGAATGTACATAATCCCGAAGCATCCATGATCACCGTTTAAAAAATCATTCTATGCCTGCCAGTTTGTATGACAATGACAGAGACAGAAAGATGTCTTAATCTCGTACTAAACTAATCCAGTGGTGTGCAAGTTCACCTAGGGCTAAGTTATATTTTGGGACGTGTATAAGTGCCCGGAGGAGCACCTATATACAGAATAAATAATTTCATTGACTGGTTATTTCATTTCACCTTAGCTATTGAACAGGTAAAAAATAAAGATAATGAAAAGAAAATGATTTATACTAAGAACGTAATAATTTAGCTGAATAAAATTAATATTAAAGTTGAAAAGCTTATTTATACGAGAAGTCGATAACGTATCACTTGACCTAATTAAGTAGGAAAATGGATGTAGCATTTTGAAAACATTATGTAAATTATAATAACAACAAATGATAAAATTATATTTAATTCTGAATATATTTTTAATTTATTGATAATATGGCGCACATTTGTAACCACGAGTCTACAATAGCTTTGATAATTATGGAGAAATATTAAACAAATAATAGAAAAACATATATGGACTGGCTACAAAAGAGATAGACTAGGGTTGATTGAACGCTTTGTCTAAAATTTGTCAACCAATTTGAAATGTTGACACAATAGACATTCGAGACATATTAATAAAAAAAAAAGGATATTATACTGTAAATGATTATAAAAATGATAAAAATATTTGGAAATAAATACTACCCTGCTCGCACAGGTACATTTATCTTGTAATGTAAAATATATACCATTTAAAAAGAGGCTGACAATAGTGACCGAGTTTCTTGCGCTACTTCTTCTCGGCGCTAGCCCAAAATTGTCCCGAAGTAGTGGTAGGGAAAAAAATATTGGGACGTGTAAAAGCGCTTAGTTTAAGCCTATTTACAGAAATAAATTGGTTTTAATGGTTTTAATAACAAACATACATAATTTCAAATTGGTTGACTAATCTTTAGACAAATGTTTAACACTAGTCTATCTTTTTGTTGTAACTTCCTAGTGTTAACTAAAATTTAAGAGTGATTCAAATCATCCTGTAAACTAATTCTACAATGCAAAAATATAAACAACTGCTTGTAAATAGCACATGTTATTAAAATAATTATGATATCACAACAGAACTCTTCTAATTTGATAAAAAAAACACATGTTAAAGTAATTATTATTTAGCAAAACAGGAAGTGAGACCTTGATGTAATGCTATTTACTTGATTGCATGATCAAAAACATACTCTACTTCTTTGAAATTAAGTTCAAAATTGGATATGCCAATATATATGTCACATAATATGTAAAAATGAGCTCTATGAACCCACTCCTGCTCCAAGTAGGTAGTAATATTGTATAATTAATTTGCTAAAAAGTTCTGAGGCACGTGTATTTGTAAGCAAAATTTTTAGTTAAACCAACTCAAGCGATTTTGACTCTTATTCCGATTGGATTAGGTGTTCCACACGTTACAGAGTTGTGGTTTCTTTTTGTAGAATAAACTCAACCAATTTTAGTTTTTACGTGGTGGGTTTAAGTGTTAAATTGGCTTGGAGGTACTCGTATGTTTTTATATTTTTAAACGGGTGCCAAGGCCGCCAGTTATCACAGGTTCATATGACATGAGTTAACTGTTATCATTGTTTTGCTCGAGCATCCCATTTCCGAATTAATTAATGGATTTGTGGTTATTAAGGTTTATTACGCGTTAGTTGATTATTTTTAAATAGTAAAATTTTATATCACTGTCTAAAACAGGACGCGGAAGCTTTGAAACTATACTTTTTATTGAAATTGATATCAGTCAGTATTTTTTTACGCAATAAGTTTTTCTGATTGAAATATAATGAAATGAAATTATTTTGTTATTTTGTTTTGTCATATATCCAAACCATCGGTGTTACATGCAGTATTATTAACTTTTGAATTTTAGCGATTTTCTCGTTGATCTCCAATAATTTTAAATAGATCATGAACCTTTACTTGTTTGAGAGATTTAATTACTAGTATTCTAATGACGACGTCCGTAGCCGAGAGCTGAGCACGTCGGACTACGCCGCGTCGCTATCTCTGAGGTTCCGGGTTTGATTTCCGGTCGAGTCAATGTAGAAAACGAACTTTTATATATTATCTCGGGTCTGGGTGTTGTGGTACCGTTGTTGTTTCTGATTTATATAACACGAGTGCTTTAGCTACTTACCTTAGGATCAGAGCAATGTATGTGACGTTGTCCAATTATTTATTTATTGATTACAGAAATTGACAACTCCGATAAAATGTTAACTTTTCATGATTTCAGAAAACAACCAATAAAAATATAAGAATGAACAACCTCGTTTCGCTTACAAATGACAGAGTAGAGTTGATTATTCATCATAATATTTTTGCTTTATTATGCAAAAAAGCAAATGGCGAACGCAAAGCCACCGTCAGCTAACACAGCCAAGCGAATCATCAGATTTCACAGTCCAGGGAATTTATGGAAAGCGGGTATTTTACTACAAACAAACATACATTGTATATTTCCTTTTTTCTGGCGAGGGAATGTTTTTTTTTGCCCGTGGCCGTCGCAGGGAGTAATTTGAGGTGGTTCTATTTAGCGGACACACATTCTGCTGTGTATCTTAACAAAAATATGACAGAATTTGTCTTTTATCTTTTCCTTTTGCGATATGCTAATTACGCTGGTAATCTGTAAATCCATATCATACGACAACAGAGTAAATAACAGCCTTACGTATTTTTATGTATTCTATTTTAGGAAAAAACTGGGTGATTGTTTCAATTGAATAAAACAGTACGTATCAAAAGCTGTTAAGTGTTTTTTTAAACCTTTAAGTCATAACACAGTCCGGGTGTTTAAATGATTCACCCATGGTCACCAAAAAGATTGTGGAGCTGTCTACACGAAAAGAAAAATACTTAGCAAAAATCCTTGAATTGAAGGACAAAACAGCAGCGGGGTAACCATGAACTCTTAAAACCATAGACTTAGGATTCGCTTAAAACAATAGCAAATCTGTCAATTTCGTACGTCATTACGTACGAAATTCGATAGATTTGACAAGATTTGGCAGATTTGAGATGGTTTTAAGAGTTCATGGTTACGCCCCTGATCTTTATGAATTGACTTTATGAAATGACGACCGTCTGGTTAGTGGTTCGCGCTCCGGACTACAAAGCCTGGCGGTTGCGGGTTCGAATACCGCAAGTGGCAAGCGTTAGTGTGATGAACACGAGCATTTGTACCTAAGTTATGGATGTTTATAAACGTATTTAAGTATGTTTATCCGTTATCCTAGTCACCATAATACAAGCTTAATGCTAGTTTGGAGCTAGATAATTGTTGTGGTTGGGGAAACATTTTATTTCTTTACTAGCGGACCCGGCGAACTTGGTACCGCCTAAAAGTTTTTTTTTTCATCAGCTTTTTCAATGTTTTTATTATTTATGCTGCTATTCGAAGCGGAGACAAATCTAACAAATTATAAACCATGAAAATCGGTCTAGCCGTTCTCGAGTTATAAGTGTTGTAACAAACCCGACTTTGTTTCATATATTAAGATTTCTAATTATCTACTTGTGTATATCCAGCGGGGTAACCATGAACTCTAAAAACAATCTCAAAGTTGTCAAATCTGTCAATTTTGGTACGTCATTTCATACAAAATTTGTCAGAAATGATAATGTTTGACAGATTTGAGATTGTTTTAAGGGTTCTTGGTTACCGCCCATACAGAGGTATGGAACGCAACGTTCAAAGCTACATTTCTCATTGTCCTATTTAGTTGCCGGGTGTGTTCATATAATTTTATGAAGGTCCGGCAATTTTGTTCATTTCATTTGCTATTTTTCGGAGCGAAAAATTTAACGAAAGTTACCACAGACCACCAAGCTATAACATAAAGATAGCCGAGCAGCGTGGCCGCGTAGATTGCAGCCGCCATTTTGGCTGAAATGTGGACAGAGCCCCAAGTTCGCGTATCGCGTCCTGGTTAATGGACCGAGTGAGCTTCCTGGGGCCTGGTATCAGATATAAGCGGTAGCGAGAAAAAACCGCTTGAAAAATCATTAAAACTCAAGTTTAAAACAAAATATACCTTAGTGCAATCCCGACACACTGAGCAGGCATTTACTATATGTATAAAAGGTATACATAAGATAGTGATTCTATGGGACTAACTTCAAAATCGCAATATAAGTACGAAGATCCCTATACAAAGACGCAGACGAAGCTGAAATCAGTTTGTATGCAGAGTTTTTTTTTGCGATTTCGAAGTTGATTCCTTAGAAAACGTTTTTGAGACTCCTTGTGAATGTTGTTTTTATTTGTTTTGTAATATAGTTGTCTGGAAGAGATCCCTTCTATTGATAAGACTGCCTAAATTGTACCATTCTAAATGTATTTTCTTTTCTTTGTACTGTTTGTTTTGTGGTGTGCAATAAAGAGTATCTATCTATCTATCTATATTGTGCCTGATATGTGTGTTAAATATTAAGGATATTTCTATTAGCTAATTAATTTACACCCTATATAAAATCACATTAAATTACATCATTTGGCAGTGCTTGCCTTACAGACACCTCTTTACTTCACCGTATTGAGCCCACTTTCTGGAGAAAGGCCTACGGCACAAAAACTACTGCTAAACAGTGGTTTCGATAAGGATTGTATCCAACAGTGGGAAGTATAAGTACTTCCCACTGTAGATTTTGTATATTAAACTACAAATATTAGTGATGAACACAAAAAATATGAGCATTTGGTATTCAGACTATCATATTATCTACGGTGATGATAGAGATGGTTTTTTCTGGGTCATGATTGGATTGATCTTATTTTCTTCTTAATTCTTTCATCATCATTTCACACAGGACGTTCACTGCTGAACATAGGCCTCCCCCAGTGACTTCCAGATTGGCTGGTTGGAAGCTGCCTGCATCCAGCCGCCTCCTGCAACCTTTACCAGGTCGTCTGTCCATATTGTGGGTGGACCTTGGTGGCTTCCCAGTACGTAGTCCTTCCTTCCTGAGCCTTTCCGTCAGTTAGTTCTACGTACTATGTGCCCCGCTCACAACCTCTTTACCTTGCTTATCCTTAACTTTACTTTGTTTCTTTAGTTAAATAATCTCTTGTTGGTTTAACCTCAGACCATAGACAAAGTAATTTCTCTTTGCCTCAGACCAACCCTTAAACGCGGAAAACTTTCCTGGAATCATCATAATTTGGAATAAATGTGTGGAAATTTTGAAACACACACTGGCACCCTCGACTTGTTGTTTCGCAGTTCAGAATTAAATATGGCGTTATTAAATTCATATCCTTGCCAACTTTCGATACGGGAACGGAGATATCGCAGTTCCGAACTTTGGGGAAGCAATGTCTCATTTCAAGACGTGATTTTCATCGAGATTGTCTTTTTCGACGATGCGAAGGTGAGAAAAGGGGTTAAATGTACCGGTGTAATGTAAAGGGGTTAAGTGTTTTAACAAAGAATCAAAACATGCTCAATTGGGATGTTGAGACCATTTATAAATAATTCTAGGACATCATTTATTAAAACTAACAAGTAATATTAAGGGCTATCACGCGCTACATTATCATTTAATAGAAAAAACAGATTATTTATTGCTTCAAAATCAATAAAAAGTAATTCCAATTACATTACTTTTTTTGCAAAGTTAGCTAAACAGTGACGTCATATATTGTTTTAAACTTTCATGGTCACTAACATTAGAATAGTTTGTTACGAGATTGCTACCATGTACCTACCTTATTTTTGAGTTCCCGATATTTCGGCACTGTTGCAACACTGTGACGTAACGTCATAGTCAGGGGCGTGCGGTGTATATAAGCAATTAGGCAGTGCCTACCAGATAAATGAAATGAGGTAGGCAGAAGGTACTAACAAATGTGTATTAATGATGAAAACCACAGATTTTCGACATTAATACACATTTGTAAGTACCTGCTGCCTACTTCGAAATAAAACCAATGCCCGCCACTGGTCATAGTTCGATATCGCCATATAATTTCTAGGTGAGGAAGAGGTGCGTTTCGACAGCTCATAAAAGTATGTCAACTGATTGGTGGTGCCAACTAACCTATTATATAAAAACCGTTTCTGATTATTTAATTTTCGAGTTTCTGATTTTGACGGCCTCCAATTAGCTGATAGGCTAGCAATCTGGATGCTGGATTAGGTGTCGCCATCTCTGAGGTCCCGGGTTCGATTCCCAGTCGAGGCAATGTAGAAAACGTTTTTTCTATATTGTCTCAGGTCTAGGTATTGTGGTACCGTCGTTGTTTCTGTACTTCGTAGCTACTTATTACAGGATCAGAGCAATACTGTGATGTTTTCTAATATTTATTATTATTAAATTAACTTACAACATTAAATGATCTACATTTATAATTCTTGACTGAGTTAGCGGTTGAGTTGCATCTCACCTGATAAATAGCAAGTGACAATATAATTAATAGTGGTCTAAAGAACTAATATTAATATATAATATAATAATACTCAATTCTGTCCTGACTTGACCTCCTGATGGTCACGATCCCCAATCCCTGGGGTTACGACTTAGAAGAAGAAGAAGAAAGCACTAATATTCGAACCTATAAAACACTTCCGTCCTTACAAACAAGATTAAATTCGAATTGTTTAAAAAGAGAAAAACATAATACGCTTTATTTGGTAAATATTGTTTATATCAACAGCATAAAATATATCAATTTTGTTTTTCGTAGCTGAATCCGGATAAATCCACATTGAGAGATGATTAAATTCATAGCACGTGAACAAACATACAAGAAAACCCATTATACGTCTCGCGTAATATTTTATGTAAGGCTTTGTACGTATCATAAGCCCCAAAAGTTGTCTGAAGCCTTTGTGAGATGTATCCCAGTTACGTCGTTAAATTGAAGCTCACTTAATTTGAGATTTCTCGGAAGTAGTGATGTCTGTGTGACTATCGATATGTTACGTAAGGAAAAAGATTATCTGTCGATATCTACAAAATCAACTTTTTCACGAATTCACTTATGCGGACTAGGTACGCTAAGTGACGGCAGGTTCAGATAGTGTAATGAGGAAACTGAGCACTTTTTACATTAATCATCATCACCATTTCAGCCATAGTAAGTCCACTGAATATAGGCCTTCCCCAATGTCTTTAAAAATTTGGAAATTTAGAGTCATAGACAATACTGATGACTTAATCGAGGAAGTGTTCCTTTTTACTGTGAAGTCCTTAAGGAACGACCAAGTTCTAATAGGAATAAGGATAGTCGTCTTCTTTCGATACCTACAGTCTATCTATCTATAGGTATCGAAAGGCCATTAGACTCTAATGGCCTGTCCAAGGTGTCTGGGCCATTATTATAGATAAATCATCACCAGCCTATAACAGTCCACTGCTGGACACAGGCCTCTCCAAAAGGAGGATTTTGCCATAATCGCCATGCTTTGTAGGCGGGTTGGCGATCGCAGTTTGGCCAATGGTGGAGAGGAGACGCTGCTGCCCATCTTCTTATGGCGGTTCTCCTGTAGTCGCCTCTTACGACACCCATAGGAAGAGAAGAGGTGTTGGAATTCATTTGGAATTCATTCATGGCACCACACGACACATTATAGATAGATAGATACTCTTTATTGCACACCAAACAAAGAAGTTACAGTTGATATTTATTTGTTATTGTTTGTTACTTAATATTTTAATAAATTTGTATAAATACTCATTTGCTTATCAAGTAAATAACTAAAAAAAATATTTGGGTTAATTCCAAGTAAATCCAAATCCAAGCATTTTTAATCCGCAATTTTGATCTCGTGTCATTAATTTATAAACTATCGATAGTATTACTAGATATTAGTAACTGTAAATATCGATATCTAGGCAACACTACCCAAAAGAGGGCACGGGCAAAGACGTTGTCGGGGTGAAAATAAAATAAATTGCTCTCCAATTAATATGACTTTATTTCAGGACGGGCGTGAAATAATTAATATAGCCTGAAAATTGTTTCAACGAGAAATTTTGGAAGTGAAAACGGTACAGGGTTCTTTGAAATTTATTTATAACATAACATATTGATTTTTTGGCTTTTATTATGGAAGTCTCAATCTAATCATCTCTCAATAACAAAAAAAATATTTTTTTATTTTTAATTTGTTTTTCAAGTGGCTCCATTTTTAGTATCTATAAAATATTACTAATTTAATTGGAGACAAGCAATTAATTAACCGCTCGCGTTTATATTCTTATTAACTTGCGTGTCTATTAAGTGCGTACAGATTTTAATGTTGGTATCTTTCTTAATTGTGTGTCCTTTGGTACAGTCAACAGCACATCGACCTACCCAAAAAGTCAAAAATTCTCCAATAGATTTTCAAATTTAAGCCTGACATATAGAGATCATTTTCAAATGAGAAAATTTGTCATTTTGTGGTAGTTCGAAGAGCTGTTGTCCGTACTTTGTGAGTATCAGTATGATCATAGACAAGGTTATGGGACAATAATTAAGTTTTCATAATACCTAAACGGCCTAAGGATTAGGCACAGTATATATTATAATCTTTAAAGTAAAGAAACTACCTATACCCGGTCAAAATGACGTACTCACACGTGCACGACTCAACAAAAAATCTAAGTAAACTAGAACTACTGACTGACAATAAGTTAAGAGAGGAAAAATGTGCTCAATTAAAAAAAATAGCTTGGACTTGAATAAACATTCTTTTGTTTTTGCTATTCGAAACAAATGAATTTCTAAAGGCCTCTATTTCGACATTAATTAGAACACTGTAATGCTGGGGCTTCACCTGCGTCTAATGGCATTAAAAAGTACGCTAATTCATATAAATATCGTACTTTTTAATGGCATTAAGCGCAGGTGAAGCCCCAGGGTTAGCGTATCAAACTCTCACGATAAATGCCGAAACTCAGAGGCCTGCCATAATTTTAATTAAGTTCATAAAAGGCGGGTTATTTGTAACGTCAACTGACCAGCGCAACAAAGCGTAAGCCGTCGTGTAAACTTCCCTATTAACGTTATCTCTAAAGTTACTCTGGCCAAATATATTTTTCCGGCTTTCCGACCGGCCCACAGCCTGAACAGATCAGCCAAATAAGTCATGTGGATCTGCAGTGCGTAAAAATACCACATACCGTCATTTTTAATACGATATAGTACATTATGATACAAGTGTGCTACGTTGGTCATTTTACACGAGGCATTATTATAAGCGCGAGCCGCAGGCGAGCGCGGTAAGGAAGCCGAGTGTGATAATGATCAATGCACACGAGTTGCATACGACGTTTTTCAACACAATTGCGAGGAAAAAACAAACTAAAATCTAAAATACCTTCTCCGAATATGACTTGGCGTTTTTGCTGTTTTTCTATGTATTTTGGCGGCAACAGGCTATCACTCGCGTTTTGTGCCTCGATAAGTATTTCCGACGGGGTTGAATAACATTTTACTCGTCTTTACTGTTTAAAGTAGACATTTTATATAGTAATCAACCACACAGCAACAACATTACCAAATAATAATAGAAAATGGCAAGTAAGTTTTGTTTTTTTCGCGCGCCGCAATTTAGATGCGCGCGCAGGTTCAATAATGGCACAAGGAAAACTGGCTGTTCAGCCGAGTAGTAGCAATTTAAAAAATAAAATAAACTATAAATTATTGTTTCTAAAAATGATAGTTAAGTTAATTTGTGTTTATTAATATACAATTTGATAAAATTAAATATTAATTTGTCATCTTAACCCTAAAATAATTTAATATTGGTAAAATATTCAATGTTCTTAAAAACAAACTTTTGCTGGATTTTTTAAAAAAAGTTTACATTACCGCACTAGTGCGATAATATTATTACAGCACAAGTGCGTAATATGATGAGTTATGAAACTAAAAACGGTGTTATAAGAGTCAATTTACGAGCAACTGTGTTGAAAAAAATGTTATGACATTGTGTTTTGTTCAGTGACTACGATTCTCAGAAACAAAAGACTTAAAGAGAGAAAGAGATTTTGGTTAAAATATAAAAGACGTATTTAAATATTTCTGGTTTTTTATTGCAATTGCACTGCAATCACTTGCCAAAAAATAATTCTAGACGATTGCTTGCCATTATAATAATTTGAATGATGAGAGGATAAGACGTAAACGTGTAGTTTATGGTAATTTGTTCTCGGTCTGCTTATACATACATTTATGGTAAAAAAATGGCGTGACTAGTTGAACGGTTTTTCCCGAAAATGACAGATTTTTGCCTTCGCCAAAAATAGATTACAAAAGCATGCTGAGGTTACCTTTAATTGTAAGAGCAGTTAGCTATAATCCACTTTATGTAAATATTTTAATACACTTAAATTACTGTTACTTATGTTGGTTATCCAATAAATAGATAGCTTTAAAAACTTGGGGGAGTTTTTCATTAAATATGCGCCAGACAATACACTATCAGTCATGGTCTCGAGATTCGAGCTTTTATAATAATATATAATAATAATATAATATATAATAACAATAATTATTACACAAAATCATTTACCGAATTAACGCAAACCTGGAATTGGACCTTTTTCATTCAAGGCAAGTAACCATGTCTCTACCTAAACCAACCGGGTCGTCATGAATCAAAAGTGTCAATTTTTATGCCTTATAATTAAATAAAAAAATGTTGGACAACATCACATACGTTGCTCTAATCCTAAGGTAAGTAGCGAAAGCACTTGTGTTATAGAAATCAGAAACAACGACGGTACCACAACACCCAGACCCGAGACAATATGGAAAAGTCCATTTTCTAGATTACCCCGACAGGGGATCGAACCCGGAACCTCAGAGATGGTGTCGCCATTGGGGATAGAGTTGGGATTCCACCCGGGTTTATTCCCAAAATGGGAAAATGTTCGGAACATTCTCCCAATGAACCCAATCGTTGGGAAAATAAACAGGTGGGGCTTGGTGGCCAGATGACGTATCACATAGGGAGATAGAATTTGGTGCAGTGCAAACTTTTAGCCTTGTATTCATCGTAAACATTCGGGTCTAATTACAATAATATAGTCTGGCGTGCCGTGTGGGGACGGCCGTAAAGAATACACTTCCCCACCGCCAACAGGAGGCGTATCGTAAGAGGCGACTAAATCCTGTAGCACGAGACGGGGAGCAGCGTCTGCGTGCGAAATAATAAAAAAAACTTCGCTCGCCAACCCGCCTGCCAAGCGTGGCGAGTATGGCAACAACCCCTCAGATGATAGAAGTCACTGGGGGAGGCCTATGTTCAGCAATGGCCGTCTTGTGGCTGAAATGATGATGATGATGCATGTCGGCTACGGAGGATATCTTACGACATATGAACTGGCTGATCATAGTTGCGCCGGGTGGACCGGGTGAGCGAAGTTAATTTCAACCCTCGCTTAATGGAATCCGCCGTACTTCATAACTTCACCAGGATTAATTAAAAGTTGAGAGTAAAAACATCCCTGTGAAGAATTGGATTTTCTCGGGACTACAGCAAAAAAGTAACAGAATTTTGTTGAGGGCTACAGTTGTAGGTTTAAATTAAAGTTGTAGACTTAGGAATTTAATTAACTTGGCATTAAAAAGAAGATGAGTTTTTGTGAAGTCACATTTTAGTGTTGGCTATGCATATTATGAACAATATACGAATTTATTTTTAGTAAAAATTAAAACTTAATACAGCGTGTAATTCTTATAACTAGATAGATACTCCTATTGTTCACGCTTGAAACGGAACGCACAAGACCGACGCTGTGGCGCCCCCTGGTGACACTCTCGACTTCCGTGACGGCCGCCATCCCTAATGAGACGCGCAAACGCACTGTTTAAAACAAATTAATTAATATTTCAAGATAAAACCATTGTAACTTATGTTTTGAAACAGTCAATGTATCAAGCATACATCGTTTGTCATTTATTTAACACCTATTAAACATCTAAAATAAGAGGACAATGGTTCAAAGTAATTTAGGCAAAATAGGCAATTTTATAAGAAAACGAATGTTATAAAAATTTTACTAACAGTTAAAAATCCTGGAAACTGTTAATATTAGGAACATGTTACTTCGAGAATTGTCTGTTCTACTGTGTGTAATTAGCTAAATATTTACTTAATTAATTTTTAATTTGATATAATAAACATTTCATTACTACGTGACTAAAGTGCCCTGTAAAGTTTACAAGCGGAATTTTAAGAGTATTTTTACCATTATCATAACGAAATTTCGCTTATCTGTTTCATCAAAATTCACATCTTATATTAATAAAAAATGTGGTAAAATAAACTTACTTATACAGGGTTATTTGTAAAACATCAGCAACCTCAACACCATAAACAACAACATTGGTTTTTAGACTTTTGATAATTAGACACATTTGACTTTCATACAAAAATAAATATCAATTTTATTTTACGTCTGAATGTTCTTATCTCTGTGCGCATCGCATCACGTGCGTTGTGCGCCTTGCCTTTTCATGTGAATAGAACATAGACTTATAAATGTCACGATAGTAAAATAAAATCTTGGAAAATCATTTTTAATTTATTTATTAAGTTATGATAAAAATCGTAATAAATGTTATTGTTTATGATGTTAGCTATCCAGTCGTGGAGGTTGGTAATGTTTTTCAAATAACCCTGTATACCGTTCGCGAAAACAAGGTTATTTGTTTTCGCGAACGTTTCGTTTTAAATAAAAATAACCGTCAAGGTTATTTTTATTTAAATTTGCACATTATATATTCGAAATAATTGTTATTCGATTGTGTATAACCAGTTGCTTAAATAGGAACGGCCTTGCCATGAATCATACCTATTTTAACCAAAAACGTTTAACAATAGGTATTTTTATGGAAAACTTACTTAGCATCTGTACAAATACAAGTAAAAGAAAAAAACACCGATACACCTTTTTTTACTTAATCCATCCAGTGAAATGTTTTATAAATAAAACTTTTTTAGTTTCCAAGTGTTATAATATGGTATGTCTAACCAAGCTATCGTAGCATGCAATGTGGACAACATTTTTATCATACAACCAATAATTATATAATATAAAAGAATTTATTGAATTTTGTAAAAAGTGAAAAAGTTGACATTATAGATAACTAATTATTAAAAATAAATGACAAAATTTACTAACAATAATAATTTAATATTTGCGCGTCTGCTTGCAGGCAGAATACTGACTTACCAAATATAATAAGACTTTAGTGTAAAACTGTATCTGTATTCTTGCAAATAAATATTTGATTTGATTCAAATACATAAATTAAATATCGGGTGTAAAAAAAGGCTTAACGAAGCCGAATACTACATATTCTACGTATTATTACGATCATTTTTTTCTTTTACACTATACCTGGGAAATGACGGGTTACCGAGTTATTGACAGTCAAAGTTACAATTTTTTTTCAAAGAAATTTTACAAAATTGACTTCTGTTTGATAATACTAAACTTTTTTACAAAGAAACATGATCCGCTTACACACACAGGCATAGTCTGTGGTGTGCGCGCTATACATTGCGGGTTAGAATAAAGTTTTTTTTTGATACCCAAAAATAAAAGTCATTTCCCAGCAATTATTTTTTTTGCATTCTACTTGGTTATATGTATAGAATTCGTGGTTTAAGGCTTCGTTAAGCCTTTTTTTACACCCTGTATGTAGGTCCAAAATGAACTAAAAAAAGATACATGTAAAAATGTTCTAAACCATTAAAAAAGCAAATAAAAATGATTTAATGTCATACCAATTGATTGCAATTTTAATATGGGTTGCATAAAAGTAATTGTCTATAATCTAAGTTATTGTATGTAATCACAAGAGTCAACGCATAGAAGATTTAGTATTATTTCAATTACATTTTATTAATTACATAGACGTGGTGTACACAACAGTCGTTTTAAATTTTTAGGGTTCCGTACTCAAAGGGTAACATGGGACACATTACTAAGACTCTGCCGTCCGTCCGTCTGTCACCAGGCTGTATCTCATGAACCGTGATAGTTAGCGAGTTGAAATTTTCACAGATGATGTATTTCTGTTGCCGCTTTAACAACAAATACTGAAAAACAAGTTACAATATATATTTAAGGGGCTCCCATTTATTCTCATTTTTATCGATAATGGTGCGGAACCCTTCGTGCGCGAGTCCGACTCGCACTTGGCCGGTTTTTTGTCATTTGATATGCTTCTATACAGTTTTAGTTTACCCGATACCGTAAATGTAAATATGTTTTCACGACATTAAGTAACACATTTCGGAAAATGTTTCTTGTTGCTATGTTATTACAACTGCTATATTATATTATAATAAATATTAATTTTATAATTAGCAAGATTATTTACCTTTAATCGTGTGCTAATAATAGCTTGTTATGACGGGAAGTAACCTATAACCTTATAGATAAGAAATAATGTTATAATTTAGCTACTTACCTTAGGATCAGAGCAATGTATGTGATGTTGTCCAATATATGTTGTCCAATATATGAAAATTAAGTTTGTTTTCATTTCGAGAAAGCAAGTAGGTACTTAAGGCCAGCTATTCCTGCAAAAGCGCCAGCAAGCGACTGTTCGAGGTTGCCGGGCCGCCGCGCTCGCACTTTTAGTTGATACTTAAGCATCGTAAGTAAGACAATCATTGTATCGATTCAAGCACTGCGATTTTGTCTACCTTAATTCAATGGCTTTATTTGAGTATAAAAATAAATGTAACATATGAGAAGTATAGCCATATAATTTAAAAAACATTACACAAAGAGGTATCCTTTGGATTTTTTTTATCGAGTGAAGTTCATTAGATCATGTAACTGAATGCGACCTTGTCTAGAGAAGGTTCTAAACTAATACATATCTTTTTTTCAGACTTTCAAACACTATTTTCTTTGTCTCAGATGGTATTTAAAAACTCAAAAGTGCGGCCCTTGTTGGAATACCGAGCCTTAATTAAATTATAGCGAATGTCTAGTAGCTAAGACTAATAATATTCTGAATCTGTCAACGACATAAAAACTGACAGCTAAACGAGTGGTGTGATATTGGAAATACCGTGTACTGGGATAGATAGTTAGCAATGAAAAACGTTTACCCTGAGAAACGCAATAGAACTAAAATTATACTTCTTCTCCTTGTCCGACAGGATAATACATTGTAGTCTATGCTTCTATGCTAGCGCCATCACATGTTCTAAAGCATCTCGGAAAAAAAAATACATCTCGTTCCAGAACGTCCTGACACCTGTCAACAACTTCATTATGTGTTTTGTGCGTTTTGCCGTCACTGTTTATTTTGACCATTTTACTTAAAAGAGCTGTGTTTTAAGCTTATTTCAGTGCTATGTGAGTTATATTTTCAGCCTGGGAGCATGTTACGTTGAATAGTAATGTGAATCCTGCATGGAAATGGCGTGAGTACGTAAAGATAAATTTAATAAACGGCGACAACAAAATTGGGAAAAACATGATTTTACATGGTAAGTTCTATTTGTAATCATAAAATTGAAGTTGGAACAGTAAAAACTGCTGTTCTTATTTATTCTATACGATATTATTGTACGAAATCTAGTAACAAAATCGTAAGAGGTTAGAAAATGCCGGTCATCAAAATTGTTTTATTTTATTTTTTTTTAATTATTTTTTCTTTGTTGGCGATGTATTTCCGGATTGTTGCATTAAAAGATAAGATCTTTGTTTTCGTTTTCCGGTAAAAAAGTTTTTTATGACCATAACGAAAATCAACCGGAAGAGGCCCTAAAACCGTTTTTTTTCTTGATTTCAAACTAATTTGAATTGCGTGAATTGCGTCGTTCATTTCGACTTCGATCTTCTTCGAGACTAATAAGACTCCACGCGACACGGCTTTATTGACATCAAAGTGCAAGAAAACAGAAGCAATGGGGAAAAGAAAATATTCTAAGGAGAAAAAAGAGAAGATAAAGAAGAAAATACGAAAACTGGAACACAAACTTCGAAAACAAGACGGAAGTTCGGAGGAAAGAACGCCACCAAGGAGTCCAGTAGCAGACAGATCACCTCCAGGGAGCCCAATAACAGAAATTGAGCTGATTAATACAGGTGTGTAGTTCTATATTAACACATAAATGTTCAACTTATACAGTCCAATCAGGACATGTCCACACACCAGGTAGTCGATAATGGTAGGTAAACTATCGGACAGACATAGGGACAATTAGTGCTACTTCACATCGGGTAGCCATTGTCCCTGAGACTGGAGTGTTGCCACACACAGTGGAAGATAAGGACATCATTACTAAGAATTGATTTTAAACACGACATTTAGCGCTGCTGCAAAGCGAGTAGACACTGTCCATATTATTCCTAGTGCTGCCACAACATGCGTGGGTAGACAATGGAGTTATCCCTTCCTGCACTCCCTTTATTTCTGTCAATTACCACTTCTACAGGCAAGAAGTTAATTAATGTTTTTACCATCCAGAGCGCTACCATAGGGTGCGTTAACAATGGAATTTAATTAAGAAAATAACACTATCGTATTGCTTGCAGATGAGATCATTCCAGAAGAGCTTCTTGGTGCGCTCGGACCTGAAGGAAAAGAAGTTTTTGAAAAGGGGGAGCATATACAACCTGAACTAGCAACCCGCTGGAGCAAGATAATGACAGAGGGCCTTGAAAAAGAGTCCAGGGAATCAATTTTAAAGAAATACCCAATCCCTGAAAATTTTCCAGCTGCAGTGCCACCTGAGATAAATCCAGAGATTGCAGCATCTTTATCCGAAACTACAATAAAACGCGATAAGCGAATAGTTGGACGACAAAACCAGCTGGGCAAGTTATTGTCTTCTTTGGGAAGAACCTTAACACAAATGTTGAAAGGAGAAATAAATAACAAAAAGATGATTGAGGAAATAAATGATGCAGCAAAAATAGCTGCGGATATCTATCACCAAGATACTGCCTCTAGAAAGTTCTTTGCTCTATCAAATACCACAACAGTGGTTAGGGATGCAATAAAAGGGAAAAAGCCAGACAAATTTTTATTTGGGGAAGATTGTGGGGAAAGAATAAGATCTGCCCAAACGGTCCAGAAGACAAGTAATCAAATAAGGAATGAAAGAAAAAAGGTGGGAAACTGGAGGAGCCCGCTGCAACCTCAACAACAACCTCGCAGTGGGCAGTATCGTCAGACTCAGAAGACTCGTGCTTACGACACCCCGCCTCAGAGAAGACCACAGTACCAGCCTCGCAGTGGACATCAGCAGCAGACACAGAAAGCCCGAGCCTACCACCCACCACCACAGAGGAGAACCCAGAAGCCTGCACCTCAATCCAAACAGCACCGGCGCTAGAGGTACATGCAGGCAATATTAGACATTTTTATTTTAATTGGCAAAAAGTGACAAATGACCCAGTTGTATTAGACTGGGTAAATGGTTACAAAATTATGTTTAATTCCCCTCCACTGCAAAACGAGATTCAACCTCAAAAATGGTCCAAAAGAGATAGTTCAATCATTAACTTAGAGATTATAAAGTTATTAGAGATGGGAGCTATTAAACAATGCTCATATATTAAGGGTCAATTTGTGTCACCTATTTTTATTATACCTAAGGCCAATGGTACTTACAGATTTATACTAAATTTGAAGAATTTAAATAATTTTATTGATTCTTATCATTTTAAATTAGAAGACATAAGAACGGCTTGTAAACTTATTACTAAAGACTGTTTTATGGCAAAAATTGATCTAAAAGACGCCTACTTTAGTTTGCCAGTTGCCGAAGAGTCAAGAAAGTATTTAAGATTCGAATTTGAGGGAAAATTGTTCCAATTTAACTGTATTCCATTTGGTTTATGTACTGCTCCATATATATTTACAAAAATAATGAAACCAATATGCACTTACCTGCGTAAAAATGATATTATTGTAACCTGTTATTTAGACGACTGTATTTTCTTTAATTCATCAGCAATTAAGTGCAAACAAGATGTAAAACTGACCTGTAATCTATTAGAAAGCCTAGGATTTACAGTTAATATGAAAAAAGTTTAATTGAGCCGGAGAAAACATGTAAATATTTAGGGTTAATTTTAAACTCAAAAAATCTGTCCTTGGGGGTTCCAGAAGAAAAACAAATATCAATTACTAAGAAAATAAAGACATTTCAATCAAAATCACATTGCAGAATCAGAGAATTCTCTCAATTATTAGGTATTTTGAATGCTATTTGCCCAGCAGTCCCTTATGGTTGGTCCTATACTAAAAGGTTAGAGAGAGAAAAATATTTAGCCTTATTAAAATCTAATGAAAACTATGACGAATTCATGCAATTGTCGACTGATATAAAGACCGAATTAGACTGGTGGATAAATAACTGTAAAATTTACAATCCTATTAAACAACATAGGTTCATATTAGAAATACACACAGATGCATCTACCACGGGCTGGGGTGCTGTATGTGGATCGGAGAGAGCATCGGGTTCTTGGTCTATAGATGAAAAGAAGTTTCATATAAATTATTTAGAAATTAAAGCTGCCTTTTTAGGATTAAAATGCTTCGCTCAAAGTTATTTTAATTGTGAAATATTATTAAGAGTTGATAACACCACCGCTGTAGCTTATATTAATAAGATGGGAGGAGTTCAGTTTGTTCACTTAAACAATATCACTAGACAAATTTGGCAATGGTGCGAAACAAGAAATATTTGGGTTTATGCTTCATATATAAATACAAAAGAGAACTCAGCTGATTTAGAATCAAGAAGAATAAATATTGAATGGGAATTATCTTCAGATGCATATCAAAAAATTATCAAAAACTTTGGCTTACCAAAGATAGATCTTTTTGCATCTAGAATTAATAATAAGTGTGAAGCATTTGTATCATGGCAAAGAGACCCAGAGGCCCTAGCTGTAGATGCATTTACCTTAAATTGGAATGATTATTTTTTTTATGCTTTTCCCCCATTTTCCTTGATTTTAAGGTGCATTAATAAAATCAAAACAGATAAAGCAACAGGCATATTAGTTGTCCCTTTTTGGCCTTCGCAGCCATGGTTTCCACTGTTGAAATCTCTCTTATTAAAAGACTTAATAATTTTTAAACCTAATAAAAAATTATTATCGTCACCTTACAGGCAAGAACACCCCCTGCATCATCAACTTACCCTGGCAGCAGGACTGCTATCAGCCAGGCGTTTGTAAGACGTGGTACTCCAGGCTCAGCCCTTAAGGTCATGATGAATTCCTTATCCCCAAATACTTTTAGGCAATATGATTCTTCATTGCGATATTGGTGGATTTTTTGTTGTAAATACAATCTTGACCCTTACCAAGCGTCAGTTCCTTTTATACTAAATTTTTTAAGTGAAAGGTTAGAAGCTGGGGCCGCTTACGGTACTCTTAATACCTCTAGATCAGCTTTATCATTAATAATTAACCCAAACATAGGTAGCGATGATAGAATAAAACGCTTTTTTAGGGGGGTGTTCCGGACAAAACCACCTATGCCAAAATATAATCTAACCTGGGAACCGGGTTTAGTTTTGGATTACTTAGGAGCTCAATTTCCAAATGAAAATTTAGAGTTGCAAAAATTAACTAAAAAACTAGTAACAATTTTAGCATTAACTACAGCTCACAGAGTACAAACCTTGGCTCTCATAAAGATAAAGAATATTAAATTTACTTCTAATGGTGTACATATAAAGATATCAGATCTTATAAAGACTTCAAGTAGAAGCTCAACACAGCCAGTTTTGTATTTAAAAAACTATGATCAAAAGCTAGAAATTTGTCCTGTTAACACTTTGAAATCATATATAAGTGCTACAGAATCATTGAGACAAGGTACAGAAAATCTGATTTTGACTTGCAAAAGGCCTTTTAAGAGTGCCTCATCGCAATCTATAAGTAGATGGATAAAATCCACTTTAGAGGACGCAGGAATAGATGTGTCGGTGTTCTCTGCCCATAGTACCAGACATGCAGCGACATCTGCTGCAAATAGGTCGGGAATTAATATTGATTTAATTAGGAAGACAGCTGGGTGGTCAAATAATTCATCTGTGTTTGCCAGATTTTACAATAGACCCATAATAGAAGACCCCCTATCTTTTTCTTCGACTATTTGTAATACAAGTAGAAATTAATGTCTATTTTATGTCACTATAATTAATGTATGTTAGTTAAGACCCTCTATCTTTTTATTCTACTAATTGTAATAATACAAGTAGAAATTAATGTTTATTTTATGTCACTATAATTAATGTATGTTAGTTTACATAACTAACACTCTTTATAAATTTATTTAGAATACAAATTTTATTAATCCTAATATATTTTTTATTCACAACCCAGGCTTTAAACATCTACAATGTATTATCCTGTCGGACAAGGAGAAGAAGTATAATTATTTGATTAAACGAACTTACCCTAAGTGAAGTTCAATCATAATTATACAAAGCTCCTTGTCCGACAGGGGACTCCCTCCCAACCCATCCCTTGGTTGGGTTGTTCATAAAACTTTAAACTAATGAAGTTGTTGACAGGTGTCAGGACGTTCTGGAACGAGATGTATTTTTTTTTTCCGAGATGCTTTAGAACATGTGATGGCGCTAGCATAGAAGCATAGAATACAATGTATTATCCTGTCGGACAAGGAGCTTTGTATAATTATAATTGAACTTCACTTAGGGTAAGTTCGTTTAATCAAATAATAAACTTACTTATTCCAAAACTTAATACAACTTTGAATATTTTGATAACGGATAGACATACTTTAGTATGTACGTACGTTAGGACATACTTAAGTACCTAAGTTGTCTATGTACGGTCGCGGTTAGAAAATTAGAATAGTTTGTTACGAGATTGCTACCATGTACTTTATTTTTAACCGACTTCAAAAAAAGGAGGAGGTTCTCAATTCGTCTAATTGTTGTTTTTTTTTTGTTTTTTTTTTGTATGTTTGTTACGCGATTACGCCGTCAATTATAGACCGATTTCAAAATTTATTTTTTAGTTTGCAAGGATATACTCCCGAGGTGGTCCCATTTACACCAAGTCGGATTCTGATGATGGGATCCTTGGGAAATCGAGGGCAACCCTCAATTTTTATAGGCACCCATAATGTTTTGCATATATTTTCTGACTCAATGCTGATTTTTGGGTCTGGTAATCATCATGTCAGGTTGCTGACCTGATGATGGAAGCCACAGACCTCCTTAACGGATAGGAGTTAGAAGATAATACTGCTTTTTGTCGACAGTACGTATTTCGCAGTGTGTTGAGCAGACGTGGAGCTTATGAGGTACCAGACCGCCAATTTTTATTTACTGGGGGCGTACCCGCACACCCAGTAACGAAAAAAAATTAAAAGTTCCTTTCTTAAATTGACTTGGTATTTAATGCAAGACCTTATCCTATGGTTACGACACCAAAATAGCCTCCGTTAAGATTTACAAATTTTCGTCGAAATATTGACCCAATATAACACCTTATTTTTATCATACCATTCGATGGGGGGTCCATGGAGGACCAACATTAGCTAAGGTTACTTTGCTGTTAAGTCATTTCTGGCGGAGTTGGAAGGTGAAAACTGAAGCTTATTTTAAAGGCGTCTGGGACTTCTAATAAATTTCGTCGAAAAATTTACCATTAATAGCACCCTATTTTTATTATACCATTGGGTGGGTGGTCCACAGACGAACAACATTTGTCTAGGTCACTTTGCTGTAAAGTCATTTTTGGCGGAGTTAGGAGCGAAAAAATAAAGGACTTAACACTTAAAATTGTGAAATAAAATAAGTTTAATAAAAAACTAAAAACCGACTTCAAAATGAAACTAAAAAGCGAAAAATAATATTGACTAAAACATACCTAATCAGTTCTTTTTGGAGTCGGTGCGAATGAACACATTTTAACTCTCGATGGCTGGCACCGACTCCAAATAGAACTGATTAGGTATGTTTTAGTCAATATTATTTTTCGCTTTTTAGTTTCATTTTGAAGTCGGTTTTTAGTTTTTATTAAACTTATTTTTTGAGTTCCCGATATTTCGGCACTGTTGCAAGCGCCATGATCACAGAGTAACTGAAGATCTTGCGGGTAAATTATTAAGGGCAAACATATCGGTCTACCCTCTTTCGCTGTCTTTTATTGCATGCGCCGGTACCATTGTATACAAACTCACTATTTTCTCGCACCTGTTCTCGACACACAACACTAACAGTATCTGACCGCGAAACAGCAATTTGTTGTTTTTTCCGGTTTTTCACATACGAATCACTGGATTCCAGACATTTGACAATTTAAACCCATCCTCGCGATTGAATTTTTTTTTAGATTGAAAATAAGGTACATGGTAGCAATCTCGTAACAAACTATTCTAATGTTAGTGACCATGAAAGTTTAAAACAATATGCGGTTAGAAAATGTTTACCAATTTTGAAATTAGATTCTTTATCACACTTTTTTCGCTTAAATCTAAAATGCCATATCAAGTTACTTACTTACTTTCAAAAGTTATTATGAAAAATGACGGATCGAGAATAACAAAGATAATTATTGATCACATTTTGACATAGATGTTGTATTTCTAATTTGATGATGAAACTCTTTCGTTATTTGTTGAAATAGTTGATAGTAGTCAGTCCATCTCCTAGAGCAATTGATTTTCATATCATTAGAAAAAAAAATCTATGCTATGGTCCATCAAATTATTATGAAATAGACATCTAAAACTTGTGTCCTAATTGTGTGCATGCAATTGTGATCCTTAAGGTGGTAAACATTTTCTGGCCGCGACCGTACGTATATTTATCGTCATAAGATAGATACCCGTAGTTATAAATTCTTGCGGGATTACACACAAGTCACAACCGACTGTCTTTGCAGAGGAGGTTTTATCCCATCTCCCATAGAAATAATGGGAAACCGGCATACGTAATTCTCAAGTTACATCCCGGAACGCTCCTAACCCTAAAATTACAGATTACACATAATGCAAATCGAAACATTTCGCCTGAAATTAATGGTGATATTTATTCCGGGGGCGATCTGACGCGGAATTAACCCGCCATTGCTGGCGCCGTGGAAAACTCATCGACCGGGATTTCCCTCATAGAGACATAACAGTTCTCGTAAAATTCTATTCAGTCATTTGTATAATTCGAGCCGGTTTGGTTCCCGAGATGTGTGATGAAATGTCTCTGTTTTGAGGTGTTCATGCATAGGAATTGTTATTATAAATGATAAACAATGTTGACGACTGGATTGAGAGCGGTGATTGACTTTGAACAGTAGGAACCCGTGAATCGAACGGGGGTGTACAGAAAACTTTAACCAATTCAAACTCCGGTCGGGTTGTTTAAATCTAGGACTTGCCTAAAATTTGAAAGTATACTTACTCTTAGAATTCTAATTTCCTTGTCTAGTTTATTATTTTGATTTATAAGTTTGTTTTAGAGGGTAATTCTACTTCTCAAAAACAACAACTTTTGTTTTGGGACCAATAGTGAAATTATTTTAAATCACTTAAATAAAATCACTTCGCCACACTTAGCTACCGACCGGCGACCCGCTGAAATCACATGTATGAAGAATTAAATATATTCATTAAGATTCCGATGTTCATCTTTCAGAAAAGTTGTTGAATTGCGAATTAGAAAAAGTTAACTAATAAATTAGAATTCTAAGTAATTGTATTTTGTAAAAAATACACCCAGTTGTCGGCGTTCGTTCTAAGAAAAGTGCATTTTACATCATAAACATTGTGTTAACGTGATAAATAAAAGAAAAACCTTGTTTTTCTCAAGTCGAAATGCACAAGGCAGACAATAACGATTGATTTATTTATTATTCATCGAACATTTCGATGTATAATCGCCGTATACCATTAGATTATTATTTGAATCATAAAAACTGCGTAAACAAGGTCATCACGAACAAGATGTAGGCAGTATAAAATATTGGTCAGATGTAAATAGACATAATTACGGGCCACAAAAGGAACGATATGTCATAAAAACTTGGTGTAAACACAAAAAATAAATATTGAGTATGTTTTTTAAAACTGCTTTTAGATAAGGCCATTTACAAAATTGCGTCCGAACTTATATTGTTTAAAAAAAACAACGTTGCTATGGGTGTATGTAGAAACTAGTAAATAAATTACTTATTTGCTTATTTGCAATATAGTCTTGGTGTAAAGAATTGACCTTTTTGTGTTACGAGAGAAAGGTTCTCGAATAGAGACCACGCTTAGGCAAACGTAGTGTAGGACGCCCCTCGGCTAGATAGACCGATGACCTGAAGAAGGCAGCTGGCAGCGACTGGATGCAAAGGGCGGGAGATCGTGCGCTGTGGCGCTCCTTAGGGGAGGCCTATGTCCAGCAGTGGACTGCAACAGGCTGATATGATGTGTTACGAGTTACCAGACAGGCATATTGCTACGGGCTTTTACCAACACATACAAACTTGTGCTGATTTAGTAAAGAGCGGTCCGCGATCGTCCATGCTCAGCGTTAATTGGGTCATCAAAAAGTATTACCTAGTAATTGTCACTTTTAGTAGTACCGTGAAAAAGCCAGAAACTGAGTATTTTCAGTCTCTTTTAAAAAACAAACGGTAGAAAACAATAAATGATTGAACCAGTTGGCAGCGCAAAATGCTTATAGATTATTTTACACCTATAAAAAAACCTATTGCTAGGCAAGAGTTTCCTTAGATTCTTTCATTGTAGGGATTAACGTAAGAGATTGACGTAAGAGATTAAGTAAGACGACATCAAAATACACGCCATCCGATTCTCTAAAAAAAAACGCAAGGAACCTTGCTTGAAATATCACCAATGCGATACAAACAAACCGTCTTGATTTCGCTAATATTAATAAACAATTGAAAACATTCGGGTTTTTTACACGGCTAGATTGAGTTAGTCATATTTTATCAAAGGGTTGACACATGAGACTGGCCATTTTAATTTGTTAGATTTATTCGGCCGAAAGATACACTTTAGAATAGAATAGAATTTTAGAATAAAAAAGAAGATCGTTTATTCAGAGTCATGCATAGCATACAATATAGTTACAGGAAATTAAAAAATGATAACAGTGTTATTTACTTATATGTATACAACGGTACATGATACTGGAAAGGTATCTACTCAGCATATGTCTAATATTACTAATGCTACGACGCTGGTCTTCCGTAGGTGCCCAGGATAAAAAAGAGCTCACTGCTACACCATAAAATATAAATTATGTATAGAGAATAAATGTATTTTATGTGAACATATTATTAATTATTAAACTTATCTGTATTTTACTTGTAAATTGAAGGTATATTATTAAGTTGAAATATAGGTACTTAATAAAAGTTTAACTAATATTATTATTATTACTCTAATATAAAGTTTTACTTATTATTTTTTGTATAAAACCTGTACAACTTTGTATTTTATTTATTATAACAATTCCTTTTGTAAATTCAATAGATAGTTTTTGTATTTGCATTTGAATGAATGTAATGTTAGACAAGTTTTTATAGGGGGTGGAATATTATTCCAGCATTTCGTAGCGGAGTAGCGGAAACACCCACGAAATGCAGCTGTACTGTGTGTCGGACAACCAAGACGAGAAGCAGTTCTAATACGGTTGGAAAACAACAACTTGACGTACAAATATGAAGGAGATTTGGATTGGACTAAACCGAATAGTAGGCTTTCGCGCTAGGCTGTTCTGAGACTGCCACAAGTTTCAAACCGCGCGATTGTAGCCGGCCTTACGAACACGCGCGGCGCCAAGCGGCCCGGGCGCGATTACCATACAAACGAGCCATAAAAACATCGCGAAGGTCATAAGGCCCCGCCTCGGGCCATATTTTGGACGTTATTAGAAAACTTCGTCGAACTTAGCGTTATTTATTGACAGTGCAAGAAGAAACAATTACTTACTTCGCGAGAATGTAGGGTTTGAAACTTTGTGCCAGAGATTTGGAAGTGATCACAGAACAAGTAATACTCGCTATGTGAAAACAATGTTTTTGTTGTGTTTTGAATTTTAAATATTTTTTTTCGCAATTTTAATGTTAATGTAGAGGTGTACAAGAGAATAGGACACTCCTCAAAACCACGTGATCAGCTGGTCTTATACAACAACTTTTCCTAAGGGAGCTACATCGAAATCGATAGTTTTTTTTTCAGCTTCCCCATACAAACTTACTCGCATACCTCGATGATAATGTATGGAGCATCTGAAAATAAAATCACGATTTCGATGTTGCTCCCATAGGAAAAGTTGTTGTATATGACCAGCTGATCACGTGGTTTTAAGGAGTGTCCTATTCTTTTGTATACCCTTTATAATATTGTTTTCGATCTAAGCTTTACAAATAAAAAGCGCCATAAAGTCTTTTATGTAATGTGAAACTGCGAGTTACTAACCCACCTAATTGAGCAATTGGTCTGACTTATGGTCTAGGAATAAACTAGCCAGCCCATATTTTTTCCCACATTTTACTTTACGTCAAACGCCCAAGCGGACCTATGAGACCGCGTAAACAGGGTGTTAGGTAAATGGTAAATCAAGCCGAAACTAGCCTGTTAGTTACATGCATTTAAATACTAAAGTGGAGTCAGAATTTTGATATCATCATTTAAAAAAAAAAAATTAATAAAAAACTAAAAACCGACTTCAAAATGAAACTAAAAAGCGAAAAATAATATTGACTAAAACATACCTAATCATTTCTTTTTGGAGTCGGTGCCAGCCATCGAGAGTTAAAATGTGTTCATTCGCACCGACTCCAAAAAGAACTGATTAGGTATGTTTTAGTCAATATTATTTTTCGCTTTTTAGTTTCATTTTGAAGTCGGTTTTTAGTTTTTTATTAAACTTTTTTTATTTTACAATTATAAGTGTTAAGTCCTTTATTTTTTCCCTCCTAACTTCGCCAAAAATTACTTTACAGCAAAGTAACCATAACTAATATTGGTCCTCTATGGACCCCCCATCCAATGGTATGATAAAAATAAGGTGTTATAAAGGGTAAATTTTTCGACGAAAATTTTTAAGTCTTAAGAAAAGGGTTTACCTACACTCCAACTAGAACGGCGGCTATTTTGGTGTCGTAACCATAGGATAAGGTCTCGCGTTAAATAACAGGTTAAATTAAGAAAGGAACTTTCAAATTTTTTTTCGTTACTGGGTGTGCGGGTACGCCCCCAGTAAATAAAAATTGGCGGTCTGGTACCTCATAAGCTCCACGTCTGCTCAACACACTGCGAAATACGTTCTGTCGACAAATTGCAGTATTATCTTCTAACTCCTATCCGTTAAGGAGTTCTGTGGCTTCCATCATCAGGTCAGCAACATGACATGATGATTACCAGACCCAAAAATCAGCAACGAGTCAGAAAATATATGCAAAACATTATGGGTGCCTATAAAAATTGAGGGTTGCCCTCGATTTCCCAGGGATCCCATCATCAGAATCTGACTTGGTGGAAATGGGACCACCTCGGGAGTATACCCTTTCAAACTAAAAAATAAATTTTGAAATCGGTCCATAATTGACGGCGTAATCGCGTAACACACATACAAAAAAAAAAAAAAAACAACAACATTCAGACGAATTGAGAACCTCCTCCTTTTTTTTGAAGTCGGTTAAAAAAACACACACACATTGGATTCTTAATTTTGATTTGTATGAAAATTTGAAAAATAAAATGATGATAATTATCAAAATTTTGACAGCACCATACTATTTTTATACATATTTTAGCATATGCTAGTTTAGGCTTGATATACCCTTTACCAAACACCCTGTATGTCTCGTTTCCCCGGTGTCATGTAGTAAGTTTTTTTTAGATAAAAGGTAAAGGAATCACTGAAATGCTTCTTTCGTATGTAAAACGTGCGTGTCACTTGTGGACCAAAACCAAGTGCTTTTGAAAAAAATATTTTTAATTGGCACAGCTTTTTTTGCTAAATTTCGCTATTGCTATACTTACTTGTAAAAAAAAAACTGTCGTTCAACTTATAGTCTTGTATACAAATCATTGATATACCAACTCCAATTGCTTGTTATTTATGTTGGTTAAATAAGTACATGACAAAAATACACACCTTTTCACTATTGACCAGCGTCTGGTAGTGCTTGTGTTCCGGACTACAAAGCCTGCCCCTCTAGCACGAGCAACAAAACACGATATGATATAGCGATTTATCGCCTTTTTACTTTCAAAATATGATAACACATATTGGACAACATCACATACATTGCTCTGATCCTAAGGTAAGTAGCATAAGCACTTGTGTTATAGTAAGCAGAAATAACGACGGTACCACAACACCCAGACCCGATACACTATAGAAAAGTTTGTTTCCTACATTGACCCGATCGGGGATCGAACCCGGAACCTCAGAGATGTTGACGCCATATCATAGCCGCCATCTTAAACTTTTATTAAAACAGTAAGCATGTTTGCGCCGGGGACGTCACGGTTATGCTCACTTTTTCCATAAAAGTTCATATTTTGGCAAAAAATATGCAATAAATCGCTTTAATTATCAAGTCGTGTTTTTTTGCTTATGCTAGAGGGGCTGCCTGGGTGCGGTACCCTGATTCTGTAACTTGCAAAAGCAATGCGAAAGCGAAAATTGTCCAATTCTGGCTTTAAAATTGCAAATTGACAGCAAAAAACAAAAACAAAGCAATGTACTGTCAGTGCTGCCCATTAGGTTTTGACACTAACCATCAATCGGGCGATGACTGCGCGATTATTGGTGATTGCTAATTTTTAGGGAATAAGGGTACCGGCTTAAATTCCTCCTCCCTAAAACTCCAAATTCTCCATGAAGCAGTTAACAAATCAAATCAGTTAAAATCACACCTCACAGCTAAGTAAGGCCAATGTTAAAATATTAATAGCATTTGTTCCTATACCGCGGATGTTTATAAATGTATTAAAATGTGTTTATCTGTTATCGACTCGCCATAGTACAACTGTACAAGTGTGCCTAGCTTGGGGCACAGATTAGATAATAGTACAACTTGGGGTTAAAAAATTGGTGTGATTATTGAAGCAATTTATTTATTTATTCTAAAATGCTTTGTTTAATCTCTTGTAGATTTTTTTTTTTTAAATATATATAAATATTGGACAACATCACATACATTGCTCTGATCCTATGGTAAGTAGCTAAAGCACTTGTGTTATAGAAATCAGAAACAACGACGGTACCACAACACCAAGACCCGAGACAATATAGAAAAGTTCGTTTCCTACATTGACCCGACCGGGGATCGAACCCGGAACCTCAGAGATGGCGACACCATATTAGTCCGGCGTGCTCGCCTCTCGGCTACGGAGGTCGTCAATTATGAATTAAACACATTATTACATGCTCTTTTGATAGTGATAATGTAGCATTGTATAATAGATAATATTCACAATATTAACAACAAGTTTACGCAACACTCATCAAAGCGGAGCCTCGTTTAGAACAACAAACTTAGAATTATTAATACAACATAATATGACTTTAAGGTGCGGTTGCGTTGCGGTGAAATATTTAATGAAATTGAAGGTTTTAAATCCTGTTTTTTTGTCAGTCGAGATTTAACATTTGTTCAATTTATCCAGTTAGAAGATTCTCTTGTATTACCATCCGACGTAAATATCTATAGATTTTATTGTGAACACAACTGATATAGTTTGTTTACTGTTTTTTTTTCACAATCACACCATTAGCTAGCCCCGAACTAAGCATGACTTGTACTATGGCGACTAGATAACGAATAAACATTCTTAAATACTTTTATAAACGTCCATGACTTAGGTACAAATGCTCGTGTTCATCACACAAACATTTGCCCCTCTCGGGATTCGAACCCGCAACCGCCAGGCGTGGTGGTCCGGAGCGCGAACCACTACACCAGACGGTCGTCAAAATCGTCAAATATAGTGAAAAAGGTTTATAGGAGGATCTCAAACCTCATTTTGTATTAAATCTATTCATGATTAGCTTACCACCAATTAACTTTACACTTATAATGCATATAAACTACAAGATTTATTGTTAATGTAGATATTTTTTTCAATAGTTTAAAAACAAAATTACTGTCGTTGTCTCGCTATAATAAATTTAACGGCAGATTCAGATTATTGATTTTTTCTAAAAAATAAGAATGTTCGCCTTAACAAAACTGCCCCTTAAAGAGAAATCCTGCCCACTTTGTATTCATCGCGGATCCTCACTCCGTTTCTATAGTCTGCACCTACACACGCTTTTTAATTCCGTATTCTGTCCGTAATCACTTTTGTTTATATCTGTACGGTTACAAAGTACGTACGTATAGCCACTGTTAGTCGTTCCATGTGACTTATGAAGTATAGTATGTGATATACATGTGACTCACTGATTACTGTTATTTAAAAATAAAAGTTTGAATGTTTTTTCCTTAATCACGCTTTAACTAAATTTGCTGAGGCACACATGGACTTAACCTCTGGCGCGTCGAGCTCCAGACTCAGAATATCGAGACTTAGAATATAGCTGAATACAATGAATATTGAAATGATCTGTTTTTTGTCTACTCTGAAAAAAATGGTGTATGGTATGCTTGTATGTATGTATGTATGTATGTGGTACGCTTACGCGGTATTTACAAGTGCTATTTCCGCGGTATTGCACTTTCCCCGAAGGTAAGGCATATATAAGGTGTAAGTGAATTAGTGTCAGATATTTTTAGGAGTAACTTAGACTATCACATGGATCACATATAAGATAAATTTAAAATTATAGAACAAACTTTAATTCACGCACCAAGTAATATGATATTATGATGAACAGTGTAATATGATTATTTGAATGCATTAATGTAATTCTGGAGAGGTTATGAATCGGCTAGTGTTGTGTGAGTAGTCTACTTGTGGTGTTTGGGTTCATGTACAGGATGATGTAGATTCTTTTTTTTAAAGTTTTTATTTTTTCGATTTTTTAAAGTTTGTTCTATAATTTTAAATTTATCTTATATGTGATCCATGTGATAGTCTAAGTTACTCCTAAAAATATCTGACACTAATTCACTTACACATTATATTTTTGAGTTTAAAAAATGCCATATGACGTCTACTATTTAGACTTGTCTGGGAATCAAACCAAACCCTTTTGTATACGCGTAAAACCACGCCACTACACCAACCGGGTTTTCGAACTGTTTAATTTGATTTTTAAGAGCAGCTCTCAATACTGATGAGTAAAAGTGCATAGTCAGAGATTAACAATTTAAGTTTGAAGAACTATTTGGGTCGATTAAAGTTTACTTTTTAAGTTAATAGGTATTTTAACGCTTTATCAGTCTAGTAAATTGTCTAACAGCTAAAGTGTTAAGATGTTTGAAACCCATAACTTATTGCAGATTAAAAATAACATAAGACTAAAGATTAGATATGCTAAGAATTTAAGGAGGATGTAATCTAAAATAATTTAAGAGAAGGGATAATATTATTACACTTTAAGGGTGCAAAAAATGTTGATGTTGTAAGTATGTTTGTTTTCTCTGGAGCTTATGATCTGACTCAAAAAATTTTTTAGGAAGCTATTAACACATTTAAGTATATTTTAATGTATCAAAATTTTATTGACCACACAACATTACGTAGGAGAAAACTTTTAAAGAAACCTGCAACTCCCCTCAGTTTATAAAAAAAAACATGACAATTCATTTTTATTTTCCGTTTATTCTCTAAACAATATTTGATACAGTTTTAATCAACATCTAGAATATTGAATAGTCTATCTTTAACAATACCTATGAGTTGGATGAGTCACTACCTAGTTTAGAGAATAAACTTCGTTTTGTTTACAGTTCCTATAAATCAGACAAACTACTTATTTACCGATATGGTGTGACTCTGGTAAACAAAATAAGTACATAATATTAATAATACACATGGAATCACGTAGCAAGAATGCCACAGACATATTAGTAGCATTTTATCTACGGCATTACTATACATCGCTTGCAAAACAAAACAATAGGAATAATTAATAATTACCTATTTGTTGTTATAACTATTATAAACTATATTAGACGAGATAATAGGTAGGTCTTAATATCACAAAAATATAGGCAAAACATGACACAAAAGTAATTTTGCGGATTGGCTGAATAGTAGGTAGGTATTTAATAAATCCGGTATTTAAACCTTACTGTCAGATGTATCCAAGCCACCCTAAGGCCTCGGGTTTAGGCTTTACGAAAGAGATAGGTGTTAGGACCAACTTTTAACGTGCCTTTCAACGAAGGCGAAAGATTTTAATAAAATGATATTTTGTTTTTGTCCCACACGGACACGCTATATTTTTAAAGGAACTTAAAATTTAATTAGCTCCTTTTACATATTGTTGGTTTAAATGCCTACTCAAAACCGGTCTGTCTGTTTGTTTGCCTTTCGACAGAACGTGCAAATGTTGTTTGACCAAACATTAGCGAAAAGAAAACTAGGTCAAAAACATAAAGCGCTAAGAGTATTTTAGCCCTTATTGGCTTGAAAATAAAGTTTTTATTAAAATTACTGTAGTCAACAACTTATCAATTTACCAAAAATCGGCCAAGTGCGAGTCGGATCACGTATTGAGGGTTCCGTACTAGCTTGTTAATATGTAAATAGCTCGTCGACGACTGTAAATCGTTTCTTATATTTAATCGATTTTTCAGAGTTTGTAAAAAAACATAATGACGACGATGACTAACAAAACGTTGTTTGTTTTTTTTTCTTTATTGATGCTATTAAGCATTTTTCAGGCTTTTAGGTCTACAAGACATATCTTATAGGTTTTGATTTACTTGTTTGCGAATGTTTTCAGGCAGAACTTGAATTTTTTCACAGTTTCTAGGAATTTTAGATTTGACTAATTGATTTTAACTTCAATTTGGTATCTCTATGCATAGTAAGTATCTACTGCCTATCTCAAAATAAAACCAATGCCCGCCACTGGTCTTAACAGACAGACAGACAGTCAAATGATCCTATAAGAATTAAGTACTTTTCACCTTTTATGATGCGAAACCCTTAAATCAAAATTTTCCATTACCGATTTTCAACTTAAATCAACACATAGAGTTCAAAATTTTGACAACATTTTAGGTTTAGTAGTAGGTGTATAACATGATACCATTGAAATTTCCAACATCAATGGAAATGTATTGTCGAGAACTAAATATTTGCTCGTAATTGGTCACCGGTGATTCAATATGAAAACATTGAGAAACGTGACCAGGAATTCATTATATTTTCTTTATTTAGTGCTATTCCTTGTATTTGGGCACATTAATGACAGTATGGTGGTATGAACTAATTACCTGAATAGGTAGTCTATATTTATAATGTAAATAATCAATATCGATAGACAAACTTATTAGTTTTTAGTGTATTTAAAATAACCCTGTTGATGAATAATTTTTTCGACAAACACACCGATTCAAACTCAGCAGAACTTGTATTTTAACCCTCGACATAGGTTCTCGCAACGCTAATTAGTGCGCAAGCACATACCAGCACACAACTACACACGCAAGCACTCAAGCACTTTATCACGTTTGTACGCAACGCAAGTAAGCAAGCGCGTAAGTAAACATAAAGGTCGCAAGCAAGAGTACGCAAGCACACAATTACGCACGCAAGCACATACTTACGGACGCTTGTAACATAGGTATGTGAGTGCATGTGTGTGCTATGCGTCTACACGCACACACATAGTTATTTATCAACATTTTAAATATTGGTAAAAAATATGATCATCATCATTTCAGACACAGGACGTCCACTGATGAACATACCTAGGCCTCACCCCGTGACTTCCAGATTGGCCGGTTGGAAGCGGCCTGCATCCAGCGGTTTCCTGCAACCTTTACCAGGTCGTCTATCCACCTTGTGTTTGGACATCCCACGCTGCGCTTGCCGGCACGTGAAAAATATATTTTAAGTTTACTACCTACCAAAATTATCACGTGCATACAATTTATTCACAAGGCCAAATTCAGTATTTGGATTCAGATTTAAACAAAGACTATTTTGCGGTGGCGTTTACCACACATTGCCAGTAAGTACATGTCAGTGGCATAGCAACAGCTTGCGCAGTCGGCTATGTGGCTGCAGGCTGCGAAACATGGCCGGAATACTAATGCGTGTGTTTGTGTGGTTACTGCCAGATGGGTGAGCGATGGGCGAAGAATATATTGACGGCTTAAGTGCTATGCATTTATTGTTATTTGAAAATGCTAACAGTGTTACAAAACACTGCTGTATTAGGAATTTAGGACTATTGATGCATGAGCACTAAACGTAAAATAAGTAATTTAGTTAAAATCCAGTCAATTACTTGTAACTTTAAATCACAATGGCTGTCACCTATTTTGTACATCTTATTATATTAGAATCATATCATAATAAAAATTAATAAAATAAAAGAATATCTTAAATATAAACTCTACGTGAATTGTCTAAACTAACTTTAAAGTTGGAGCGATTAATAGAGCAATATTAAAAGTAAAACAACAAATAATAAAAACCGGTAGGTACCCTAATTCCGTATCTTGTGAATGCAAAATTGTCCAATTCTAACTTTAAAATCGTAAATTGACAGCAAAAAAAAATCAAAGCAATCTACTGTCAGTGCTGCAGCCCATATGTTTTGACACTAACCATCAATCGAGCGATGACTGCGCGATTATTGCTAATTGCTAATTTTTAGGTAATAAGGGGCCGGTTAAATATAAATCTCACGAAGAATTTACGAATATGACGATACATTATTGAAAAATGAATTTCTAAAACGGTTCCCGTATTTAACATCGCTACTTTTTTTTTCGACTGACTAAATAGCACCTTTTAAGCATTTCTGAATTTGTTTACGTTCTTCCTGAAAAGGTTTGATATGGTCTGTTTGCTAATCTCATTTGATTACAATAGCTTGGTCTATGGGCGCGCCGCAGCAGAATGCCAATGGCGTATTGTTTACATTCGCTAGCACCATGGGCTTAGCGATGAGACTGGAATACTACTGCCATAGCCTAGGGGACACACTTCTTACTTTTGAAAATCCTCGAAAAGATATTGATGAAAAGAACGCGTAAGCATATGAAGTTAAAATATTAAAAAAAATATTGGACAACATCACATACATTGCTCTGATCCTAAGGTAAGTAGCTAAAGCACTTGTGTTATAGAAATCGGAAACAACGAGGGTACTACAACACCCAGGCCCGAGACAATATAGAAAAGTTCGTTTTCTACATTGACCCGACCGGGATTCGAACCAACGCCATGTCCGGCGAGCTCGCCTCTCGGCTACGGAGGTTCCGACATCAATTTGGATTTGGGAAATATCACGGTGCTATAATAATAACTAAAGGAATCGATGTTGCTTTAAGTCTCTGCCTCACTCCATAGACACAGAACAACGTACTGCAAAACCGAGAAATCAGGGACAGCTTACGGAGAGTTGACAATTTAACGCTCGATAGATTGTAATCTAACTGTTTCACTTCGATAGATAATAATCTACCGAAAAATAATGCGTTAAATTGTAAGCAGTATGTTACGGTTTACAATATTTCTATAGTAAACAATCTCGCGAGTTAGATTATAATATACTGGTTTTTACAAGTGAATTTTGCATTATTCAACTATTTGCGTTATAAAATCTGTTCAACAGGAGGCCTACTACGAAAGTGTTTCGTTCGTTAGTTGTTTTTACACAGCTAGTTTAAGTAGGTCATATTTTATAAAAAGATTGTTATAAGTGACCGGTTATTTTAATTTGTTAGGTTTATAAGTCCGAACGAACGATACATTTCCGTAGTAGGCGTTCAGTTGTCATTCTGCATGCTCGCTGCGGTATTCCATCGAATCCAGAGGATCTTAGCTCCAGTAGCGGACTCCCAGATGCTGATGGTGATGGTAATAAAAAGCAGTTACGCGCTCCGTAGTCGATCGGGCACGCCGGACTTTATGGCGTCGCCATCTCTGAGGTTTCCGGGTATGATCCGCGGTTGGGTCAATGTAGAAAACGAGCTTTTCTTTATTGTTTCAGGTCTGGGTGTTGTGGTACCGTCGATGTTTCTGATTTCTATAACACAAGTGCTTTAGCTACTTACCTTAGGATCAGAGCAATGTATGTGATGTTGTCCAATATTTCTTTATTTATTAAGTTAAGTACCATGGCCCCTAGACTAACAAATACTACTATAATGGTTCTGCTAGCTGAATACAAATGGCTCTCGATGGCGCGAAGGAATAGGTAATTTCATAACGTAGCATGCATATGCATGCTCGTCATCGAAGGTCGCAGCCATGCGTACTTTGGAAACTTGAGATGCACAATTTTTTGGCCTTTTTATTACAGTTGCCGAAAACTAGCCAAAAAACTAAGACTGAGTTGCATCGCCTTAACTTTAACTATAACTGGTTTTTCTGTATGGAGTTTGACAGACTTTTGACGTTTGTTAAAATTAAAGTAAGATGGTGCAACCCAGCCTAAGCAAAGCTATTTAACCTTAAAATAGGCACATAATCACTCCTAATTTCGATTCCAATGTGAATGTTTAAATTATCTTAAGGTGATTTAAATATTCTCTTATTAGATTTCGAGACAGACATCGATGATCGATGTCATTTTGTATAGGCTGCTCAGCACCTCTACTGCCAATCGATGAATCGACCTGGCTTCGCTATAAAGATTTAGGACTCTTGAAAACAGCTGATAGACGTGGCTCAGGAGCGTGATCGGTCTGTAGAGTTTTCGTCTGTTCTTTTTTTCGAGAGTTTTATCATCTTTTTTTGAAAAAAAAAAAATACATAGCCACCATGACGCTTCACGCCTTTGGGGTAGTCCTATTGGCTATAACGTAGTTGAATAGTCTCTTCAGTTTCCAGCTTGTATTGTAATATATTTTCACCTTTTGTTGCTTTACTCACGTCAAATAACGGTTTGCTAATTAGATACGCGGTCTTACCACTAAGTTGCCAACAAAGCCAACGAGTGGATCCGCGGTAATAATTGTTCCTATAATTGGTCGATTTCGAATTTTCTCGAATTCAGCGAGAGCGAATCAGCTTTAATAAATAAAGTGCACTGGCGCGAAATCTCAATTTGGCTAATTTTGACACTTACGCGGTATTTGTAATTCTAGTTACGCGTTAGTGTCAAGTCCTAGTTACGCGGTATTGTGTTTGTACTCAGTGGCGTGCATTTGTTTTATTTCGAGGTAGGCAGTAGATACATACTGATGTGCTTTATTGATGAAAATCTGTGGTTTTCATCAATTATAAGTACCTACTGCCTACCTCATTTGATTTTTCAGGTAGGCACTGCCTATTTGCTTAAATGCACAGCACGCCCCTGTTTGTACTATCCCGACGATAGGACGTGTACTGCTGAACATGGCTTGTTGACTGACTGTAAGATTGTCCGGTTAGAATCAGCCTGCTTCCAGCGGCTTCTTGCAATCTTTACCAACTTTACCATACATTTTTTTCATGAAACTATTTCTATGTAATTTATGTAGCAACTTATAAATAAGGTTTTTAAATTCATACTGACTGACGCGATAATCTACGCAAAACTTAGGACTCTCTCTGTAATGCTGAACTAAAGATTTATATCACGGATTAAATTAGTTATATGCATTTCACTAACACTTATTGCGACTGACAAATATTTTTCTTTTACCAATATTTTTTTCACACTAATCTGTCGTCACTATTTAACCGTTTCATAGAAAACAAGAAAAAGATGAAAATAACACTTAAAAACAATAAAAATAATAGGCGCCGTAAAACCAGTTAACTTAAACAGTTTGAGGTTTGTGTATTTTCTAAGATTGAGAGCTTTCTTGGCACGGATCGGGGAGAGACCACTATCCAAGACCACTACTCCTCGGTTAGGTTTATTTCGGTGCTAAAGAAACGGCATTATTTACACCGTTCCGTAACAGTCGCAGCAAAAAGAAGCACTCTTTTCAGGAAATCCAAATTGTATGAATACCAAAGTATTCGTTTATAAAAGTGCATTGGAAGACGCCATAATATGCGTCTAAATTAAATACTCTGATTTAAAAAAAAATATGCAATTTAAAAAATTATTTAAAAAACAGTAAAGGTGCACTTACTCATTTATCTGCCATAAAACAAATGCCATAAAATAAAGTTTTTATTTAAAACTATTAGTGTTGAACATAAAGTTGAAAGAACGTTTGGTGACTTTTTTTGCGGGTAGTTTAACCTGTCTTACATTCAAAGTCATACTAAGTATTAATTAAAGTGGCAAGTACTGGCTACGATTAGGTGTTGTGAAAACTACCTATATTTGAAGATCCTGTTGTAGGTAGGTACTTTCCCAAAATGGTTCCCATATCTAGTGATTATGATTCACACATACACACATGTAGGTTAAATACTTGTACAAGTATTTAACCTACATGTGTGTCTGTGTGTGAATCAAGTAGACATTGTTGACTTGTGTTCTGGCAAATCAACTCATTTATTTATTTCAAGCTGTTAGTAGAGGTTACAAACAATAAATATTATACCTGGGCCATAACCATGAACTCTTAAACAATCTCAAAGTTGTCAAATCTGTCATTTTTGGTACGTCATTTCATACAATATTTGACAGAAATGATAATGTTTGACAGATTTGTGATTGTTTTAACAGTTCATGGTTAGGGCCCTGTACGAGGCAGTTCGGTGTGGTTAAATCCATAAGTCTATATTTCTGGAGCAAGATCGTTAATTAGGTGATTTATTCCCGCGAGGGCCGTCCAGCTGGCGCTTTTATCCTGACCACCTCGAAGACCTGTTTCTAGCTCTTCGTAATAAGATAGAAAACATTCAATTGAATAATTGTCACAATCTTAGAGTCAGCCCCTCTAGCATGAGCAGCAGAACACGATATGATATGATACGATATAGCGATTTATCGACACCCAAATTTTAAAATATGGTGACACAACCGCCATGTTGAACTTTTATCGAAACAGTGAGCATGTCCGTACCGGCGACATCACGGTCATGCTCGATTTTTCGATAAAAGTTCATATTTTGACAAAAATATGCGAATAATCGCTATATCATATCATATCTTAACGTATTTTGTTGCTCATGCTAGAGGGGCTGGTATTAACATCCTTATGTTACGATGTAGGTACTAGACGTTTATTTTGCCAAGAGCGTATTTACCAATATTTCTACGCGGCCGTATTTCTTCACGGACCAATCTACAATAGTTTTTTTTTTTAAATAAACTGGACCAGGATTATAACGACAAGGGGTCGTAATCAAACATTGTCATGATGACGAGGATTACTGCTATAGCAATTAACACTTTTGACGACCTCCGTAGCCGAGAGGCGAGCACGCCGGACTGTAAATGGCGCCGCCTGCTCTGAGGTTCCGGGTTCGATTCCCGGTCGGGTCAATGTAGAAAACGAACTTTTCTATATTGGCTCGGGTCTGGGTTTTGTAGTACCGTCGTTGTTTCTGATTTCTATAACACAAGTGCTTAGCTACTTACCTTAGGATCAGAGCAATGTATTTGATGTTGTCCAATATTTATATTTATTTTATTTATTTACTAAGTCATAATAATATAAAGCATCCATAAGATCTAGTCGCCATATTTTAAGGTGCTTGCTTAGATTGGGGCTAGACATTGGTGTTGGATGTCCCCTTTCTTTATAATTGTCCTCTGCAAAAACGTTGTCGGTAAGAGATAGCTCTTAGCGATAAGACCGCCTAAATTGTACATCACATCACATCACCAGCCTATATCAGTCTACTGGGACACAGGCCTCTCCAAAAGGAGGATTTTGCCTTAATCGCCACGCTTGGCAGGCGGGTTGGCGATCGCAGTTTGGCCAATAGTGGAGAGGAGACGCTGCTGCCCGTCTTCTTGTGGCGGTTCTCCTGTAGTCGCCTCTTACGACACCCATAGGAAGAGAAGGGTAGTGCAATTCTTTTGACGTGCCGACACCACACGACACCTAAATTACAACTTAATTGTACATATTTCTGTAAATATCAACTGTCAATTGACAATTTTTATTAAAACCTGCGCCTTAATATAGGTATACTGCCCCAGGTTGCTAGTTTTATGGACCAATAAACTTAATTTTAAACTATTCTGTGCTGCTACACAATGAAAGTGCCCAATAAACCTAGGGAATCGAACCCGGAACCTGTGTAATCAATGCGGGCCCTCTGCCAAGCAGCTACGAGTCTCGAATACATTGAATGGCAAGTGCGTTGTATGGCTTGTATGGGCGTGGATGGGTTATGTCTGCTTATGCAATTTGTAAATGTTGGCTGTGTTTGTTAACTGGTACATTATGGAAGAGGTCATTTTTGTTTCGATTATCATGTAACCCCGAGGTGTAATTAGCTGACGTAAAATCTAGACCCGTCTGTAAGGTACCTGCTTACAGTTGATGAAATTTTGGCTGTGCTTGTAAGCTCAGGCCACGCCAAGCAGTTGATTAAACTTCGCACCAAAATAAATGTATGCAATGTATCTATTCAGGTTAATTTCAGCCAATTTCAGTCCAATGCTGAACGTAAGCCCCAAAAAGCACTAAAGAGCACGATCACCCACTTTATTCTTCCAACTATTGTCACCTATCTTTATTAGGTTGTCAGTCCATCAAGCTGGGTATTCTACTACACTACGTTTGAAAAGACGTGGTCTCCACTCGAAAACCTGCTTATCCGTATTTGATACCAGGTATAGCCCAATTCAGAAAACACACTTTCCTAAATTGACTAGGCACTAGGTGTGCTGCTGTAGGAGAGTAGCCGTGGATCGTGCAGAGTGGCGTGCAATAGGGATGATGACCCCATTTATAAATAATTATTAGGCATCATTTATTAAAACAGACACTTTATTTCAGGCCTAATCACTCAGTACAATTTCATTTAAGAGGCAAACTGATTTTTGATTCCTTTAAAATCGTAAAAAAGTAAGGCAGTTGAGTTTATCGGATAGTGACGTCATAATCCGATATCGCCATACAAATTTTATGAAAGAAATCTGTTTTGACAGCTCCATAAAAGTATGTCAATTGATTGGTGGTGTCAACTAGCCTATTGGAGAGGCCTATATGTCCAGCAATGGACTAGTGTGGGCTGATGATGAGGTGTGCTGGGTAACAATCCAGGCAAAATTACTTGGATGACCATACTTGTTGGTATTGGCTTCCGTATAGTTATGTACTTACTTAATTATTAATTTATCTTAGAAAAGTAAAAGATGACAAGCAACCAAAGCTGCCCTTGACTTTTCTTCTCATGAGACGATACTACAACACCCAGACCCGAGACAATATAGAAAAGTTAGTTTTCTACATTGACCCGACGGGGAATCGAACTCGAGACCTCAGAGATGCCCACGACAAGCCCGACATGCTCATCTCACTGCTACGGATATCGTCCATATGTATTGTGTCTTGATTAGGGCATGAATGACAAGTTGATAAATGAATAACTTCTACCAATAAACTAATCTAGCCACAAAAAAAGAAAATATTCTACCGCAGAATATCTATGGCGGGCTCTGTCGCTTTTGTAATATGGCGACTAGATGACGGGTACCTATACATACTTGAATACATTCACACAAGCATTTGCTTCTTACAGGATTCGAACCCGGACCCTTTATCTTTGTAGGAGCGCAAACCACTCGACCAAACGATCGTCATTAAATGCATTTAATATCGATACAGAATCGTAATATATCGACCCATTGGGTACACTGCTCTTGAATTAGAATTATTCCGATCTAGCTCGGCTGTCGTCAAAAATACTAATTGCAATATTATGTAAATGCCTCGTACGGAGCTGGGTAGAACCGGTGTTATCCAGTTGCCTCAAGGTTGCTAGTGTTGTTATTCATTCACGAAACTATCGATAAAGTTAGATGGTTTTATCGAAACTTTGTAGGTATAATGTGTGCAAGGATAAGAGGAAACGCTTGCGCAGTTTTTGTGAAAACGCAGTGATATCCTTTGCAGCGTTAATATGACTATCGCCAATTATTAAATTAGACTAAGATAAGGGAACAAAGTAAATTGGACCTGGAGTTAATTTCCTTATGAATTAAATTAGTATCGGAGACAACTTCACTTTCATAAAAAGCTTTTTCGGTAGGCTTTTTTGGGTATTTTACTCATTTTGATTGATTAAATTTAAATCGTGTTTTAAATATCAACTGAACTGTATCATCACTCATCTTTTTGTCACCAAAGACTACAAGTCACATTTTAGTATTTCTCTACCTTTTTGCATATTATGCTTATACTTATTTGAGTATTTCTTCACCTTTTTAATTTTGTTAGGAATAAACTTTACTTATTTGGTGGTAAATATTGAATTGTAAAAATAAATGACCACTATCGATATATTTGTTTACTTCGATTGACGTTTATGTGACATCACTAGTGATTACCATACACGGCACAATTAAACAGGAGCGGTCGGCAGCGACGCCTCCGCCAACCAACTTGTGTACTGACAGCAGAACAGATCATAACTAACTTAAGCTATTACAGTATAGTATGTGATACTTATAGAAGTATCATACTATAATGGCTATACTATACAATAGTTCGTCAAGTTTGCGTTCATCATAATCATCATTTCAGCTATAGGAAATCCACTGTTGAACATAGGCTTCCAATGACTTCCAGATTGGCTGTATTAATCAAGGTATCTCTTTTGTTAGTTGGTTCCAGCTTGATACTAGTCTTGGAGGCCTTAAGGCGGTTTGATTACATGTGACAGTAAAGTTTACTGGCTTCAAAATACCCCACCATCAATTTACACTGGGCCTGCATAGTGGAGTATGGCTCATCATTTGAAAGTTGAAGCACAGTTTAGCACTGAGATTGAAGTGAGACCTAATGAATAATTATGATTCATTACAATAGTTTGACGACGTCCTTAGCCTAGAGGCGAGCACGCTGGACTAATATGGCATCGCCATTCGCCATCTCTGAGGTTCCTGGTTCGATCCCCGGTCGGGTCAATGTAGAAAACGAACTTTTCTATATTGTCTCGGATCTGGGTGTTGTGGTACCACAACCGTCATTGTTTTAGATTTCTATAAAAGAGCAATGTATGTGATGTTGTCCAATAGCAACTATTTATTATTTATTATAATATTATTTATAAACCGTAAGCTTAAAATAAAAATCATAATAGTTTTGCAAATAGGCCAAGTCTTACGTTTTGCCAAGTTACACAAAATCGACATAATAACATAAAGTATTCTTTTCAAGTCAACTTTAAGGGAAAACATACAATTCCATAAGCTTTATTTGTTATCTAAATTGTTTACAGCTTTTCTGTTGTCTGTACAAAGAGTTAGATTTAATTGTAGACAATTTACACGCTTTTTATGCCCATAACTACCTTGACATGTATCCTAGGTGATAATTGTGAAAGTCCCTTGGATACTCCTCTCTTTTCTTCATTACGGAAAAGCTACTTTCAATATTAGTACACCTACACACCAACTTATTGAAAAAAGGTACAAGAAAAAATATGTAATGACTATTATTTTTTGATACATAAAATCTAATCTTCGAAATCTATCGAAGTAAAACCAATTGCCACATGCATGACCAATTCAGCAGTTTTTAGGGTTCCGTAGTCCTGACAAGGAATGGTGTAGCAGCGTGTAAATAGCCGCTGACACGCGGGGAGCTTAATTATGAAAGATTATGTTTGTAGATTAATTATGTTGATTCCTATGAAACCCACCCTGCGAATTGAAGAAAGAGAAATGGTTTCGTCATCAGCATTGAAAACTATTGGCCCACTAACCTGCAGACCAGCTCAGGAACGCCTCACCAAGCTCCTCTCCGCAGTTCACACCGTAAAGCACTTTCACGAAACAGATTGTCAAATCACTGTTGGGTATTTATAACGAGTTTCATGCAACTTTCAGCTGTCCATCACGGAGAAAAAACGAACTCCTCACCAAAATTACGCGAGAAGACGCGCCCGCGATGTCGAAAAGGCTAGGAATGCAATGCAATGGTCGGCGCCAGTGTTGTCAGTAGCCAAAACTATTGGCGCTGGTGTCGCCAGGTTCAGCGAATTCAAGAGCGCGATCCTTTATGGCGCGTGAACCAAATAGCCTCAGATACCTACTACAGATACTTATAGAAACCATTTGAAAATAATAAATTATTATTAGAAATTACCTATTACTTAGGTTTAGTAATAATAAATATTTTAAAAATTAGTTTGGGTCACTTAAGGTGCCCAACCAAGGAACCCTTATAGTTTCGTCATGTCCGTCTGTCTGTCTGTCCGTCCGAGGTATTGCTTGGAGACTGTTGATCCGGGAGAGTTGTAATTTTGTAATATGTATATCAATCACGCCGATAAAGTGGTAGAATAAAATTTTGAAAAATATTTTGTAGGGTAGCTCCCATAGGTACATGTAACGTAGGGATGAATTTTTTTTCATTGTCTACCCTATCGTTGGGGTATCGTTGAATAGGTCCTTTAAAATTATTTAGGTCGAAATACGTCGTCATTTCTATAACACAAGTGCTTTAATTACTTACCTTAAGATCAGGGCCCTAACCATAAACTGTTAAAACAATCACAAATCTGTCAAACATTATCATTTCTGTCAAATTTTGTATGAAATGACGTACCAAAATTGACAGATTTGACAACTTTGAGATTGTTTTAAGAGCTCATGGTTATGGCCCTGAACAATCTAATGTTGATTCTGTTCAATATTTTAAATAAATACAGACGTATCAAGAATTCAAACCTTATTAAAGATAAATAACACTTAAAAAAAAATCATCGACCTCAGGTGGGACTCGAATCCACGTCCTATCGCATGCAAGCACTCGCGCGGCATGCGATGGGACGTGGGTTCGAGTCCCACCTGAGGTCGATGATTTTTTTTCAAGTGTTATTTATCTTTAATAAAACCTTGCATGGAATTGCTAAAAACAAAAATTTACAATTCAAACCTTTTGAAAAATATACACATCAAATGTATCCCTAACATAACTTTGCCCTTTATAAACACGTCAACGAATACTGCTTCGGGCTAACCTGTTAACGAGTTCGAGCCATTACACCTATTATAATTAAAGGCGCAATCAATAAATAAGTGTTAACACGTTCGGTGCCCTATTACGACACGCCTCCCACACGCTGTTACTCCGTACAATTGAGCCTCGCACGTACCTCAAGCCTTTTACTGTATGCCGCAGTGCGGGTGTGAAGTCGGACTAAGTGTGAAGTAACTAATAAATGATTACGAGTTACGGTCAGATTGGAAAGTGACGGTGTGGTAAGTGCGAGTGGAACACAAAAGAGTTGGATTTTGGGTTGGGGTCAGTTCAGGAAATTAACTTTTTAAAATGGGTCGGTTCTAGGCGTACTGGGAAACATACTTAGGAAAATAATTTGGTACCTCGTATGATATTTGTAGTTTATTATTTCGAGACCATGACCGTTGGAATTTGTTTTGGTACGTTTTGTTGTGGCATATTTATACTTAGGTCTTATTTCTTTGGAAATTAGCAGCGTTTCTAAAAGTTGCATCTGCAATTTTAAACTAAAAAACTTCATACCTTTATTAAGCTTTTGTTACTTTTCAATGAAGGCTTCGCCGAAGCCAAGAACTCAAACTAAGGGCATTAAGAATTTGGCGGAGGCAGACACGCCTACTATCCAAACATTAATTTATTAATAAATAAATATATCTAGAATCTACCTCCCTATGCTTCATATTATAAGGGATTACCCTTGAGAGCATTCACATCACCAGCCTTTATCAGTCCACTGCTGGACACAGGCCTCTCCAAAAGGAGGATTTTACCATAATCGCCACGCTTGACAGGCGCGTTGGCGATCGCAGTTTGGCCAATGGTGGAGAGAAGACGCTGTTGCCCATCTTCTTATGGCGGTTCTCCTGTAGTCGCCTCTTACGACACCCATTAAGAGCATTACATGGAAAAATTCTTATACTTATAATCTGCACTATATTAACACACCTAGCCATTTCAAGTAAAGTCTTGGTTCCTTGCCTGCCTGCGACGAGTATAATCGTTTCTGTGTACATATGTGTCGAGTGCAACGCTCAGCTGTTTGTTGTTGTATCGCGGCCTCGGGGTCGCTGACCTACTCACAGATGATGAGTTAGAAAGGACAGAGACGGCGGTTAGTTTTGTGCCTACTAGCCACCGAGAGGTTACTACTAACATGCGAAGTCACGACTCAAACTTCGAACGTTGAGTTACCATTGCTCATTATGTTTGTATCCAATACTTAATAGAATCATAATCATAACTCTCGTACAAAAAGAGCAGTGAACAATCAGCATTACTGATTCAAAAGGATAGCTTATGCACTTAAGTTTATTAATACTATAGATAGATACTCTTTATTGCACACCAAACAAAGAAGTTACAGTTGATATTTACAGAAGAAAGAAGATTTACAAAAGAAGATTACTATGATCGACTTGCAAAGAGGTGTTTTAATAATACTAAAGGTCTTAGCAAATTATAAGCGAGGTACGTAATATGAGTGTTTTTTTTTGTACTTGTTTAAATATGAGGCATTTTAAAATTAAATTTCAATTGTACATAGGTCATTCGAAAAAAAATGTTGCAAGATATTGCCTTTTGTTGAAAAAAAAATCCGCTACCTACCTACCTTAACTAAACTGTGAATAAAACAAAATAGCAACTTAAGCGCTTTCAATCTGCTGTCCTCTCTGTGTTATAATCTATGTGGCCTAGCAACAACCAACAAGGCGGGTAGTTCGGTAGTTGTGTTGCGTAAGCCGGTTCGATTCCAGTTGGGGCATTAAAATAAACAACATATTGTTGTTTACGGCTTCGTAGCCTTTTGAACGATTACGTGAGTTATAATACTGCCCATTGACCAGTTTGAGTGTATGGGATGTTTTTATTGAAATTAAACGTAAAGGCTTTTGAAATTTTGGAAAAACATCTATCTTTTACATTAATGAAAATCAATAGAGCGCTGTTTACAAAAGATCGAATGGGCAATTTTTAATTTAAACATTTTTCGAAAAAAAAAAAATATAATTGCGAAAATCTGAACGTCTTTGGCCTTATTATAAAAAAGATAGACAAGGCTTAAACTAAGTCTGAAAAATAACAAACCAATCTAAATGTTAAATAACACTTGAAAAATATCATTGACCTTAGGTGGGACTCGAACCCACGTCCCATCGCATGCCGGGCGAGTGCTTTACCAACTATTTACCAACTAGTCGATGATTTTTTTTTCAAGTGTTATTTATCTTCAATTAAACCTTGCATGGAATTGCTAAAAACGAAAAAATTACAATTTGAATGTTGACACATCAGACGTATCTCGGTAATAATGACCCACATTTACAATTGGTTGGCTAATCTTAAGACATGGTTTAAACTAAGTCTATCTTTTTTGTAATAAGGCCGCTTGTTACAAAAAAGATTGACTTTGTTTTATGAGATTTAACGAGGACAAAATATTGTTTGACAGATAAATTTATACAAGACGACACTTCAATCGAGTTCTGAAGTATTGTGTATGTTTTATTATATAAGTGATTACGATTTCGAGTGTAATAATAATGAAATCATTTCATTCTAATTTAACTAAGAAGTTTTTTCCGCTGAAACTGTTAATACAACTGCAACGATTCAAAAGAGTATTTACAGATATCGATTATGATTATAGGTATTGAATGCGCATTAAATAATGAAATTTACACATTTGACACACCTTTAAATCGGACCTAGTACCTGTAATGGGTGAGTTTTTGAGATAGTTAGTAGCTGGACAAGCTCGTAACTATACGTCGAGTCGAGCACTATTTTACCTAACTTTTTTTTACTTTCGGTTTGCCTACTTTGTTCTCAAAAACTCACCCGGTATGCCATTAATTAAGAAACGCGCGAACATAATTGAATACTACGATTTTTATTCTTTGACATTCATTTAACCCTAAGTTTAGATAAATTAACAGTATCATATTCATTTCTTATCGTAAAAATAAGTAATTTGCAGTTTGATATTAGGTTTTGAGGCGCCTAATCTTCTAAGAAGTGGCGACGTTATTTGCTACTCGATTTACGATCCCTTATAATACAGGTTGTACAAAAGAATGGGACACTCTTTAAAACCACGTGATCAGCTGGTCATATACAACAACTTTTCCTATGGGAGCAACATCGAAATCGTGATTTTATTTTCAGATGCTCCATACATTATCATCAAGGTATGCGAGTAAGTTTGCATGGGGAAGCTGAAAAAAAAAATCGAAAAAGTTGTTGTATATGACCAGCTGATCGCGTGGTTTTAAGGAGTGTCCTATTCTCTTATACACCCTGTATAACTACAAAGTTTTGTCGTAGAGTCAATAAAATCCAACGACAATTTATTGAAACTGCTCCACCGTACCAAAGTTAAAATACAATAAAAATGTGTACCGCGTAGCTCGACTTCATTTTAATCTAATAAAGGGCAGTTCATAAAAAACATTATCCCCTTTATTCGAAAAGGAAAACAATAAAAATTCATAAAGGATCCCTCGATTATCCCAGTTCGGAAGTTTTTTTAGAGTTCCGTAAGCCAATAGGGAAAACGGAGAAAGACCCTTCTGCAGCCCTAGGTTATTTGCAAAACCGTATGTAAACAATGTTTATTAAAAAGGATTGAGAGAGCAGCGAAGTTATCGAGTTTTAGGTATAGGGTTAGTTGCCCGATTGTGAATTAAAAAAAACCGGCCAAGTGCGAGTCGGACTCGCGCACGAAGGGTTCCGTACCATTATCTATAAAAACGGCAAAAAATCACGTTTGTTGTATGCGAGCCCCCTTAAATATCTATTGTATTCTGTTTTTCAGTATTTGTTGTTATAGCGGCATCAGAAATACATCATCTGTGAAAATTTCAAATCTCTAACTAACACGGTTTATGAGATACAACCTGGTGACAGACGGACAGACAGACAGACAGACGGACAGCGGAGCCTTAGGGTCCCGTTTTACCCTTTGGGCACGGAACCCTAAAAAGCTAAAACATCAAAGTAACTGTTACAGAATCTGTTTTCATTGTAAAACGTGGTTAATCTAAACATTATTTTGTTTTTAGTTTAACTATTACGCACTGGACTATACTATACTTCATCAGGGTGTTTGCTTATGGAAAATAAGGTATGATAAAAATAAATAATAAAAAATATAATACAATTCTTATTATCGTTATCAAAATGTCTCATTGTTTGAAATCAAACCGATCTGTAGACGGAACCCTGCATCCTCACCCGACCTACCCTTGCCTCGTTACACCGCCCGTTGTGGCGTCATTAAAACGATCCGATAAGCAATAATAACGATATTTATTATCGGATGACAACGATAAAAACAACTAGCCGACACCCTTTATGGGTTAACAGTTCTGAAATAGAACTAGAGATAGTAGGCTCGTTGATAATTGATAAATATCGGACAACATCACATACATTGCTCTGATCCTAAGGTAAGTAGCTAAAGCACTGTGTTATAGAAATCAGAAACAACGACGGTAAAACAACATCCAGACCCGAGCCAATATAGAAAAGTTCGTTTTCTACATTGACTCGACCGGGGATCGAACCCGGAACCTCAGAGATGGCGGCGCCATTTAAAGTCCGGCGTGCTCGCCTCTCGGCTACGGAGGTCGTTGTGACAGACTTGTTAAATAAATATGCCCTTGACAATAATAATAATTGTTATTGACTTGAAGTAGTATTGATTTGACATCATAAGTACTTCGACAGGGGCGTCTGGGGCCAGCTAACAAGAAACAAAGCAACTTAGGAAAGTTTGGTTTTCTGAAATTTTATACTCCTCGATTATAAAGAGGATGTTAAAGAAAAGCCGTAGGACGCTGCCTTTTGCTACCCTAAAACAAAAAAGGTAGAAGAAAAACAATTCGATTATTTACATACTTACCCAACGAGATTGTAATCATTCACATACTAAAAAACTTATTTTTTTCCTATAAGTTGGGGATATTTTTTTTTATTTAGTCCTCTTTCTAATAAAACTTTTACAGCCGAAGTATGTATTTTTTTATTTCCAGAAAAAATAGCCGTCACATTCGTCTATTATAATTTTTTTCATAAGTAAATTGAGAAGTTTATTTTATGTTACCTCGATTTCTCATAGCAGTTGCCGAGCTATTACAAGTTATACATACTTTTACTACAATTTGATATTAAAGTTTCCAATGAGACTTCTGTATATTCTTCCATTTTGGATATAGGCTAAAAATACAAAGGCCTGTTAACGATGCTTCTACCAATCGTTATTTTCAATTTAAGCCTGCCTTTGGACTCGTTAAAAATGTTTTTCGATGTCCTAATGATGTTTACTTGTGAACAGAATTGTTGATACGTATTATTACTAACTCGAGTGCACTGAAACGACAAACAAATTAAGCCTCTGTCTGCTTTTCATCGTGATATATAACACCCGCCACAGAACAGGGGCGAGTCTTACTTGTTCTGTATATATCGGGTGTAAAAAAAGGCTTAACGAAGCCGAATACTACATATTCTACGTATTATTACGATCATTTTTTTCTTTTACACTATACCTGGGAAATGACGGGCTACCGAGTTATTGACAGTCAAAGTTACAATTTTTTTTCAAAGATTTTTACAAAATTGACTTCTGTTTGATAATACTAAACTTTTTTACAAAGAAACATGATCCGCTTACACACACACAGGCATAGTCTGTGGTGTGCGCGCTATACATTGCGGGTTAGAAATAAGTTATTTTTTTTTATACCTAAAAATAAAAGTCATTTCCCAGCAATTATTTTTTTTGCATTCTACTTGGTTTTATGTATAGAATTCGTGGTTTAAGGCTTCGTTAAGCCTTTTTTTACACCCTGTATATAATCCTCCTAACCGAGTTCGGTTACGGCGACCACTTCTACTCCCTATTTTGCTGTCGTCGTCCGTGTGCCCTAACATGGGTTACGTACCCAACTTAATTGACAAAGGTACGCGTACATTGAGGACATGTTAGCACACCGTTATTAAAAATTATAACTGATAGCCGCAGGTGGTCGGGCTTTCAATTCATCGCGCTTGGCGTCAAGATGAGAAAGCAGCCGGGATTCAAAGTCAGCGACTTTGACATTCACGCGTGTTCTCCACTCTCCACGGTTGGATGCTGAATCCTCCCAGAGAGAATCTCAGTCACATCCCTTCATATGGCGCTTCAGCACATCTTTGTACCTCAAAAGTTGTCCGCCATGCTTACGCTTGCCCTTCTGAAGCTCAGAGTAAAAGATGCGCTTCGCCACTCTCTCATCCGACATACGCGAAGCATGGCCACACCAGCGAAGTTGTCGTCTCATAAGATACGACTCAATGCCACCTACATTGGCTCGTCTCGAGACTTCAGTATTACGCACACGATCGGACCAATGGATGACTTGTTCTGTGAAACCCACATAATTAGGTAGGAAGAATCAATTTGTTTTCCGTCTGTCTGTCAGTCTGTCTGCCTAGACATTTATGAGGATCGCGTGAAGGTATCTAGGACAAACAGACTGACTCACAAAATATAATAGTTTTTGTTACGTCTTATTTCTTAAATTTTATAATATTCTATTAAGACTATTTGCGCTTTTTGATATATAGGAGATAACGTCGGTAAAGAGTGATTTTAATAATAGTAATTTACGGTAAAAACGTATAGGTATTTTTTTTTGTTTTGCCAAATAAACTATATTATTATTCATTCATTTGATGTCCCTCTACAGTCTACTCTGCTACTTTATTTGCCCAATTTAACGGCTCCATTTTATTACTACAAGAAATCCAGCTTACTTGATTTCATTACCCTAAGAACAGATAAATAAAAAGTCGACAGTAATGTATCAATCGTTCCCGCTCGTCACGGAAGCGCGGGCACGCCACTCTGAAAACCTGACGACTAGGTTTCTTTACGACATCGCAAACTTTACTTGATTGATAATATTACCCTTAAGGTGAAGGACAGAAGCTTGGAAGCAGGGGCGTGCGGTGCATATAGGCAACTAGACCACCTCCGTAGCCGAGAGGCGAGCACGCCGGACTTTAAATGGCGCCGCCATCTCTGAGGTTCCGCGTTCGATCACCGGTCGGGTCAATGTAGAAAACGAACTTTTCTATATTGGCTCGAGTCTGGGTGTTGTGGTACCGTCGTTGTTTCTGATTTCTATAACACAAGTGCTTTCGCTTCTTACCTTAGGATCAGAGCAATGTATGTGATGTTGTCCAATATAAAAAAAAAACAAAAAAAGTAGGCAGTGCCTACCTGGTAAATGAAATAAATCAGGCAGTAGCTACTTACAAAAGTGTGTCATGGATGAAAACTACTAATTTTCACCAATAAAACACTTAAATAAGTCTCTACTGCCTACCTCGAAATAAAACCAATACCCGCCACTGCTTGGAAGCAACTTGTACAGTACGTGGCAACGATGTTGCTGGGGCAAAGAGTGGGGATCTCTTTGCGCATCTTATGAAACGACCATCGTATCAGAGACGCTTGTGCGCGGAGCTAACAATCACGGCCGGCGGTGCAGGCGCAGCGCGCGACTAGCCAATCACGTAATCGTAATGGTTTTCTGAGCAACTTTCACCCAGCGCTCATCTTCCGTGTTGCCAGCTGTAAGTGACAAGCTTAGTATGCACGATGAGAGAGTTACAGACAAAGTTAAAGCCTAGTTAGTGTGGTGGAGAACTGGAGACACACTTTTGCAATGGCCACCACTAACGTCATTTATATTATTTCTACACAAAGGTTGTGTAGAATGATTTGATTTGGTGACCAAACCTACCTTAATTTATTACTGCTATGTCTTGTAATTTTGTGTATCTGTTGTGCATTAAACTTAATTACTTCGTGTCGTTCTTTATTTACTGAGACAATCAGTCTTGATTTTTAACTTCAAAAGGCCCATCTGCCATCTTGCAATGAGAGTCAAGAAGAGTATTGCTGTTTTGCTAAATTATGACTGCTTATTTTCCGAGGTGGCTATATGAGTTTGATGTTTCATTAAAGATTCAAATGATACCCAATGCAATATCATGAGCATATTAGATATCGATAAAGTCTAAATAAAAAAAAAAAAATCCTTAAATTTGATATTTGTATCATAAAATCTACCGTTTTTAAGTACGTGCAAGGCCTAATGTTAAAAATGTAATTATTTACAGCCAGCACTATTTTTGTATTGTGTGCATTGAGTTACTTATCACGACCACAATAAAAAAATCCGTGACGACAGTAACATAAAAAAAAATGTATATTCGAATGAGAATTTCGTTTTAGATTAGAATTTTAGTGATTCTATCTGTGCTTTTGTCGTCCTCAAACTATTTACAAATATTGTGTGTCCACGAATCTAGATAACAAAGGACTTGGGCTTCTATTGCAAGGAGAGAAGAATCACAGTTGATTTTTGGTTTGACTAGATAAATTGGCGGGGAGTAAACTCAACCCCCACTAGGGAAATGAGGATAGTTTGGATGAGCCATAAAAAGGAGGCAAGGACCCCATAAAAGGTGAAAGTTAAGGGCGGGGTGATAGGTGGGATTTGGTTAGCTACTCTCAAACGGCGATCAATTCAGAGATAAGATTGTTTACAAAAATCTACTCTTAAGATTTTTTTTAAAAACAAAAACAGCAATTTTAAAGTTAGACGACCTCCGCAGCTAAGTAGCCGAGAGGCGAGCACGCCGGACTTTAAATGGCGCCGCCATCTCTAAGGTTCCGGGTTCGATCCCCGGTCGGGTCAAGGTAAAAAACAAACTTTTCTATATTGGCTCGGGTCTGTGTGTTGTGGTAGCTACAAACAAACAAAGTTGTTATGATATAGGTATAATACTTTACCACCTAGGTAAAATGTTGAATTTACACTGTACAATGTTGTGTTGTCTGATGGAAAGATTATGTCTTGGGTCTGGGTGCTGTTGTACCGTCGTTGTTTCTGATGTCTATACCACAAGTGCTATAGCTACTTACCTTAGGATCAGAGCAATGTATGTGATGTCCAATATTTAAAAAAAATTGTGGGAGTGGCCAAGGCACATAAGCTTGTTGCGTTTATGTAAACATAGATATAACTTTATTCAAGAAACAATAATCATTTATCTGCTTTTGAATATAGTAAGTGCATAAAGTCTTAAATATATAACAAGTAGTTTTACATATTCCGCCATAGATGATAGCATGCAAATATAATTTGTTTTTAACATCGTACTAAAGGTGGGCTTAATACAATGAGTATTGTGTGATGTACCTACACACAAAGTAGACGGAGAGACGATTTGACTAGGCTTGCAAGGGATTGTGAATCTTATTTATTATGGCGATAAACATAATCCGTTTAACCCCAATAATGGTATGTACTTATTCAACGAAATTAACTGTGTACAACGTAGTGTAGGACGCCCCCCGGCTAGATGGACCGATGACCTGAAGAAGGCAGCTGGCAGCGACTGGATGCAAAGGGCGGTAGATCGTGCGCTGTGGCGTTCCTTGGGGGAGGCCTTTGTCCAGCAGTGGACTGCAACAGGCTGATATGATGAACTGTGTAAATAATATAACATATTTCCTTCGTAATAAAATATTTAATTAACACGCATATAATGTATGTAGTTGATAAAGTTCAGTCTGTCTCCTATCCATTTAAAATTGAATTATAAAATATGGGTCAGAAGATTTCAGTTTTTTTGAATTAAAGTAATTTAAAGATATAATACATACTTACATTTTGCTTTAAGTATATAATAATATACTATTACTATGGGTTAAGTTATAAATGGACAAAAAACTGAAATATTTGTAATTCCATAAAATTATCACTACATAGTATAAAACAAAGTCGCTTTCTCTGTCCCTATATCCCTATGTATGCTTAAATCTTTAAATTTTGTTTTAAGCAATTCCATTCAAGGTTTAATTGAAGATAAATAACACTTGAAAAAAATCATCGACCTCAGGTGGGACTCGAACCTACGTCCCATCGCATGCCGGGCGAGTGCTTTACCAAGTTGCAGTGTTGACGGTAGTATACTACTCAGCTATACATATAGCTACAACATTGATCAGAGATACGCTGGCTTTGACAGCGAGAAAAAACACTTGGAGGAATTTCATCTTGTCACGTGACGTCCTCGGTAGCTTAGTTGGTAAAGCACTCGCCCGGCATGCGATGGGACGTGGGTTCCAGTCCCATCTGAGGTCGATGATTTTTTTCAAGTGTTATTTATCTTAAATCTTTAAAACTTAAAACTACGCAACGGATTTTGATGCGGTTTTTTTAAATAGATAGCGTGATTGAAGAGGAAGGTTTATATGTATAATTTAGTGTATTTAGTATCAGCATTGCACCCGTGCGAAGCCGGGGCGGGTCGCTAGTAATAAATTTTACGTTAACTTGACTAGATCATTCCTAAGTTCCAACTTATACTAAAGACATTATTCGTATTTAATTCAGGCCAGTGATAATTTTAATGGACTATTAATGTCTTAATCTAGCTCTATTTTACAATGTTTTCACATTAAACTGACGTTAAGATAACAATAACTATGTGTTGTTTATGTGGGTAATTGTTGACAGATAAATGAATTGTCACAGGGAAAATAGCACAATAGGTACTTGGACTGTCTAATCGGGTTTTTTGTGTTAATAACATGTGTTGGTACGGTTACCTTCAAGTTAAAGACTTCACTAAGAGTAAAATAATAAATATTTGAGTGAATCGAAGTTGCAGAGAAATATTAGAAGTAGAGGCTGGTAGTTAAAGCTGGTAATAAAGAAATTTTTAATATTTTATTTTTTAGCCAAATTCAAATTAAGTACTTAGGTAATACTAATATTCCTGATACCTATAGGCCGCAAAATTGTGGTACCGAGACATGAAACAAATTAGTAGGGTAGATCTAATCGCCAGGATATTAGCTTGAATTTTGATTTAGTGTTTTTGTCGTCCAAGGTCTCTCTCCATGGAGAGAACTTCAATCAGGAATCAAACATCAGTCTATTTAGTATTATCAACGACCTTCATAGCCGAGAGGCGAGCACGCGGGCTCCACCATCTCTAATGTCCCGGGTTTGACTCTTCGGGTCAATGAGTGTATAAAATGAACTTTTTATATCGTCTCGTGTCTGGGTTTCGTAGTACCGTCGTTGTTTCTGATTCCTATAGCCCAAGTACTTTAGCTACTTTAGGATCAGACCAATCTAAAACTCAATGAAACGGGAATTAACGCGATCATAATTTAGGTACAAAATGTTACCTCTTTTGCCTGACGTTTCGATCGGACCAATCTATTATAGTCGTCCAATATTTATTTATTGACCAGAGACTAGATGGAGCTTCACGAGGGTCCAGTAGCACCGGGTCCGGTGACCGGCAGTTTCCGCGTATATTTATACGACTCTCGCCCGCGGCTTGACTCGCTGCCAGGTGTTGCAGTTCAGCATCTACATCACTGAGCAAGACACGGCAGGCTCACTTTGAAAATCTTGCTCTATTTCTTCATAGTGCTTTGTCATAAACTAGTTAGGGTATGACTGACCATTACTCTGCATAAGTATAAGTTTGACATCACAGGAGATAATAGGAGGTACCCTCAATTCACTATTAGTGAACCCTGCTATTGACTATTGTAAGGAAATAATTAATATTTACAATTTTGGCGTCACGTATTATTTATTTAAAAAAATAGGTTTTAATTTTAGGTATTGAACACTTATTTTAAAACGTTTATATTTTCATTGCCTTATTTTGGGTGTGAACAGTAACCAATTAGCTTGTGTCGTTTGAGAGAAATTTTTCAATTTATGATAAAGAAGACACTTTTTTGTGTTTGTTATAATATAAGATGTTTATTTAGTCCTCTTCTAGCATAAATTATTTTTAGTTTTTGGATTTAAGTAACAGGTATACAGATAATTTGATTTTCATATCCGATATTTTTGAAATTTCACTTATGTTAAGGCCTCAAGGATTGCGCTCGTGCTGGCAGCCACCTTACATAGCCAGCCTCTAGTCACACTGAGAAGCATCGTTATCGCTGGGCTTACCGACATGCGTTTGAATTGAGTAAGTTATTTTTAATTATCAATCTGGTATAAAAAAAAAAATATTTTTTTCAATCTTAAGTCAAAGACATAAAGTTTAAAATATTTGAAGCAATTCAGCTACCACTGGTTAATGATTAAGGATCCCTAACTCGCATGCAGTCCATTATTCCCGTCTTATTTGCTTATCCGTAGAGCAGTCCGTCACGTCCTGTTTCTGTGCTAATTCTTGGATTATTACGAGACACAATATCCAGCTGAGAGTTCAGTCAAAGACTAGCCATGTCTCTAAAGAAAAAAATACTTGTAATTATCCTAATGAACAGCTATTTTTCAACCTTGATGTACGCAGGTGCATCTTGATTTCTTGAGCATCTTTAGATGCTTTGATTATTTAATAAACACGTCTAGATAGAGGTGGTGCTGCAATTGTCACCAAAAATACAGGCCAGATTTGAGTGAGTAACAACTATGGTTACTATGGTAACAATTATGGGTTGCTTTGGTAACCAGCTCGCCACTGAGCGGGCGAAACAAACTTTGGCGTCAACAGTTGGCGTATATATTTTTTGACGTTTATGACACTCGAACAGGGAATCTAGAGATGTAGGTATATAATCAAAGTTTAGATGATAGTCCGGTGGGGAGTGACCCTTCTGTCCCTACGTATACTGTGGTATCAATCCGAATGTGTGTTAACTGCCGAACGTACATAAAACACCCATGCCTATTTCAGGGTTTTGGGTTAAATTTAAAATTGTTTTTGTAATTTATGATAATTCTCCGATTGGCACACGTTTTTTTGTAGCGAGAATGAAATACTAGGCTATGATATAATAATAATTATGTGAACTAGGAAAAAACAAATGGTAAAATGTAATAGGTATGTAAATTGTGTAGTTAAAAGTAAGTAGGATTTACGTCACCAATAACAGGAGAGAAGAAAATACTAAAGTAAAATTATAGAGTTATAGATGGGTATACAAACTAGACAATATGTTAAATCTAGTATAATTTGGGGGTCACCGATGACCCCTATAGCGTTCAATGTAAACAATAATCTAGACAATCTTCAGAAGTATCAGTAGGAGTAGAGTCTTGACTAGAATTCAAAGGGATCCGGATTCGATTCCCGGTTGTGCTCAACTTAGAAATCAATGTTTTTAATTCTGAGCTAATAACCAAGCTTCCTAATAGTGTCACGATATATTTTCATTTATGAGAATTCTTGTATTGTCAACTATATGCTAGGTTAGTTTGGAATAATATTATTAAATATAACATTCAACATTTAAAAAAAAAACATTAATTTTATATTTGTTCATGCTGTGTGCCTGTGTGTACTTGTTTTAAGGTTGCAATATAGATCTTAGTTCTTTCATTTTTTTTGTAATCACTACATAAGTAGTATAAAACAAAGTCGCTTTCTCTGTCCCTATATTCCTATGTATGCTTAAATCTTTAAATCTACGCAACGGATTTTGATGTGTTTTTTTAATAGATAGAGTGATTGAAGAGGGAGGTTTATATGTATAATGTAGTGTATTTAGTATGAGCATTGCACCCGTGCGAAGCCGGGGCGGGTCGCTAGTAAATAATATAAGATGCTTATCTGTTACATATAATAATATACCAATAAAGTAAAAAAAATATAAAAAAATACTAAAGATATTGTATGGGTGAACTGACAGATAGATGGCCTTAGCAAAATACATTTGGCGCTTACTAATTAGTAAGTAAGTATTTACTAAAGATCTAGGGCGAGTACACATTGCCGTGACAATCTTAACCAAAGAACTAATATTGGTGTTGCTCAAGCCATTACCGCGGCTTGCGCACGCGCCGCTTTACGCACACAGATTATTATTTGTTAAATTGTAAGGCTATTTTAACCCTTAACAAAACACGAGTGTCTCGCGGACACAATTTTGCGTTTATGTTTTCATAAAAACTAAAGTATATTTTTTTATAAATCGACCTTTTATCTTATTTATCGCCAATGTTTCACGTATCTAAATGTACAATGAAAATATTTGTAACATGAATATTTTTTTATTTGTTGTTACTATACGAAAATAGTACTTCATCAACCCACAAGTGTCCAACAGACACAATGACATTTTCTTTGATTAGAGTGTGAAGGCAGATTGTTTTTTATTTACATTCACTTATAATATTACCACTTAGCCAACCATGCAAGACGTGGCAGGGTCAGATCAGGAAGCTATTCAATTATCTGAACCTGCTGCGAAAAGGAACAAGCGTTGCTATATTTGCCTTTCGAAATTATCAAGGGCTTCTAAACAGTGTTGTGATAAATGCAATCGCAATGTCTGCTCTAAACATTCGGAAAAAAATATATCTGTAATATCTTTAAGCAAATAAGTGTACAAAATGCGTTACTGAACTAAAATGCATAATCTGTCTTTTTCATTCAAAATAACTTTCTTTTTTTTAATTATTACATTACATTTATAAAATGAGTCTGTTGGACACTACTGGTCAGTTACGTTACAAAATCATACTGGATTGTAAAGGGTTAAATCGTATTGGGTAGTAGTAACTGATCCTAATTCATTAGTTAGCTTCTACCTAAGGGCTGATTCTACGGCTTAAATACAACATTTTTGTTAATATGGGACCAAAACTAAATCACAAAAAACCGGCCAAGTGTGAGTCGGACTCGCGCACGAAGGGTTCCGTACCATTATCTATAAAAACGGCAAAAAATCACGTTTGTTGTATGGGAGCAGACTTCAATATTTTTAGTGTTTTTTTTTATTTGTTGTTATAGCGGCAACAGCAATACATCATCTGTGAAAATTTCAACTCTCTAACTATCACGGTTCATGAGATACAGCTTGGTGACAGAGGACAGACAGACAGACGGACAGCGAAGCCTCAGTAATAGGGTCCCGTTTTACCCGTTGGGTACGGAACCCTAAAAACATCCATCGATCGGGGTTAAATTCGGTAATCCTAAAATGCACAAGTGGGCCTTAGTGTGTTTGTTAAAAGAATGCAATTATTTTATGTTAATAATACAAAATCACAAAAGATTAAATTGAAAACAATCGTAAATCATTTTACACAATACAATTTCTAATCGTACATAACGATCTCAAAGAACAAAGTTATTAAGCAATAACTTTATCGAACAAAGTGTCTACAACATAATATAACTAATAAAATACTCTATTCGAATCGAAACCACATACACCTTTAATTAAGGTTGAAAATGCAAGAAAAAGAAAAACATGGCGCCATTCTTTTCAACATTGCATATTATTTTTTTGACCATAAAGTATAGACTTCAAAGTGTGGGTAGTAAGATGCCCATGGACATCTGTCGAATAAAATGTCCATATATCGAGGGATTTCATTGGTTTTATGGCTTTTGTCAAGCATTATGGTGTTTTGAACCATAATTCTATTACGCAAGTGATGTCAATAATATCTTATATTTGAATAACTTACTCTTGTTATTTTAAAATATTTTTTATAAAATTTATGCCGGCCATAACACTTAAAATGGTAATTCGTTGCATGTTTTGAATTTATTTTGAATTTGTTTTCGAGGGCGTGATGTTTTTTAAAATTCATCGATGTTTATTAGACTCTGCGTTATATCGTTTTAATTATTTGTGTTTGTAGTTATTCAATAATTAAACAATAATAAATAAATATAATAAATATTGGACAACATCACATACATTGCTCTGATCCTAAGCTAAGTAGCTAAAGCACTTGTGTTATAGAAATCAGAAACAACGACGGTACCACAACACCCAGATTTATAATGTCAGTTAAAAGTTTTTGTTCGGTCTAATAAGTCTAATAGGTACAACAAGAAACAAAAAATTCTAAAATCTCTTTATTCTTTTTCTATTTAATTTAAGTATAAATTATCGCAAGAGGAGGATATTATAATATATACTTTGGCATAAACTTTATGACCTGCCTAGCTTGCACTTACGCCTTCGAGATATTGTAATTTCTAAATCAAAGGCCGACTCAAAAATAAATATACTGCTGGTATAGGTTTTATTTATTTATTTAAGGAACACAAACAGTGCAATGTATAATCTTTGCTTAATATCTAATAACATTTTGTTTAGTTCTAGTACATACACAAATAATATGGGTTAAACTAGAAAATGGAAAAGTAGAAAGTGTTTTATGGAAAAGTACTCTATTTGGGAGTTCGATGAGGGACCAAGAGTAATTTAAATAAATAAATTGGACAACATCACATAATTATGTTGCTCTGATTCTTAGGTAAGTAGCTAAAGTACTTGTGTTATAGAAATCAGAAACAAGGACGACACTACAATACCCAGATCCGAGCCAATATAGAAAAGTACGTTTTCTACAGTAACCCGACCGGGAATCGAAGCTGGAACCTCCGAGATGGCGACTCCAAGTCCGGCGTGCTCGCCTCTTGGCTACGGAGGTCGACATGTACAGGGGTACATTGCAAGGTGGTGCCAATTTTTTAGGGACCACTCAGAATCAGTAACTAAATCCATCTACGCTAAAAACAAACTCTTTTTTCATATTTAATTATTAATATCTGCTGTTAAAAGATGGTACACGTGGATTCTCTTGTCTCATTCATAAAAAACACGCACACACTATCTCTGTGCAATCTAGAACTGCAAAGTTCAATACATTAATAGTCACAATGGCGCGCGAAAACAAACCCATAAAAATCTGTAAAAATTAATAAACGCGTAAACATAACATTATAAACCTATTTCAGCTCGCAGGCGAGTAAACAGATGATGTAAGAGTAGATATTAAATCCGTTCAAGGTCTCCGAAGAGCGCGTTCGATTTCAGAGCGAACGCCCTTTGCTGATCGTTACATTAAACGTTGATGGCTGGTGTATGAAACTAGTAATGCAGTAGGTAACCAGTAACTTTAAATCGATCAAAAACTTATTATTCCGATTTCTGAATCTGAGACTACATTTATGCAGACGTTTTGTAAGTTGTCTTAGTCTGGACCCAGTTAGCTCTACACTCCGGATTATAAAACCAAGCGGTCGCTGGTTTGAATCCCACAGAGGAAAGTGTTCGTGCGATAAGCTTAGGTATTTGTACATACCTGCATAGCATGACCAACAAAAACGATATGCTATAGCGATTTATCGAAAATCAACTGTCAAAATATGAATTTTTATCGAAATAGTTCCGATAAAAGTTCAAGATGACGGCTATTTATTCATATTTTCACAGTTGAGTGTCGATAAAACGCTATATCATCCTCTCCTCCTCCTCTCACAGGTGCCCAACTTAAATGGGAGGTCCCAAAACTATGTAACATTTGATTACAAATAAAGAAATTTTGAATTTTAAATTTGAATTTTGAATATCATATCATATTATATCGTGTTTTGTTGGTCATGCTAGGGGGACTGAGTCATGATGATATAAAGTAGCACACCTGTAGGCGTACTAGCTTAGCCTTTAGCCATGCTTACTAGGGGTTACTATGTGAATGTTAAAAGAAAACTACATGGAAATTAGGCTATGTTGTATGTTCTTCAAATAAGCTAAGTATATGGAGTACTTAGTAAATCGTGTTGTAAAAAAATAGGTTAGCCAATTATAAATACGTTTTTTCGATGGCAATTTTTTCTCTTTTTCTTTAAAAGACCCGTACAGTACATTTTTATTTGTACACAAAGTTGCATTATACTGCATATTATTATTTTACAATACTTGCTACTTTTTGCATAATGGTATCCCCATCAAAATCTTATTTCTGTATCAAGTAGCGCGTGTGGCAACACTCGATGTTTACTAAACCATAAATAAAGCGCGCGCGCAGCCCTAGCGAGTTACGACTAGTGTTGCCATGTTGTTATGGGACAGTCACTAATAATAGGGACATTATTTATATTTTTATTGTTGAAGTCATAGTTTTTTTACGTTGGAAGTATTAGAGAGAGTTGAAACAAAGTAAAACAGAAAGGTATATATGTTTTGTTAGAAGCAATTAAATTTAATTATAATTATCAACTTCCTGCTCCATTATTAAATAGATTATAAGCAATAAACATACGACGATTCGAAACGATTTAATGAGCATATAAACGATATTTAATCTCTTTAAGCAGCTGGACAGAATTTCAGCTACGGAATCAGAAAATCAACAAAAAATAACTATTAAGGGATAATGTTGTCTTAGAGTTAGACAAAGATTATTTTGACTTTTGTATATTCAAAGAAACGAAGAAATAGACCACTATGGAATTAAACGTAGAAAAAAATAATAATGAAAAAAGTCTGACTGTGTTAAATTAATATCCTTGATGTGTATAGTGCTATTTAAAAAAACAAATAGGTTTCAGCACTTGAACAGATTATTTTAATGTGTGTACCCTAATTCTCAAATACTTACCACAAACATTACCGGGACATACCACAGTAAATTGTACTTTGTATACTTTTTTTAGGTACCTCTACATCACTATTCACGGCCAATAGTAATTCACTTGAAAACGATATCAGTTCGTCATAATGGCTAGTGTAATGGAGCCAAGAGATTGATTTTTGTAACTATTGCCAGATGTAATGGCAAAGATTGGTTGCGAAATACTTGCAGATAAGTACTATATGTATAACGATTTTGTAGTGATTGGCAGTATTTGATAACGATTGAATTTTAATCATGATTTTTAACAGGAATGCGTCGAAGATAAATAACACTTGAAAAAAATCATCGACCTCAGGTGGGACTCGAACCCACGTCCCATCGCATACCGGGCAAGTGCTTTAACCACTAAGCTACCGAGGACGTCACGTGACAAGATGAAATTCCTCAAGTGTTTTTTTCTCGCTGTCAAAGCCAGCGTATTCTGATCAATGTTGTAGCTATATGTATAGCTGAGTATGTATGCGATGGGACGTGGGTTCGAGTCCCACCTGAGGTCGATGATTTTTTTCAAGTGTTATTTATCTTCAATTAAACCTTGCATGGAATTGCTAAAAACAAAAATTTACAAGGAATGCGCCGATGAAATTAACCGAATACGATAATTAGACTGAATGCTAGATAAAAATATGAAACAACCCGACAAGAGAGTGCATAGACATGGTAACTTTTCTAGCTCGCACTTCTAATTCACATCACATCATCATCACATCACCAGCCTATAACAGTCGACTACTGCAGACAGGCCTCTCCAAAAGGAGGATTTTGCCATAATCGCCACGCTTGGCAGGCGGGTTGGCGATCGCAGTTTGGCCAATGGTGGAGAGGAGACGCTGCTGCCCGTCTTCTTATGGCCGTGTGGTGCCGGCACTTTAAAAAAATTGCACAACCCCTTCTCTTCCTATGGGTGTCGTAAGAGGCGACTACAGGAGAACCGCCATAAGAAGACTTCTAATTATGTCTTGTAAATGTATTGACATGACTCGCACTTGGCCAGTTTTATTTCATTCAGCCACTGCCAGCCATCTCCCTAAAGTCGTCGGTCCATCAGGCTTGGCAAACGTAGTGTAGGACGCTACACTACGTTTGCCAAGGCATGTTCTCCACTCGAGAACCCGTTTACTCCACCTTTCATCGTTTCTGCGACAGATGTGGCTAGCCTACTGCCACTTGAGCCTGCTACATTTTTGGACTATGTCCGTTACTTTGGTCTTCTGCCTGGTGATGTAATTGTAAATAGTACTTAATTAGATTACTAAAGTTAAGCAACCATCGCCGCGGTTGTGAGTGGATGGGTGACCATTCCAACCATATTTAGTAACATTTATCACGAGTATCTCCGTGCTTCGAAAGGCACGTTAAAAGTTGTTCCCCTGATATCGCTTGATACTGGTCGTGAAGCCTAGTCAGAGGTCTTAAGGCGGCTTGATTACATCTAACAGCTAAGGTTTGTCACTGGCCTTACCCACCACCGCACCGCACTGGGCCCACGTGATGGAGTATGGCCCAAACCACCTCATAGTTGAGGTGAGGCCTGTGCCCTGCAGTGGGAAGTATATAGGCATACTTTATTTTACTTAATAAGATTGGGTTTTTGTGTATTTAAGGCAAATAACAGCGCCATTAGGACAAGCCACCAAATCCTCTTACGTATAATTTCATCACAAGTATATTCAAAGCACACTTGGGCTAAGCATTGCGTTAACTCATACATGTCTTGAGAAGGCTGTATTGGTCAATTGTTTGATGACACGTGACCTCGCCGGCCCTTATTCCATCCAAGGGCGTAAGCTTCCGTTTCCGGCCCTATAAGCGGTCCAAGGTAATATTTACTCTGTAATTATCATACAAAAGATGTTTTTTTTATTCCGATTACTACAAAAAGATGTGAAGGCATTTATTTTTTATCTGACCTCGTAAGAAAATGAATATACCGACAATTACTTAAGTAATTGTCCAAGATTTGGTGAATATATTTTAATATCTATAGATGCATTTTAAAATAATAATATTTTTATGTTCAATTAAAGTACATTCAAAGTAGAAGTTAAAAATGATATATCTCTTACATTTTGTTTCCTGTATCGTATTCCAGCATAAGCATTTAATTGCAAAAGTTCGGTTAAAGTGAGCGGGAATCGAGCCTGAGACCATTGCGATAAAGACGAGTCACCGAGACACTGCAATTGGTTTTAAAATATAAAAAAATACCGTCACCATACACTATAGCACGCCAAAAAAAAATTTTTGGGATTCTTTTGAGAGCTTATTTTTAAGGAAAGTATGTTATGAACAACACGTAGGATACACTGTATATTAACAATATCTTTATTGAACATTTTCTTCGGATATTAATAAAATAAACCTTTTTGCAGAAGTATTTATCAAACACGGAGTTTACTATCTAGGTACTGAACGCGGCCCAATTTCCTTGGGCTGTCGTAAAATCCTTAAAAATATCCTCGAACGCTTTATGCAAATTTGATACGAGCCTTAAATAGTATTAAAACGTCAACACTCGAGTGAAGTGTTAGGTTCGTGTCGTTTAGAAAGCGATACTATCATTAACTGATCATTAGGAAAAAAAAGAAGAAAGAAAAAAACATTTACTATTAAGGGACATCACATGCAAAAATAAAAAAACCAACAGACAAAAATTACTTAGAAATAATAAAATAAAAACATCCAAAAAAAAAGAAGCAGTAAAAAAGTTCTCGGTCAGTGTCTGTCATATGTCCAAGTCCAATGAAAATAATAAACGTGGTAAAAAAATTAAAAAAAAATTTTTGCTTAAACATGGCTGGCATACATAGGTAGGGAGTAGAGTACTATTCTCTTACGTAAGTATCGGTTAACAAAATTAAATGCTATAAGTAGCATCGCTGTCACAGGAGCACGCGCTTTATTTGTGTACAGCCCCCCTAAGTCTCAAAGGAAAGTATTTTCCGTATCTTTAATTAGTGAAATATGCTAAACAGAGGCACTTGGCCTCTTAGATTTAATCTGGCGGACGGAACAAACAGGAGGAGGCACGAACCTCCCGGAGGACTTTTAGAGCCGTATTTTTAAACCAATCTTTACCCTGTGGTAATTGGTAGGTATTTTATTTATTTATTACCATTTACTTTAAGTGTAAGTGAACTTTATATAAATACCGTTAATAATGCTAATCATAAAAAGGTTTTTTTTATGATTATCATTATTAAATGATGACTTTTTAAATCTTCCCTAGTAGTCCCTTTTACTAATTACAGAACAAGGATTAAGGAGTTGTAATTTTTTTCTGGTTAATGAAACAAAGGCGAAGGAAAACTGTCTAAATTAGATAGAGTACCTATATATTTAGAGGATATCTTCTTTGCTTTAGTGTTTTCACTCCTGTGACTCAAATTAACCTAGTAAAGAAAAGTCAGTTCCAGATGACAGACAAAAAATTCAGTGTTAACGAATCTTAAGAGCCTGCCAACCTGCCAACCTGGTATTGTAGTTAACTGCGATTGAAATTACATTTTTTATTGTTGTTACTTGTTTTTCTGCCGCCGCTGAGTATGCTGCTGGATGCAGGCCTCTTCCAACAGGCTAATTTGACAGTCACTGGGGGAGGCCTATTTTCAGCAGTAGTCGTCCTATAGCTGATGATGATGATAAATAGGGTGATTTCCGTTTCTACTACGATTTCATTAAAGTTGTTGCGTTTGTGTTACCAAGGAACGCGACCGCTAGGTTACTATTAGTAAGTGCTTTAGCAACTTACCTTAGGATCAGAGCAATGTATGTGATGTTGTCCAATATTTCTATTATTTTTTTATTTATTAAATTCTTAACAGCCAAAATTGGGATTGGTTTCTGGATACAAGCCAAAGGGCACTTTCCCTCTTTTCTTCAGAATTAAAGCAAGTTGTGTGTTTTGATGCGATGCTTTGTTTTTTATTAGGGCCTCAACTGAAGACGGGCGCGTAATTGGTCATTATTTAAGTTCTACGAGTTACGAGAGTTCAAGAGCGCCGTTAGAATAAGAAATTATTTGACTTTCAATAGACTTTTCGGGAAAATTTGTTGTTTATAAGATTCTATTTTATTGGGTAACTTTAAGGGTGATTGTACTGTTCAAATATTATAATATTTATAGACCAATTTTGGGATTTAAGAAAACAGGGCAAGTGCGTGTTTGGCCACGCGCAATGTAGGGTTCCGTAGTTGACTTTACTGTATTTAATATATTTTCATCTAAGTAACTTTTAATGTTTTCTTTAAGTATAGAATTTCTAATACATAAATTGAACGACTATTACTCTTAAACTTACTGATCTATCTTAACCGTTATGATTTTCCTTAAAAGTTCATGAAAAGCACTATTTTCATTATTATTTCCAGATTTTTCAAGCTAATAGTTTAGCTTTTAGCTACCCAAACAAAAAATAGGACTTTAAAGTAAGGAGCTCTCTAGTTACAACAGCCTTGAATCAAAACCTTGGACGGAGGTTTTGATTGAGACAGACAGATGGACATGACAAAACTAAAACGTTTTCTTGTCAGGACTACGGAATCCTAAAAAGGAGGTACGTTTCTCCATGCAACGCATCACAGCTGATCAGACTCAGTACTTGGAACACTGTATTTTTTTTGCATTTTAAATGTTAGCCTCAAAGAAAAGTTGTTCTCTTTGAGTAGAACAATCAGCACCTTAGAAGGCCTAATTATTTAAAAAAGATTACCTACCATATTTATTAATTTAAAACAGGTAACAAGTATCAGCTAAATGAAGAAACGTAACAAATGAACAAATAAACAACAACAAACGAAAAAAATCAATCCTACTGTCATTGTAATTTACATCGATGATAATTTTACAAAATCTAATTTTTACCTATCATATTTTTTATATTAAAATAACATACCAACGCAAATCAAAATCTAAAAAACTGGTTTAAACTGATTCCATTAATTATTGCTGACACTTCCTGAGACTCGGCCCAAGTGGGGCACAGAATATTTGTACAGATTTCGCATAAACAGCTGATTATAATCGCCTTTATGCCTAGTGACTTTAAGGTTCAAATTGTGCTCTACAAAGGGGAATAGTTAGATGATTATTTGTACAGTCAATGCAAAGAAAGGACAAGATAAATTCAGCCTTGTGCCAATCTAAATAAGAGTCAATGTGGATGTTCAAAATTGGCTGTGTACGAGTTTGTGCGTGGGTGCGTCGATAGGAGCGACCTATTTGCGCCTCTGGACTCTAGTTCATAGAATAAAGAGCGCAGAAGATTCACGACTATCTGCCTAAAAGAACATTTTTTTTTAACTCAAAACGATGTTATCTGCTTTATTTTTAAATTATGATTTATTATTTATAAGTGCTTTTCCTTTTCAGGTTCATCATCATCAATGCCTCTTTATGGAATTGTCTAGCATTATTACAAGCCATTTTGGTGAAGGCTCATACTTATTCAATTTATTACCATCATACAAAGGTACTACCTTTATAGATATCTATGACGTACATATTACATGTATACGTATTTTTATTTATATTTTTATATCTTGAGCACTTTTGATATTAAAGACAGCAGAGCACTTATCTAAATACGAGTTAATTTTGTGATAATTTTGTTTCAAACCCAATACGTTTTTACATGATTCGTAATGTCACATAGTAACTTAGGTACTAATGTTGTTTACGAGGTATATTTACAAGATCAGGGTTTCATTCGTATAGCCTTATCAATGACCGTTCCTATCAATCAATACCCCAAGTACTTAACTCTGTAACCTCTTGTACCTACATGTTGCGGTCTTGCGGTATGACAGGTACAATAAGGTACAGTACAGTATGACAGGACTTTAAATAAATAGGCATAAAACTAAAATAATGAAGTGGTACATCTGCATTATGTACTCTCTTACGCCGAACAGTACGTACCAATAAATACTATGATATGGCTGCTACCGTCTAAGAATTCGTGCCCTAGAATTTTAATATTCGCACGTGAAGTATTTACGCACTCAGTGGGCATTTAATAGATAATCGTTATGTAAATTCAGAATTGCAATTGAGAATATTCGAAGTGCAAAATATAGGTCACTAGCATGCTATTGATAGCCCGATAATAAATCAAAATATTTATTTGGAGAGTAGGATTAAAAAAGTGTTAAAACCTATCTACATAGGTAACCTCCGTAGCCGAGAGGCGAGCGCGCCGGACTTGGCGTCGCCATCTCTCAGGTTCCGGGTTCGATTCCCGGTGTAGAAAACGAACTTTTCTATATTGGTTTGGGTCCGGGTGTTGTGGTACCGTCGTTGTTTCTGATTTCTATAACACAAGTGCTTTAGCCCATTACCTTAGCAATGTATGTGATGTTGTCCAATATTTATTGATATGTATTTGATTAAAAGTCGACAGTCAGTTAATGTCAAACTTTACATCGAGAGATAAACAAAAAACTATTTCACAACACACCAATTTTTAGCCCTAAACAAAGCTTGTATCAAGGCGAATAGGTAACGGAGAAACTGTTGAGTATTTGTTGTTATAGCTGCAACAGAAGATGTCTTCTGTAAAAATTTCAACTGTCTAAGTATCACGGTTTATGAGATTTATTTTAATTTTATTTTAATTTTATTTATTTACAAAATCCACAGCTCTTTAGTAGGTACATAAAACATTTTCTTATTACAAAGCAGACAGCCAGTAATGGATTTACATTATATACAATAAAATACATGTTAAAGAGGGGAACGTGAACTCAAACCATACAAACAAGCAATGTGAATATTATAGAAAAAATAGGAATTGATTTATTTGTTACACACATACAGATACAGGTGACAGACGGACAGACAGACAGATTACAGCGGAGACTTAGTAATAGGGTCCCGTTTTACCCTTTGGGTACGGAACCCTAAAAAGATCTGTTAGACACAATTTCCCTTGTTTAAAAATATATTAAACAGTTGTAAGACTAATGCAAATATCCCTGACCGATGCTTTAACAAACTCGTTAAATCAGACAAATTGTACCATAAGGTGTTCATCAGAGATGTATATGTATATCTTGTCGCGAAAACATTGAAGATGTCATAAAATGAAGGCGCCAGGAAGCGAATTCCGATCTTTACGACTTGGCGACACAAAGCTGGCCACCAGTGTTTGTGGCTGACTTTAAACCTACTAATATTATAAATGCGAAAGTTTGTATGTATGTATGTTTGTTACTCTTTCACGCATAAACTACTGAACGGATTTGGATGTAATTTTTCACACATATCGAATATGATCTGGATTAACATATACGATACTTTTTATCCCCGTTAAATGTTCCTGTGGGATATATTTAAAATAGACCACGCGAGCGAAGTCGCGGGCAACAGCTAGTTATGTATATTACAACGTTTATAGCGTGTCTATGTACCTCTATTTATCATTGATTGCGATGGTTATTACAAATCAATTAATTTATTTCAGGAAATGAGCAGTTTCTTAACTTTACTTGTACTGGCAACAATATTGATTGGCGCAATTTTTGCTTCACATCACATCACCAGCCTATATCAGTCCACTGCTGGACACAGGCCTCTCCAAAAGGAGGATTTTGCCATAATCGCCACGCTTAGCAGGCGGGTTGGCGATCGCAGTTTGGCCAATGGTGGAGAGGAGACGCTGCTGCCCGTCTTCTTGTGGCGGTTCTCCTGTAGCCGCCTCTTACGACACCCATAGGAAGAAAAGGGGTGGTGCAATTCTTTTAACGTGCCGGCACCACACGAAACGGGATTTTTTGCTTATTATACTTAATTAAATCTTAATGAAACGGGAATTAACGCGATCATAATTTAGTTACAAAATGTCACCACGGTCACGTGTCAGCCTGTGACCACGGTCAGTGTAACCCGATCGAAACTTCAGGCAAAAGAGGTAACATTTTGTACCTCAAATTATGATCGCGTTAATTCCCTTTTCATTGAGTTTTAAATTATGCAACGCGAAAGTTTAAAAGTACTTAATTAATTATTTTACAATTATTCTAGCTGCAAACTAAAAATTATTACGATTAATTGACGACCTTCGTAACCGAGAGGCGATCATGCCAGACTTGGCTTCGCCATCGCTGAGGTTTCGGGTTCGCTTCTCGGTCGGGTCAATGTGAAAACGAACTTTTTTATATTGTCTCGGGTCTAGGTGTTGTGGTACCTTCGTTGTTTCTGATTTCTATGACACTGAGTGCTCTAGCTACTTACTTTTGGATCACAACAATTTTTGTGATGTTGTTCGATATTTATATTTATTTATTATTATTTGCAATTAAACAAACGTTAGCGTAACGACTACTTTTCAAATAAATCTACCAGATTTTCTTCCACTTTAATGATGTTTTGTAGAAATCCAAACATGTGTTGCGTTTGTCTACGTAATTGCGGACGGCAGATGTTTTTAATTTAGTATTGAATTTGTATAGAATATTACATTTAAAATTGGGGAAAAACGACTTTTGACATTGGTAGGCTGCTAGGATATTAAAAATGTTTTTAATATCGTTGGCTGCGATAAAAACAGCTTGTGACACACGGACAGATGGACTCAACGAAATTTTTAAGCAATTTTTTTCTTTGTCACCAAAATTCCCGTTCCCAAAAAAACTCAATATTGTAGGAACAAAACACAATTTTAAGCGTTTTATTAGCGTCTCAATGATTTTATCGAGACAACCTAGACCAAATAATCTCATGATATTTAAACAGCAAAATTAACTTCACCGCCGTCAGTAATAATTGTGAGAACTATGTTTAACTAGTTCCGAGAAAAATGGCGTAATTACACGCAAAAATGTTGGCAAGCTTCGGATTAGGCGAACCCTAAATGTAATAAATTAGCCTAATTTTTGTTTTATACCTCACGTCGCTTGAACTTGATTTTTTTGAACAAAAATTTCCACAGGATGATTTTTTTAAATGTTTCTACTCCTGATGACATTAAATAGTTAGTTAGTTATAAGGTTGTCAAAAGTGGCTCTAATTGGTGGATTAATAATCCACTAATTAGAGTCGTAAATCGCAGAGTAAGCAAGTCGACATAAGCGCGACTCCTTATTTTTGCAACTCGTCATTTTCGCAATTCGTCAATAAGAATCTTAAGTGTTTTATTTCTCTCATTTCACAACTTTACTGGATAGCACCCTGTACCCTGTAGATAATATATTGAAAAAAAATATACGGAACCTTATTGGCGCGAGCCCCATTCGCACTTGCCCATTTTTAATATTCTCCAGCATGATTTCTAAACTTAAGTTCAGTAAACAATTACGATTCCAATTTCCCCTCGCTTCACAGTTACGTCGGTAATCTTGTGATTGGTGCTCAAATCGCGAACGTCTATTAACCTTTTAGTCACGGACTCCCAGCTTAGGCTGGTTGTCCACCGAAGCGGAGCGAGGGGCGGAGCGGAGAACCGGGGTATGGCGGAGCGGAGTTTCGTACTGTGCCTGTCCACCAAAGCGGAGGGAGGCAGCGGAGCGAAGTGAGTGGAGGTCCTGGCTGTATTTTTCAGTATGCGGAGCCCCCCGCTCCGCTACCCCGCTCAGCTTCTCCGCTCCGCCACATGAGTAAAGAAACGGAACAGAGACAAAGCTTCTAAAGAGCTAGCAAAATTTATACCTATTTTGGTAGGGTTGGCACAATTGAATAAATTTAAAATATAAATGTTCTTTTTTTTCACATTTTTTATTAAAATAGGTTATTTTTTTTTACAAATTACATACCTACTCTAAATATTTTTTTTATTACTTTTGGTTTTTAATAATTTGTTGTGTCTTTTAATCGAATGATAAATTCTAAATCTAATATAAAGTTTTTTCAAATAATCCAATGGGAAATAATCACATGGCATATGAAATGTACGTACAATCTTGCAAACGTGCTAATATGTCATTACCAATATTAACAATTTGTACATGAAGACCAAAATATTCGCAAAATTTTTGCTCAAGCAATTCAGCAAATGCAATAAAATTGTCAGGAGGTATTATCACACACAGTACAATGTACAACACTTATATTTACAACACTTTTTAAATACTAAAACAAAAATATTACTACGTATTATGTGAGAAACTCGATAACAAAATAAAACACGCACGACATTTGAGCGTCGTGTCACACCTGCAAGCCCTGAGATTGACCACTGGCTGATCTAGTTTGAAGCGGTTTCGGCTCATACGTGACAAGGGGCTAGTGGTCACGCACACACACGCGTTGCACTTGTAGTGATGTACCTATCACAGCGCATTTGTATGTAGCTTTGTCTCTGTTCCGTTTCTTTACTCATGTGGCTCCGCTTCCCCGCTCAGCTGCCCCGCTTACCGGTTTTGTATGAATTTTTAAACTAGTTCGCAACTCCCTGTCTACTAAAGAGGAGCGGAGATTTTGTGCAATCCTATTGGTTAATATTTCTCCATTTCTCCGCTCCTCGGCCTCGCTCCGCTCCGGTGGATAGGCAGCCTTATGCTGGTTCGACACGCACCGGCCGGTTCCGTATTCGGAGAACGGTTTCTATCGATTTGATATGGATGACACGTTTTTTTGGGTTCCGTAACGAGTGTCAAAGGTTTAGTGCGTGTTAAGACAGAACAATCTTATTTGGTACCGAAAGGGTGCCAACAGGGCCCAATTCTGTTAATTCAAAAGTGGCATAGTTGAATATCAATTGGATCTCATTGTTTGACGTATTTGGTATGTTGCTACTTATTTAAGACTTTAGTTTAACACTTAAATTAGTAGCAGAATACCAAATGTGACAACAAATATTTTAAAAAATTGGCACATTTGGGCCTTTTATCAAATGTGTCACAATATACTCACTGTATTGAGACAAAACAAAGTTTGATTGGTGTTTAGTAGTCTTAGATTTAAGATAATTATTAATGTTGCCGTGCCGTGTGGTGCCGGCACGTTAAAAGAATAGCACCACCCCTTCTCTTCCTATGGGTGTCGTAAGAGGCGACTACAGGAGAACCGCCACAAGAAGACGGGCAGTAGCGTCTCCTCTCCACCATTGGCCAGACTGCGATCGCCAACCCGCCTGCCAAGCGTGGCGATTATGGCAAAATCCTTCTTTTGGAGAGGCCTGTGTCCAGCAGTGGACTGATATAGGCTGGTGAGGATGGTGAGGAATTATTAATGTAAGTAATATGTAGATACAAATGTGCGCCAGTTAACACGTTAATTGTCATGATAAGCAGTCAGGGACTTTAAATCTACCATTGGCCGTTTGTTTATAATGTAAGTTTTTATAACTCTGTTATTTATGGGCTGTGGATTATGTGTAATATAAAAAAAAATGGTTCAGATCCTAATGTTTGCATTGCAAGAGTTGTGGGTCAAAAGCAATATAATGTGAGTTACTTTAACAATTTATTTAACAAAAATACCAATGGTCTACGTATACAATTACAAGCTGTCAATTATTCAACTCAGGAAAACAAAATAACAGCTTTTAAAACATTAAAATGACTTGAAAGACAAAGGTTAAAGTTGCCTGTACCCAAGGTTAAAAGAGTCCCTTAAATATGACTACGAAAAGCGTCATTTCTAAATAAAATGTTTTACTCCTTCCAAAACGAAATAACTGTTAAGTTAGTCTTCAAAATATTTGTGACACATTTAAAATTTAAAAACTAAACATATCTGTTTAGTTTTTAAATTTTAAAAGATATCTCTTTTAACCTTTTCTTTATTATTTAGGTAATCATGAATTAAGAATGCTTTTTCATTGTTTTTCTTTTATAGTAAACAAGTTTTTAGTAGACGGATTAGGCAGCTAAAGTGGCAATGGGTGGGGCGCATAGCACGTAGAACTGACGGCCGATGAGGCAGAAAGGTTCTGGAATGGAGGCCACGTACCGGCAAGCGCAGCGTGGGACCCACAAGGTAGGCAGACGACCTGGTAAAGGTTGCAGGACGACGCTGGATGCAGGCCGCTTCCAACTGGCCGATCTGGAAGTCACTGGGGGGGGGGGGGGGGGGGGCTATGTTCAGCAGTGGACGTACTGTGGCTGAAATGATGATGATGAAGACAAGCATCCAATGCTTTCAGCCGGTCGATTCTCTAAGAAAGACGCAACGTACTCGCTCTAAAACTCGACTTAGTCGTACAAACGAACATAGCCTCTATCTTGTTAGTAAGAAGGTTCATATTATTTATCGTTAATGAGCGAGTGCATCGACGAAGTGAGCGCGGTTTTGTTTACAGAATCGACAGGCTGATTACCTTATAAACAAAAACTTGTCTACCGCCGCCTTGTCCGGTAGACCGCCTGCTTTATCGATAAAATTTACGATGAAAGTGTCTCATCTCTATTAGAACTTGAATGATAATATCTCCGGAATCCTCTCGCACAATATCCACTAAATCTTCAATTGCAAAATGGACCAACACGCACCCGAGTTATGCGTGCAAGTAATAGAAAAGGTCGCTCGTTCCAAATGTTTTAATTTGTTTACTGCGTCTAATCGAAAAGGTTGATGACCTGAAAAGTTAGTCACAGATTACGATTTTTACAGCATTGGTGACAATTTAGTTGTTGTTTCTATGACTAATTCATTATATTGGGAGCATTGGGAGACGTCCTAATTTTTTTTAAACATTTGTTTCACTGCCCCTCTAACATGAGCAACAAAACACGATATGATATGATATGTAGCGATTTATCGTTTATTTTTTGTCAAAATATGAACTTTTATCGAATAATCGAGCATGGTGCGATGTCGCCGGCACGGACATACTCACTGTTTCGATTAAAGTTCAAGATGGCGGCTATGTTATCATATTTTGAAAGTTTAGTGTCGATAAATCGCTATATCATATATCATATCATCATCATCAGGGGCTGGATGTGATATGGTCCGTTAAATAATAGTGGCAAAGGTTTAATGATAATTATAAGCAATGCAAATACTAATTTTGCAATAAACAATACGTGATTCATGCCAGCCTTATCAATAACAAATTACAATTAGGTAAGTACCTAAATAACTAAAGAAGTATACAATTTTTTTTATAAATATTTTAGAATTATTTTTGCCAGTGCCGCATTTCAGTCAGCGTTGTGCCAGCACACCTTAAATTGATGTAATTTATTAATAAATATGAACCTGAGGCCTGGGAATCGAACCCGGGACTGTTGCATTTACTGCCTCATAGCTGTCCGTATGGTGAGTCAATTGCATTAAAACACCTGATCCACCGCACAACACTGGGCTCGCGTGGTGCAGTATTGTCCACCAAACAAGTTCATAACTTTAATATTATTGAAGGTTCGTTAAAATATTTATCCCCAAAAATACGTTTTTGTATATTTTAATAATTGGTAAAGCCATAACTTTGCCTTATCGTTGATATTCGTCGACCAGTATCCGTTTGACAGAGCACGAAATAAAAATAATTTCTTCGCCCGTCTCGTTAAAAAACCTTTAAAAGACGAAAACATCGTAAATAATCGTCTAAAAAGAGTTAACACACTCTTTACGATCTCTATAAATTGTTACAAAAAAGCGACAATTCAAATCGAACTCTATGTTGATTCATGTAAAGTTGATTTTATATTGACAAGATTCTGGTTTTAAGTTCATAGAACCGGTATAGGCCGGTTCGATGCAGTTTGACTTGCGTCGAGAATATTCAAGTAAATAACGGATTTTAAACTATTAGTTGCGGTTCCGGCAAAAAGTCCGGTATTAAATCGATTCAGTAATCTATGGAACGAAACCATGTCACATGTCACATGGTACTGAATTAAATGTGATACATAGCTTAGTTCAGATTTAGTTGTAGTACTACTTGTACTATAATCAATTTTTGCATTATTCATTTTTTTGTTTCCGTATTAAAGAGGTCACAATAGGACGCTTTCTACGCAGTCTATTTGTCTGTCTTCTAGCTTCTATTGGGTTCTATGTTTGAATCATAATCGGTAGCAGATTAAATTTAAAAAATAATTGGCCTTAATACTACAAAAAGGTAGTAGAAAACTAGTGTTAAACACTTGTCTAAAGATTAGCCAACTAAATTGAAATGTTTGTTAGTAATATGTCTCGAATGTCTGATGTGTCAACATATCAAATTGGTTGACTTACCTTTAAACAAGTGTTTAATACTAGGCTATCTTTTTGCAGTAAGGCCAATGGTGTTTAGTTTAGCTGGGCTGTAGTTTAGCTGGCTGGCTGGGCTGGGCTAGGCACTTAGCCTCTTGATTGGGTCATTGTGCGTGCTGCATCTTTTTCCTTACTCCAACCAACCCAGATCATCCCAGGAGGTCAGAAACAATTTCAAGCTCCCAAAGGCCTCCGGGTGTGATCTTGGCGATAGGAGAATCTGTGCCCGTTGTTATGCCATACTCCTGTTTGAGGATATGCCTAAGATTTGTAAGGAACAACAAGTTAAAATAATTTTCCTAATTCACACTTTTTTCTTTTCGTGAAAAACATAATAAGGACTTGGTGTGCCCTGAGAAGCGGCAACAGCTACCTAAGTTTTTTAGTTTTTACCTTCATTTTTGTGCCTGTAAAAAACAAATAAAATAAAGTTGTAGTAATAACCGCTGTGATTATGTTAGTTCATGTGGTCAAAAAAATTGTACGTCTGCATAATAATAAGTATGGACAAAAAAAAAAAATTCACGTGCATATTGTTGACATTAATCTTTCCTAATGTCACATTTCATCAGGAGCACGCAAGCAGGAAATGTAATTAAAAGTCTATTTGCCTTAACCTGTCAAGCTTCAATTCCCCACCGGTGGCCACGTCATAATAGATTTTTTATTGTGTCTCTTGACCTTGGCCTGACAGGTTAATGACACTGGGTTCGTTATCATTACATGAAAAAATTACATGCCTTTCATTTTGGTTTGCATACATAAAGCAAAAAAAGGTGGATGTACCAAATTACCAATTTAAAACGAAATTATCTCACTTCTGTTAATGAAAAGTGATATAAAATTAAAAAAATACAAATTATATAACGTTTAGAATTTGTATTTCAATTTTTAGGGTTCCGTACCCAAAGGTAAAACGGGATTCTATTACTGAGGTTCCGCTGTCCGTCTGTCTGTCTGTCTGTCTGTCTGTCTGTCTGTCTGTCTGTCTGTCTGTCTGTCTGTCTGTCTGTCTGTCTGTCCGTCTGTCTGTCTGTCTGTCCGTCTGTCTGTCCGTCTGTCAAAGGCTGTATCTCATGAACCGTGATAGTTAGACAGTTGAAATTTTCACAGATGATGTAAGTATTTCTGTTGCCGCTATAAAAACAAATACTAAAAACCAGAGTAAAATAAATATTTACGGGGGCTCCTATTGAACAAACGTGATTTTTTTGTTTGTTTTTATAGATAATGGTGCGGAACCCTTCGTGCGCTAGTCCGACTCGCACTTGGCCGGTTTTTTTCCAAATAATTTCGTGATGATTCTTTATTGTACCCATCTAATTGAATGAATCGTGGTAGGCTTCTTACACCTAAAATAGGCTTATCTGTCGCTGCGCAAAATCTGCAGAAAAAAAAGAGTCATCTCATTTTTGGTTTACTTTCATCATAACCATGATTTCAGCCACGTCGTCACGTCAGGACGTCCACTGCTGAACATAGGCCTCCCCCAGTGACTTCCAGATCGGCTGGTTGCGCGCGGCCTACATCCAGCGGCTTTCTGCAACCTTCACCAGATCGCCTGTCCACCTTGTGGGTAAGTCCCACGCTGCGCTTGCCGGTACGTGGCCTCCATTCCGGAACCTTTCTGCCCAATTGGCCGTCAATTCTAACGTGCTATGTGCCCCGCCTACTGCCAGTTTAACTTGCTAATCCGTCGGGCTATATGAGCGATTTTTGTTTGCTCACGAATCTTCTCATTTCTGATTTGATCTCGCAAAGAAACACCGAGCATAGCCCTTTTCATAGCGCGCTGTGGTTTACTTAAGATGACACGCACTATCCGTTTCCATTGATTACCTACTTCTTGTCATACACTCAACGAATCTTTAATAAACTTTTTATGAAAACATTTGTTGATAAGGACAAATAAATGTATTCTTATCGTTCTAACCAAATATCATACCATGTCTGTGTTCCTTTTACAAACATTTCAAAGCTATTCTGCTTTATTGATTTATGTGTTCCGTTGTGTTTATACGCAGACATTGACATTGCAGTTAAAATAGTTTGTTACGGGATTGCTACCATGTACCTTATTTTTGAGTTCCCGATATTTCGGCACTGTTGCAAGCGCCATGATCACGGAGTAACAAACTATTCTAATGTTAGTGACCATGAAAGTTTAAAACAATATATTGCAGTTAAATCTTCATTTACCCAGAATAAAGTAAAGACACTTAATATTTGGAGACAAATCGGTGAAAGCTTTGGTGGACCCCAACGGTGCAGTTTTTTCTTTGTACCATAGATACAAAAACCATCTTACACTGATTTGCAAAGAAAAGGGTCGATTAGACAATCTTTGCTCTCGGTTATACAATCTTCAAAAGTAATCTTATGATTTTGCTTATTTATGAAATAAATATGAAATAAATACTAAATTATAGAACATTATTTTATGTGGCATTCAATATTATTTATTTTGTCTTTATTTTTTAAAGCTAGGTCAGGTATTTTTGAAGATATTGAAGATTTTCGAAGAAGTCCAGTGTAGATTTTATTTTTTAGCTTAAAGATGTGTGTAAACGTTATGCCACTTTTGAATGATTAAGAAGTCGACTGACATCAAAAGAAACGGAAGAGGAAGTTCAGATTAAATGGTAATCTGGCAGTTCGTCCACCGTGTTCGTCATCAAGATGTATAAATAAAGTGGGGATCACAATGCACTCTATTTCTAAGGTGCCACAGTGCAGACAATCACAGTAATATGAGATGAAGTTGCTCTAAGGCACAAATTACAACAATATGAAAAAATCCCTATTTCTGCCACTTGATAATATACAGGGTGTACAAGGGAATAGGACACTCCTTAAAACCACGTGATCTGCTGGTCATATATAACAACTTTTCCTATGGGAGCAACATCGAAATCAATATTTTTTGTTCAGCTTCCCCATACAAACTTACTCGCATAACTCAATGATAATGTATGGAGCATCTGAAAATAAAATCACGATTTTGATTTTGCTCCTATAGGAAAAGTTGTTGTATATGACCAGCTGATCACGTGGTTTTAAGAAGTGTCCCATTCTTTTGTACACCCTGTATAAAACAGTCTAAAGAATATAGATACTTTAGGAATCAAGAAGAGACTTTACAGAAACGCTCTTTCACGTGACGATCAACTCAACGTGTTTATTTCCTGGCTATTAACATAACATATTATGTTAATAGCCAGGAAATAAACACGCTTTTCAGAAAGGCTCTTTCACGTGACGATCAACTCACGTGAAAGAGCGTTTCTGAAAAGTCTCTTCTTGATTCCTAAAGTATCTATATTCTTTAGACTGTTTTATACATAACATATTATGTTAATAGCCAGTAAATAAACACGTTAAGTTGATCGTCACGTGAAAGAGCGTTTCTGAAAAGTCTCTTCTTGATTCCTAAAGTATCTATATTCTTTAGACTGTTTTATACAGGAGGTACAAAAGAATGGGACACTCCTTTTTTTATAAATTGGTAGAAAGTTATGACTTTGCCAGGGTCTACCAATTTATAAAAAAAATATATTGAAGTTAAATGAACATTTTACATTAAGTAATTGTGCATTGTGTTGTATGTATTTCTGTGTGTCGGTGTTCTTGAGTTTTGTGTATGCAATGTTCTGTTTAGTGTTTTTTTCTATCTTTCTAACTGTTTTGATCGTGTAACAGTTACTGACCCCGTGTGTAGTGTTACCACGCTTTAATATTTAACCGACGGTCAGTCCGTCTGTCCGTTGCAGATGGAATATTAAATCACCCCATCAACTGGCGCGAAATTTTTAAAATATTAACCCTTGTTTTAATATTAAAGGAGCGGAGGGGCCCCTAAAATGATTTATCTTGCTTACCTTAAAAGGGAAAAATGATTTTTGTTGAGATTTACAGGGAAATCTTTGTGATATGAAAAAATAAACTTACCGGGAAATATGAGAGACCGAAAAATTCAGCCAAGGGAGAGACAGACTTGCACTTAAGGTTTGTTTGGGAATCCTTCAGATAAGCCCACAATAATTATGTTTTTTAATAAATAATAATTTAACTACAAATAAACAATATTCAGGTTTTCCTAATGTTGCGGTTTTGAACTGTAGCATAATTAAAGGGGTGAATATGTGCATCAATATAAAAAAAACTTTTTCTATATTTGGCTACTTTTAAAACCACAACCTGTTTAATTTCTTTCAAACTAATTCTAATATCGTTACTAGTTCCCATTCTAATAGTACATAATCATTTGTGATACATTACCAGGGAACCTATATCAAAATTTAAAACGACTCCAAAAATGATAAAATCTGAGAATATAATATATGTATATTAGATGATGAATAGATTTATGCCATCTCTATATTTTTGAAGCTGCCAGATGTTCGAGTCTTCAAAGCTTATTTGGGAAAAGATTTTGTGGAAAATATCAAATAAATTAATTGCCCTCCCTTTTCCCTTTTCGTTTCCCGTAAAAATAAGTACGTTTTCCCTGATACGTCTTTGAGTGAGTGTTAGAAATGTACCTACGATAAAATCCATTTCTTCACAATGGGCTGTCAAGTCACGTCACCGTCACCTTAGTGGGGGGATTGTGACGTCACAGTCAGACGGAATATTAAAACTGCCTTTGAATCCTGAATTGTATGGGAAATGTGATCGAAAAATAATCCTGGTGATTCTGTTAGAGGAAATGGGGCAAAAGATATTAAGTGAGATTTGTTTTACGAAATTAAATCATTTTCTAACCACAAGTCAGCTATTACCGTCATTGGATTTGTATTGACATGTATGAAATGTAAAAAATCTTTCAACAATCACACCAATTGTCCTGCCCCACATTAGGAAAACCTGTACTAAGTACTACTAAGTGTCTTAATAACTTAGGTACTTACTTAATTAATAAAAATAAACATGACTCGGGTACACATAATGTTCTTCTCCAGCAGGATTCGAAATCGTAACCGTTGGTTTTGTAGTAAGTACGTGGCAGTGGTTAATAAATATAAAGTGCTAGAAGTAAGAACACATTTAAAATAAAATAAGATACAAATAAGAGGTAGCAACAAGTACTGTTCGTTAAAATCTGATATTCTCTACAATATTGATCACCAAAAGTTTTTTTTCTTCAAATACTCAAGATTTATTTTTGATTTTCGTCACTTAACATATGTTCCCTTTTAAAGCTTTGGCAGCTGTGCCAATACGTACAAAATGATTTTAATTTTATAAGCAAGAACAATAATTTGGAACTCATGTCCATCAATCAAAACCCATTTAATGATAGCAATCGCAGAGCAGCCAATTAACAGAACGAACCCAAATAATGGTAACATTAAATGACATAACAGGATGGGGTGACCACAATGTCTAAGGACAGTCCTGAAGTAAGTAGGAAATGCTTTGAGCGTGTTAATTTATAAAATAAGGTGCCTAATGGATATAAATTATTATCATTATATCAGCCTATTGCAGTTTACTAATGGACTTAAGCCTTACCAAAGAGCGTTAAATAACACCATCACCCACTTTTATATTATATTTTTTTAAATTTATTTAAAGTCTGTTCTATGTTATGGCTTCTTTGTTTTTTGTGCTTTCACTTCGTCGAATCATAAATCTTTATTTGCGGTATTATAGACAAGGTAAATATAATAATACTATAAAGGTAAGGTTTAATTACAAAAATATCGATTCACTTAATTATTTGGGCTGTATAAATTTGCATACAAATTTCACAATACAGAAAAAAAATCGATGTCCGAATTATATCAATTTCGTCGTGGCTTATATAATTTTATTTAAATGCTTTTCCTGCTTTAGTGAAAATTACTTATAAAGTTACAGGCTTATTAGTCGTTCAAGATTGACTAGATTTTTTGAAATGATACATAGACCTTTGTTTATAATCATATTGTACACCCTTGGGTTTGAATGGCAATACGAAAAACTTTCCGAAACCGTCCGTGACATTTCGTAAAGCATGCCAACCCCACAGGGGGCGCAGTTACAAGCCTTCTAATGGCACTTCTGTGTAGCGCGGAATGTTTTCGAGTGCACTTCACGCATTGAAGGGTTACACGTCACGCCTGCTGCGCCAAGGTAGTATTTTAGCAACCATTGTATCGGTATTAATAATATTTAGTTGTTTAAGGTGAACCGAAAATAGTGTGAAACGGAGGCCTTGATAGAGCACTTCTTTCTGATGGAAGTATTTTAGCAACCGTTGTATCGGTATTAATAGTATTTAGTTGTTTAAGGTAAACCGAAAATAGTGTGAAACGAAAGCCTTGATAGAGCACTTCTTTCTTCCTGAAATTTATTGATTGATCCTGCAAAGGGTGTTGCTGTTGGAACAGAAATCTTTCAAACTACATCATCATCTTACTTAAAAGGACCTTCCTTTTCGAATAACGCCTTCTTCGTCCAACTCTTGCCTACAACCTTTGCGTCGACGACTTTTTGGGGTCAGTATCTTGTATTTCTTCTGCTCTCACGGTCTGCGTACTTATTTTAATATCTTGGAGCAAGAGCTCTATACTATTTGTCCGATTTATGGGCTATGAGTTCTACCCATGGGTATTTCAATTTGGCTATTCTTTGGACATTTCTCTGAAGAGGTTCGAGGTTTTCGGAGGGCAAGGTTTAAAAATATATATTTGGTTCGAACGAACTTTTCTATATTGTCTCAGGAATGGGTGTTGTGGTACAGTCGTTGTTTCTGATTTCTATAGCACAATTACTTTAGCTTACTTACTTTAGGATCAGAGCAATGTATGTTGTCTAATTGTCTAATAAATAAAACACCACACATGTTAAATTAAGATACTTATAAATATCTATGATTAAAATAAGCCTGATTAAAATGGTCCTTAAGGCTTATGAAAATCCAGAAGATTTTCTGAAATAGGATATCGATTTGGCATGTCACCATCACCAAACTGTGAAAGGGTGCCTCCGATTCTTAAGAAATCGATATTATTATATTATGTATGTCCTGTAGTTTAACATATCAGATAATATAATTATAAACATTAGATTAAAAAGGACATGAGTTTAAACGAAAAACATTGAAGCGATCAGAAATATTATTTTGTTATTTTTAGGTTTTTTAAATATTTCCCCTGTGGTCTGAGGCATATTTATAAGTATTCAAGCTTATTCCGACATAACATTATGACAGTGACCAGCCCTTCTCCATAATAAAACCTCGTAGATCCAAACCGCGGTTTCGCAGCGCGGGTCATCGGTCTGACCCAGTTGCGCGCGCGCAGTTGCCATGCGCCGTATGGATAGATTTCTATTTATAATTATGGTGTAAGTAGATTATATTGTAGGGCTAGTCGTCGTTGATATTTAGAACTACACTGGCTTAATGGAAGGATAGAAAAGCATTTATGAACTATTTCTTGGTAAACAGAGCGATTATTGTATCTTATTTTGTTATACCGATCAGATGGCTGATGGAATAATTAATTCAATATTATTTAAAAAACTAAGTAAGTATATGTATGTATATAAAGCCACAGCATTAATTCATAGTTGACAATATCGTAGACCGAAAATCATAGGACGACTATATGAATTTGACATTTGACTGTCAAAAGGATCGGTTTCACCATAAAATGGAAATTTAAGTTACATAATTATCGTTTTAGCTATCAAATTAAGTATCTACGGCAAAAAGAGAGCATTATCTTAAGTGGTGTGCTAAATTTGTTTTAATTTATTTTGTTATACCTTCCTGAAAATCTTTTTAAATACTACTTAAGAAAAAATCTGTATAATAATATGAATGTGTTACGATTACGATAAAGCATAGTAGGTAAGTATAGAGAGCCCTTTGGATTCGTTTTTATTAACTCTACATTTCAAACTATAGTGTTGAATTACAAAAACTTATTTTTATTTATTTATTAAAATAACGATAAATAAAGAGGAAACAATTGATTTATTTCATTCAGTATAAATTACATTATTATTGTAAAATCACATGCGATTTGTTTTATTTAAATACCGGCAAGTGCAGCGTGGGACGTCCACCCACAAGGTGGACAGACGACCTGGGCGGTAACCACGAACCCTTAAAACAATCTCAAATCTGTCAAACATTATCATTTCTGTCAAATTTTGTATGAAATGACGTACCAAAATTGACAGATTTGACAACTTTAAGATTGTTTTTAGAGTTCATGGTTACCCCGCAGGTAAATGTTGCAGGAAGCCGCTGGATGCAAGTTGTTTCCAACCGGCCGATCTGGAAGTCACTGTGTGAGGCGTATGTTCAGCAGTAGACGTCCTGTGGCTAAAACTATGATGATGATGAAATTCTGGAAAATAATACTTTGTTTTTCTTCTTTTGAAATCTAAGCCATATTTGGCACATTGAGCAACAACCACAAACCTCGCATACACAGCCCATTAATTACTAAGAAGAATAATGAAGTGTGTCGACACGAGCTCTGCAGAATAGATCGCTCGAAGGCCACTGCGCAAACGCACGGGTCGACGACCTGTGTCACAGTACAGGTTCCTACAGTAGAATCATTTTAGACCAATCACTCAAACATACATAAACACCGTACGCATACAAATACAAACACATAAAACTGGCCAAGTGCGAGTCGAACTCGCGCACGAAGGGTTCCGTACCATTATCTATAAAAACGGCAAATAATTACGTTTGTTGTATGAGAGCCCCCTTAAATTTTTATCGTATTCTGTTTTTAAGTATTTGTTGTTATAGCGGCAACAGAAATACATCATCTGTGAAAATTTCAACTCTCTAACTATAACGGTTTATGAGATACAGCCTGGTGACAGACGGGCAGACAGACAGACAGACGGAGAGCGGAGCCTCAGTAATAGGGTCCCGTTTTACCCTTTGGGTACGGAACCCTAAAAATACTTTTAAATCACTGCTAACTTTAATAATAACTACATTAAATCACACTTGTTGTTGTTGAGCCCGTAGCACAGCGGCGTAAAAGCCAAATCAGCTGACACCTCATTTGCTTTTCTAAAAAAAGCAAAAAGTTCATATGTTTTTGCTGTGCGGTGCTGTCCGGCCGGCCTAAATGTGAGCCAGCCTTTAGACTACTGGCTCTATTTCTCTTGTGGCGTGCACTATGAATACTACCCATGTGTTGCACCTAAGAATAACCTTGTAACAAGTGGTTAAACAAACTCGATAATTATCTCTGTAAATAAGTTATCTTAAATGAATAAATATCTCCTTACAATTTTAAAACAAGCTCTATCATTTCGAAATGATGAAATCGATGAATAATCAAAAACTTGTTTTTTAATTTTTAAATCCTAACACTTTTATCGTCTGGATAATTTTATTTTATTTTATTTTTATTTTGTGGGTAAGTACCTTGGTACTAAAAACAAAAACTTGGTACTAACTCAAGAAACTCAAGAAGTGCAAGAAACTCGGTGTAGATAATTAGGTGTAGGTAATTAAAATCAATTTAGAGATCGATTTTATCTTATCCTTTACCTTTGAATATCAAAAACAATAGGCAAATATATTGTTGTTTTCGGTCGCCAGTCTGTCTGGGAGCATTGGGAGCCGCCTTTAGCAAAGAAAATAGGGATGACGACAAACTGTTTTTTTTTCGTCTATTAGGTCCATAACCATGAACTCTTAAAACAATCTCATTACATACAAAATTTGACAGAAATGATAATGTTTGACAGATTTGAGACTGTTTTAAGAGTTCGTGGTTATGTATTTCGTTAAACAGGTAGGCACTGCCTAATTGCCTATATGCACTGCACGCCCCTGGGTGTAAGGTAAATGGTATATCAAGCCGAAACTAGCCTATGTTAACATATGCATGTAAATATATATTATGGTGAAGTCAGAAATTTATTAATTCATAATTTTTGAAAAAAGATTTATATTGAATATAAATAACACTTGAAAAAAATCATCGACCTCAGGTGGGTCTCGAACCCATGTCCTATCGCATGCCGGGCGAGTGCTTTACCAACTAAGCTACCGAGGACGTCACGTGACAAGGGGTGCATGAAAGAAACCTCCCCGCGTGACGTATCTAGTCCATTATACGTCCGGTGCACCCTGGAAAGTCAGCGAGTCCCTACGCAGACTGACGAATTCTTTCACCACGATGGTAAACTAAAAGCGCAATCCGCGTCGCCAATTACTGGGCACAAGATTTAAGACGCTTTACCATCGACACAATAAGAAGAAGGTAATACATATTTACATTTACATGCATATGTTGACATAGGCTAGTTTCGACTTGATATACCGTTTACCTAACACCCTGTATATTGTTATTTATTTAAACTTTTTTGTTACATAACATACCAAACGGCAAACAGCCTGTAGTCCAAGCAAACGAAATTGCGGGCACAGCTAGAATATAATAATAATCCGTACCTCGCTTGACCCACCCCTTAATTAATCAGTTTCAAACAGCGTGGCATGGCAACACATGTTTGTCCCAACGCGTGTTGCGAGGAGGGCATTATGCAAACGGCAACTTTCATATTATATTGTTGTCGCTGATTGGTGTAATTAAAGTTTGAGTGGAAGCCCCGGCGCGGCGCCAGCCCGCTTTCTAATATCGAAGTACTGTCGGTGATAAAAGTGGATAGTCATTTGCGAATATTGTTTTTTTTGACGTCATAAAAATCAATGACCGGCTGCACGCACGAAATGACACGTTCCGCGTGCGAGCGACAGCGTGGAACAAGCGGTAGAGAGGCACGATCGGCCTGAGCGGCTTGTGACACATCTATCTCTATTCCACTCCATCGGCCGATGCGTCTGAGTAGCATCAATGTTTTATTATGACGTTATCACGTTAAATTAACGTCCGTAAATCGACTTTACAGACAACCATTTTTTTTTGTACAAGAAGGCCTACTATGAAAGTGTTTCGTTCGTTCAGCCGTGTTTTCCTAATAAACTGCAATACCCATTCACTTTTGTCAAACATTTGAAAATTTTTAACTGGCGTGTTTTTACGGCTAGTAAGAGTTGGTCATATTTTTTCAAAGGATTGATACGAGTAAACGGTGATTTTAATTCGAAGGTTATAACGTCCAAATTAATGAAAGAAACACTTTCGTAGTAGCAGTACTCATTATTATACTATGGTATTAGGCTGTGTAAGCTTTATGGTCACGTCTATCTATTGATATCACAAATGTACTTAGGAGGCCTATGACAAAATTTTGACAGTTTTGCGGTTGTTTGGTGATTAGGTCATTTAAGATAAATCGAAAATCAGAGGCCGCTACGAACTACAAAATGACGAATGACCAATAATCATCAAAAAACCGCAAAACTGACAAAATTTTGTAATATGCCTCTTTTGCAAAAATTAAGAAATAAAACTCTATAGTGTGCGTACCGTTACATAAAAAATAAGGTAGCTTAATCATTATCATCATTTCAGCCATAAGACGTGCACATAGGCCTCCCTCTAGATCGGCCGGTTGAGCGCGGCCTGCATCCAGCGGCTTCCTGCAACCTTTACAAGGTCGTCTACCCACCTTGTGGGTTTAATAATAAATTTTGATCTTTTTATTATCTTTTAATGGAATAGGTCACCATTCGTCTATTGACATGTGTCACCGTCTGTACCTGACATTCGGCGCGCTCTTGCGCGTAGCAACATATCTGCGTGCGCGCAGCCGCCGGCGCCACGGCACCTGAGGGAACGGAGGTCTGAGAGAGGAAAGTAGACTTTTAGGTTACAAACCAAGAGTAGTTTGAAGGGAAATTTCAATAGGTTTCTAATAAAAGTTTTCAATGTGCAGTAGGTAAAAATGGGTGCACCAAATATTTGTATAGATTTTCTACATTGACGACTTCCGTAGCCGGGAGGCGCGCACGACTGTTTGTAATGCCAAGGTTCCGGGTTCGATTCCCGGTCGGGTCAATGTAAAAAATGAACTTTTCTATATTGGCTCGGGTCTGGATGTTGTGTTACCGTCGTTGTTTCTGATTTCTATAACACAAGTGCTTAAGCTACTTACCTTTGGATAAGAGCAATGTATGAGATGTTGTACAATATTGTTATTTTTAAGATGTTTCACTTATCATCATCATCAGCTCTCGTCAGTCCACTGAAGTAGAGGCCTCAACTAAGGTACTGTACTAAGTTCAATACTCGTTTTCTTTTGCTATCTGCTGCCAGTAGCATGCGTTCATCGTTTTGTACGTTGATGGAACATTTCTACCCCATCGGCTAGCAGTTCAGTAAAGTGACTAGCCCATTGCTACTTCCCACTTCAACTTGCCTATCTGCTAGATTATCTTATAAGCTTGCTTATGTATCTGACTACCTCCGTAGCCGAGAGGCGCGCACGCCGGACTGTATGTAGCGTCGCCATCTCCGAGGTTCCGGGTTCAATTCCCGGTCGGGTCAATGTAGAAAATTAACTTTTCTATATTGGCTCGGGTCTGGATGTTGTGTTACCGTCGTTGTTTCTGATTTCTATAACACAAGTGCTTTAGCTACTTACCTTTGGATTATAGCAATGTATGAGATGTTGTCCAAAATTTATTATTATTAATTATTTATTTATTATCCTATGGGTGACATCACAATATATCTACCGATGGGACTGGGTGACGGACAGTGACGAACGGAGTGACGAAACAGCAAAAAATGCTAAAATAGCTCATAACACAAACATGGGCCCCCAAGAAAGCCTATGAGCCTGATCCTCAGCCATTCTTTTCTATCATGTCAGAAGACACTCTGTGCTGACATATACCATAAGATACAATAATTGTATCTTAGATTAGCGAAAAGATAAATAACACTTGAAATAAATCATCGACCTCAGGTGGCACTCGAACCCACGTCCCATCGCAAGCCGGGCGAGTGCTTTACCAACTAAGCTACCGAGGACGTCACGTGACATAATGAAATTTCTCAAGTGTTTCTTCTCGCTGTCGAAGCCAGCGTATCTCTGATCAATGTTGTAGCTGAGTAGTATACTACCCGTCAACACCCGATAGAAATATTTTTACAAATATTTGACTATTGGTTAAGATAAGGCTATTGGCTTCGACAGCGTGAAGAAACACTTGAGAAATTTCATCATGCCACGTGACGTCCTCGGTAGCTTCTCGCCCGGCATGCGATGGGACGTGGGTTCGAGTCCCACCTGAAACCTTGCATGAAATTGCTAAAAACAAAAATTTAGATTAGCGAATTTAATCCGGAACTATCCACTGACATGTCATTCTAAAGCGGTCAATTTGTATGACGATGACAGAGAGAGAATGATGTCTTAATCTCGTACTAAACTAATCTGGTTGTGTGCAAGTCCAACTGGTCTAAGATCTGTTATCCCGTTCTTAGTCTTGTTAGGAAAAAGATGCTGCTTAGTTATTCAATTTGGAGCGACAGTGTTCAGATTCCTGAACTCCTAATAAAGAGAACTAAAAAGGTGGTGTTAGGACTGCGACCACGGAGTACTACGTTAATCATCATCTCAGCAACAGGACGTCCACTGCTGAACATAGGCCTCCTCCAGTGACTTCCAGATTGGCCGGTTGAAAGCGGCCTGCATCCAGCGGTGCAACCTTTACCAGCCCCCTAACCATGAACTCTAAAAACAATCACAAAGTTGTCAAATCTGTCAATTTAGGTACGTCATTTCATACAAAATTTGACAGAAATGATAATGTTTGACACATTTGTCATTGTTTTAACAGTTCATGGTTAGGGCCCAGGTCGTCTGTCCATCTGTAAGGACGTCCCATGCCATCCCATTTTAATTAAAATATGGCATGCATCACGGGATAGAAGCAAGATCAGCAAAATAATGCAGAAAGTTTGCAATAGGTATGGTAAAAACATAAGCATAAGTAAATATCACAAAATAAATACAGGGTGTACAGAATAATGGGACACTCCTTAAAACCACGCGATCAGATGGTAATATACAACAACTTTTCCTAGGGAGCAACTTCGACATCGTGATTTTATTTTCAGATGCTCCATACATTATCATCAAGGTATGCGAGTAAGTTTGTATGGAGAAGCTGAGAAAATTTTATCAATTTCGATGTTGCTCCCATAGAGAAAGTTGCTGTATATGACAGCTGATCACGTGGTTTTAAGGAGTATCCTATTCTCCACCCTTCTATTATACAGCCTGTATAACATACCAAAAAAGCATAATTAAATAAAAACTACATAAACATCTTGCAGCATATAACGGCAACTAATGTGGTAATAATTTACTAGTAAAAAAGTTTACGAACCTTAACATAAAATACGCCAGAACTAAACTTGTTAGCTTTCGTGAAAACTCGTAGTTAAAAATACACGTCTATATCCACCGAATGTTGTTCCTACAAAATCAACTTTCGTAAACACGCCGAGTGACAGACAGACGGCTGTTTACAGCCGACAAAACATGTGCCTTGCGGCAGTTGCGGCTTACGGAGGGGAATTAATTATATTTCGGAAACTAGAGGATGATTTTAATGAAATTAAATAAAAGCTTGTAATAAAATGTATCTCGGCGCGGCGCCATTTACGCAAAGACAGGATTCTCATTTGGACGGCTCTCATTTTGTTTGACACCTGTCAAAATGAATGCGTTCGCATCACGCCTCGCATGTATCATTTACATTGTAAATTGATTGCATTCGATTACAATTAATATCGAGAAGTTGTTGCCGTTTTTATTTCTTTAATCTCATCACCATAAACAAAGATCCAAACTCTGCAGCTGACTATGAAAATAACGTCCTTCCGCCATATAAATACGCGCGATGGCAAGCAAACCTGTGCCCCGCACACCTAGAACAGTCCCAGATCTAAGCCAGTCAAATCGATACTGACCCAAATCGAAGCTGGAAGAACCTGTTGCATTTTGGGCTGATTAGCCTAGATTATCGAATTTAATCCGGAACTATCCACTGACACGTCATTCTTCAGCTGTCTTCTACAGTTTGATGACGATGACAGAGAGAGAATAATGTCTTAATCTCGTACTAAACTACTCCGATTGTCCACCAGATATAAACGACGTAATTAACCTGATCTATGATATACCGTTTTATCTTGTTCCTGCAGGGCTAGCATGCGCGCATCGGTTATTTTATCGATAGGCAAGACAAATTTTGTCTTCGACGATAATTTTGTCACTCTCCCTAACCTTAAAGATCACACGTCTCGAATCCTTTTTTTTTTAAATTTTCAGGGCCTCCCGTTGTGCGTAGCCACTTATTTTTCGTTAAAACAAGACATTAAATTGCCATGATATTTTGGTTTTCTCTTTCTTATCGTCGATGACAATACGTCATATTTACGTCAAAAGTCGATGAAATGCCACGACAAAATTTTATCGTGTTGCGCATGCTAGCCCTGCAGGTAGGGGTTCGCTTAGTCTTGTTAGGAACAAGATGTTAGGTTAGTTATTCAATTTGGAGCGACAGCCCTCCGATTCCTGAACTCTTAATAAAGAGAACTAGAAAGGTGGTGTTAGGACTGCGACCACGGAGTACTACGTTAATCATCATCTTAGCAACAGGATTCCACTGCTGAACATAGGCCTCCCACAGTGACTTCCAGATTGGCCGGTTGAAAGCGACCTGCATTCAGCGGTGCAACCTTTACCAGGTCGTCTGTCCATCTGTAGGGACGTCCCATGCTGCGCTTGCCGGTACGTGGCCTCCATTCCAGAACCAACCTTTCCTCCCCCATTGGATGTCAGTTCTACGTGCTATGTGCCGCGCCCTCTGCCACTTCAGCTTGCTTGGATTAGCAAGCTATGTCAGCGACTTTTATTCGACCTTCGTAGCCGAGAGGCGAGCACGCCGGACTTTAATTGGCGCCACCATCTCTGAGGTTCTGGGTTCGATCCCCGGTCGGGTCAATGTAGAAAACGAACTTTTCTATATTTTCTCGGTTCTGGGTGTTGTAGTACCGTCGTTGTTTCTGATTTCTATAACACAATTGCTTTAGCAACTTACCTTAGGATCAGAGCAATGTATGTGATGTTGGCAAATATTTATTATTATTATTTCGTTCACGGATCTTCTCATTTCGGAATACTTCGTAAATAAATGATGAGCAACGAAAATCTAAAAACCTTTTTCATAAAACATAAGTTGGTTCAGTTTAGTTATTCCACCTAGGACCCGACATACAAAATACTCGTTTGGTAAGTTTGAATTATTGTCACATAGGTGCCACCATAAATAAATTGATAAAATCTTCCAAAAATTACAATATAATTTAAACTAAGCAAATCTTTAATTATGGCGACTAGATAACGAATAAACATATGTTTTAAGAGCTGTGGATTTTGAATAATAATAAATATAAAAGTAAAATAATCATTATCAGCATGTAGGTAGCCTGCATCATAGGCACCATGTCTGAAATAGATCACTTTTAGCGATAAGGCCGCCCGAATTGTGCATATTTTTGTAAACATTAACTGTAACTTTCTTGTACGGTACAATAAAGAAATTTTTCGGGTTACGTAGCCAAAGAGTGAAACGCGGGACCCAATTACTAAGACTCCACTGTCCGTGTGTCTGTCTGACTGTCACCAAGCTCTGTCTTATGAACCGTGGTAGTCAGACAGTTTTAATTTTCACATATGATGTATTCCTGTTGACGCTATTTCAACAAATACCTATGTTCTAAAAATCAGAATAAAATAAATATTTAAGTTGCGTAAATAAATATTTAAAAACGAGTGAGTTGTGTCCCACACAATAAACGTGAATTTTTGATAGATATTAGTGCGGAACCCTTCGTTAGCGAGTCCGACTCGCACATAGCCGATTTTTTTATAATTGGATCGCAGATATACGGACGCTTTGTGGATTTAAGTTTACAAATTGCCCTGCCCTCTCCTTAAACTTAAAGAATATTGAATTTCCATTAATTTTCCATCGGCCTAAAACTCGGATTTTAAGAAACGATATCCGAAGCCATGCTAATCAAATGCACATTTCTAATGAGCTGATCGATTAGTGCTCTGCATCAGATGGATTTGTGATTAGGTTAGAATAACGTGTAATCACAAATAGCCTTTAAATTTTGAGGTTAGATTACCGTTAGAATAGACGAACTGCGTAGCCGAGAGGCGAGCACGCCGGACTTTAAATGGCGCCGCCATCTCTGAGGTTCCGGGTTCGATCCCCGGTCGGGTCGGTGTAGAAAACGAACTTTTCTACATTAGCTCGGGTCTGGGTGTTGTGGTACCGTCGTTGTTTCTGGTTTCTATAACACAAGTGCTTTAGCTACTTACCTTAGGATCAGAGCAATGTATGTGATGTTGTCCAATATAAAAAAAATACGTGTATTCACAAATAACCTTTTCAGTGCTGAAATACAATACTTTTTGTTTAAGATTCAAATAAGAATTTTGGAGATGACGATATTCAAATTCAAATTCAAATTCTTTATTTGCAATAAAACATGGTATTAAAGGTGTTACACAAAATAAAGATCTATGACATGTTTTGCCTAATATAGTTGGGCATGCAAAGTGACAAATTAATAAGTAGGACGAGTACAGACGATAAATCTTTAAAAGAAATTACTTCAAATTAGTCATATCATATCAAGGAAACACACAAGTCCAGTTTTTTTTTATCTAAGTAGTCATTTACATCGTAGAAATTATTTAAGTGCAACCAATTATAGAGTTTTATTTTAAATTGACTATCATTTAAAGATTTAAGTTCCTTTGGTAAATTATTATATATTTTTACACTCATAGCCGGACAATTTTTGTTGTATTTTCGTAGCTTTGGTTGTACACTTATTACTAGCCTCTGAGGGTCTCGTTCAAACGTGAATTTGTCTCACATGCTCTCCTAAACAAGTACGAGTGCTTCCTAACAAAGAGACATACCTCATAGATGTACAGTGATGGTAGTGGTAATAAACCAAGTGACTGAAATAAAGGTCTACACGATTCGCGATATTATTGAAACATAACAAATTATAAGGATACCGATCTAGCGAATGTGACGCGCTTGAGCATGCAAGCACGCGTTACTTTAGGATTTGTGTTTTTTAGGGTTCCGTAGGTACCCAAAGGGTAAAACGGAACCCTATTATAAGACTCCGCTGTCCGTCTGTCTGTCTGTCTATCTGTCCGTCTGTCACCAGGCTGTATCTAATGAACCGTAGTTAGGTATCGAGTTGAAATTTTCGCAGATGATGTATTTCTGTTGCCGCTAAAACAACAAATATAACAAACAGAATAAAATAAATATTTTAGGCAAAAAAAAACACGTTTGTTGTAAGGGATCCCTTTCCTTTTTTGCAGTTTTATAGATAATGGCACGGAACCCTTCGTGCTCGTGTCCGACTCGCACTTGGCCGGTTTTTGGTTGGCATTTTGATGTTATTATGAATAAAAAAAATATATTTATGCCACATGCTATTTTGTGTTTATGCTGTCCATAACATGTTCCAGGAAATGTATGTGCGCTTTGATCCTATGGTAAGTAAAAAAAGCAAACAACACCCAGACCCAGACAGTATAGTTCGTTTTCTACATTGACCCGACTGGGAATCGAACCCGGAACCTCAGATATAGCAACGCCAACTCCAGCCTGCTCGCCTCTTGGCTACGGAGGTCGACTGAAATACAATAACTGCTTTAAAAAGATATAAAAAAATTATATCTTTTTAAGGCCTTACTACAAAAAAGAAAAACTAAGGTTAAACACTTGTCTAAAATTAGTCAACCAAATTGAAAGGTTGACACATCAGACATTTGAGACATATTAATAACAAACATTTTTTAATTGGTTGACTATCTTTTTGTAGTAAGGCTTATCATTACAAGCTTTTATTTAGTTTCACCTGTCCCGTTGTCTGTTATCAAATCTTGCAAGTTTAATTTTATCCACTTCCCGGTTACCGATTGAGCTGAAATTTTGCATACATGTGTAAACCGCGTGACAATGCAATATTATGATGAAATGGTTCTGATCTGATGATGGAGCTGGAGGTGGCCATAGGAACTTTACAATAAAACAAAACAACCTCATCGAGTTTGGGCTCGTTTGAATCGTCTTGACGAGTAGTTTGTCTTTCAATGGTAAGCAGGGTCTGATGATGGAGCTGGAAGGTGGTCATAGGAACTCTGTACTAAAATGACGAAACTCCATCGAGTTTCGGCTCGTTTGATTCATCTTGACGAGTACTTTGTTTTAAGATGGTTACCAGGGTCTGATGTGATGATGGAGCTGGAAGGTGGTCATAGGAACTCAGTAATTAAACGAGATAACCCGGTCGAGTTTGGACTCTTTTGATTCGTCTTGACGAGTACTTTGGTGCAACATGGTAACCAGGGTCTGATGATGGAGCCGGAAGGTGGCCATACAAGCTTTTATTTTTTAGTTTCACCTGTGCCGTTGTCTGTAATCAAATCTTGCAAGTTAAATTTGATCCACTTCCCGGTTACCGACTTAGCTGAAATTTTGCATATAGTTACGTGTAAACCGCGTGAAAATGCAATATTATGATGTCATGGTGCTGATCTGATAATGGAGCTGGAACGTGGCCAAAGAAACTCTGCAATTAAACGACGCAACCTCATTGAGTTTGGGCTCGTTTGATTCGTCTTGACATGTACTTTGATACTATATGGTAACCAGGGTCTGATGATGGAGCTGGAACGTGGCCATAGGAACTCCGCAATTAAACGACGCAACCCCATCGAGTTTGGCTCGTTTGATTCGTCTTGACATGTACTTTGATACTATATAGTAACCAGGGTCTGATGATGGAGCTGGAAGGTGGCCATAGGAACTCCTCGTTCCGTCATTAAAACTCCGTCCGTCATTAAACGTCGCTACCCCATCAAGTTTGAGCTTGTTTAATTCGTCTTGACGAGTACTTTGATAATATATGGTAAACAAGGTCTGATGACGGAGCTGAAATGTGGCCATAGGAACTCAGTAATTAAACGACACAACCCCATCGAGTTTGGGCTCGTTTAATTCGTCTTGACATGTACTTTGATACTATATGATAACTAGGGTCTGGTGATAGAGCTAGAAGGTGGCCATAATAACTCCGTAATTAAACGACACAACCCTATCGAGTTTGGGCTCATTTGATTCGTCTTGACGAGTATCTTGGTTGGCGTGAATATGCATCTCCAACAAAGGTTAACTGGCATTTTGTTCGGACCTGTGACCCACCAGCGACCACTAACGAAACTAGTTGGAGAACGTTTGAGGACCATGAATACTACCCAATGAGATAAGTCACATTCCTCAAAAGCATGAGAAAGTTTTTTTTTAGCAAAACAAGAATCAATATATAAAAAACTAATTTTCGTATCCAAATATGCTTTTGAATGTATAAAATGCTTACAAAAATGTACAATATCTTCCTAAAAGGTCACACGAATGCTTAAGAGCTTTTCTATCTTGTTACAAAGCCTGGCGATCGCGGGTTCGAGTCCCGCAAGGGCAAATGTTAGTGTGATGAGCACGAGCGTTTGGACCTAAGTTAGGATATTTAAAAACGTATTTAAGTATATTAATCTGTTATCTAGTCGCCATAGCACAAGCATTGCTTAGTTTTGATCTAGCTAATCGGTGCGATTATGGAAACAATTTATTAATTTATTTCATTATTATTGGTATACCGTGGTAAAATAGGGGCCTCTAAACTCTTAATTGTAATGTAGATTGCGCCACGTATCACAGTAAGTTATAATTATTGAAATCAATAAGTAGGCAAAATATACGTTTTGCGTTGAAGCACGTAACTTTTTTCTCCTATGCATTAGGATCAAAATAAAAACATGCCGCGAAATGTTAAGCCTAAACCTTCAAGAAAAACCCTACTACCCTACCCCTACCTACCCTTTCAATACTGGTCGTGAACTTTGAGGTACCGGGTCAAAAATGCCCAATATGACCTTTGGGAAAAAAGTTCGTTCCGTTTGTTATGAATGTGAATTATGTCTGATTGATTAGATGGATGACCCAATGCCAAGGTGAGCACGTGCCAAGGGCTGAATGTATGTGTAAACATATACCAAAAAGTGACGAATAAAATTAAAGAAAAAAAAACTTTTTTAAAAACAAGCTTTTATTATTTGTTAATGAAATGAACTAAAAAGTTATAAATAAATTTATCTGATGAGAAAAATACCATTATATAGGTGGCATTTTTTAATTAATAAAAGCGTGTTACATGGTATTTTTCTCATCAGATAAATTTATTTATAACTTTTTAGTTTATTTCATTAACAAATAATAAAAGCTTGTTTTTAAAAAGTTTTTTTTTCTTTAATTTTTTTTAGTCAGCTTCGGTAACTCTGTGCAAAGAACAAATGAAAGAGTGCCTGTAACAAATAAAAACTCATTATTTCTACAAAAATATATTTTTGACATGTTTGTCGAGTAGAATGCATTATCGTAATTCTAATGTTATCTTTGAATATTTAACAAAGTTTAAATAACATATAACTGTTTTCAAAACTCGTGGTATATTAGCTTTTGTACGTTTAAATGTCATTCTCCTCATCATCTAAGTGTCACAGTCATCTTCTATTATCTTTCAAGTGAGCACTGAGCAGCATTATGAGCTGTCATTTGCACCTACGTAAGTACACTAAACGTGGAAACAGTAAGTTCACTCAAACTAGCGCACGTTACCGCTGAATACGACGTGACAAGAATTATATTTTATTTTTATTTATTTTTTTCTTTATTCAAAATCCACAGCTCTTAAAAAAGTTACAATTCACATATATAGCTAACCTACAGCCAATAATGGGTTATTAATATACTAATAAACATCTTTGAAAAAAACACAGTCAAAGGGATAATTATATGAGACAATTATAAAGCATCAGAGGTATAAGTACCTACCTCTACAAAAAACGGAAAACTTATAATAGGATTACTCGTGCGTCTGTGTGTCCGTCCGTCTATCACAGCCAATTTGCTCCGAATCTACTGGACCAAATCAGGTGAAATTTGGTAGGATGCTGTAATCCTATAACCCAAACACAGATGTGCAAAGTATTTTTTTTAAAGGGTTTTTTTTTGGGACATATTATAATATTAAATAATAATGTTTTACTATGTCATATATGTATATCAAATGAAAGGGGTCGTTATGAGGACTCAAATATGTTTTTGATAATATTGTAAAATAAATAGTTTTGATTTTATTCCTGAAAGAAGACGAAAATTGACCATCCCCCCTGATCTACAAAACTACTGAGCTTATAAATTCGAAAAAATAGAAAATATAGTTCATCGCTTGTAGATTACAGGAAAACCTATAAGAATTCTATCAATTAAAAATAAAGTAGCTTCTTCTTCTTCTTCTTTCGTGTCGGCAAGAACACGGGCTAAATCTTACTTGCCCAGAAGGCGGCTACCGTGGTAGCCCTCTGGTTACTGACAAGTAGGTCCTCACGCAAAAAATTAAGTGGCAAGGCGCATACATTTGACTTTGGCATTGTACGGAACGCTCTCCACGCGAGTTCAACTCGCACTTGCTGGTTTCCAGAAACCTCTCGGACCATAATCATTACCATCATCGTCATCATTTTTTTATAGGACGTTCGTCCACTGCTGGTATCCATCTTTAATGACTTCTACATTGGCCTGCCTACTTAGTCAAATGTGGAAATCATTGAGGAAGGATTATTTACAGCTGGTAATGATGAAGTCATTGAGGAACGCAAGCTGCTACTTGCGTCCCTGGTCTCCATGCTCAAATGTGACACGTGACCTCTATTTGAAAAACTTTCTGCCACAGCAGCCGTCGACCTACTAAGTCAACATCTAATGTGGCGCTGTCCCTAATGACGAACGGACTGAATGCGACTTTAAGTGATGAAAAACGGTCTGACGTCACACTTCCAAACCTAAAGAGCGCAAAATAAAATGACTGCTAAAATTATACACTAATGTAACACTTGGAAATGCTTATATTTTTCACATTGGGGTAGGTTCCAGATACGGGTCGATGACTTCACTCACGGGCAGTCGCACACGAACTGAAAAAATCTTCAAACATAGCCAAAGTACAACTGTAAGCCCTTATTACCAAGGGGTTAAGTTCATTTTCGAGTAATTACTCTATTAGAGAGCAGCAAACGCAACGTTGGTGGATGCAATAACTAAACGCGTTATGCGCATGTGTGCGTAATACTCAACAGATATTAGTGAGTGTTGTGCAACGATTTCGAAATCGAAACGTTCTCTCGAAATTCTATTAAGACGTTAGGTATCGACTCGATCAATGATTTGTTTTGTGATTGCACGATTATTAACTAAAGGTCAGTTTGTGGTATTAAATTTAACTGTTTTATGTGTTGGGAATTTCTATTGATTGTTTAATTAGATATGCTACAACTTACGAGAAGTTAATGGTATTTATGAATTATAATAATGTGTTGCTTTTGCAATCAATAAGTATTCATAACATGTGAATAGAAAACCTAAGTACTGACTGAGTAACAAAACAAACATGTATTTGATGCGAATAGGTAACAATGGATATTGTTTTTTAGATTCGTACTCAAAACGGCATACTCAATTCATAATTTATTTATTGCTTCACATCACATGGTTCGACACAACAATCAACATATTTTTTTAGTAAATAAACCCCATCGTGAGGTATTTATGATTCATAACATAAACAATAACAATATTTCTTTATACCGGGTAAAATAGCTAACTTTCTTAACCATTATTATAAATAATAAACTAATTATTTATCTTTAATAAACTAAACTAAACCATATATATTGTTTTAAACTTTCATGGTCACTAACATTTGAATAGTTTGTTACGAGATTGCTACCATGTACCTTATTTTTGAGTTCCCGATATTGTTATAAACTAGACCAGTAAGTAAATAATAATCATAGTCATAGGCTCTAACCTAAGGATAAAAGGATCTAAGGATAAATGGTATCATCTAATAAGCCTTTAGCTTAAACTGTCCATAGAATTAGAATATAGTTTAAACATTTTGCATAGAAATAACTATCGATTATTATTTTTATATAGACAATCTAGATTAGACGTCCAACTATCGATATCGATAAACTATCATAGCAGTAACCTCGAGCGCGTCACTGCTACGGCCAGTGCACTCACTCACACACTCTCATCCTCCGCTTAGCAACCAAAGTGAAGGCAAAAAGATAGACTAGGCGCTCTCTGCTCCACATCCAATACTCTACGCTACTTTGGCTTTGCATTGCTGGTTTTGCAGGCAAACGGAATCGTTTGAATGGAAAGAAAATATCGTTGGATGGTGTCTAAGTTAGAAGTTTCTTGTAAATATAGAGAGTGGAATACTGCAGTAAAGGTTCATAGAATCACATCTATTTTCTAGGTTGGCTAGCAGGACCTGGGTGTAGCTGCTACGTAAAAACTGGTCGACACACGGGCCCATATTTTAAACGGCGGATGTATTCGCCATGTAGGACAAAAGTGGGTTTTCTAAAAGGCTAGAAATGGCCTGATGGTAGCTCGTCTAACTATTTTGTAATACAGATTTTACTGAACGCCTCTTTCAAGACGGGTTAAATTGGCAGTTGTGTTAATAAAATTGAATTAATGTTGATTTATGCGGTTGGAAAAAGTGCATTTATGTTAACCACAATTTAAGAACGAGTTTCGAGAAATTCAAGAAAATTTATACGTTTTGCTTGTAACTTGCAAGATTAAGAGGCAGTGCATTCGTTACGCCTATCCGAAGGATGTTGAATAGAGTTATTTTAAATTATTACTAAATTATACATCTTTCTGTAAATATTACGACCTTCGTAGCCGAGAGGCGAGCATGCCGGACTTTATGGCACCACCATCTCTGAGGTTCCGGGTTCAATCCCCGGTCCCCGGCCGGTCAATGTGGAAAACGAACTTTTCTATATTGGCTCGGGTCTGGGTGTTGAGGTACTGTCATTGTTTCTAATTTCTACAACACAAGTGCTTTAGCTACTTACCTTAGAATCAGAGCAATGTATGTGAGGTTGTCCAATATTTATTTATATATAATAATAACTATAACTTCTTATTTTTTGGTATGCAATAAAGAGGATCTATCTATTTACATCTTAGGCTTAGGCGATGGTTGAGGACTTTATCAAATAAACGAGTAACGCCAAATAAGAAACACCTATTAGGGGCTGATTCTAGTGCTCAAATACAACAATCTTTTCTAAAGGACTATATTAAAAAAAAAACGGCCAAATGCGAGTCGGACTCGCGCACGAAGGGTTCCGTACGATTTTCTATAAAAACGGCATAAAATCTCATTTTTTGTTCGGGAGCCCCCTTAAATATTTATTGTATTCTATTTTTTAGTATTTATTGTTATAGCGGCAACAGAATTACATCATCTGTAAAAAATTTAACTCTCTAGCTATCACGGTTTATGAGATACAGCCTGGTGAAAGACGGACAGACAGACAGACAACGGAGCCTTGGTAATAGTGTCCCGCTTTACCCTTTGGGTACGGAACCCTAAAATCGACGCCCTGTACTAGCTTTTTGGTCACGTGATATCACTAAAGATGGAAAATAGTTTCGCTTTTTTTTTGTATTGATCCCATAGATACGAAACATATTACACAATCTGCTTAATAAGAGTAAAACTATACTTATATACTTAACTAGCAGCCCGTCCCGGCTTCGCACGGGGTAGACAATTATCGCTTATAGTTTCGGCAGCGCATTCGACGAAAGACATTTTAAGACTCATTTTTCTACACCTTCGGTTACATTGTTCAAGTTTTACCAAGGATCCCTAATTTTTTTCAAAATGAAATGTAGCCTATGTCAAATTGGAAGAATGTAGCATTCTATTGGTAAAAGAATTTTTTAAATCGGCCCAGTACTTTTTGAGCCTATTCATTACAAACATACAAACATACAAAAATAGGTACAAATCTTTCCTCTTTATAATATTAAGTATAGATAACCTTCTCAATATTCATTGCAAGTAGGTCATAATGTAAGCATTATCAGAAATGCATGGCTGTATTCAATTTTGCAACAATAGGTATTCCATAAAAAATGTAGCTGAGTGCAGCATATCGTATTTGCCATTGTGCGAAAATGGCCACAATATTGAGGTTGGTCATGGTTATGGATTATGTTTAATAAACTATTTTACGACATTCCTTGCTGCATTCAATATGCACTTTAACACTGTAGTTTTAGGTTACAAATGCATTGCAGTTTTTTAGTAAACAAAGCATTAAAAGTACGTGTCGTCAGAGCCGATAACGTTCGTTGTTAAGGTATGGAAATAAGTTGGATAATTGATTACCTAGCTGTTTATTTCAAGTGACTGAATGTTTCAAGTTTACGTTAACATGTACATGTACATAGCAGAAGCACAAACATTATGGATACGAGCCTATTTTAAAAACACTCTCTTCAGCCAGGTTGTCCGATAAACCGCTGTCACTACTCGTCCGACGTCCTAGTCGGGGTTGCCGCTGAAAACCAGCGGCTTCGGCTGTAACGATAATTGCTGAGCGGGGACCTTTTTGACACTATATTTGTATGTACAATGTAATTCTGTTTGTAACTATGCCTATGTGTGTCAAATAAACGTTTTCTATTCTATTCTATTCTATTGCAGTTTACTGCAGGACGTAAGCCTACCCCAAAGAGCGCTGTAGAGCACGAGCTCCATCCACTGCGAGCCATCTTCCTAAGGTCATCGGTCCATCGGGCGTCCTACACTACGTTTGCCAAGGCGTGGTCTCCACTCGAGAACCCATTTACTCCACCTTTCATCGGTTCGGCGATAGGCTAGCTGCTCATTTATGTCCTTCAATATCCTTCAAATAATAACTGCTGCAAAAGGGGGTGCTTGAAGCTCAGTGGCGGCAGCGCTTTGGTATCGATCACTAAAGTTGAGCTACCCACGCCGCGGTTGAAAATGGATGGGTGATCATTCCGACCATATTAAAAAAAGAGAATCAACTGTATGTAACACCAAAGGTTTCCGAATTTGCATACGTTTTACATTTTGGTCCTCTGGTACTTCACAAGATCAAAAGAAGGGTATTATTAATCTCTTACGTGACCACGTTAATTGGTTTGTTGTCTGAAGCGTATTTATTTACCAATTTTAAAATAAACCCTATATTACACTACATTCAAGGAACCTTCGATAGGATTATCGATGATTCGGCAACACTATCGAACTCCTAAAGCAATAATGAATAAATGTTTATGTTTATACCTTTTTGAGTCTATTTGTAATTGTGCTTATGTGTCAAATAAATGTTTTCTATTCTATTCTAAATTAATTGTTTCTACAATCATACCAATTATATAGCCCCAAACTAAGCAAAGCTTGTGCTATGGCGACTAGATAACGGATAAACATACTTAAATACGTTTATAAACATCAATGACTTAGGTGCAAATGCTCGTGCTCATCACAATAACATTTGCCCCTCGCGGGATTCAAACCCGCAACCGCCAGGCATCGTAGTCCGGAGCGCGAACCACTACACCAGACGGTCTTCAAATCAAAGCTAGCAGCAGCGAAAACAATAATGTTAACAAGCGGATGAGACCGTACCATTGTGGCGGTTGGCAAAGAGTATACCCAAGTAGCAAAGCACACAGCAAGCGACGAAACGGTCATTAGAAGCTGCAATTTACTTGTCAGTAAATAGCACAGTGAAATAAGTGACATTAGGAAGGCTATTGTTAGAATAGAGTATTAAAATTTCGAAATTGTCGTAACTTCAATAACGTTTAGTGAAACCAGGAAACGTCATCATCATCATGTCTTTAGAAGTCCACTGCTGGATGAAGGCTACAAGGAACGGCTTTGGGCAGGTTACATCCAATTAATGACGATCTCTGAGGTTCCGGGTTCGATCCCCGGTCGGGTCAATGTAGAAAACGAACTTTTCTATATTGTCTCGGGCCTGGGTGTTGTGGTACCGTCGTTGTTTCTGATTTCTATAACACAAGTGCTTTAGCTATCTACCTTAGGATCAGAGCAATGTATGTGATGTTGTCCAATATAAATATTTGAAAATAAATGGTTTTTAGCAACCTTGGCAGCTTGGCTACGTCATCTGTCTACTGCCTGTCCATGTGGATTCCATTTCGTGGTCGAAACACAAAAACCTTTCTTCCCCAACGGCTGTTGCCAATGCCATAAACGGGACAACTAGGGTTATGTAAAACCCAACACCTGAAGTGCCCTTCAGCATGACCATAATACCAAGACTTATAGATATACAGAGTGTAAAAAAAGGCTTACCGAAGCCTTAAACCACGAATTCTATACATAAAACCAAGTAGAATGCAAAAAAAATAATTGCTGGGAAATGACTTTTATTTTTGGGTATCAAAAAAATAACTCATTTCTAACCCGCCATGTATAGCGCGCACGCCACAGACTGTGCCTGTGTGTGTAAGCGGATCATGTGTCTTTGTAAAAAAGTTTAGTATTATCAAACAGAAGACAATTTTGTAAAAATCTTTGAAAAAAAAATGTAACTTTGACTGTCAATAACTCTGTAACCCGTCATTTCCCAGGTATAGTGTAAAAGAAAAAAATGATCGTAATAATACGTAGAATATGTGGTATTCGGCTTCGTTAAGCATTTTTTTACACCCGATATATAGACGAGGTAACGCTTAGTAGGGTAATGGCTTCACCGTGGCCTGTGTGCTTAAACCAGAACAACCTATACCACAGTCCACAGCGGACAGACAGACAACCCTCTCCTGTGTGAACTTGTCATTCACTGCTGAACATAGGACGTTCACTACTGAACATAGGCCTACCCTAATTATCTTCCAAATTGGCCATTAAGAAACGGCCTGTATTAAGTGGCCTCTATTTTGGATACAACTAGCGGCACAGAAGTTAAGCGCTGGGCGAAAGTTGCGCAGATGACCCTTACCTACGTGATTGGCTAGTCGTGTGACGCGCCTGCACCGCGGCTGTGATTGGTTGTTAGCTCCGCGCACACGCGTCTCTGATACGATGATCGTCTCGTAAGATTCGCAAAGCGATCCCCACTCTTTGCCCCAGTGCTGAACATCGATGCCACGTACTGTATTTTACTTTCTTAACTTAAAACACTAAATTGCAAACAACTCCAAAAACCGGCCAAGTGCGAGTCGGACTCGCGCACGAAGGGTTCCGTACCATTTTCTATAAAAACGGCAAAAAAAATACGTTTGCTGTATGGGAGCCCCCTTAAATATTTATTGTATTCTGTTTTTTAGTATTTGTTGTTATAGCGGCAACAGAAATACATCATTTGTGAAAATTTCAAGTCTCTAGCTATCACGGTTCATGAGATACAGCCTGGTGACAGACGGACAGACAAACGGACAGCGGAGCCTTAGTAATAGGGTCCAGTTTTACCCTTTGGGTACGGAACCCTAAAAAGAATATGGTTAGGATGAACATTTTAAATTCATTTTAGTTTTTTTATCACTACCCTAGCTCAGAAATAAAACCAAACATTCACATGTTTGGTTCATAGGCCGCAATACGTAATAAGCGCTTGACACCGCTTTTTTGCAGTCATTCGCGAAACTACAGCTGAACTGAAGCGCTGTCGGGAGGCGAGCCGAGTGCGTTTTACGATGTACTGAGTTTTATTGGCGCCACGCCTTATTGTTGTTGTTGTCTGTACACTAAAGCAGGATCACACTGGAAGCTAATAAAAAGCTTTAAAATATACTTCCATAATGTTAGTAGACTTAAGTAAATATTGTTGATTGGTTTCTGGAATGGAGGCCACGTACCGGCAAGCGCAGCGTGGGACGTCCACCCACAAGGTGGTCAGACGACCTGGTAAAGGTTGCAGGAAGCCGCTGGATGCAGGCCGCGCGCAACCGGCCGATCTGGAAGTCACTGAGGGAGGCCTATGTTCAGCAGTGGACGTTCTGAGGCTGAAATGATGATAATAGCTTAGTTGAGCTTGGGATAGGCATCCTTGTGTTACGAGGTACCAGACGATGAATTGATTGTAGGAGGCATTGCATAGCACACGGTTAATTGTTATGCTATTATAATATGTTAAGGTTGTTTATCCTGCAGAGAACAATAACGATATGATTTGTTTGATTAATAATTACAATCACACTATCTAGCCTCGAATTAAAAAAGTCTTCTATTAACAAATATAGTGACTGGACTCGTCAGATACGAATGCTTGTGGCCATCTCAAAAACACTCGCCCCTTGCGGGAGTCGATCCCACGACTACTTGGTTTTGTTATTCTGAGCGCGAAACACTAAAACACACTTACCGTCTAGAGCAAAGCTGCGTTGTTTGTAGCTAGATAATAAATATGTCTTTGAAAGAAATTAGAATATTATTTAGCAAAAAATCGCAAGTTCAAGAGACTGTCTACTAAATTATGTGACATTACTAAAATGCTATTTTTATCTGAAAGGTGTAGCTCTTTAGTATTTAGCGTGCTGTTTTTGTGATACCTTTTATAAAATTAAATAAAAAAAGAATAAAGTAAAGAGGTATGTGTTGCTTAAATACTCGTGTGTATAGTGTTAATTTAAGAAGAAAAAGGGCAACAAGAAAGTTGAAAATATTACATCCTTTATAGCTCCGCATAGCTCCGCTTCAACTGGAGAAGAAGCTTTACCACTACTTTCGCCACATCCAACTCCCCTATGTGGGGTTTATAGCCTGAACCTGCTATGGAGAATAGGTTATTGCTGTTTGGCAAGATCGCACGTTTGCACTTTCACTTCAAAACTAGTTGAGACTAGCTAAAATACTGGCTACTGAATACTAGTACGAACGAATATTTATTTTACCAATCTGAATGTCATTATTTGATGACCTCCTTAGCTGAGGGTCGAGCACGGACTTGGCGTCGCCATCTTTGTGGTCCCGGTTTCGATTCCCGGTCGGGACAATGTAGAAAACGAACGTTTCTATATATATATACATTTTTTTATTTTTTTTTACTTGAGATGGGCTTACTCTTGACCCCAATCTTGCTCTAGAGCATAGATGGGATCTACGATGGGGCGAGCTTGCCCAGAAGATGCCTTTTCACTCTGGACTTAAAGAGAGTCAGGTTATATGCACTCGGAAATACAGACGCAGGCAGGGAATTCCAATTTTTAGCTGTGCGCATTATAAAAGATGATGAGAAGCGCTTAGTGCGGATTATGGGTATATCAACTAAGAACGGCCAAATGGTAGCCGGCCGTGCGTCTGGATGTCCGATGGAAGAAAGGTGACGGTGGTATGAGCTCATGCAGCTCATGAGCACACTCTCCGAAGTACAATCTGTAGAAGACCGATAGGCAAGCAACTTTGCGGCGGTGAACCAGGCTGTGCAGCTTGGACGCCACCAGTTTTTTATCGCCTATTATTCTCTTGGCTCTGCGTTCCACCGAGTCTAGTGCAGCAAGTTGGTATTTCGCCGAGCCGTCCCAAAGGTGGCTGCAGTACTCCATGCAAGATCGGACTTGGGCTTTGTAAAGAGTTTAAAGCTGTCCAGGCGTGAAGTACCGCTTGACTTTATTCAGGACGCCCAACTTTCTAGCTGCAATTTGAGCCTTAGACTCGATGGTGGTGCCAAAGTTGAGGTCAGGACAACTCCATGCCAAGAAGTTGTAGAGTGTCGGTCACTGGAACAGATGTACCTCGGAAAGTAGGAGAAAGTTCTATATGTCTCAGGTCTGCGTGTTGTGGTACCGTCATTGTTTCTGATTTCTATAACACAAGTGCTTTAGCTACTTACCTTAGGATCAGAGCAATGCAGGTATGTGATGTTGTCTAATATTTATTTATTAAATTCTTAAGTGTATCATTTTATGAGTTTATTATTTTTGATTGCTAAGAAGTAATCTAGATTTTTAGATAAGATAATAATGTAATAATTTTTTATTTCTTGCCTGGGCCAGGAGCTAAAAACTGAACAATAAGAATGCTTCCTTAAGAGAAACTTTACCTAAAGTATAACGCCCTAAATATTAGTCAACATAGGTATAGGAACATACAGCAAACATCAGTACGATCCAATTTAATAATGATAAAAATCTAAAAACTTAAACAAAAAAAAAACAAAAAAGCCACAGAATATCCAGCAGATATTTATCTATACAAAAGGTATCCAAATATCCCATAGCCCAGTCCCACAGGTAGCATGCGCTGGCGCAGGTCCAGTGCGTGCTCGGCGCGTGCGCTGATGGCTAATTAATCCGCAGAAATGTCTGTCTTGCTCGGTTTAGGCAGAAAAGTAAGGGCGCCCCGACAGCGGGGCTCGAGAAGCATTTTAAATTAACATTTGAATTTTCAAATTCAAGTATTAATCAATGCAGAATACTTTACACCATAAAATTTGTTTTTTGTTCAGTTTCATGTGCCATATAAACATGGCAATACATATTTATTTTATTATGTGAATTAGCTAAAAGTAGGTACGGGTAAAATAATCATGCTAAGCCATCGTTTGATAAAACATAAAACATTCAGGAGTTGTTTTTTAATTTTGTTTTTTTTTTGGTCTAAAAGAGACTGACTAATTATTACTTAGCCTTTTAAGCAAGCTTAAGTAGTAGTAGTAGGCTGTGGTCAGGCTATGTTCGTTGAAGGACCGGAGAGTTAGAACGCAGGTGCCATTGAGACCCCGAATAAAGATGCCCTTTTGAATTTCTCCGAATCGAAAGATAGAAACTTTTATTTCTGGTGGTTTATATCGCTAAAGGATGATTTTTCAAAATCTATAAGGAACTAACATAAACTAAATTGGTCTAGAAACGAAAAGAAAAGAGGCCAATTGAACAAATAAACACGTGTTTAGTTATTATTTAAATAAATTTAACCCTCTGTGTTATGATTATAGGTATATACTCTTTGGCCATAGTAAAACGCGTCAAATGAACATGTTTTAACAAGGAGACGCGGGAGCTGTTTACTGCTGGCGAAGGGTTTGATGCGGCGATTGACACAAAAATACGATTTACTAACCATTGCCAAAGTAAACTAGGTAATAAAAGCATATGGTAAAATTTTACACTAGTGGCCATATGTGACTTTATACGTGTTGGCTTTGTTCCACATAGTTGCTTTTTATTCAGATTATTTTACCAACTTAATCCATCTTTTTGTAAAAAGCCTTATTATCCCAGTCTTTTAGATTTTAAACTACAAAACTAATTTATGTCTTTAATTTCTTTCTGAATTTTTTTTTTTTATGATAATAGTAGGTAATTGTTGTATTAGTGAATTCGGTTGTTTCTCCAAACTTTGCTCAACTCTCGGAAGTATAGTTTTATTTATTTATTTATATTACATTTTACATTTTTCTCACATTTCTTTTTCAAATGTTTGTCAAACTGGTTATAATAGTTGTAGAAAAAATTATAATGTTTATTTTTAGGTATTATGTGTATTGTTCTCTTTCTAATTGTGCATGTGGTGTTTACCATTAAGTAACTGTGCATTTAGTTTAGTAATTATTACCAATGTTCAAAGATAATAATATAATGTAACAGGTGTTGGTAGACCTAATATACAGGGTGTAAAAAAAGGCTTAACGAAGCCTTAAACCACGAATTCTATACATAAAACCAAGTAGAATGCAAAAAAAATAATTGCTGGGAAATGACTTTTATTTATGGGTATCAAAAAAAATAATTTATTTCTAACCCGCAATGCATAGCGCGCACGCCACAGACTATGCCTGTGTGTGTAAGCGGATCATGTTTCTTTGTAAAAAAGTTTAGTATTATCAAACAGAAGTCAATTTTGTAAAAAATCTTTAAAAAAAAATTGTAACTTTGACTGTCAATAACTCGGTAACCCGTCATTTCCCAGGTATAGTGTAAAAGAAAAAAATTATCGTAATAATACGTAGAATATGTAGTATCCGGCTTCGTTAAGCCTTTTTTTACACCCGATATAATAATAAATAAAATAATATAAAATAAAAATATACGGTATACAGACAGGATACAGTCATCGCATGCTATAATTATTACAATAAACAGACGTATCTGGACCGTAGCCCATAAATAGTATACACAACATGTTCGGTAAATGCTAATGTATGCTACTAGGACATAAACTTATACATATTAAAACAAAGTCTAACATAAAAAAGGAAAGATTATACATGCAGAAACTACTTTCAGTTACAAATTACAGGCTTAACTTATTTGATTAATTACAGATAAATAAACAAATTACAAATAAACTAAATTAATACTATTTGTTACGGCGAGATCACTTCAGCCTTTAGAGTATTGGATATGGCTTTTTTATAATGAGAGAAGCTACTGTTGAAAATATCTATGTCTTTGCCACCACGGGCCAGCTCGTTGTACGTGCGGCACATTCTGACCAAAGGGTTATAATACGACGTGTTATTCCTGTAAACCTGTATGTCAAATGTGCTAGGATTGCGAGATCTATGCCGGATATTTACGTTGAGAGCCGAAAGAAGACAAGGGCCCTAACCATGAACTGTTAAAACAATCACAAAGTTGTCAAATCTGTCAATTTTGGTACGTCATTTCATACAAAATTTGACAGAAATGATAATGTTTGAAAGATTTGTGATTGTTTTAACAGTTCATGGTTAGGGCACTGTTTGTTACTACTACAGAGTTTAGCAAAACACCGTCTATTTTAGTACTTAGGTATACAAAATCATAATTAATTGCTTGAATGGTGGTTATCAAGTTTAGTTCCATCCAAAAATAAGCAGTATCTTTTGTAATTAATTAACAATTTTAATTATTATTATATTTTTGTGCTTATTCATTAGGTAGGATATGTACTAGGTGACTGACCTCAGTTAATATGTTTTAGAGTTAATTATTTATAGTTTGCCCCAACAGGTACATAAAACCCTTGAATATACTCAAATATTATGGCTAGGTGACTGCAACATCTCAGAATTCAACAAAAAAAACTGTGTCAAAACAAACCGGGTGTAATAAACAAAACAATGAAGTGTGAAGGACACTTCTGAAATGTGGAATGCGGAAAATTGTCGGGAAAATCGCGCCACGGTCACTTTAAATTCGATATTCCGCTCTCGTTCTATTGCTGTCGTTATCGATGAACTACATTCTGCCCGCGGCGACACCCGAGAAAATTTTCTTGCAAAAACAAAAGTATAACATAATATGCACTAGACAACACAACTGCTCCCGGCCCCCTTATGCCTAAAAAATTAGCAATCAGCAATAATCGCACAGTCATCGCCCGATTGATGGTTGGTGTCAAAATCTATGGGCAGCACTCATTTAGACTACTTTGTTTCTGTTTTTTGCGGTCAATTTGCCATTTTAAAGCCAGAATTGGTCAATTTTCGCTATCGCATTGCTTTTGCAAGATACGGAATCAGGGCACCGGTCTCGATGTAAGGACTAAACATCGGGACCGATTGTTGAAGTTGCATCACCGGCGCTACTACGCCAATCGGGTCATCAACAACACTTTCGTGTGTTTTTGAGTTAGTGAAAAATATTAGTGATGCTATTCGATTGATAGTTTTATCGATAGTATACCGTCTCTGTCAATGTTTCTATCGATAAACTTGACTGGGTAGATTACCGATAGTTTACCAAACAGTGTTAATTTGATACCATTTACTTACAAAACTACATACAATGCAGAAATACGAATGATGTTATTACAAATTAGCGTATGATCTGTTGTTTTAGCTTAAAACCTCTGCAAATTCGTTGCTCCTTTACAACGTATAGAAAGACAAACAAACACATTAAATATCAATTAAAGTACCCTCAATGACAACGTGACATCTCATAAAGTGTAAATGCTATACTTGTGCAGGAATTAACCATTGATATTAATTCTGTGTCCGTAACACAAATATTTGGTGCCGTATGTTAACATATCGGATTTATGGGTTTGACACGTGGAACAGTAATTTTGTTAAGGGTATATTTTTGGCTTTGGGAAAGATATGGTGCTGATTTTTTGCGGTAAAAATGACGTCACGTACCGTACATGTTAAAGGGATTTAAAAAAACATCTCAGCACTACAACAGTACCAGTTAAAATGTCAACTGTCCAAAGCCTAATTCCTGTGTGTCTTAACGAAATTAGTTACTTACAAATGGTATCAACGTAGACGAAATTTTGTGTTTCAAACTGGAAATATAGGATTTTGAAATGTGACGTCACAAAATTTAGGGCCACCCCTCCCACCCCTTGTCACGTATGGTCACACTTAATTGAACCCCTACCCCCCCTTTAACGTATGACGTAATTTATGGATGGCCCCTAAGCCCAAATGTTTAATAATTTACATAACCTGCTGTTGCTTCCTCAGTTAACACATAGTCAACAGCCAATGAGTATGTGCGCAGGATTTCTCATGATGTAAATAAAACTTATTATCTTACATAGATCTAACAGTAGTTTTATGTGCAAAAGATCATAAAATCCTCACGAACATAATGTCAAACTGTTTACAAGTGTTCTAGCTGAGAATAAAGACAAATGAGATGGTACAATCTCAAATAGAAACTGCATAAAAACATAATGCATTACGACACATGTTTACATTTCATTTGTGTTTTATCATAATTTCGAGAACACTAAATAGTTTCATAGTGTGATGCCAGCCACACGGACGGACATGACACGGGAAATAATGTATTTTTGTCTGCCACTAAAATAGAAGACTAAATCAAATGCCACGGGTTCAGAATTATTTTGACGCCACGTGGCGCGTTGGCGGTCATTTTGGATAATTTGACAGATGGTCGATTTAAGGTAAAATTCATCGATAAATAAATTAATGCGAGCTCGCAACTTCATATTGAATAGTGTTGGGATGGAATATGGATTTCCTTACTTATTCTTAACTAATTTAAAACATTGTATAATAAGACTGACAAGTAGGCAAGATGCCAAATAGTATTAGATCTGTAGTAAGAATAAAAATATAATATCATGTCATAGAAATAAAATAATACTTGTAGCAGTATTTATTAATCATTTTGTAATTAATTCTTCTAGCTATCAATAAAAATAAACAATGTTATCGATAAAATCTTATTATTTCTATTTCAACCATCGACATCTTAGTTTTGACAGCACTTATTGTCAGTTATGACAGCCGATGTTGGTTAGCTAAATGGATTCGGAAAGCGAAAAGTCCAAGCCTCTTATTGATTGACGTTTTAACTAAAAGGGCTTTAGGGCATTTTTCCACCACGGAAGAGCGAGACAGACGTCACCGAAGTATAACCTACATTTAGGGTTTGTTTCACTTTCTTTAACACCGGGTTCCTATATTGTACTATGCGTAAGTGTACATCAGCAACTGATCGTATTGGTGTCAAAAGTAACGAGCCGTTATAGTCGTTCCTATAAAATTTGACGAAGCGTCATCTATAGGAACGCTTTTGAGTATGTCAAGTTGACAATTCTTACTATCCGTTAGCAAAACCAACCGTTTCTCAGATATAGGAACCGGGCATAAGTACGTCTCAGTAGTTTAATCTGCCAGATACTTCATACAAAACGTGTTCTTTATTTTTTATTTGTTGAATAGTGCTTACTTTTCGATTATAAAACAGGCTCTTATTTAATTAAAGTAAGTAGTAATTTTTATGGTACAAAACGTTATGGTCTTCTTTGCGTGTCGACTCAGGCTTTTATATATGTGAAGACCAAAACTCAGCCACCGATATACCACTATCAGTGGCCTTGCATCTTCGCGTGTGCAGGTGTAGGGACACGCTGGGTATGTGTGAAGGTGAGCCATTGTCTGGGCATGTATGTTAAAAAGTACCTTTAATTACATTTAAATTAACATAGCTTACAAGCAATTTTTAGCCACGGAGAGTGTTTGTTTTTATTTGCAGGGACTCCAAAAATAACTAAATACTTCTTCCTCTTCTAGAAAGTACACGATAATCTCGTTGCTGATCATAATCATGATATGTGAACATCGTTCTTAATTAGTTATAAGCTATTATTTATTTAAACAGGTACCTTTTACAGTGCAACACCTGAAATTTTTTTGTGGTGTGAATTTTGAAGTTTTATTCGAAAGAAAAATATATGACTAACATTGCTTTTTATGAAGGTTTATGTAAATAATATAAAATATAAATAAATATTGGACAACATCACATCTTTTCATTTTTTTTTAACTCTGTTTTGTTTTTCCATGCTTTTATTAACTTACATAATTGTAGAGTAGGTAAAGTTACCTCAGTGGTTGGTCAAAATTTAAATTTAAGTGCTATTTACACAATAAATTGACGACCTCCGTAGCCGAGAGGCGAGCACGCCGGACTGTAAATGGCGCCGCCATCTCTGAGCTTCCGGGTTCGATTCCCGGTCGGGTCAATGTAGAAAACGAACTTTTCTATATTGGCTCGGGTCTGGGTGTTGTGGTACCGTCGTTGTTTCTGATTTCTATAACACGAGTGCTTAGCTACTTACCTTAGGATCAGAGCAATGTATGTGATGTTGTCCAATATTTATTTATATTTATATTTATTTGTGTGTAATTTCTTCCTTATTCCTATGGCAATATTGTCAAGGGGTTATTGTTATTATTGTAAAAACACCCAACTTTCCTGTTTACGCCCCTGAGCATGTGAAACCCGAAATGCTTTATTCAATGGAATCCTTTAGAATGCAGAATTAAAAGTTTTTGAAATCGATTCCGCGGCAGAAACCCGACATATTCAGGAGTACTAAGAAACCATAAATTAGATGTTTATATTAAAATAATTGACGTGCTTGAAGCTCTGCAGTGGTGGCGCTTTTAATAGAATAGAACAGTATTTATTTGTCTCAAGGAAGATTACAGATACAACATTGCAAACTTAATGCTATAAAGTCAAAATGGTCTATGGCTTAGTGGATTGCATTGGTAGTGATTACCAAAGTTAAGCAACACACGCCGTGGATGTGAGTGGATGGGTGACCATTCCGACCATTACTGACATTTCTCACAAGTATCTCTGTGCTTCGAAAGGCATATTAAAAGATGGCTTGCACCTATTGTAGTTCTGAAACCTAGTTAGAAGACCTAAGAAGAAGCCGTACTGTCAGATATTTATCAAGCAAGTCCTAGACTTGCTTGATAAATATCTGACAGTACGGCTTAGCCACCAATCTAACAAAACCTCTTAACCAAATGGTATTTAACCCTCGTTGTAGAGTTTAAAATAAAGAGTGAAAGATTTTCCTTGAAATTTCCTGAATAATGTTAAGTTTGGTTATGTAGACGCTATTGGCGCAGTGGAGGGGTAAGACTTGCTCTTAGGGGTAAGAGCAAGGTTCGATTTGGTTGGTATTATTTAGGATTTTTTTCAATGGCAACTAGGATGTAGCTCCTTACTTCGGTTATCATTTGAAGCTGTATTGAAAACATTAAGTTACGAAATTACACAATTTCTTTTTTAACCTGTGTAGTTTTTCTTATATTTTTTTGTGTGAGGTATTAATGGCTATAAACAAGCAAAGTAACAGAAAATAGACCTATATCTGTTAGCATACTACTAATACTCGAGCCAATTTTTTTCCATACACGGAATCATACATAGAAGTAGCAATCGTTCGCCGATCATGCATTATTTATCTGGCATAGATGTGTTGAATAATAAGCAAACGCATTACACTACGCACGCGGGTGCAAGGACCTGTGCACGTGACTAGAAACTGGATCGAACTGGACGGAATCGGTTATTACTAGTGTTCGGCAGGATCAAAGGATTTTAGGATGTGTCCGAATCCGAATATGCTTGATAAATTAACAAAAAAAAATAGAAATATTTCGCACCTTTTGATAGAAGTTGTTGCATCGTATAATACATTTATCTAAAAGATTGTTAAAAATTACATTAGATATAGTATACTTATTCCTTTGTTTGATGCTGTTATTATTGACTTGTAAAAAATAAATTTGACGACCTCCGTAGTCGAGAGGCGAGCACGCCGGACATTAAATGGCGCCGCCATCTCTGAGGTTCCGGGTTCGATCCCCGGTCGGGTCAATGTAGAAAACGAACTTTTCTACATTGGCTCGGGTCTGGTTGTTGTGGTACCGTCGTTGTTTCTGATTTCTATATCACAAGTGCTTTAGCAACTTACCTTAGGATCAGAGCAATGAAGGTACGTGATGTCATTTTAAAAAAAAATAGGTATAATACTTAATTATATAATCAATTACATGTGCTCCACTTTATAACATCCTGCAAGATTCGAACCCGCAACTGCCTGGCTTTTTTTCAAAAGCGCTAATTCTGGATCATACGGTCGTTTGCACGAGTCTGATTACATTAGAGACGAAACCCGCAACACATTTGTCATTCACCTTCCAGCGGCTAACTTCGATACGGACTAAGGAGAGATGCTGTTGTACAACTAGTCAACTAGCGGCACGAAATTTGAGCGCTGGGCGAAAGATGCGCAAAGACCATTACAATTACGTGATTGGCTAGTCCCGCCGTGCCTGCACCGCCGGCCGGGATTGGTTGTTAGCTCCGCACACACGCGTCTCTGGTGGCCTAGCGTGAAAGTGTATCTTTCGTTCCGTCGTATAAACCTAACAAATTAAAATGTCTCATGGGTCAATCCTTTGATAAAATATGACCAACTCAATCTAGCCGTGTAAAAAAACCGACTTTTTTCAATTGTTCATAAATTGTGAAACCTTTGATACGGGGATTGGATGTTTTAATTTGGTCGGTTAAAACGACCGACCGAACGATACACTTTCGCGCTAGGCCCCCAGATACGATGATCATCTCGTAAGTTGCGCAAAGATCCCTACTCTGTGCCCCAGCGCTGAACTTCGGTATCGTTTACTGTAAATAGGTACCTAAACAAAGATACTTACGTCATCACAAAACAAATCAGGCACAGAAAAAATATTTTTCACTCACTAAAGGAGCCCTTACACTGACAATTTAAATTGCTTCATTTAGGGTTATATTATTGATGACGTTACGGCAACACCAAGCAATTCATTGCAATTCACAATACCTTTCACTGTTAGAGATACCACTACACCATATAAAACGACAAAGGAGCTAAACAAATCTGTGGGGAACTTATTGAGCAGTTAGCAACAATTTTTGTGAAGAAATCTGGAGAAATACCTCAAAACCATATTAACTCCCTCCGGCAACTAAATTGCCAGGAAATTATTTCTGAAAACATTGCCAGAGTAAAATCACCTTTAAAATTTCAATCAGAAATACCTCAGAAAAAGAAATGACGGTTTCATCAATCTGTTATCGGAATTCGGAGCCCCACAGTTCCAACAAATCGTTCTGCGGAAATTGTGTATTTGCGATTCAATTTCATAAGTGTTTTGTGTTTAAAGGGCCGAGGATCTAGGTCAGCTTTTGTTTTCCAATTTTGAGTAAACAACAAGGGTAATGAACTGGTAACTTCTTAGTTCGTAGACCAAGGAAATGAACTGTAAAATAGTTTAGCGGAAAATATATACAGAGTTGCATTGCAAGGTAGTGCCAAATTTTAAAAAGATCTAGAGGTGCATTGCATAAGGTCCTTGTTGACAATTTAAAAATTTGGTTTGCGCGTCATCATCATTATCAGTGCTTGGAAATCCACTGATTGATATGTCAATCAGTGGATGTGGATCAGTGGATGTGGTGATTTTGTAGATCTGGTGTGGTGGTTTTGTACAAAATGCCACAGCGAGCGACTCTGGGCTGTTAGCATCCAGGATTCCAGGGGCTTCCCGAAATCCCAACTAGGTTGTCAGTCCACCGCGTGGAAAATACATGATTTATAGTCAGTTATGTAATGCATTAACACAATGGACCTGAAAAAAGGGTGCCAATGGCGTGTGGCCAATGACATATAACGCTAAGTCCATTGAATAAAGATTTTAAAAATCATCATCTTGGTTATTATTTTGAAGTAAATATAGTTCAGCAGTGGACGTCCTGTGGCTGAAATGATGATGATGAAATGTAGTTGTGTTCTGAAATATGTATTCTTCTCTTTTTCATATTTCACAAGTCACATTTTTGGGTCTTTTTTAAAAGTTTTTTTTAATGTTTAGAATAATACAATAAGAACAATAAAACACTCAGGTCACGAGTTCACAATCTGAGATCTAGCCCGAGGTCTGAACCTGGTACCTTGCTGCATATTAAGTGCATGCGAGAGGCAAATACATGCACATCTAGTTGTCAGTGCACTGCCTTGAACCTAGTTTTATCGTCGAGGACGTAGATAGATTTATTAGTTTACTTTGGAAGGGTCGTGACTTCTTGTTGGATATACAGGTTGTACAAAAAATGGGGCACTCTTTAAAACCACGTGATCAGCTGGTCGTTTTTTTTTTCAGCTTCTCCATACAAACTTACTCGCATACCCCGATGATAAAGTATGAAGCATCTGAAAATAATATTACGATTTCGATGTTGCTCCCGTAGGAAAAGTTGTTATATATGACTAGCTGATCACGTGGTTTTAAAGAGTACCCCATTCTTTTGTACACCCTGTATATTCAACAAGAAGTATATGACCAGCTGATCACGTGGTTTTAAGGAGTGTCCTATTCTCTTTTACACCCAGTATATATTCAATAACAGTTCTTATCATAGACCCATTATTTAGTTGAATATTTAAATCTAAATACCGCATCTAAAGAGCGCTTGCCGAAACTGATGTAAGACGGATGAGTCCTGCACCAGTGACGTGTCAATCTTCTTTGCGCGACGACCCAGGCTTTCATATATTATGTGAGGACCAAAACTCAGCCAGCGATATAGCACTATCGGAGGCCTTGTTAAGATCAATATAAATCTACCCTTAGATACCACTTTAACCCCTAAGCAAAACAAGACATAATATTGTTTTAAACTTTCATGGTCACTAACATTAGAATAGTTTGTTACGAGATTGCTACCATGTACCTTATATGTACATTATATGTATTTCATTGAAGCGGTCTCATACGACCGCTCGGCGTCCTATAAGTTAAAATATTTATTCATTCATTCATTCAGGCAATTAGTGACACTATGGCCTACCACTACGATACAAGGAAAGTAGTATACTTTCAAATCAGAGTCCAGTTATCCCACTTTTCCATGTGAATACGTTTCAAGGGTTCTTTGCAGGCGGCTCACGTGGCCAGCCGATGGTGACACGTGCGCTGCGAGCGATTGTATTGAGATATGCATTGAGCATATAGGTACATTGAATGCATCAGATCCATCCATCCATCCATCAGCCGAAAGACGTCCACTGCTGGACATCCCCCAAGGATTTCCACAAAGACCGGTCTTGTGCCACCCGCATCCAGCGGCTTCCCGCGACATTCACCAGATCGTCGGTTCACCTTGTGGGGGGCCTACCAACACTACGCCTTCCGGCCCGCGGCCGCCATTCAAGGACCTTCCTGCCCCAACGGCCATCAGTCCTGCGAGCAATGTGCCCCGCCTTTCAAGAATTTCAGCGTTGACTACCTACGTCATATCTTCAACTTTTGGACAACATCACATTCTTACATCATCATTTGAGCCATTGGCAGTCCACAGCTGCTAAGCATAGGCCCATTTTTAACTGACTTCAAAAAAGGAGGAGATTCTCAATTCGACTGAATGTTGTTGTTGTTTTTTCCCAATGTATTTTTACCAGTACGCAAATTTTAAAACGCTTTCTGAAAGGGTATAAACCTGCATATTGTACTTTCCATTTATTTAAAAAATATGCATAGACAAACTTTATGGTATTAATTCAATAACGGTAACAAAGAAGTAGATAAGGCACGGAACCCCTGTGCACCCTCGAAATACCAATTTAGGAGTCGAGGTCTTTTATTAGTCAGCTATGCATTTTTGGGTAAAAGTTGAGGGTTTGAGAAATGGGTGTTTAAATATTAAATGCAGATTTTATGGGAATTTTGATAGAGGTTTTATAAGGGGTTTTTATGACGGAAAAAATGGCGTGATGTTTCATGTTGCAAATGTTTGGATATCTCTTTTAAAAATATGAATTCTCTGTTGATTTAGACAAGAAAATTTTTGGCATTGCAAGGTTTTATAAAAAGTTTATAAAAATATAACGGCCGTATTACAAAAAAGATAGACTAGGTTTAAACCATGTCTAAAAATAACCAACCAATTTAAAATGTTGACACATCAAACATAATATCTTGGTAATATAAATAATATTTAAAATTGGTAGGCAAATTTTTAGACATGGTTTAAATCTAGACTATCTTTTTTGTAACAAGGCCGCTAATGTATACTCGTAGCAAAAACTTACTATCGTTTCCTATGCAACTAAAAAAACTCAGACCATAATTCACGAACTACAGTCAACAGCACGTCGACCTACCCCAAAAGTCAAAAATTCTCCAATAGATTTTCAACTTTAAACCTGACATATAGAGTTCATTTTCAAATGAGAAAATTTGACATTTTGTGGTAGGTCGACTTGCTGTTGTCCGTACAATTGACATAATATTTAAATCAGTTCTAATCTTATTGTAAACTTTTTTTAACTATCATTGTTAACCAATTGGCTAATTTTACTATATTTTATTTTTATCTTATTCTTTTTCATCGCCCTAAATTCTCATGTTTCCCCGAATAATAATGCCTACTTTTTCAGCCTATACATTACTAAATTATCAACTGTTCTCGAGTTTCTATTATTAAATACATAATGTCAATGTTACACACTCTAGTATAGTGCAATATTTCAAATTATAAGCTTTAAAAAAACATTTGTAACACAAGAAATGCAATAAATCACTTCGGGTATGTTAATTAAATAAGAATTACCTACACCTCATTAACAAAAACATACATTAGTTTAATTATAAAGAAATCTCCCCAGATCCAAGACAGATGGACTTGTAACGAGAATCTATTCTTAGAACGAGGAAAGTTTCCTGTTTTTCTGAAACTTGTAAGAAAAGTATCTACACAGTCTACACTATACAAAACAGTTGGACACATAAATAATTAAATATTTGTCTACCTCCTTTTCTTTATCACATTTAACAAAAGCGTCTAAAATTTCCCAGGTTTCACATTTAAAAGGCATAATTGCATGATCTATCTATACATTGAGGTATAATGTACTAGCGTACTAGAGAACGCATCTCGAACTAAATGTTTCAGCCAAGAATTGTAGTCCAGTGGACTACAAAGCTTTAGTCAGTGTCAATAATTGAAGTTGTCAAAACTGCTTCTTTATTGTTCGCCGTTCAAACTTTGTAGTCCACCGGGCTACAATGCTTGGCTGAAACATTTAGTTCGAGATGTGTTCTCTTGTACGTTAGTACATTATACCTCAATGGATCTATATAATCTTAATGTAATTAATAAAAAAAGGTATTTTTAAAGATACAATTTTTAGAATATTTAGTTGAGTAGGTACCTCTTACAATCATAACTTATAAGTTTGACTAGTAAAACCTTAAAGCTTCTAACCAAATTGTGTATTTTCATACCTATCATTGTGTGTTAAGTATAAAAATACACAATGCTTGGCGTTGATTTACAAATCAATCACTAATATGTGAATCGGACTGTACAATCTCACGCACAGAATTCACAATATAAATAATTAAAACTGACAAGAGTGAGTGATACGATGTTTTCACAAAAATCGCGCTCGTGGCAACGAGAAAAACATGTTTATGCACAACATGCCGAGTGTAAAGTGACACGCGCGTCATAATGACGTCTTATAATTATGACATTTGGCAATAGAACTAAACAGTTGGACAGACGATCCGGAGACGTTCCCGTTAGGGCAGTTCTACACGTGTTGTAGGAATCAATCATCACTAATCATAATTATCATGAACATTGCCAAGTGATTGGAATACGAATTCGTAACCACTTTTCTATGATTGTGAACCTTTTAAATTAACCTAAATAATGTTTTAAATTAACTACCCTAGGTGCTAGAGAGAGAACTCGGTGCTTCTTTTCATCTTAAAGCAGGGTACACACCTAGCCGTGTAGCATGTAATGTAACGTATCAAATACTGAATCTCGGCTGGTCATTGCGAGCTTAACTGCACTCCACGCGCGACCGATTCGCAGCAGACTCGTGCCTTATTACTCATTTGATACAGAATCAGATACGTTACATGCTACACGGCTAGGTGGGTACCCTGCTTAAGATTGGCAAGGAGGTTTTTCACAGAAAAACAAAACCTAAAAATTTACCTATAAATTAAAATAAATAAATTAAATATATGCTGACCTGTCTTTTGTGGAAAGGTATGGTGTTCCTATGAAGGGCCTATTCAGCTGCGTTTACTTCGAGGCTGATGATGATGATGACGATGATGTAGCACACTAGGCACTTAATTGACTGGCCGATGATGAAAATTGAACTTTGAAAAAGCCCTTAGAAATTGTAAATACACTGGCAAAATTAATGAGCTAAGTTTTTTGCTTTTTGAATAAATGATATTTTGGCATAGGATCTTTGCCAACCGACTCGAACATTAATTTACAGAATAAATCAGTATTATACAAGCACATGTCGTAAAAATAATGACTCCGCCATGATGGATCTCGTAAAACAATTTCAATGTCAAGAATCTTGGTCAACAAATAGATTATTCAAATGAAGATGTTTACTTTTTAGGGTTCCGTACTCAAAGGGTAAAACGGACAGACGAACAGCGGAGCCTTAGTCCGTCTGTTTGTCTGTCTGTCTGTCCGTCCGTCACCAGGCTGTATCTCTTGAACCGTGATAGATAGAGAGTTGAAATTATCACAGATGATGTATTTCTGTTGCCGCTATAACAACAAATACTGAAAATCAAAATACAATAAATATTTAGGGGGCTCCCATACAATAAACGAGATTTTTTGGCCGTTTTTATAGATAATGGTACGAAACCCTTGAAAATTTGGCCGGTTTTTTTTTAGCTTTTAATACATGCATAATAGGAAGAAGCTAATATTTATGGGTGTTTTATTATTTTTATTTTTTTATGCCCTAGGTTATGGCATGTGTTAAATTGTCGTCTTATAATACCTACCTATTTTTTCTAGTCAGTGTATTTTTTGACCACAACTTCATTTATAACGCAGCTATCAGCCAATCTCTCGGACGCGGTCCAAGCGCGGGCGATTTTTCATTTCTTTCATCCTAAAGAATGTAAATTCACCGCTGATAGGAAAGGACCGGCCTTCCTGGACCCAAAGTGATGGTTTTTTAGTACAGACGGAGAGAAAAACACTTTATGTTTTATTGGTAGCTTTTTGATAGTAGGACCAAATAGTTAAAAGCAAAATAAAAAAACCGGCCAAGTGCAATTCGGACTCTCACACGAAGGGTTCCACACCATTGTCGGTAAAAACGGTAAAAAAATCACGTTTGTTGTAAGGGAGCCCCCATATTGAGCGCTGGGCGAAAGTAGCGCAGAAGACCATTACGATTACACAATTGACTGGTCGTGACGCGCCTGCACCGCCGGCTGTGATTGGTTGTTAGCTCCGCGCACACGCGTTGCCTGATACAATGATCGTCTTGTTAGATGCGCAAAGCGATCCCCACACTTTGCCCCAGCACTTAATATCGTACCGGGTACAACTGAACTAACGACCGTAATCATAGATACCTAGTAACCGAACTCATGTAGATGAAACTCAGAGTGCTACCTACCACTGCTCCTTGGATCAGTGGTAGGTAGCACTCTTTTGATTTTTTATGCTCATAATTTTTATTTGCTTGTTAAGCTGTTAGTTTTTTTCTTTTCCTGTCTCTAGTGCCGTGCTTTTGTAGCCCTAACGTCAGGGTCCTTGCTAAAAATCAGCGTCGTGATATGTCCCTGGCTGTCACGACAAATGCTGAGCGGGGGCCTTTTTGACACATTTTTTTTCTAATCTTAATTCTTTTGTATTCTATGTATGATGGATGTGTGTGTCAAATAAATATTTTTCTATTTCTATAAAAGACATAAAATACTTGTTTTTTTTTAAATGCAAATCGTAAAGCATTCGCTTTGGTGGTACAATCCATGAGGAGTATTTTTGAAGCGTTCGATCTCCAATTCGCACACGAAATCCTAAAATCGTAGGTATACAATTTCCTAGGAGTTCTTGTGAATTTGTATCCGAATTGGAATTCGAATGCTTCAAAAATAAGCCTCCATATACAGGTTGACTTTTTTATCACCATCCAAACCTTAAAAGACTCCCGTGATACAAACGAACAACTCTTTCTATTGGACCAACTCTCTAACTGCAAAAAATCAGCTGTTCCATACATTTTGGTCGAATGAATATTGACACATATTTTGTATGTAACAGCTGTTTTTTTTTGCAGTTAGAGAGTTGGTCTAATAGAAAGAGTTGTTCGTTTGTATCACGGGAGTCTTCTCAGAAGATTTGGATGGTGATAAAAAATTCAACCGGTATTATAAATATTTCTCTCACTTTTCTTCCTGAGTGTCTCTCCTCCTCCTTTGACCTCACTTATCTGATGTTTCAGAGCGAATCGCTGAATTGTGGTAGTTTTATCAATATTCATCATGCCTTAAGGTATTGCATATTATTCTATGTGCACCTGCACTAGGGTTATTCGTGCATACTCAATTTTAGGGTTCCGTATCCTTGGAATTCTTTGACTGCAATTACACGATTTTGTCTGTCCATCTGACTATTATTCTAATATCTTAGTTAACTCCTTTTTAGGGGGTGATTAAAACTAAATTTACCAGTGACCAACGAAGACGAATCGAAGACGATTCGGTTTAAAATTAAGGTTATTATTGACCTTTGAATTTTCATTCCATTCCAAATTTATGATATCAGTTTGTACGGAGAAGTGAATTTAAATTTAAATTTAATAATATTTAATAAGTAAAATTTAAATTTCACAAATACTAAGAAGTATATTGGTGAAATCTTCACGACGTGTTATTTTAATAGCCAGATGGTAAATACAAGAAAACCATGTCTGTTAACCATGCCGTGTACACTTTTTATAGGTTACGGTCTAGCCTTATATTACCCAACCTATCTAAACATTATCATCTTCAAGAGTCATTTCGAAAAATAAAAATAAATATTGAGGGGCTGTTTCACAATGTACGGATAAGTTCTGCATTAGTTCTGAATAACCTATTTTTTACTTATCTGAAGGATGAACACGATTTTTGACACGCTTTTCAAGCACTTTATCCTCTACACATTTTTATCTTTGACATATCTTTATCCGTACATTGTCAAACAGAACCTTAATGACTAGCCATATCTTACGACTTGTACAGTTGAATGCTTTTCTTTCAAAGATTTGTTTGCGCCGTATTGATCACCAGAATTGGGCCTAAAGAGTTTATTATTGAATCACATAAAAACCCTGTATAGTATCCTCAAAGTTTATATATGAATAAGCGACGAAAAAGCGAGCGATTTTCGCGATTTCGATGTTGTTTTGATAAAGTTGTTAAATTCAAATTCAATCGTTTATAAAATTTGCAAGAATAAATCTTACATGCAATTTTATAATGCAGAACTTAAAAGCGTCATTTGTCCATGTATTCAGCCTGCATGCAGGCGTGCAAATATTATTAATAGCAGCCCGTCCCGGCTTCGCACGGGGTAGACAATTATCGCTAATAGTTTCGGCAGCGCATTCGACGAAAGACATTTTAAGACTCATTTTTTTCTACACCTTCGGTTACATTGTTAAAATTTTACCAAGGATCCCTAATTTTTTTCAAAATGAAATGTAGCCTATGTCAAATTGGAAGAATGTAGCATTCTATTGGTGAAAAAATTTTTTAAATCGGCCCAGTACTTTTTGAGCCTATTCATTACAAACATACAAAAATAGGTACAAATCTTTCCTCTTTATAATATTAGTATAGATATAGATAAAATTACAATAAACAAAATACAATATGGTCATCGTTCGTCATCGTTTCAGCCACGGGACAGTGACTTCTGTCATCGGTGGGTTTTTGCCATACTCGCCACGCTTGGCAGGCGGGTTGGCGAGCGCAGTTTTATATTATTTCGCACGCAGACGCTGCTCCCCGTCTCGTGCTACAGGATTTAGTCGCCTCTTACGACAGGCCTCCTGTTGGCGGTGGGGAAGTGTATTCTGTACGGCCGTCACACGGCACAAATACAATATAAAATGTAGTAATTAACCAGGAACGCATGCATTTCAAGGAAATACAAAACACTTAGTATTTACTAATATTTTAGATATTTTAAAACTAGCCATATCTACACAAGAAAACTGTAAGACAATGTAAAGAGCCGAGCACGCCGGACTTTAAATGAAGCTGTCTCTGAGGTTCCGGGTTCGATCCCCGGTCGGGTCAATGCAGAAAACGAACTTTTCTATATTGTATCGGGTCTGGGTGTTGTGGTACTGTCGTTGTTTCTGATTCCTATAACACTACTTTAGCTACTTACCTTAAGATCAGAGCAATGTATGTGATGTCCAATATTTATTTAGTATTAGTATTTAAAGTTAGACCCGATGTATGACTGCCATTCTTAACGTTCAATTTGGTTAGTCTTAGGGTAGGTCGGTACTACGTGCAAGCGAGCGAGTTACGGCTGTTAATAATAATATTGTACGTGTTTTATTTTCATAATAACTAATGTTTAATATGTTTAGCCTTGAGTTGATTCTATAACATAGGGAACTACAGTAAACTCATTATTCCTCTTTCATTAGCGCTTGTCAATTCCACATCTGAATTTGCTGGAGGCCTACTACGAAAGTGTTTCGTTCGTTCGGACGTACTATCGGGTTATTCCCAGACCTCCACAGTTTTTTTCCCACCATATCCATGGATATAGTTTAAATTAAAAAAACATTCCCAGGACATCCATAAAAATGTACTACAGTCAACATTACATGTTTTTAGAAATATTATTAATAACACATTTGTTATCAATTGAATATACGAGTAGGTACTTCATTTTATTAAGTACTTGAATTTGATTTCACTGTTAATAATAAATAACTGTTACTGTGTATGTCTGCGCTGTTTATTTTTTAATTCTGAAAAAACCCGTACGATACGAAAGCCCCTAGGCCTAGGAACTTGTGGAGTATACTCGGTCGTTAATTTAAAATATTACCTTAATTATTTTGTACGGCCTAAGGAAGTACCCGAGCATGCCGTTAGATATGGCTCTGAAAAGTTACACAATATTTCCTTGCTGACTGTACTTTAATAGTTCTGCATGGATGTAGTGGGAAATTAAAAATAATTTAATATTTAAATTAAAATTGTCATGGAGGTCGAGGGAACTAATATAAAAAAATGTTTTTGGAGAACAATGGATTTCGATGTCTGGGAATAAGCGGTACTATCCTACTTAATCAAAATAACCATTCACTTGTATCAAACCCTTGACAATTTGTGAACTATTAAAAACGGCTATGTTTTTTACACGGCTATTTTGAGTTGGTTAGCCATTGTTTATGAAGTACCAGAAAACGGTTTTATCCTAGAGGCATTTGTAAAAACTGGTTAGCGAGACGATGTATGAAACTTTGTGCAAAATACTGCCAATAATTAGGATAAGCCTACTCTGTTTACTTCTATTGCAATAACAAAAGAGTCTAAAATCGTACGCAATTATACTTGACTTGCACTGTGTGTAAATCATTAGCATAATTTTCCTTTACTTCCAAAACAGTGTAGGTAACCTAAACATCTCAAAGTAGGTCAGTATAACAAACGGTCTATTTTCAAATTCAAAACAGAGCGTTCGCCCAACGGTGCGTTTCAAATTATAATTAAAACTATAATTTTTATTTTTCACGCAGATTTTTCGTAGTTCCTTCAGGGCCATAACCATGAACTCTTAAAACAATCTCAAAGTTGTCAAATCTGTCAATTTTGGTACGTCATTTCATACAAAATTTGACAGAAATGATAATGTTTGACAGATTTCTGATTGTTTGAAGGGTCCATGGCTACCGCCCAGGGCCATAACCATGAACTCTTAAAACAATCTCAAAGTTGTCAAATCTGTCAATTTTGGTACGTCATTTCATACAAAATTTGACAGAAATGATAATGTTTGACAGATTTGTGATTGTTTTAACAGTTCATGTTTAGGGCCCAGATCTTTCGTTTCGTTGACAAAGTAAAAAAAGTTAAATATGTCTTAAGTGGTATTGTTTAGTCCGCAAAAAGTTTACAGACGAAAAAAAAAAGATGTAGCAATAATACTTGTGTTCCACGGTTGGTATTTCAAAAGCGTGTTGAAAAAGGATTTCATTTTTTTTACAAATTTGCAGAGGTGTTGACACTTTTAGAAGCAAACTTTTCTTAGCACCACACCACCGCTTGGCAATCTGTTCAAACTTAACAAAAGACCTTATTTAAAAGCAGTTTTATAAACGTTTTCAGTAAAATTGCCTCATCGCACTCAAACAACAAAGGGTTGGCCTCACACACCAACTACTCAACCAGTGAATTTTCGTTGTTTTTTTTTTTTTTTGAGATGGGCTTGCTCTTGACCCCAATCTTGCTCTAGAGCATAGATGGGATCTACGATGGAGCGAGCTTGCCTAGAAGATGCCTATTCACTCTGGACTTAAATAGAGTCAGGTTATATGCACTCGGAAATACAGACGCAGGCAGGGAATTCCACTCTTTAGCTGTGCGCATTATAAAAGAAGCGCTTAGTGCGGATAAAGGGTATATCAACTAAGAACGGATGGTAGCCGGCCGTGCGTCTGGATGTCCGATGGAAGAACGGTGACGGTGGTATGAGTTCATGCAGCTCATGAGCACACTCTCCGAAGTACAATCTATAGAAGATAGGCAAGCAACCTTGCGGCGGTGGCTTTGGAGTTAAAACTTTACTGTGCTAAAATAGGAAAATGAAGTATAAACGTAACTATGGTCCTGGTAGTAGTCTTAAGTCGGTACTTATGTAATATTTTGAAGAGACGCTTTCTAAACTTCCAAAAAATTTACAATAAAGTCAACTATTAGCTTTCAATTGAGGCTAGAATTAAAATACCGCGTATATTTCTAGATATTTGTCATCTGTATATATTAAAAGGCAACCGCTACTCACTGACTGATCTATTAACGCACAGCTCAAGCACACATAGAATAGAATAGAAAACATTTAGATGTATTTGACATATAAGCACAACTACAAACAGAATCAAATATAAACATAAAAAGAGTGTCAGTGAGCTCAGCATTTGTCGTTACAGCCAGAGTCATAACGACGCTGGTTTTCAGCGGAGACTCCGCAGGACGCGGGACGGGTAGTGTCAACGGTACCTACATCGGGTCACCAAATAACCCCAACGTATAGATTATTATAATGTAGACGTGCGCTAAGAAAGGGTTTTCTAAAACTAAACTAAAGTGGTAAAACGAGGGTTCAAAGTTTGCATGTAGCATTCACTCAAAATCAAATCTAACATATTATATTAATATTAACTCAAAACATTCGAAATACAGGGTGTACAAGAGAATGGGACACTCCTTAAAACCACGTGACCAGCTGATCATATACAACAACTTTTACTATGGGAGCAACATCGAAATCAATAAAAAAAATAATCTTCTTCTCCATACAAACTTACTCGCATACCTCGATGATAATGTATGGAGCATCTGAAAATAAAATCACGATGTCGATGTTGCTCCCATAGGAAAATTGTTGTATATGACCAGCTGATCACGTGGTTTTAAGGAGTATCCCATTCTTTTGTACACCCTGTATAATATTATATTATATTATAATCCAATTTTCTGTGTCGGTAACTGAAAACAACGTCTTTTCTTAATCCAATTACCATAACGTAAACAAAGCCGTATCCAGGTCATTAACTTATTACATCTGCATTGGCTAAATGTAATTATCGGTCAACAAATAAATCATTTAAATGCACCACAATTACCTTATGATGGCCATAATACGGAGGTTGCGTCAGAATGCTTGTTCCGAGCTGTATCAAGGCTACTAGACAGAGATGGACGAAGGGCAGTGAAGAGGGTCACACGCTACAAATGTTAGAACATACCTATCCTCTACCTACAATATTTGCTGCTGCACCTAGGATGATGGTAACGTAGGCGAAATCCAACAAAGTTCGGGAAAAAGGCGCTAAAAAGAAGAAAATAAATAAATTTTAACTGCGAAATGAATCTAGTTTGTTAAACATACTCAGTTTTAAAACAGAGCCCGTAACCCGTGAAAATATGTTCGATATATCGTGTATTGTTGGATTTATCATTGAGAAACAACTCAATGATAGGTAAAAAATAAGACAAAATAAACAATTACAATGGGGTTTTTAATACTAAAGACTATGCTGCATTCCCTATACATTCTCCATAGGCATAAATAAATAAACGAAAATAGGCCTCTAGAAATTATAGAATGATAATTTGAAGCTGTTGTAAATTATATTTAAAAGGAATTTGTTTTACTAGAATTTGGCAATTTTTTTTTCTACTGTTTATTTCTCGCGCCCCCAAATCACCCTGAGTCCGTCCCCTATTACTATAACTACTTGCATTGATTTGTTGCGTGAAAAATAACCAACTTTAATAGAGGCTAATGCACTTTTTAATTACAACGATCGTTCCAAGGTGTTCCTAAGCGCTTGTTTGGTTGAAATCCTTGGCTGCATTAATGACTTGATCTGGGAACTGATAGATTTAGATAGCATTGTTGTGTTAATGTTTATTGCTTCGTTATTACGTAACGTTATCAATACTAATATTATAAAGAGGAAAGATTTGTACCTATTTTTGTATGTTTGTATGCTTGTAATGAATAGGCTCAAAAAGTACTGGGCCGAATGAAAAAAATCTTTCACCAATAGAATGCTACATTCTTCCAATTTGACATAGGCTACATTTCATTTTGAAAAAAATTAGTGATCCTTAGTAAAATTTGAACAATGTAACCGAAGGTGTAGAAAAATGAGTCTTAAAATGTCTTTCGTCGAATGCGCTGCCGAAACTATTAGCGATAATTGTCTACCCCGTGCGAAGCCGGGACGGGCTGCTAGTCTATTATGCATTCACTTTGAGGTTAATATGAAGGCAGTGTTCGTTACACCTACGTGAATATAAAATGCAAAGCAAATCAATTGAATACATTCGCAGATGTACAACTATCAACTGTTATTACATCTCCTTCAAAGCGATTTGTTAGAAATAAGTGCAGACCATTTTTTGTCTTACGTGTTAACAAATATTTGATTTGATAAACAAGTACTGTGAACATTAGAATAGTTTGTTACGGGATTGCTACCATGTACCTTATTTTTGAGTTCCCGATATTTCGGCACTGTTGCAAGCGCCATGATCACGGAGTTACTCCGTGATCATGGCGCTTGCAACGTAACGTAACGTAATTACTATAATGTTAGTGACCATGAAAGTTTAAAACAATATACTGTGTACATGTAGCAAGAAAGAAAGTACAGTTAGAAAGAGGAATACTTATAAGCTAATAAACTTTTTAAAGTATAAAATTCTTAACTTTTTGGATGAGGTTTAAAGTTCAGCAATTTGTGTTTTAACGAAGAGCATCCGACGAGATTGGCTAAAGTTTAGAGATAATCATTTACAGATACCTACCTCAAATTCCTTATTAATAGTTAAATAGTTCATCAAAGTTTTGGGGTCCCTCATTGTCTCAACAGTTTTCATAACATCATCTCTTTGCATGAGCCTTAATACAGGCTCTAGTTCAGCAGTTTGTGTTTTAACGAAGAGCATCCGACGAAATTGGATAACCCTCTATAAAAAAAAACTATAATCTTTGTTACATTATGTGGCCAGTACCCAGTAAGTTGTCATAGACACTTGTATTGGGTATGACTCGCTACTTCCCTTAGAGCTATCTAAGACTATAGGTAAACCCAGTTAAATTTAACAAAATTAGTGAAAATAAAATTTTAAAAAACCCCCTACTCAAAAAGAAACATATAAAAAGTAAAAAATAATATGTAAACTATATGTTAACTCTTTGGCCCTTCAAATTTATTATGAGAAATGTTGCCTAGTTATGTTTTGATCCAAGCGTCACTCGCGTCGGGTGACCGCTTGTATTTTTATTTATGTTGCTGGGTAATTACCTATATTAATCTTATTTTTACCTTCGTCACTGCCTCCTTTACTCGACACTCGTGGCGATTATGGCAAAATCCTCCATTTGGAGAGGCCTGTGTCCAACAGTGGACTGATATAGGCTGGTGATGATGATGATGAGTTTTAGAGTTTGTAAGTAATGCGAGAAAAGTCTTTGTAAATAATTATACTACCTAACAACCTGAACACAATTAAAATTATCGGATGAATTAATTAATCGTCAAAGCCATGCCATGACTATTCACAAAATTGTCTTAAGACTTTCATTTCTGTAACGGTCCGAATCCCAATCGGTTCCTATTCAGCGGTGCCTGAGGTGTCATTTTGGCGATTCGGGCGATTTGTCGGGCGCTGACTGCACAGCAATCATAGAAAAAGGGGAGGGCCCCTTCCCACACCCTTTGTCCGGCCAGGTTTGATGGAGGCGACTTGTGGTCATGGAATCACGAATATGTTGATAACACAACGAATTCAAGAAAACAGACTGAAGAATGGCTCTGAATTATTTAAGGCCTTAACACGCTTGAATGATCTTGAAGCGTCGCGCCCATACAATTTCGCGCGTGCAGATGACCTCTAAAAATCGGGAAAACATGTTTTTTTTATGAAATTTATGCCTTTAACGAGAATTTTTAAATAAAACTCTCAATTTAAAACATGTATATTTCCAAAATCTTGTTTTGTGTTAAAACAGTAATGAAATAGCTTGTGCCGTTTAAGAGAAAATTTGCAATTTATGAAAAAATAGACACTTTTTTGTGCATGTTTTAATCCAAGGGACTTAACGGAAAATCAAAATTATTCAATTCAAGATGTTTATTGAATCCTCTTCTAGCATATCGTATTTTAAATTTTTAGATTCAAGTAGCAGGTATTCTGACAATTTGATTTTCATATTCGAGATTTTAGACACTTGGGTGTTGTTAAGGCCTTAAAAAGTAAAGCCAATAACCAAGAAGTGGCGAGTAGATAAATAATATACAAAATTTGTGAAACTGTGTAGTCGTTATGGTAAAATAAAAAAAACACACCGGACATACATAAACAAACCTATAAAACGTTACAATCCTTTTTTGGCAGTCGTGGTCCATTTAATATTCTAGGATCATGATCAAATGTAGCCAAAGAACCAGAAAAAGTGCTAAGAATATTAAAATTGTATATGTTGTTCTGTACCTTAGTACAGTAATAGTCAAGCGTACCTCAACTAGGAATGATACAAAGGAAGAAGATACAATGTAGATGGAATGATGCTGTTCTATATGTGGTACATTTTATACCGAATTCGTGGGTACTAGCCAACTAGGATCTTAATCAAATATACCCGGATTAATGAACCAAACTATTAGAACGAAGATGTAGATGGAAGAAGAATGAGCAGTTCTTTACATATTGGATTCGTGGGTGACTGACTGCCCAGTAAAAATCATTGTCAAGCGTTTCCGACCGAAACGGCGAAAAGCGCTAAAAAGAAGAATACACCTGTAGATGGTAGAAGAGTGAGCTCTTTTTTAGGTGGTCCAATTCATATTCTAGGATCATGATCAAACGTAGCCAAAGAACCAGAAAAAGTGCTAAGAATATTAAAATTGGATATGTTGTTCTGTACCTTATCCATTTTGTACATTCGTGGGAAGTACCCAAATTGTCCCGTACGGTAAAATTCCCGCAGGATGCTGACGATAGCAGCCGAATGTTTTACACGTGTACCTATCTAGTACGTGTACCCGATCCACACTGGAACCGTTTATGTGGGGTATTATAGTCAAGTGTACCCCAACTAGGAATGATAGAAAGGAAGAAAATGTATATGTTAGAAGAATAAGAAGTTCTTTACATGGTATATTGTATATCGGGTTCCTGGGCACTACCCCGGTACCCTGACTAGAAGGGTAAAATAGCGCTAAAAAAAGAATACATCTGTAAATAGTAGAAGAGTGAGCTCTTTTGTACGTGGTCCAATTCATATTCAAGGATCATGATCAAGCGTGGCCGGTTCTTAGGCCTTAGAAAAAGTGCTAAGAAGATGGAAATTGGATATGTTGTTCTGTACCTTATCCATTTTATATCACATTCGTGGGTAATACCCAAACGTGTCCCGTACGGTAAAATTCCCACAGGACGCTGACGATAGCAGCCGAATGTTTTACACGTGTACCTATCTAGTACGTGTACCCGACCCACACTGGAACCGTTTATGTGGGGTATTATAGTCAAGCGGGGTACGCTTGACTATAATACCCCACACTAGGAATTATAGAAAGGAAGAAAATGTAGATGTTAGAAGAATAAGAAGTTCTTTACATGGTACGTTGTATATCGGGTTCCTGGATACTACCCCGGTACCCCGACTATAAGGGTGAAATGGCGCTAAAAAAAAAGAATACATCTGTAAATAGTAGAAGAGTGAGCTCTTCTGTACGTGGCCCATTTCATAATCTAGGATCATGATCAAGCGTGGTCTAAGAACCAGATAAAGTGCTAAGAAGATGGAAATTGTACCTTATCCATTTTATATCACATTCGTGGGAAGTACCCGAACGTGTCCCGTACGGTAAAGTTCCCGCAGGACGCTGACGATAGCAGCCGAATGTTTTATACGGGTATCTAGTTCGTGGGTCGGCCACACTGGAACCGTTTATGAGGGGTATTATCGTATGTAAACCTGGATAGCTTAGAAATAGCTGACGGTTCTTAGAATGTTTTGGTAAAGAGTAATGGCAGATCTGTCATTAAACTAAACGTGTCAGCCTTCGCTAGTTTTAAGAATTTCTTGCTTTACATTATAAACTTGATGTTTTTTTTAGATCGTGATCTAGCTTCACGTATAAGAATTTTTTATTCCGTTTTTGTGTTTAGCTGGATATTGAAATCTATGCTGATAGATTCTCATGAAAGCAATATTGTTTTTATTTTGGAAAAAACCTTCTACATGTGTTAATAACAAAGGATATCCTTTCTCACTATTATTCAGAATTCTTCAAAGACAGCCTACAACCAGAGGTTTGTAGACTTTCTATTAGCTATTCTATAGTTTTGTAAAGGTGCTTTTTAATAGGTCAGTAGCAGCACTTTAGTAGTGATTATGAAAATTAAGCAAAACAAGTTGCATTTATTTCGACTAATATAAAATCCTGTGACTTGCTTATTCATACTCATAGCATTAGAAATCATGAGCTGCAATTACACTAATATAAAATCCTATGCCTCGCAGTGCATATTCATACTGAAAGAATTAGAAACTTTACAACTACATAGTAAAAAGTGATTTTTAATATGCCGTCTGGTACGTAACAAACGCAAAATGGCTGTAATACCTATATCAGTAATTATGGCGATTTAGTGAGTGCAATAAATTGCACTAGTCTAAACTTTAAACTAGGTAAGAATATATTTGACAAAGGTCGACGCCCAACTTTCAGCAGTAGATGTAAAACCACTATTAATGATGATGATTAAAACATTCTTTATTTAGATATTCATTTAGTTAGCGAACAGACAATTTATACAAACAATCTTTATAGAACAAATCAGTTTTATAAGCTTAGTATAATGGATAATGACTCGTAAACATAGAAAAGAAACTTATGTTTGTACCCCAAAGAAACGGAATGTTGCCCAAACTCCTTTAACTAGTCTTACCCAATACTGACCCTTTTAAGATTACTGCAGACTGCATTACAGAGTTTTCCAGAACCACAACCCTGAGGCGCAATCCCTAAAATGAGTTACGTCTGGGATGCGAAGATGCGTAGTTTTGTGTAGGGGGACCAAACTTTTACTTGCTTTTGAGGATAACAGTAGACAATTGGATTTGAAGTAGGAGAGAGCTTAGTCATCAAGATCAATATCAATGTGACAATTATTTTCTGGACTTGCAAAAAAATCTTGGAGTCAGTCGGAATAGTTAAACTGACTCAATATGATGCAATTAAACTTAAATAATTCTGCTTATTAAAATGTTAGTTAAAAGTTATGTCCTTAATTTGTGAATAAATTAAAATGTAATATTCTGTGAAAATATTTTTGAAGTTATTGTGGATTAGTAATATATTGCGTTCATTTTTAAAGAAAAAAAAATTGTCCCAAAATTCTCCTATAACCTGGCTCTCCTCTCCCTGCAACCTTCGATCCGATAATCTCAACTCAATAACCCACGCCAACGTGTTTGCTCGCACACATACTTTTAAACTATTTACTGTAACGACATTGGCGGGTGACCGCTGGAAAAACACTGAGTAGGTAGGAATTGAGTTTCAGTTTTGTAAATAGATTTGGTTACTTAAGTTTCTGAGAGAGTCCTTTCACATGTTTTTGGTAAGTTCATTGAGAAATGAAGTTAACTTTGTAACAAAAGTGAAAACATAAAAATTGTACCTGAAATTGTAAACAAAGTAAACGACATAGCTTATTTTAGATTACTACATAATTGCTTAATTATTTTGTCAGGAAGTGTTTTGTTTGAAGCTATTTTTAAATTATATTCATCACCAGCCTATATCAGTCCACTGCTGGACACAGGCCTCTCCAGAAGGAGGATTTTGCCATAATCGCCACGCTTGGCAGGCGGGTTGGCGATCGCAGTTTGGCCAATGGTGGAGAGGAGACGCTGCTGCCCGTCTTCTTGTGGCAGTTCTCCTGTAGTAGCCTCTTATGGCACCCATAGGAAGAGAAGGGGTGATGCAATTCTTTTAACGTGCCGGCACCACACGACACAAATTAAATTATATTATTCAACAATATTAAATCTTTGTAGTTAAATTATTTTTTAGTTAATTAACTAATAATTTTTGAACTTAGCCCGCACTGCTGTGCGCCCCGCAATAATTACAATGTAAAAATCATTTTTCTATGCGTGATTGCACTGATATCGTGACTACGCATCGTTACAAATAACATCCTTTTGTTTCAGAAACAACGAAATGTGCCTTATAATTTGCGAGGTAAAGTTTGTTTTCCTTAAAATTTAATCAACATAAAGGATGGTTAAGGCCCGTATTACAAAACATTACTTTGTTACGAGGCTTGTCCCTTGTCACATGTTTTCGCTATATTAAAACCATAGTATGTATGTATTTCTCTACTGGGAAAAGCAGCCATGTAAAATGTTTTCTTTAGGATTGTACGTTTTTAAGACTACATAACTACTACATTATCTGCATGTTTACATAAATATGAGCTTGTTTGCTGAGAGGTTTGACTGTCATTACGTGAATCATGGCTCAATGATGCACGTAATGACAGGCTGACAAATAAATGGTATATACTTGTCCATTTTGTCAATAATATTACTAACACTAGGCTAAGATTATTTTTATTCTTTTACTAACACACTATGATCTATGTTGGTCGAAATAAAGATTTTTATTATTAATAGGTATATATGAAGATATTCAAGATTTGAAATTTTATTTACAGTCAGAGACAGTTGCAGAACTGTGTCAAAAATGCAACTGCGCAGTTTGTTGTGAAACTTTTTTACCCCCTAAAGGAGTATATAAAAAATAGTCTAGTAAAACTCGTCGTCCTATCGTTGTCAATTTTCAACGATTTTTTTTAAATCATTTGGTTTTGTAACATAACGGAACTTTTTAATTTGTAGTTTAATAATGGAATTTAAACATAAAAGGATGGGATTGTTAATGCGGGTCATATAATCTCCGTTTATTATAATCAAGGCTTATTTTAAGGTTAATTTGGAAAATGGTTAGGTTTCGAATTATGGAGGTTTTATGGGGCTCATAACAGTCGCCCAGGGGTTTCCAACCCATAGCAGCTAATTTTAATTGCTACGTCCAGTAATTTCGTTTGAAAATATTACCCATTTTAAATAATGAAGGTATCCGTTTTATTAGAGATGTTGAGGAAGTAAACGAACATGATGAGAGAAAATAATTTGGGATAAGGTAAAATGTTAAGAAAATTGGCGTGTTTTTTTTTTGCATTGTATTAAAATCAGAACGACGAAATAAAGATATTTTTCTTATCAGAGACAAACCTGAAGATATTATGTTAAGTAAAAAACTAATGTCCGCCGTAGCTCAGTTGGTGGAGAACTTGTCTGTATAGCTTAAGGTTGTACTACTCCATAGCTTTAAAATCACACCAGAGGCAGTTGAAAAATTTATTCTAGTGAAATGTATTCTTTTTTCTTCTCATTTTTCGTAAAGTTCATCTTTGTGTTAGGCTGCATAAAATCGCTGCTTATGCACTAGGGCATAATTAAACTCTTCGTCTTAGGGGCTGTGTCACAATCGAAAAGTAAGCTAGTGCTTCAACAAATATATTTTAATAAAGAACACATTTTGTATGAAATAACTTGCAGATTAAACTAACCAGTGGAAAACAGAGAATTGAGTACTGTAAACAGTTTTTCGAATAATGGTTCGCCTCTTATAAATGCCGTGGTTACCTCATCATCACATCATCATCATCACCAGCCTATATCAGTCCACTGCTGGACACAGGCCTCTCCAAAAGGAGGATTTTGCCATAATCGCCACGCTTGGCAGGTGCGTTGGCGATCGCAGTTTGGCCAATGGTGGAGAGGAGACGCTGCTGCCCCTCTTCTTGTGGCGGTTCTCCTGTAGTCGCTTCTTTCGACACCCATAAGAAGAGAAAGGGTGGTGCTATTCTTTTAACGAGCCGGCACCACACGACACCTTACCTCATGTGTAGAAAATATTTTGATGTTAATATTGACGTGTACAACTGTAATGTTGTTTGATAATGAAATAAACAGTAAAAATATTATGATCTTTGTAGAACCTCAACCGTCCAAAAACCAAAGTGCGTCCAAAATATTGTCCAACTTTTGTTTTCCAGAAAGCATCAAGGCTGTTATTAACTGCAGCCGGAAGTGGCTCGACGTTACAGCGCTTCCGGTCTCGCGTGCTTTGGGACGTTACCGTAAACTTTACTTAGTACAATGGCGGCCGAGGAAAGTGTAACAAGAATAAAAAAGAAATTGTTACTGTAAAAAACTACATTTTTTTTGTCGACTAATGTCGAGTTTCTTTGTCTACGTAACAATACGTACGTAATATTTTTTTTATAATAAAGATCCCTGGTTCTTGAAAAGAATACAAGTTGATGTACTTTATGCCCTAAATTCTTAATTTTATCATTACAAGAAGTTCTCTTGAATTGTAATTATGTCTAGCTAAGATCTTAAAAATCACCTCAAGGTTTTATAACAATTTAAAATTCAATTAATGTAAGCTTCACGTCTCACTTTAATAACTATAAATAAGCTTTTAAACATCTTCGGAAGCAATTCAGTCGCAATTTTCATTTAGCTTTTTCCGGGATTGTTTCATTTCTTCATACACATAACATTTTATTGCTTAATAGCGGCAAAGGGTAAGGTTATTTCCGTAAAGAAACTTAACTTTGTCCATTGCTTAAGGTGGAATGTTCCCACTTGGTCAAATTTTCATTTGGGCATAATCGTATTTGATGAGATTAGTAAGATCAGGCAGATCGGTTGTGACCCGGTGACGGACATCAAACCTCATCCGTGTGTCGTGATTTTGTATCGGAAAATTTACACAGTCTAAATATGTACTAATTTATACAAATCATCGTGAAGCAACTTTCATTAAGATGACAGTGGATGTGTAGCGATAATCTAAAATCGTTTAGTTCCCCTATCTAGTTAGTCTAGTTCCAAGTTTTTATTAAGGCATTTACAAGCAAATACATTTTGAATTTGATTTTGAAAAAATAGTATTTTGTATTGTTATGTACGGACAACAGCTCGTCGACCTACCACAAAATGTCAAATTTGCTCATTTAAAAATGATCTCTATACGTCAGGCTTAAAGTTGAAAATCTATTGGAGAATTTTTGACTTTTGAGGTAGGTCGACGTGCTGTTGACTGTACATAAATAAATAAATCTAAATGTTAGGTAGGTTTCATGTCAATCACTCTAATGTATGATATTCGATTTTTGTTGTTTTATTCCATCCCATAAAAATGATTGTATTAATGACCTATTTTCTCCTTAAATTATGCTACTGCATAAAACCGCATGCCATAAAACTGTTTTTTATGAAGCTCAAATGAAAATGTGCCTAAGCGAGAATTACTACCTTACAGGCCAATTATGGACCAAAATACCAGTCGGTTTTGGTTTGTTATTCTTATTTATTACTTGTTTTCGGGTGGTTACAAAAATAACAAGCAGGTAAAACAAAAATAAACCTCATTTTTGTTGAACAATATTTTTGCTATACGTGTTTGTGTCTTGTGGCTTCCATAGGATTCTGTGGGTCGAGTCCGAAACATGATAAATGTGTGTCCATGTCCAAAATTTTAATACGAAAAAGATATGAATTTGAAATAAATGTTCTGGTAAGTATAGCTATAAGATTACGGGTTTGTTTGAACTATGCAAATATTTACGTGAAAGCATATGATTTGTACCAAAGTTGTGGATATTTTAAAATGTAAGGACTTTAGTAAGTACATCCGTTAATTACTGCCTCATTTAGATACGCCAATTAACAATAAGGTGTTGGTTAATATAAAATTCATTCATTAATTGTTTTTATTCGTGTTGACTTTAGTATTACAGTGTTTTACAAAGTAACCATTAGAAATATCAATAATTAGGTGGCGTCTCTGTGCAGTTAGTCGCCAAAGTACCTACAAGCTTTGTTTAAATATTGGTTCGAATATCGCCGAGATTATTGTAAACAGAATATAGATAAGTTTTATAAGTGCCTCTCATCTTTGACATTTAGTGAGGTTTATGAGGAAATGGATTGTGATAAAGCATTTGAAATATTTCATGACCTATTTAAACTTTTTTATGACCTCTGTTTCCCACTAATACGTGTTAAAGTTGGAAGAAAAGCAATTAAAAATAAATGGATCACTAAAGGACTAAAAACCTGTTGCTCTAAAAAAAGAATGCTATACTTCCGATATCATAATGAAGCTCAAAATAAGAAAAACAATAAAATAGCTTACACTACTTATACTAAGATTTTAAAAAAATGTATCCAAAAATCACAACAAATCAATAATAATAATTATATAGTGACATCTAAAAATAAATGTAGAGCATCATGGGATATTGTTAAGAGCTACACTGATCTGACCAACCATCGTAGGAATGACATTAAAATAATAAAACAAAATGACATAATTTATAATCAACCTTGTGACACTGCAGAACTATTCAATAATTTCTATATTAATATGACATCTGAAAATAATAATAATTCTAATGATAACAAAGTTAACGCGTGTGACAATATCGTTAAGCAGGTACCAAAGAGCATGTTTCTGATCCCTATAACCGAAACTGAAGTTAAAATAATTATTAAATCCCTAAACAACACCAATTCGACAGGTTATGATGATATAAATACTAAAATGTTAAAAACGTGTACTGACTTTATATCGCCCCCCCTATCACATATAATCAATTTATCTTTTGAACAAGGTATTTTTCCTACCCGGCTAAAAACATCTGTAATAAAACCAATTTTTAAAAAAGGGGATCCCAGCGACATGGGAAATTATAGGCCTATTACCTTGATACCCATTTTATCAAAAATATTTGAAAAGGCAATGCTTGACAGAATGGATAGCTTCTTGACCAAAAATGACATTCTTGTTGGAAATCAGTTTGGATTCAGAAAGGGCAGCTCCACCACTCACGCGTGTTTCTCTTTGGTAAGGCAAATTACTGAAGCATTGAATGGTAGGAAAGCAGTCATAGGCTTGTTTCTAGACATGAGCAAAGCTTTTGACTTCGTCTGCCACTCCCGTTTGCTTTCCAAACTCAAACTATACGGTATTAGGGGTAAATCATATGACTGGATTCTGAGCTACTTGTCTGAACGCGCTCAGTTTACTACTTTAACAAAAATAATTGACAATAAATTGATTACCACCAAATCTTCAACTAGAATCAATAATTCTGGCGTACCCCAAGGAAGCATATTGGGACCTCTGCTATTCCTGTTATACATAAATGACCTGCCTTGAGCACTAACGCACGAATGTGTTTTATTTGCGGATGACGTAACATTGGTAATAAGTTGCAAAGATCGAAGTTCGTTAGAAACTGTGGCCAATAACGACCTTGGGAATGTTATTAAATGGCTAGAGCAAAATAAACTAAAGGCTAATCTTAATAAAACATGTACTGTGCTCTTTAGACCCTACAACAGTGAAAATATTTGCTTGAATATAAGGCATAATAACACCCAGGTACAACAAACAGATTCCACAAAATTTTTGGGAATGATTATTGATAGGCACCTAAACTGGAAGGAGCATATCGAACAGGTATGCACAAAGCTAGATAGATTCGTGTTTGCTCTGCGACGCATCCGATTGATAGCATCTCAAGACACTGCCGTGTCGGCATACCACGGCTATGTGTCTTCAGTCCTGCGATATGGTTTAATCATATGGGGCAATTCAGTTGACATAGAACGGGCATTTAAATTACAAAAAAAATGTATTAGAGCTATATGCGGTGCTGGATACCAGGACCACTGTAGACCCTTATTTAGACGCCTAAAAATTCTACCGCTGCCTTGTCAGTACATCCTGGACCTCTGTATATTTGTAAAAAATAACCCACATCTCTTTCCCTTGCATGACACGGTTCTTGGAAAAAAGAATAGCAGAGACTTGTATAAATTATACATTCCGGCACAAAGACTTAAACTATTTTCGAATAATGTGTATTGTAACGCTATTAAAATGTTTAACAAGTTGCCAGTTTCATTACGAGCATTGCCAGCAAATAAGTTTAAATTGACATTGAAAAACTGGCTTCTACAAAAATGTTTCTATTCCATGAATGAATTTAATGACGCTAAAATAAAATACATTTAATAATTAGAATATTGACTTTATGACGACTAGAGAGACCATAAATAATTCATTACTTTGACATTATATAAAATCATACTTAATAATTTATGAAGTCTGCTAATAAATTGAATTCGAATTGATAAAATTAATCAGGTTCTTACGATGATATGTTATTATTTGTATTTCAACGCCAGAAGTGTCAGAATATGTAGAACTTACCTAACTTTAAGACCTTATGTAACCACCATATTCTTGGAAATAAATGATTTTGATTTGATTTGATTTGATTTAGTACAGGGCTACATCATCATCATCATCATCATCATTTCAGCCGAAGTAGGGGATGCCTATGTTCAGCAGTGAACATAGGCCTCCCCTACTTCGGTTTGGTTGGCTGTATGGAAGTTGGCCTGCATCGAGCGCTTTACAGGCCTGCGTGGCAAGTATTGGCAACAATCATAAAAATATAAAAAATATGCAAATATGTTATTATATTTTGGGACCTATTTTTCTGTCCGACACTGTAAAAGTAAGTTTAGTAGTAAACATGGCCAGCATTCCACGGACAGACAAACAAATAAAGGGAACTGCGCCCCCGCGGCTAAAGTGCTATTTTTGTTTTTTATTTTTATGTTGCAGTAATAGTTGGAAATATGTTGTTATAAATTTTAGGAAATTTATAAAGTTGCGGGGGGATAATATATTGAGTTCAGATCAAGTCGCACTCAAAAATCTTATTAGCATGTAATGTTTTGACGATATCTTACTTAAAACGGTTAAGATCTATGAAATAGGACTATTAGCAAAAAAGTTTTTTTTTAAATATAAATATTGGACAACGTCACATACATTGCTCTGATCCTAAGGTAAGTAGCAAAAGCACTTGTGTTATAGAAATCAGAAACAACGACGGTACCACAACACCCAGACCCGAGCCAATATAGAAAATATCGTTTTCTTCATTAACCCGACCGGGGATCGAACCCGGAACCTCAGAGATAGCGGCGCCATTTAAGGTCCGGCGTGCTCGTATCTCGGCTACGGAGGTCATCGTATCGACAACTGTTGAGATTTTTATAGTTGATATAAGCATATTCTTAAATACTCGATTTTAAACCCTAATCATCAATTGGATATTAGGTTATTTACTGTTGTCTTTTATTTACGCGAACACGATACATTTAAATGAAACTACTTTTACGGATTATTTCGCGATTTATTAACATTTTATTTAACCTGACGTTTCGAACACTTTACAGCGTTCGTGGTCACAGGTAGACTAAGGTGATATTCGTTTTTACAATATTTTGAAAAAATATAAACTACCGTCACTCAGTTGATAGTTATAGCTCTTTTTGCGTAGATAGGAACACAAATTAATTAATATTTTGGGCTTATATGCTATTTAAAAAAAAACGAATTCAGGACGTAGATAATTAAGGCCAGTAATCCTCTTATAGGTCCTCTTGTAACTGCTTTAAGTTTACTTGTACAGTAAATAAGGAAACTTCATACATAACTCTCAGAATAGTTCTGATAACAAGTTATGTCAAGATAAATCAACCCAATAAATTTTGTTAGCACCATTTACTGTTTCTGCTCGGGTGACCGACGTAAATACGGGCCTTTCTAGGCAATCTGTACTTTGTCGTATCACACACATTAGCTGTAACGTAAATACATAGTCAGGGGAATACTATAGTAAATATAGCATAAAGTCAAAATCCATAACAAAATTATTATAAAGTTTTTAAACTAGTATAACAATTTAGTTATTAATTATTTTGCTACTAGGATAAAATATCCTGTTTTCTTAAAGAAATAGTAATAACTGATTTAAAACTATTTATAATATCAAAGATGTTATGTCCTTAAATGTCGGCCAAGTGCGAGTCGGACTCGAGCACGAAGGGTTCCGCACCATTCTCTATAAAAACGAGCAAAAAGATCACGTTTCTTGTATGGAAGACCCCTTAAATATTTATTTTATTCTGGTTTTTAGTTATAGCGGCAACAGAAATACATCATCTGTGAAAATTTCAACTGTCTAATTATCACGGTTCATGAGATACAGCCTGGTGACAGATAGACAGACCGACGGACAGCGGAGTCTTAGTAATAGGGTCACGTTCCGGGCCCTTTGGGTACGGAAAAACTGCTATCTCAGTTGGGAATGAAACCAACAATCTTTTAGGTGAGTATTTTTAAAATGATTCATTCAACTATCACTAATAATTTACTAACACTTGTTTACCTGTTATAAATTCATATTCCATAAACAAACCAACATACTCCAGTACCCAACTCACTCACTACAGGTGTCCAAAACTCCGGTTGTTTCCTCGTTTTAATTAAATTGTAGTATGCATACTGCATGCGTTATGTCCACTATCTCCGAGGGAGGTTTGTAACTGGCTTTTATCACGCTAAAGCATACCTTTTCGGTCGAAAAACATGTCATAAATAAATTAATCTCTTTTATCATACATAAGTCTGCATTTTGGTGACTACGAGTATAAATAATATTTTTTACTTTCATTTCAAAGTCTCTTAAGCTCTTGAAAAACAATAGAGTATTATCTCAAATAAATTGCTTTGAGATACATCGTTTTTAACATTTTGAATAAGACTTAATTTTACTCGCTTATTCATTGTAATCTCGCGCAAAGCTAAATTGTTCTTTGTACTGGAAAATTGAACTGGTTTGATGCTAATAACTTTCATTGTAATTTTTTATTAGGATTAAATAGCTGTACAGTAAATAATATATTCAACAAAATCCATATTTTGAGTGCATTAAAAATAAAAGAATGAATAACACCACCATCATCATTTCAACCAAAGGACGTCCACTGCTGAACATAGGCCTCCCCCAGTGACTTCCAGATCAGCCGGTTGGAAGCGACCTGCATCCAGCGGCTTCCTGCAACCTTTAACAGGTCGTCTGTCATCCGAATAGCAGCAAATAAATATAATTTATATAATTTCACTTCGCTTCCAACCGGCCGATCTGGAAGTCACTGGGGGAGGCCTATGTTCAGCAGTGGACGTCCTATGACTTAAATGATGATGATGATATAATTTACGGTTTACAATTACAAGAAATATGAAAGAGGCCAACATATATTACTTAACTCAAAATATTAATACAAGTCTCTCAATGTTTGTTTTAACTCTAATACGCAGGTAGCGTATTTTGACAGACAAATACAGCTTCAAGTCAAAAAAATCTCTACGCTCTATTGAATTCTGTCATTTCTTGTTGCTCATTCCGATAAATGTAATATGTCAAAATTGGATTACTTGTGGTTCTCCCCGCGGTTTGGTTTTTGGTATACTGTGTGATCAAGTTGATTTTCATTCGAACTAATTGTATCTTATTAAGACCACTTACTATTACTTCAGTTTCCACATCTAGAACCGTCCGATCGTGACATAAACAATTACTATAATACCTACTTTAATGATCGCATAAACACATCGATTTGAATACCGCTCTATAGCTAATAGTTTTGCAACTGATTTGCAAGTTAATCGCGTAAAATAGCGATTGTTTTGCACAAACCCTCGTAAATTGTTAGCGTAAACATAAGTGATTTTCAAATGACTGTCAATAGCAGCTTTGTGATTAATTAAAGGAAAAAACAAGTCTTACGTTAAGTAAATTTTCAAATTTTTTTTGGAATTACAACGTTGTTGATCAAGTGAAAGTTGAAATTTCGAGTTGAATCTTTATCATTATGCTTAAGCTCAAAACGTCAATTTTTCCTAATTAATAATGAAATCTATGTGTCGGCCTTAAGGTTGAAAATCAGTTAAACTTTTTAGGTAGGTTGACCTGCCGTTGACTATACATGTACATTATTTATCAATCTAAATTAGATTTTAAAAGCGCTTTAAAATACATACATGTGCCTATTAAAACTTTAATAAAATGAAACTAAAACTGGTACATTACGTTTAAAGAACATTTCATAGGTACATGTTAAAATGTGTTATGGCCATTACAAAAATATTTTTTGATATTTTTTCAAAGTCGGTCAATAAAATAGGCAACACGGTTAGAGCCATGCTACGTCGCTACGAACACTTTCGTAGCAATTACGGCGTAGCATAAGGGGCTGTATTCCTTTATCGCTGTGAATTCTTTCTTATGCTGGGGCTAACGTTCAAATAACGGCATGATTAGCGTTAACTAAATAAATAAATAAATATTGGACAACATCACATACATTGCTCTGATCCTAAGGTAAGTAGCGAAAGCACTTGTGTTATAGAAATCAGAATCAACGACGGTACCACAACACCCAGACTCGAGCCAATATAGAAAAGTTCGTTTTCTACATTGACCTGACCGGGGATCGAACCTGGAACCTCAGAGATGGCGACGCCATTACAGTCCGGCGTCCTCGCCTCTCGGCTACGGAGGTCGTCATCACTAAATTAAAGCATTAAGCTACGCGCTAAGTGCGTAGCCACACTTATTTGACGTTTGATTCTAGCGTCTAGCGCCGTGGTTAGCGTGTGATCTGTGAGTGTGTTTTTAAAATAAAATAAAAACGCTTCCAAGAACTCAATACTTTTTTAATTTTGTCTACTCCATTCTAATTTAATAACTATGCACTTTAACATATATTTCACAAAGAGTTTTTTAATGTGACCGTGTTTTGACATGTTTAGTGTAGTAGGTGTAGCCACAATAACGCACTAGACGCCCGCTTAATCCCTTTGATGTGTCAAAAGTTACCGCCGTCCGAGCTATCGCCTAACGTCTAATGTTATTGAAGCAAATTAGCGCACAAAGACCGGCCACACCTGCGTACTACGTCAAATAGAGCACTAATTAACGACATTAGACGCAGGTGAAGCCAGCATTAGAAAATACGGCGTCCATTTTCCGATTGTATTTTGTTTAGTAATTATAAAATTATTTTATCATGGTTATCATTATAGTTTGGATAGTATATAATTCTGTATTCATCATCTTATTTGTCACAAGCAGTAAAAAGTTGGTCCCGGATACCGTTTGATACTATTCGTAAAGTCTTTACCCACAGGTTCAAAGGCCGCTTGATTGCTTCGACAGTAAAACTTACTCACTGAACTTATTTTGACTTTTACTTTGACGACCTCCGTGACCGAGGAGCGAGCACGCCGGACTTTAAACGGCGCCGCCATCTGTGAGGTTCCGGGTTCGATCCCCGGTCGGATTAATGTAGAAAACGAACTTTTCTATATTGGCCCGGGTCTGGTTGTTGCGGTACCGTCATTGTTTCTGATTTCTATCACACAAGTGCCTTAGGTACTTACTTTAGGATCACAGCAATGTATGTGATGTTATCCAATATTTATTATACGAGGAACACCCCTCCACCATCCGCATTCCGCATAATATTAAATTTCTGACTTCACTAAAGTATTTATATGCATACGTTCGTTCATCGTTTCAGCCACAGGACGTCCACTGCTGAACATAGGCCTCCCCCAGTGACTTCCGTCATCGGGGGGTTTTTGCCATACTGGCCACGCTTGGCAGGCGGGTTGGCGAGCGCAGTTTTTTATTATTTCGCACGCAGACGCTGCTCCCCTTCTAGTGCTACAGGATTTAGTCGCCTCTTACGACACACCTCCTGTTGGCGGTGGGGAAGTGTATTCTTTACGGCCGTCCCCACACGGCACATACGCTTACGTATCATGGGCTAATTTCGGCTTGATATACCATTTACCTTACAACCTGTATAATAGGGGTTCCAGCTGAAAATCAATTTTCTGAGCAGGTATGCCCATTAGACACCTCATCGATACCCTGACCGTTTCTGACCGTTTTTTAGGGTTCCGTACCCAAAGGGTAAAATGGGACCCTATAACTAAGGCTCCGCTGTCTGTCTGTTTGTCTGTCTGTCACCAGTCACCAGGCTGTATCTCAAGAAACGTGATAGTTAGAAAGTTGCAATTTTCACTGATGATGTATTCCTGTTGCCGCTATAACAACAAATACTAAAAAACTGGATACAACAAATATTTAAGGGGGCTCCCATACAACAAATGTGATTGTTTTACCGTTTTTATAGAAAATGGGATGGAACCCTTCGTGCGCGAGTCCAACTCGCACTTGGCCGGTTTTATTATTTTTGCTAAATTTATAGACTTTTTGGTTTATTATTCTTATTTTTTTTTGTTTTGTTAAGCGAGTCTAATAAAATATTATGTTCTCACTCACTTACTCCTATACTAATGCATTGTGTTGAGCCTGATTTCCCCTTGCTACGTACTTGAGCTGTTAATAGTCGATTGTCATGCGAGGTGTCGACACGACGCTTGCTGGCGTAACTGCGGTTGCCTCGACTATGTTTCCTTGTTTTTTATTTATTGTGTAAAGTCACAGTATATACAGGGTTTCCAAGAGAATAGGACACTCCTTAAACCACGTGATCAGCTGGTCATATACAACAACTTTTTCTATGGGAGCAACATTGAAATCGAGAATTTTTTTCAGCTTCTCCATACAAACCTCCTCGCATACCTCGATGATAATGTATGGAGCATCTGAAAATAAAATCAGGATTTCGATGTTGCTCCCATAGAAAAAGTTGTTGTTTATAACAATGTTACTTCCAAAGAAAAAGTTGTTGTATATGACCAGCTGATCACGTGGTTTTAAAGAGTGTCCTATTCTCTTGTACACCCTGTATATATAATTTAGAACTTTGTAATTTCATGTTCAGAATGAAGAGTTAGCCACATCACAAATTGAGCTTAAAAATTGTAGATTAACAGAATAATAATTAATACATCCCGACAACTCAATTTAACTTTCATTCTTGCTTTACCCAACTGGGGCTTCGATAATCTTCTTTTTGATAATACAATTAAATTTAATTGAAGTGCCGTGTGGTGCCGGCACGTTAAACGAATTGCACCATCCCTTCTCTTCCTATGGGTGTCGTAAGAGGCGACTACAGGAGAACCGCCTTAAGAAGACGGGCAGCAGCGTCTCCTCTCCACCATTGGCCAAACTGCGATCGCCAACCCGCCTGCCAAGCGTGGCGATTATGGCAAATCCTCCTTTTGGAGAGGCCTGTGTGCAGCAGTGGACTGATATAGGCTGGTGACGATGATGATAATTGAATTATATTTATTTTATGATAATGAAAACCTGGCACCAAGAATCCAAAAAAAATAACGTAAGTTCATTTGTCCTTTTTTATATTGCAGGGTTCAATTTAATTAACAAGTAGCCTTAGAGTTTGTATTGAAGAATTCACGACTGGAAATTAACCAATTTCATTAAACACCCTTTTAATTGTAACTGTGGAAGATATTTAATTACCTAATTGAGTTGTTAAACAGACTGCCGGGTTTCCATTTAAGAAATTTAAGTAAGTATGTTTAATTAATTAATTCTTCAGTTGGGTGTATTTTAAATCTCGTACCAAATGATAGGGAACTAGGTTCTGAAAAATACTTGGGTACTATTAAATGCACTTTTAAGTTGTATTTTAAAAATACAGATCGATTAATATATCTAATATTTGTTAAGGAGCTTCAATATTGGTCAAATAATTGGATTAATATCGGAAAAAGTCACATACTAACATTTGCTCTGTTGGTTCAGTAAGTAGCTAAAGCACTTTATAGAATTCAGAAACAAAGACGGTATCACAACACCCAGACCTGAGACAATTCATAAAAGTTCGCTTTCTTCATTGAGCCAACCGGGATCGAACCCTGTACCTCAGAGAAAAATAAAATTGATCCTCCAAGCAAGATTGTGACTGATGTGACAAAGTATCTTGACTCCATACGAGCCTAACAAGACGTTGGATACATCAAATAAGAAGTTTTTGATTGATTTTACTATTTTATCTATTAAGATAATTAAGATCATATTCAATACTAAATGGAACTTTTATTATAACTACAAGACATTTATGTTATTGTACCGTGTCTTTAAGTTAATAAATGATTTGATTTGACTTGATTTGAATACACCTTTGTAAATCCAACTAAGTAAGTCAATACTAACTAGATTGCATACTTGATTGATTCGAGATACTCATTTGTTTATGTTAACTATTAGAATTTGATGAAATCATTCAATACATGATAGATGCAAATATTTTTATATGGAGTAGAAACGTGGACAATCCTGGCCCGAGACAGGCAAAGGATTGATGCATTCGAGATGTGGTGCTGGAGACGAATGCTGAGAATACCTTGGACTGCAAAACGCACCAATGCATCGATTCTTACCCAGCTCCAAATAAAAACTCGCTTGTCCACCGTGTGCCGACAACGTATTCTCTCATACTTTGGCCACACCGTGCGCAGAGGCGACAAAAATCTTGAAAAATTGATCATGGTTGGGAACACTGAAGAAAGATCGCGCGGCCGTTCGCCGACAAGATGGGCCGATCGAATAAAAGACTCGTCATCTGGATTTTGCTCGGTTGTAAGAGACGCGCTGGATAGAAACCGATGGAGGCAGAACATCCGCTCCAGATGCAACCCTAATGCTGACCGCGGGCCCGGTGCGGTGCGGTGGAGGGGTGTTGTAAGGCCAGTAACTAAACCTTACTGTCAGATGTAATCAAGCCGCCTTAAGGCCTCTGATTAGGCTTCACGACCAATATCAAGCGAACTTTTAACGTGCCTTCCGAAGCACGGAAATTTCCGGTAGATATAATGTATGTTTGTATCACCCTGCATTATAGCATAGTTAGCATTATTGGTTACAATTTAATAATAACTTTATGTGCCTGTTTCACAAAGTACGAATAAGTTATACATAAGTTCTGAATAAGCTATTTTCTACTTATATGAAGCATAAACAATATTCTTCCTTTACTACCTTCAAATAGCGCTATATGACACATTAATTCAAGCACTTTTATCCTCAACATATTTTTATCTTTTGCACAGCTATTTGGCACTTTATCCGTAAATTTTGAAACAAGCCCCAAACAATTTCAATAATCATAGCATAATAAAGTTGATTGCTGCATGTGTCATGACGTAATTGAGACTAAAAACCTTTGATATATTTAATCACCATCAAAACACCATTCAATATGCATATAGGCCTTTACTTCCAGTATTTTAAACGTGAAATTAACATAAATAGATGAATTGAGCCAGATAGACGAAATTTATTTCATTTTTTGTCGCTGCTTTACGTTTGGCTTCCGTTTACAATAAAACTGTGGCATAACGCAAGGGGATGCAGTAGGACGACTGCTACAAAACTCTCGAGATATAACTGACAAAGGAATATATAAACCTGTAATTTACAATAACACCGTGACACAAAGCAAGGGGATACAGTAGGACGACTGCTACAGAACTCACTAGACATAACTTGCAAAGAAATAAATAAAGCCAATTAAACGTAGGTAACTAGCAAAAAAACGTGCCTTAACTGACATATCACTGGTACTGCTTAAATTGGAGGTTATTCTTGTAATAATAGATTAGAGGCTATCTCTACCCAAAGCCAATAATCGTATATCTATCATCTTACATGCCTACCTATGTTTGGAATATTTAGGTCCGACACCGCTGCTTGTATTTTATACTTTGTTAAAACTATATGGGAACCTCCAGGTCTGTTATCATACCGAACTTGTTTTTAACACGTTTGTATTGTATTGTATGACTGTATGAGTTCTAAATAAATAAAATAAAAATAAAATCTTTAAATGAACCCGATCTTTTATTTTTTTAGCTACAATAGTTCTTATACACTTGGTGAGAATAGTCTTTGACTACATTCCCTGATTTAGTTCGACGTTCGATTCAGCATGTGTACCATTTTTAGATTAGATTATTATGTGCCTGAAAAGATCTCTTCATGAATCCCACGCAAACGTTTTAGAATTGAAGATTTTAATACTTGAAAAAAATTGTCCGCCTTAAGTGGGATCCGAACCCACGTCCATCGCATACCGGGCGAGTGCTTTGACCACTAAGCTACCGAGACGTTATTCAACTCGACGAAATCTTTCAAGTGGTTCTCGCTGTCAAAGCCTGCGTATTTTCTAATCAATGTTGCGGTATATACTTTCTTAGATAAACCTAGCATGGTAATTGCTAAAAACAAAAATTTTAAAAGTTTTAGAAATGGGTCACATTTAGCATATGACCTCTCAAAGAGAGTATAAGAAAAAAGTAGATTTTATTTATTAGTAATCATCCGACGCATTTTATTGATTGAAAAAACAACACACTAGACATTTGAAATGACAGTTGTCATGATTCAGAAAAAAAACATTTACGGCCTTACTACAAAAAGATAGACACGTGTTGAACACCTGTTTACAGATAAGTCAACCATTTTGAAATACTTGTTAGTAATATGTCTCGAATGTCAGATGTGTCAACATTTCAAATTGGTTGATTAATTTTAGACAAGTGTTCAACGCTTGTCTACCTTTTTTGTAGTAAGGCCGTTAATTCTTAGATTGACTCAAATCATACCTACGCAAGGTGCAAGACCCTATTGCATGATCGCGGTCATTATAGACAAAGTGGGCCTTCTAAATCTGTTTCTACTCTGACAGAAATGCAATACGCTTGGTTAGCGGTAAAATTATATGTCATTAACACAGTTTTTAATCTGTAGTAAATATACAGCGTTGTTTTTGACACAAGGGGTCGCGAGGTGGCGTTCCGAATGAGCACTTTATAAAATTGTTGGGATACAAAATAAAATTAGGTATTGTACGAAGAAATTTGGATACTTTATTTTTCGGTTATACGAGTATGTACCTAACAACTTATTATATCGAGGATAATATTTTCACTCACAAAATTCGCCAACTGCCTCTGGTAGGATTCAAACCCCTTTCGCTTACGAGCGATTATTCTTTTTTAACTGCGCAATAGAGATATCCAGGGCTAGGTTACACAAATTTTTAACTGAAAATATTTATCCTTGCTAGAATAATCGTTATTTTCTTTTACTTCATATATCATATTTTTACGACATGATGATTATGTTGATCAACAGTTGTTTTTTTAACTTTTTTCCAAGTAAGTTTCAACATTTTTTCCGATCAAGCGGGCACAAATTTTTGGATATTCTTCTTACAGTTCACAGTTCGGATGTTTTCGGATACCCAGCCCAATACGTCACAAACAGTAGTAAATAAGGTTGTCAAGCGGTATCGTGATACAGGGTGTCCGAAGCCGCAGCCACGCGAGCCCTCATGCCGAATCGGAAATGAGAGATGGTTTGATAAGAATACCATGTCCGACAGGTGCTGCGTTCTTTTGGTCATTGTTCGGATTTTAATTAGAGCGGTAGATAATTGTATGTTGATAAAAAGTACTCGGGGTTCTATTTGTGTTTTTCACGATGCCCTTTTAACACACTTAATAGAGAGTTCTATCCTTTGTTGCAACACTGGGTAAAGTTTCATCCTCGATTAATAAGTTTTGAAGCACTCAGATAGTGTTGTTCATGCGTCAAACTCTTTACAACAAAAACAAAACATAATTGAAATAATACCGCTATCATAGCTCAATGTTTCGCGATTATGGAGATCAACGGTTCAACCACCATAACAAAACTAATATTAATTAACAATCAAAACAGACAAACTGGCGGATCTTGGCGACAATATATAACCCTTTTGTTCTAATGACCAAAACAATGGCACAAACTTGGACGTCGTAGATCTACTAATGCTTTGTTAACCTAAACAAAGAGACATCCCTCTCTTTCCAACCAACCAAAAATCATATCTGCCTCTCCCTCCCACGTTAATTAATATAATAAATTATAGTTTAGCTGTAAGTTATGAATTTCTTGGAGTTATGAATTAATTGTTTCGGGAAAAAGCGAATAAAAGTGTAATAAATCAGCAAGGGTTGCCGGATTTATTGTAATTACGAAATTTACGAAGCTTACTTGGAAATAGAGCAAACGTTTTAGCATTTTAGGAGTCGGGCGGTAATGTTGCAAAACCCTGAATATTCATTATTCACTCTAAAAATATTGATATTCATATTGATATCCTTATCTTCCTATGGGTGTCGTAAGAGGCGACTACAGGAGAACCGCAATAAGAAGACGGGCAGCAGCGTCTCCTGTCCACCATTGGCCAAACTGCGATCGCCAACCCGCCTGCCAGGCGTGGCGATTATGGCAAAATCCTCCTTTTGGAGAGGCCTGTGTCCAGCAGTGGACTGATATAGGCTGATGGTGATGATGATGATATTGATAAAGTTATTAAACTACTTTAAACAATGCCAACTTTAATACATTATTACATAACATTAAAACAGTCAGGCTCTGTCTAGACCATTGGGTCACAGCTACACATTACCATCATCATAATCGGCCCATGTTATGCCATAGCTGAACTACCATAGCTTAACGCAGGCCTCTGCAGCACGCTGCTGACGCGTGCGTCTGGTCAGCGTCTGGTCGTGACCAATTGGTTGTTGTGACTAATTGGTCGTGACCAATCCTCAGCTATTCTTTCCCATCGGATGCCAGCAGCAGCACGTATTTCACCACTCCAATTGTTAAGCTCTACGCATCCAGTGTTATTCTGTATAAGTTAAATAAATTAAAAGTTTCCCTACCACAGGCATTCTTCATTTTACTGGCGCTTTCTTTGACAACTGTCTGGGCCATAACCATGAACTCTTAAAACAATCTCAAAGTTGTCAAATCTGTCAATTTTGGTACGTCATTTCATACAAAATTTGACAGAAATGATAATGTTTGACAGATTTGTGATTGTTTTAACAGTTCATGGTTAGGGCCCTGGTGTAGTGTTTCGCGCTTCGGACTACAAAGCCTGGCGGTTGCGGGTTCGAATCCCTCAAGGGAAAAATGTTAGTGTTATGAACACGAGCATTTGTACCTAAGTCATGGATGTTTATAAACGTATTTAAGTATGTTTATCCGTTATCCTAGTCGCCATAATAGCTTTGCTTAGTTTGGGGCTAGATAATTGGTGTGATTGTGGAAAAAAATATTATTTATTTATTTATTTGTAAAAAATAATATTGATATCTTTTAGTATAGTAACCTAGTCTTTTGCAGTGCATACTGCTTAAAGAATATTAAAATGAAGGAATGTAAATAAATACACGATTATTTTTGAATTCTGTAATTAGTGCAGAGATTATCAGGCAGTTACCAGTACTGCAAAGCGTTGACGGTATCTTACCAAGTGCAGAAGTCTACCCGCATTTCCAACTTCTGTCCATTCTTTGATGTTATCTATTAATGCCATCCTCTTCCTACCGACCCTCCTGCTTCCCTAAAAATTTCCTATTATTATGACTTGTGGCAGCTGATATTTGTCATGTCTGTTTTCCACCGTTTTACGGTCAGCAGAAGCTCCCGGTTCTTGTTCACTCTTCTCAGGACTTCTTCATTGGCGACTCGATCGACCCAGCTGATCTTAAGCATATGTCTGTATGCCCACATCTCGAACGCTGCCACTCGACTGCTAACATCTTTTTTCAACGTTCAAGCTTCATCAATATGGATTAAACAGAAAATTAATGAGTCTCCTTAAGTACTTACATATCCCGTACCATATAAGTACATAAACACGTCACTTATTCCCAACGACCCACCGTTTTCGTCTTATCTGTCCTGTAATGATGGGTGGGCGCGCCTCCTGCAGATCAGTCGAGAGATAACCAACTAATAAACAGCTTAGCACTAATAATCTTTACGCTTAGGACGGGCTAGTGAGGGGATAGATATAAATTAACTGTGATTTAAATATAAGATACCTATTACAACCCTGTGATTTTTGTAGTCAAGTTCATGTTGGGGCTTTATAGGTAGAGTGTATATCATTTTTGTGAGGAGTTAATAAATAATAAGTAGTTATAAATCAGCATAGATTTATTTTGGTCTCATCATTTATGTTTTGATTATATTATGTACCAATCTTACGTACCTAATTGGCGTATTAGCAGTATTGGCACAGTGACAGTGACATCGAATGGGTTCGATTCTCAGTTGGGGTCATTAAGAAAACAATAGTTTGGATGCTGAATGATGCCTCTATCAGATTACCCTATCTGATACCTGCCTTTCGAGACCATGGCAATAGGTTTGTTGTCATATGCATATGCATATTATATACGCCACAACTGTTTGAAGTAACGGACTGTGAATTTTGACAGTGGCGTAACCCTCCCGTAAAAGAATAAAATATAATTTATAAAAAACTATTTTTTTCTTAATTGTCTCCAATTTCCGCTATATTGGCGTAATAATGCGATATTTTTTGGCGAATCGTCGTCAAATCCATCTTGGTCATTTACTAAGTTTCCTTTGGTATGACTAATCTTATAGTATGTCTATTGCACATCATTTGCAAGAAAATCACAAAAGTATTATCAAGTAACAGCTCCGCGTGAAATACCGTTTTCTGTTACATCACTATTCTGTCGTTGAGTTTAACGATTACCGCATCGAAATCGTTATAACCGCGATAGGAACGATGGCTATAAAATGTTATGGGTTCCGCGAATCAGTCCCCGGAATGGTTAAGTTTCGTCGATATTAACTTTGGCTAGAAATTAATTAACTAAAATGACCACGGATTAAGGTACTTTTCAGTAGCTAGTATCACTTTTACTGATCAATCTCGGTCGCTAAAACTAAACCATTGAACGATAAACGAACTAGAACTTCGAAAGCATTCTGCACATCATATTAATATTAAATTTCAGATTCAATTTTAGATTCTAACTGTCATACCTATAGGTTTCTGGGCCCTAACCATGAACTGTTAAAACAATCACAAATCTGTCAAACATTATCATTGCTGTCAAATTTTGTATGAAATGACGTACCAAAATTGACAGATTTGACAACTTTGAGATTGTTTTAAGAGTTCATGGTTATGGCCCAGGTGTGAGATATCAATATAATTAATTAAATATTTTTTATTACGATTACATACATTTTATATTTAATACATTATTAAATACAGGTTTTCGGTAGGACGATTTATCAGCAGCATCAATGGAAAATACTTTTGATACTAATAGAAGAATTGGAATTCTATTCAAAAGAGGCTATTTTTATATCAATCTGATTCTTATTTAACCAAACTTATTGGGCTGTGAAGTAGTTCTATAGAGCGTATATCGAGTAGAAAATATTGGACTTCTTGTATGGATGTAAATGTTACGAATCCAATAAAGGTCTTTTCACACAATATACTTATTTTAATACAATTTTATTACCTTCAACTAGCGGCATGGAAGTTGAGCGCTAGGCGAAAGATGCGCAGAAGACCTTGCAATTACGTGATTGGCTAGTAAGTGGTGCGACGCGCCTGCACCGGCGCCCGGGATTGGTTATTAGCTCGGCGCACCCGCGTCTCTGATACAATGATCGTCTCGTAAGATGCGCAAAACGATCCCCACTCTTTGTCCCAGCGCTCAAAATTGCTGCCTCGTACTCTAGCTTCAGTTGCAAATAATTATGTAATTAAATCTGAAAAATCGTTTTTAATATTTTCTAATCTGATATCGTGCTGATCTAATAAATAAATAAATATTGGACAACAACAACATGGCCTAAAAATTATCAAAACTTATGTGTGTTGTAAATCAGGTGTTTTTAACGATATACACAACTTACAATAAACAAAGACTTGTCTGTCTAAGGAAAAACACTTTGCTGCCTTCCAAAAACGAATAAAATTTCGTTTTATTTAATTTAATTTTAAACTCGAACTTATACAAAAGCAGGGATCTAAGTAAATAAGAAATTCCCAACATTTTTCAAAATATTTGTTCGAAATGCACACAATTTTGGGTGAGTAAAAGTCCAGAAATCAAATCTCAAACATTCGAAACTAGGAACCAATGAAACCAATGAAACCAATGAAACCAATTTATTTCTGTAAATAGGCTTAAACTAAGCGCTTTTACACGTCCAATATTTTTTTCCCTACCACTACTTCGGGACAATTTTGGGCTAGCGCCGAGAAGAAGTAGCGCAAGAAACTCGGTCACTATTGTCAGCCTCTTTTTAAATAGTATATAGTTTACATTACAAGATAAATGTACCTGTGCGAGCAGGGCAGTATTTATTTCCAAATATTTTTATCATTTATATAATCATTTACAGTATAATATCCTTTTTTCATTAAAGTTGTTTTAATATGCGATTTATATTTTAACAGGGGCAGTTCTACAATAGACGCTGGTAATTTATTAAAAAAGCGAATACATTTTCCCATAAACGAATTACCCACTTTATGCAGTCTGAAATTGGGAACGGCAAGTTTATTCTTATTTCGGGTGTTAAGATTATGAATGTCACTTTTCTTAAGGAATAATGACAGGTTTTTGCGGATATACATTTTATTTTCATAAATAAATTGGGATGCTACTGTTAGTATATTAATTTCTTTAAACAGTTCTTTTAAGGATTCTCGGGGTCCAAGGCCGTAAATTGCCCGTACAGCTCTCTTTTGCAGTACAAATATAGATTCAATGTCTGCTGCTGAGCCCCATAACAATATTCCATATGACATTATACTATGAAAATAGCTAAAATACACCAATCTTGCCGTTTCAACATCAGTCAGTTGTCTTATCTTTCTCACGGCATAAGCAGCAGAGCTAAGTCTTCCCGACAGAGTCTCGATATGCGCACCCCATTGCAAACGGGAATCTAAAGTGATTCCTAAAAATGTAGTGGAACTAGATGTATTAAGTTGTTCATCTTTTACATTTATATGTGTCGAGACAAGTTTTACGTTGGACATTGTGAATTTGATGCACTTTGTTTTATTTGCATTGAGCATAAGATTATTGGTGGTGAACCAATGCAATACTTGCGAGAGTGCATTATTTACATCGTCAAATGAGTCTTTACCTCTCTTGATTTTAAAAATCAATGAAGTATCATCTGCAAATAACACCGTCTCACAGAGGTCTTTCGTAAAAGATGGAAGGTCATTTATGTAGATTAGAAAGAGCAGAGGCCCTAATATCGAACCCTGCGGCACGCCCATAGTAAGAGGCGACCCAGAAGACTCAGCTCCATTGATACAAACTTTTTGTGTTCTGCCTGTGAGATAAGAGTTTACTAAATCTGAGGCATCGCATGAAACACCATAGTGTCTAAGTTTTTTCAGTAAAGTTTGATGGTCCACACAATCAAAAGCCTTAGAAAGATCACAAAAAACTCCCAAAGCGTCCTGCCTACTTTCCCAAGCATCAGGTCAGCTAGCGTCCTCGGTAGCTTAGTTGGAAAAGCACTTGCCCGGTATGCGATGGTCGTGGGTTCGGGTCCCATCTGAGGCGGTCGATTTTTTTCAAGTTTTCAATAAAATATTATTTTGTTGTTTTTACTATTACGATGGATTTAAAATTTTATATTTATTTAATATTTTAATTCTTTTTTGAACGATATTTCTGATTTTATTTTAATGTGAATATTATTGGGTTTTTCCTGTAATTGTAGCTGTATGAATGATTCTAATGAATAAAATAAAAATAAATAAATTTGAAACTAGACTGATGAGTATGTACCCAGCCTAAAATATCTATTCAAACCTGAGCTACCTCCAATGACTTCTCAAACCGGTCGACCAACAAGAGCAGTGTGGCGACGCGTCGAGCGACAAGTCGGTTTACCAGTCCAGTTGCCGGGCACAAAGGTGCTGGTCGAAAGTGCCCAGCAGACTGTATCTCCGTGAGAGCGCAGGCCCATGGTAAAACACGACACGATTTATTCAAGATTTATTAAAAGTAAATATCGGGAATAATAGTGGTGGTTCTAATAAATAATGTTTACATAGCTTTCAGCACAAATTACGTATAGCGGCGGCGCGCTAGACAGATAGGCCACTCGGAACTAAGCGTCAAAATCGTTACGCACAAATTAACAATTGCGTTTATATGCAATCTCGGACGATCCGGGGCAGTAATGCAGCGGACTGTCACTTACGACAGTTTACTACGCATTGATCATTGTTATGAGAAAAATGGATATAAGCGTTTTTATTAGGTACTGCTGCATGGTGTTTGGATGTTTGAATACAACACAAAATTGTGATTACACGTTTTTTAATTTTTCAACATAAAATTAAAAGGTATATAAAACTAGGTCTAGGTTTTCTCTTGTAAGTAAAGTAAAGTAAGTAACTAGTAAAGGTAAAGATAAGTTTTTATAGCGATCAATCATTTATTTCATTACATTACACATTCAGCAGGAATGAGCTTTTAAATTTTACTTAAATCGTCATTGGTTTAACACCAGTGTTTTAGGTAAGCGTTGAATAAAAGATTATAAACATATTACATTATTCATTGATTTTTTTTACATTGTCGTTGCTAGGATAAATACGCCACCTAGAAATGTCAGTATATGTCATAACAGTACCTAAGTAATGAAGTTAGTACGTATAATTTCTAACAACGCGCAGCTGCCGCCGCTGTTAAAAATGACAGTAATTGAAGAAGCCAAGTTGGGGAGAGTAATTATTGCTCTGTCTTCCCATTTAGGCCTGGACGTATGATAAGATGAATGAATAAACTAATCGTTGTATCAATGTAATAAGGCACACTTATTTATTTCAAAAATCAGAATAGCAACCCTAGGCAGTCAGCCCAATTTGGGCAGTTGTTTTCGAGAACGGCGGGTGTGGACCTTCTGTATTTTTTCTATTTTGTGCTTTCAGGGTCAACAAAATGGTTCAAATAATATAGAAAAGGCGTAATGGTTGCGTAATGGTGTAGTACAGAGCTTCGTTGGTATTGCTGTACCACAAAAATATTTCAAGATCTGACATTAATAAATACTTAAATAATAATTCACAAAAATATACCTACTTAACATATCTGGGACAATGAAGTGGTTTATCTTTTGCAGTTTTGCTCGAAACAGACAAAAATAACTGTCTGAAATTTGGGGTCTGAATATATGTGTAACATATAAATGGCCTCCACTTTGCTTTTTTTTACTACTTGTTTTCATTTTGCCCATCTGATCTAGATCACAGCTCTACTTAACAAGAATATAGAAATATTCTATGGTGGTTTTTTAGACGAAGTTTTTACTAGTTGCCTTAAAGTTTCATGAAATCTTAAAACTTTTCAAAAATTAAATTTTATTTTGTAACTTGATAAAGTTTATAAAGTAAAATCTGTATATAGCTAAAACAAAAAGGATTTTCGTTAAAAAAATCGGACACGCAATGGAAATGCGCTTAGTGCTTCCTCGATAACTATCGCATAACAAATGAGCGTTTCTGCGCTCGATAAGCGGCAAGCAATAATTCAGCTCTTTTCGCTTTTTCGCTTCTCGGAGCGTTCAGCGGCGCGCGGAAAACGTGATGAATGGGGTCCGTATGGAATATTTTGGATGTAAGTAGGTTAGTTATCGTTTCTTGGATGTAACTTTGATATACATTTTCCCCCTAATATTTATGAGGTAAATGAATAATTATGACTTAGAGTTAATCATATTCTACTCATAATAATTCTACTAACTAGATTCATTATCTAAGTAAGTAATACAAAATGGGCTGAAGAATGACATCACGAATTTTCTTTAGGAATGATATTCCTAAAGAAAATTCGTGATGTCATTCATGTCAAAACATTAATTACTGAACTTACCTAATTATAAGGCCCATAGTAAGAGGCCACGTTTCTGTTTTGTATGTCATAACTGGTAACACACACTGGTGGTAGACTTTCGTCTTTATATAGGCACTGAGGTATTTTGGACGAGATGTTATGTAGTTTTCCGAACGCTGCCCAGCCGAGTTGGATTCGTCGATTGACCTCCTTCTTCAAAAAGACCTACCCAACTGGATCACTTGGCGCAGGTAAACATATTTGTCAACAATTTCGAGGATAGAGCACATAGCACGTAGAACTGACGGCCAATGGGGCAGAAAGGTTCCGGAATGGAGGCCACGTACCGCCAAGCGCAATGTGGGTCGTCCATCCACAACACACATACATACACAAGGTGGACAGACGACGTGATAAAGGTTGCAGGAAGCCACTGGATGCAGGTCGCTTCCAACCGGCCGATCTGGAAGTCACTGGTCGAGGCCTATGTTCAGCAGTGGACGTCCTGTGGTTGAAATGATGATGATGATGATTACCTAACTACTGAATATTTTTTGATAAATCTGACGTGTGTGGAAGTGAAATTATTTATTGAATTTTTATGTTTCCATACAAATATGTAATTGATCAACACAGTTAGCCTTTGACAGTTATTAGCGCTATTTAAATGATACACTGCTAATGTAGTTCAAATTTTCTATTTTTAAGTGTTGGTAAAAGTAACTATAAACAAAAGTTGTCTTAAAACATGCAGTTTATCAATTTAAATGTCATTGATTAAGAAATGTTGACAGTTTCCTCCATTGACAGTAATGACCACGAAGATAAAGTATCCGACGGAACCCTAAATGCGTTTTTAACAGGCTAATTGACCGAGAGTCGGCCAACGGTTAAACTATTAAAGTACCAGTTAACTTTGTCTTAACAAATGGGTTTAGTTCTGTGTCTCATGTTTACAGTAAATGACCGAAATATCCTCTAAATTGTTTTGGAACTGACCATTAGGAAAAGGAGCTAGACAATAGATATCCTATTGATAAACTGCATTATGTTTCTAATTGAAGTTAAATTTCTAGATTATTTTACATCAAAGTTTTTCGTTACGTAAAGTTTTGGATAATTTTTAAACTTACTTTTTAATGAATACCCATTAATAAGTTGGCATATACTGGATTACTTTTTTTACCGTCAAGAAAATAAACGTGTGAGATAGGTAAACGATATAGGTGATGATAACAATGATAATTTCAAAAAAAGTTTATTTTTTTATTTTATTTTTATCAACTATTTATCCTCATAACCATCTAACTCTAAGGTAATTTTGACTAACTGAACATTAAGGAAAAAATATATTGGTTAAATAATAATAAAAATATGAAACCGACCAAAACTCAAACGCATGTTCAGTGATGTATTCTATGTTTATCCATTTTTTTTGGACATTACAAAATTTATAAAATCAGTTGTATTTTATAAACACACTCACATAATATCACATATTTAGGTAGGTACAGAATACACAGCTATTTTTTCCTGACGGTAAAAAAAGTCATCCAGTATAAAAAATATGCTTCTACGTGTAGTAATAAATCATTTGGCTACAATAGGCGTAGTGGTGCAATTATTCACCTTGAAATTCTCTCCCGGCTTTGATTCTCAACTCAATGTAGAAATATATTTTTTTCTTAAATAACTCTGGTCTGGTTATGCTGGCAAATACCCCTGTTAGATCTTGTCGTGTACCTAATTATATAAGGTCCGATTTTATTAGTGTTCATCCTGTTAACCTGTGACTTTGTAGGTGAAAAGCAATCTTAAAAACCAACTTTCAAATGTCTATCATAAAAACTAAAAAAGTTAAAAATAAATTACAAAATAACACCATCGACTTCATATTGCATAAACTACCTTTTTTTAACTCTTTCTTGCTCTGTACAAGGGGAAGGAATAAGACGGATAACCAGATGGTTAAACGTAGCAAAGATAGGACGAGTTTATGCAATATGAAGTCAATGTTGTTGATTTTTAACTTTTTTAGTTTTTATGGTACACATTTGAAAATTGGTTTTTACGATTGCTTTTCACCTATATAGTCACAGGTTAACAGGATGAACACTAATAAAATCGGACCTTATATACGACGACCTCCGTAGCCGACAGGCGAGCACGCCGGACTATATTAGGCGCCGCCATCTGCGAGGTTCCGAGTTCGATCCTCGGTCGGGTCAATGTAGAAAACGAACATTTCTATATTGTCTCGGTTCTGGGGGTTGTAGTACCGTCGTTGTTTCTGATTTCTATAACACAAGTGCCTTAGCTACTTACCTTTGGATCAGAGCAATGTATGTGATGTCTAATATTTATATTTATTAAAGGATGAAAATTCCTTAATACTTCGAGACCATGATAATTAGTGTGTTATCAGGAGAAAATTATATGTTTGGTTGAAATAGTAAACGTAAACCTCTTAATAACGTATAAAACAATCTACTACAACTAGACGGACCTTTCATAAAAGTAGATAACATAAAACGGTTTCGCATAATGTTAGGTCCATACAAACTAACGACTCAACACTTTTGTATTTTCCCCACACTATTCAACTACTCATAAAAATTACTATCAAAATAATATAGGGTAGCAGTTAAAACGTCCAACAAAATACACAGTGACAGCTAATTTAGGAGGTTCAATGGCTAAATTACGACTTTAACAGACAAACCCGCAGATAAAAGGTATTTAGTCCTAAGCAATTAACCCAATTCTCTAAGTGGAAATTAAATGAGGGACGGACGGACAGTCGTTAGGTGGTTTGTGTATGTACTATGTGTAAGTATATGTACTTATGGTCAGATAATTGGGTTTTGTTTAAAAGCTTTTAAGCAATTAAAACTACTAAATATTAGTTTACATTTGATTCGAGTCATGAATTTTATGACTTCATTCAAATAGTTTTCGTTGACAGTGGTGGTTCAGGATATACCGCATTTTAGGGTTCTGTTCCGCATTTGAGGTACTCGTAGCTCAGTGGCGGCTAAAGTTAAGCAACCGCCGCGTTTGTAAGTGGATTGGTAATCTTTCCGACCATATTTAGTGATATTTATCACGAGCATTTCCGTGCTTCGGAAGGCACGTTAAAATTGGTCCCGGCTGACATCGCTTGATATTAGTCTAGCCTAGTCAGAGGCTAAAGGCGGCTTGATAACATCTGACAGTAAGGTTTAGTCACTGGCCTTACAACACCCCTCCACCGCACCGCACTAGGCTCGCGTGGTGGAGTATGACTCAAATCACCTCATAGTTGAGGTGAGGCCTGAGCCCTGCAATGGGACGGATACATACTTTTTTTAGGGTTCTGTACCTCAAAAGGAAGAAAAAGGATCCTTAAGGTATACACTCTCACGTACCTCTGTGTGCGGTTGTGATAGTTTTCTGAATAGGAACTTTTATTTATTTATTGAGTTGATCGCAACCAAAATAAATGACATGACAGTCGTTTAAGTATTATTAAAAGGCGCAGGCCTTACTATTAGGTAATATTGGCCTCACTCTACCACGCGGACTCAGTGCGGATTGGTGGAGAGGTGTTGTAAGCCAAGTCACTAAATCTTACTGTCAAATTCAAAAAACCTTAAAAGGCCTCTGACTAGGCTTAAATACTATCACAAAGCGATATTCACCGTCAAAAACTTTTGCCGTGCCTTCCAAAGCACAGAGATGCTTGTGATAAATGTTACCAAAATTTATGAAAATGGTCACCCATCACCTTACAACCGCGGCGTCAATAACTTAACTTTAGAAACACTACTAAACGCTGCCGCCATTAAACTAAAACCCTTCACATTATGTTTGACGACCTCCGTAGCCGAGAGGCGAGCACGCCGGACTTTAAATGGCGCCGCCATCTCTGACGTTCCGGGTTCGATCTCCAGTCGGGTCAATGTAGAAAACGAACTTTTCTATATTGTCTCGGGTCTGGGTGTTATGGTACCGTCGTTGTTTCTGATTTCTACAACACAAGTGCTTGAGCTACTTACCTTAGGATCAGAGCAATGTATGTGATGTTGTCCAATGTCAGCTAAATTCTGTTAAGCTAACTACTCAAATCGGTGACCTATGATGTATTTGCACTTGTAATATTACCCTTTTCAATGGTTATGATTTATTGAAAATTAGCTGTTTAAGTTATGACAAATCGCTCACGACTGCAAAATAGAGCCGTTAAACTTAGATAAACAATATAAGATCTCGGGCAGTGACGACATTTTGTTGTTGTTATGTAAATTGTTATGTAGGTAAAGGGCCAATGTACTAGTTACGTAAATAAAATTATTTTAGTGACATCTCCGCTACTTCATTAACAAACGAAATCCACACCGTATGCTTTTTTGATGTTAGATAAATTAGATATTGCAAAGACAAGTCTAAACGTAAAAATTTCAACCCCTATAATACCCAATATCTTAAAAAACCGGCCAAGTGCGAGTCGGTTCCGCACCATTTTATATGAAATCCGGCTAATTGTTGTTGGACTCGCGCACGAAGGTTTCCGTACCATTATTTATAAAAACGGCAAAAAAATCGCGTTTGTTGTATGGGAGCCCCTAAATATTTATTGTATTCTGTTTTTTGTATTTGTTGTTATATCGGCAATAGAAATACATCATCTGTGAAAATTTCAACTCTCTAGCTCACGGTTCATGAGATACAGCCTGGTGACAGACGGACGGACAGAAAGACGGACGGACGGACAGACAGACGGACAGACAGACGGACAGACAGACGGACAGACAGACGGATAGACGAACAGGCAGACAGACGGACGGACGGATGGACGGACGAATGGACGGACGGACGGAAAGACGGACGGAATGACGGATGGACGGACGGACAGACAGACAGACAGACAGACAAACAGACACAGACGGACAGCGGAGTCTTAATATTAGGGGGACCCTATTACTAAGACTCCGCTGTCCTTTTACCCTTTGGGTACGAAACCCCAAAAACTGCTGTTTTGCTACCATAGCGGGCGTGGGTAAAAAGTTTTACTACAAACGCTTCGTGAGTTTTTATATTAGCATCACTGTGTAGGCTACACAGTGATGCTAATATAAAAACTCACGAAGCGTCTGTCACTTACGACATTGATTTAATTAGTTATTACAAAATAATTATAACTATATTTACTCTCATCTCAACGGGCAACTAATGGGCATAGTATAGTTTGTATTTATTTAATGAAATGACTGAGATACCTACCATATATATCGATTACATAATCGCCTGAAGTGGCCGCGTTAGGTTACAATCGTAATTAGGAGCGATGATTGATTATGACATCGCTTCAGATATCACGTTATTAATAAGTTAGTACATAGTTATACCTGTATTTCAAACAAGATTTGGCCTGCGACTTTGTCTGCGTGATTTCAGTCAAATAGAATAGAATATAATTTATTGCTATAAGAGTGGTAACATCAGATGGTTTTACATTTTATCGTATCTCACAATTAATCTTTTCAGACATGCAAAATTAAATTAATTACTTATGAATTTACATATTTAAGAGCATTTTAATTAAATCAATAACACATTTAAATTAAAGTAGGTCCAATTATTTTAACACTGTCAGTAAATTAAATAGGAATGTCAATAGATTTTCAATAAATATCATTTTTGTTCGTACAAACACAGGATTTTGTCAGTTTATTTGAGAACGGTAACGAACAGTTACTTAATAATAATGAATTTTATTGATATTTTTGTTTTTTATGTAAATCGATCCATCTAAATCTGAAGAACTACTACGAATATATTATGTGTGTTTGTTTAAGGTTTGGGATAAGTACCTATAATCATCATTTCAGCCACAGGACGTCCACTGCTGAACATAGGCCTCCGCCAGTGACTTCCAGATCGGCCGGTTGGTATCTATACTTATAGAACTATTTTAATTTCTTCGGTTTATACGTCCGAACTAACTTTTACTAAACATTGAAATTAAATATCACTTGAAAAAAATCATCGACCTCAGGTGGGACTCGAACCCACGTTCCATCGCAAGCCGGGCGAGTGCTTTACCAACTAAGCTACCGAGGACGTCACGTGACAAGATGAAATTCCTCAAGTGTTCTTTCTCGCTGTCAAAGCCAGCATATTCTGATCAATGTTGTAGCTATATGTATAGCTCAGTAGTATACTACCGTCAACACCCTATAGAAATATTTTTACAAATATTTGACTATTGGTTAAGATCAGAAATGCTTAAACATTGTAAATTTTTGTTTTTAGCAATTCCATGCAAGGTTTTAATTGAAGATAAATAACACTTGAAAAACTTTACTAAACACTTTCGTAAGACCTTTGAGTCGCTACTAAAAATTTGACACTACCTTGTAATGTAACCTTAAATTAATGGCTTAGAGTTAAGATTTTTTATAGTCAGTGACATTTTTAAATAAATTGACAACTTAAAAGTATTTGATTGACATTTGATACTATTTAATTTGATTTGATTAATTCGCAATAACTTATAAAATAATTTGACATAAATTAACTTGACATTTGATATTTTTTTAATTTGATTTGTTTAATTATTCGCAATTACTAATATTTGCATGCCATGTAAAAAGATAAAACGTGAGCAGGGGCGTGCAGTGCGTATAGGCAATTAGGCACTGCCTACCTGATAATCGAAATGAGGTAAGCAGTAGGTACTTACAAATGTGGATTATTGGAGAGGAGACGCTGCTGCCCGTCCTCTTATGGCGGTTCTCCTGTAGTCACCTCTTACAACACCCCTAGGAAAAGAAGGGGCCAAACTGAGATCGCCAACCCGCCTGCCAAGCGTGGCGATTATGGCAAAATCCTCCTTTTGGAGAGGCCTGTGTCCATCAGTGGACTGATATAGGCTGGTGATATGATATGATGTGGATTATTGATGAAAACCACTGACTTTCTTCGATAAAACATATTTGTATCTACCGCCTACCCCGAAATGAAACCAATGCTCGCCACTGAACGTGAGTACTATTTTTAATAATGTTTACACCTGCGTCGCACCATAAATAAATAAATATAAATATAATAAATATTGGACAACATCACATACATTGCTCTGATCCTAAGGTAAGTAGCTAAAGCACTTGTGTTATAGAAATCAGAAACAACGACGGTACCACAACACCCAGACCCGAGCCAATATAGAAAAGTTCGTTTTCTACATTGATCCGACCGGGGATCGAACCCGGAACCTCAGAGATGGCGGCGCCATATAAAGTCCGACGTGCTCGCCTCTCGGCTACGGAGGTCGTCAGAATCATGTTTTGCGCAAATACCTAAATACATTTCATTTCAACTAAAAATGGTGGTGCCGCATAGAACCCACCCCTAACTTAATATCCTTTTCCTCTCATGCACAACTCATTTACGAAATACCCAATTTACTCAGCGAACCGCCGCAAAATCCAAACATTATGTTTCGATATTTCACCTCTATCTTATTTACGTACCTATATTAGGGGTCCGTGGGGGTCGATCCGACCCCGATACGGTAATGTGTTCATCCCCTACCCATTAGGGGTTTATGAGGCCCCGGCATTTGAATAATCGGAACTGATCTCTGAGGTGTGCTTAGATTACGACACAAGCTTAAATAACTAACATTTAGGATTTAATTGATAGGTATGTTTTGGAGATTATCTTGAAATTAGTTAAGTTTTAAACTATTTAGGCGCCTTCACACTTTAGTTACTTCGTTAATGCAGAGATCCAGAGATAGAAGGGCGTTCCAGAAGGGTGTATCAGCGGGCGTCTGGTGTAATATATATGTACAGGTTGTAACAAAAAGGCTGTATATATATATACAGAATGATTAAGGGGTCGTGGAGCAAGAAAGAAGCATTTAACTCACTTTCGCCTAAGGACCACGATAGGTTAGGACTAAAAGCATTCCTGCGACTTATTTAGTAAATACAGCAAAAATAAAAAAATAAACTGCGATGATTTGAGATCATTGTCACCCTACTGTTTCCCAAGAATTCTTATGTCAAGTGCATGGACACGTTTATTGACTTTGACTTGCTCTGACATTATTACCACAGACTAGGTAGAAGATACTATTATTACTCATAAATTAATAAGTACTTTATCAAACAGTTTCTTTATAAAGAGGTTGTAATTGGGAAAGTAGGGTGACCACGCATTTTAAGTTACTAAACCTTTTTTAATTAAAACACGTAAATTACTAATCATCTCTGTTTCAATTGAAATATACACAGGTAGCATCGCAATCGTTTACTGAATCAAAAAAAAAAGGTTGGGATCACGACCCAAAAATCATCCTGTATATATCAGACAATATCACATACATTGCTCCGACCCTAAGGTAAGTAGCTAAAGCACTTGTGTTATAGAAATCAAAAACAACGACGGTACCACCACACCCAGACCCGAGACAATATAGAAAAGTTCGTTTGCCACATTGACCCGACCGGGAATCGAACCCGGAACCTCAGAGGCGACGCCATATAGTCCAGCGTGCTCGCCTCTCGGTTTCGGAGGTCGTATAGATATTAACAAAATAATTATTTGTTTTCCTAAACTATTTTAAGCTAACGTTTAATTTCAATTAGAAATACGTTATTAAACTTCCTTTTAATAATATTGCCAGCACTATTCAAAAGGGTAACCAACCAACAGATTACTAAACAGTTAATAATGTTTTTGTTTTTAGCAATTACCATGCTAGGTTTATCTAAGATTTTTAATACTTGAAAAAAAATCGTCCGCCTCACATGGTAATTGCTAAAAACAAAAATTTAAATTGTTTATGCTTTTCTGATCTTCACCAATAGTTAAATATTTGTAAAAATATTTCTATCGGGTGTTGACGGTAGTAGTATATACCGCAACATTGATTAGAAAATACGCTGGCTTTGACAGCGAGAACCACTTGAAAGATTTCGTCGAGTTCACTAACGTCTCGGTAGCTTAGTGGTCAAAGCACTCGCCCGGTATGCGATGGACGTGGGTTCGGATCCCACCTGAGGCGGGACGATTTTTTTCAAGTATTAAAAATCTTAGTTAATATAATGTTTTTCTGGACCAGTAACGTTTGCTTTCAATACCGATAATATTGCAATATATTATAGTCACTGGGGGAGGCCTATGTTCAGCAGTGGACGTCCTGTGGCTGAGATGATGATGATGATGAAGGTGAATATTGCAATGTACAAAAATTACATTGCTGGGTGATGAACATATTTAAGAATGATTAATGCGTATATGTATATGAGTATAATGTAGGAAGAAAGTTGACCAATATTTGACACGAAGATTTCATCAAAACTACTTATAATAGAAGAACGAAAAGAAGGCAGATAACTATATCTGCTTTACTAAAAAGTAGCTTTACTAAATATACAGGGTTACCCGTAAATACAGGATAACCTTGGAACGACATATTCTATACATCAGCGTGAAGAACTTTTGTTCTATCACTTTTGCAAATATGCATTAAAATTTATCGACTTTCCATACAAAATTACCAAACGGCCGATTAAATTTGTATAGAATGACAAAAAAATATATGGGACGTGGGTTCGAGTCCCACCTGAGGTCGATGATTTTTTTCAAGTGTTATTTATCTTCAATTTAAACCTTGCATGGAATTGCTAAAAACAAAAATTTACAATGTTTAAGCATTTCTGATCTTAACCAATAGTCAAATATTGTCTATAGGGTGTTGACGGTAGTATACTACTCAGCTATACATATAGCTACAACATTGATCAGAATACGCTGGCTTTGACAGCGAGAAAGAACACTTCAGGAATTTGTGACGTTTTCGGTAGCTTAGTTGGTAAAGCACTCGCCCGGCTTGCGATGGGACGTGGGTTCGAGTCCCACCTAAGGTCGATGATTTTTTCAAATGTTTTTTTTATCTTCAATTAAAAAATATATATGCAAAGTATTTTAAAAAGTTAAAGGACGAAAGTTCATTATGATGTGTAGAATATGTGGTTACAAGGTTATCCTTTATTTACGGGACACCCTGTATAACTAAAAAGTAATACGTCATCTTCTCTAATCATTATTACCTAAATGATTAGCAGAGAGCTGGAGACACAGGAAAAGACAGACTGAGAATGTCAAAAGGCTCCTCAATTGGATGATGATGATTACAATCGAACTACAGACTACTTCTCAGGGCCCTAACCATGAACTGTTAAAACAATCACAAATCTGTCAAACATTATCATTTCTGTCAAATTTTGTATGAAATGTCGTACCAAAATTGACAGATTTGACAACTTTAAGATTGTTTTAAGAGTTCATGGTTACCCAGCAGGGCGGTAACCACGAACCCTTAAAACAATCACAAATCTGTTAAACATTATCATTTCTGTCAAATTTTGTATGAAATGACGTACCAAAATTAACAGATTTGACAACTTTGAGATTGTTTTCAGAGTTCATGGTTACCCAGCAGGGCGGTAACCACGAACCCTTAAAACAATCTCAAATCTGTCAAACATTATCATTTCTGTCAAATTTTGTATGAAATGACGTACCAAAATTGACAGATTTGACAACTTTGAGATTGTTTTAAGAGTTCATGGTTACCCAGCAGGGCGGTAACCACGAACCCTTAAAACAATCACAAATCTGTCAAACATTATCATTTCTGTCAAATTTTGTATGAAATGACGTACCAAAATTGACAGATTTGACAACTTTGAGATTGTTTTCAGAGTTCATGGTTACCCAGCAGGGCGGTAACTACGAACCCTTAAAACAAGCTCAAATCTGTCAAACATTATCATTTCTGTCAAATTTTGTATGAAATGACGTACCAAAATTGACAGATTTGACAACTTTGAGATTGCTTTTAGAGTTCATGGTTACCCCGCGGGATGTAAAATGCGAAAGATCGTGGTCTTTGGCGCTCTTTTAGGAAAACTTGCGTTCAGCAGCGGACTGCAAGAGTCTGACATGATGATGACAAACCGAATATTTAAAAAAACTTTTTTTTCTAATCTTTATATTCTCAGCAGCACAATTTACTGTTATTTCTGACGACCTTCGTAGCCGAGAGGCGAGCACGCCGGACTGTAAATGGCGCCGCCATCTCTGAGGTTCCGGATTCGATCCCCGGTCGGGTTAATGTGGCAAACGAACTTTTCTATATCGTCTCGGGTCTGAGTGTTGTGGTACCGTCGTTGTTTCTGATTGCTTTCACAAGTGCTTTAGCTACTTACCTTAGGATCAGAACAATGTATGTGATGTTGTCCAATATTTATTTACTACGTAGAATTAAACCCTTGCCCCGTATCACCGGTTTCTTGCAAACGTACACTGAGTAAAGGTGGCGTCTGATTTATTGTCGGTCGGAAGCGCTGTTTGCGTAAGCGCAAAGTTCACTGCGACCTTTACAAATGCCGGGACTCGCGCGTTTGATGCCGCGATCTTTCAAGGGGTTAAGTAGTGCTGCCTTGAATTTGTATTCGTTACGTGAAACCAGGGCCCCAAGTCTAATAATTAAATGTGGCATGATTAAATATCAATTGGATCGTATTGTAATTGTAAATTTTTGTTTTTAGCAATTCCATGCAAGGTTTAATTGAAGATAAATAACACTTGAAAAAAAAATTGAGGAATTTCATCTTGTCACGTGACGTCCTCGGTAGCTTAGTTGGTAAAGCACTCGCCCGGCATGCGATGGGACGTGGGTTCGAGTCCCACCTGAGGTCGATGTTTTTTTTTTCAAGTGTTATTTATCGTATTGTAATTGCTTGAAACATTTAATATTTTGCAACTAATTAACCTGTATCAATTGTTAACTGACGAGCATATAGGTTAACTGACTTAAATTTAAGACTAAAACTAGTTGCAGAATACCAAATGTATCAAACAATCACACATTTGGTATTTAGCTACTAATTTAAGACTTAAATTTAAGAATTAAGTTGGTAGCAGAATCCCAAATGTGTCAAAAACTTACAATGAGATCCAATTAATATTTTATTAGCAAATAAATATTTTGTATTTTGATTTTTTTTAATGCCACTTTTAAATTGCAGACTTGGGGCCCTGTTAAGTGTCACTGTTGACTTTTGGTCATATACTTTGACTGTCATCATTAAAGCAAAATAATTAAGACAATATTAGATTCTGGTATTAACTGGTCGTAGGTGTAAACGCTTAGATTCGTTTGTGGTTAGGTGAATAATGTGATTGGTATTTTGGGCTGATTAAGAAGTGCGATCTTTAAGTTTTAAGTAATAATGCTAAGTTTTCAGAATAAATTTTGTCTTATCTTATTTTAAATTTTAATTAAGGACTTGATTTCGCAAGTTGATAAAGACTTACTAAATAAGACTACCGTGATGATATAATACTTGGAAAAAATCGACCGCGTCAGGGTGGACCCGAACCCACGACCATCGTATACCTGGCGAGTGCGTTTCCCTTTCTGAGTATTATATCATCCTGAATTAAATAGCATGTAATTGCTAAAAAACAAAATTTAAGACTAGCCTTAATTTAATATAACATCAGATGCCCTCACTAAAGTAGAAGATACAGATTTAATAAAATATAATGTTTCAAACAATAAATTGGCAGTGAAAATCTGAATTGCTTTATAACCAAGGCAGGTAGGTATCGCTTTGATATTATCATCATAATTTCAGCCACAGAACGTCCACTATGCTGAACATAGGAGTCCTCAAGTAACCTCCAAATTAGCCAGTTGGTAGCGGCCTGCATCCAACGGCTTCCTGCAACCTTTACCAGGTCGTCTGTCCGCCTTGTGGATGGACATCAGACGCTGCGCTTGCCGGTACGTGGCCTTCATTCCAGAACCTTTCTGCCCCATCGGCCGTCAGTTCTACGTGCTATGTGCCCCGCCCACTGCCACTTAGCTTGCTAATCCGTCGGGCTATGTCAGCGACTTTTATTCGTTCACAAATTTCCTCATTATTTTATCTTCTTAAATATAGTTAAAGATAATTACTATCGACAAAACACAGCACTAACGTACTTAGTTTACTGATCATCGATGGCAGTTTAAACGCCCTCCGCTGTTTAAATGGCGATCGCTTTGTTGCGACATCGGATGACACCGTAAATGTCGATCATAATTGTCGACACTTTGCGTGGCCTCCTTATTTTTTACCATAACGGTATCGCTAATGATACCTACGTCTGTTACTGACTGCACTACTTCCATATAGGGTTGCTATTCGTTGACATCTATGGACTGATATGAAGACTTTAATGATAGATAAAAAGATTTATAATGACTTAGTTATTGGTTGGGCACTGATAAGTGTACATGTGGCTTTGCGATTTTAAGGGTTTCGTACTCAATGGATAAAACGTTTATACTAAACAACAGACTGAAACAAATATTAAAGGTGGCCCTTAAACAACAGACATGATTTTTGCCGTTTTTATAGATAATGGTACGGAACCTTTGCTGCGTGAGTCCGGTTCGCACTTGGCTGGCTTAATAGTATTTTGTTTAATTCCTAATACCTAAGTTATTTATATTTTTATGCTAGTATTATACTTTATTTTTATGAACGTAAATTTTGTTATATTCGTTATCTTTTTGTCTGTTCGTAAGTAGCACAGTTAGTATGGTCGTATGTAATATATATCTTAACAAAATAGTAAGCGATTTGAACTTTGGTTTGAATACATTTACGGCCAACTAAGTAAATATGTGTTGTGTGGTGCCGGCACTTTAAAAGAATTGCACCACCCCTTCTCTTCCTATGGGTGTTGTAAGAGGCGACTACAGGATAACCGCCACAAGAAGACGGGCAGCAGCGTCTCCTCTCCAGCATTGGCCAAACTGCGATCGCCAACCCGCCTGCCAAGCGTGGCGATTATGGCAATCCTCCTTTCGGAGAGGCTTGTGTCCAGCAGTGGACTGATATAGGCTGGTGATGATGATGAAGTAAATATGAAAGGTAATTCATTTTAAACAAATCACCTTCGATGCATACATATAAAATTCGATAAAAATCCTTAACTTTTTAGCTGACTCAACTTTCATTACCGTTATCCAGAATGGCAATGTTTCGGAAGCAAAACGTCCAAACAGACAATCATCCACAAAGATAGAGCTATAAACAGAAGCTAGGTGTTCAAAACAAAATTATATTAAAAAGTATACATACCTACACACTAAATACACAGGTCAAATTGCGAGACTCATTTCCCGAGGCGCGAACATAACATTTGCAGTGGCACGTAATTAACAATTCGCAATTAGCAGTGAAAGTTACATGTTTGCGTTGCTATGGGTTATTGCCGAAACAAACGACCTCGATCACTAGATTGTAGATATTTTATTTTGACATCCTGCGGGGTTACCATGAACTCTTAAAACAATCTCAAAGATGTCACAAATAAATTGAGAAGGCAAATTTCATCCGGTCGAGATATGTCCCTGTAGCTTAATTGGTAAAGCGCCTGCGCGCTAAGCAGGAGATTAGGGTTCAAATCCCGACATGGACGAGTTGTCTTTTTTCAATTTAAAAATATGTAATCTCAAAGTTGTCAAATCTGTCAATTTTGGTACGTCATTACATACAAATTTTGACAGATTTGATAATGTTTGACAGATTTGAGATTGTTTTAAGAGTTCGTGGCTACCGCCCTGGGCTTCAATCGAGTAGGGCTTTGTTTATTGAGTATTCTGGTAAATTTTTAAGGTATGGTATTTAAAGTTGAGTTGAAATAATGAGAATCTATTTTTTTTTGAAGTCGGTTAAAATATCATAATGACAAAAATAGCGCAACTGAGTCACTTAAGTTTAGATCTATATCTGATCTGTCGCAGTTTAGTAACCTGCGACAGATCTATCTACCTATCAGTCTATGGCCGCCATAAACTACACAAATAGACAAAATCAGGTGCAATTAGTAGTGCATGGAATACTGGATATTATTACAATTTAAATTTGAATTTACTTGTTCTGTGGGTTTTATCGTCAAGTGGCGATTTTCTTAGATTTAACCTATTTTTTACAGTTATATAACTAGTTGATCAACCAATTTATAGTCGACGGGCATAAAAAAATAACGCGTTGCATAAAAACTGCTGTAAATTAGTTGTAAAGTGCACACCTTTCAATTACACCGCCACCTTGAGTGTGATACCGGTGAACCATTATGCCATGATTTCATATATTTTGTTACATAATCGAAAATTTGTTGACGTTCGGACTTTTTGGGGTTCAATAACAATTAATTGGACTAATACTACCTATTAATTGTATAATTTAATTAATGGTTACGTAAGAACTTTGGTTTTACCTACCAATAAGTGCAAGATACCATTTTGGTCTATAATGATGTCCTTCTTGCTGAGAGTCGAAATATTTTTCTGAAAAGAAACACACGAAAACTTGCATGTCAGCATAGTATTTTTTTTAAGGATGCAGTTATAGTTTGACCATAGAGATGGTAAGTATTTGTTGCTGACTAAACTTTTTTCACTGTTTTATAGTTTTTAATGTTTTGACGTTGTCTTTGATTTTTGTTAATTCTGAAGTATGATGGAAAAATGAAAATATAAATTTTACTTAAAATAATAGTTTTATTGTTATAAAAACTACTTGAAACAGTATTAACTACGTGTTTGACGTTATTTCTCTGTTCTACACATTAGTTAGTTAGACACAATTCATTAAAATCCTTTGAAAAGCTGGTGTGTGAACTGGCGTATGCATAAGTTTTTTTTAAACGACCTAAATGAATTGATTTCAAGTAAGAACATACAGTAAAACAGTATTGTGTGCAATAATATCCTTACGTAATTAATCCTTGAAACCATTGACTTATTTAAATAATAAAGGTAACTCATAAAAGGTTTTGCGTAACCAGCAAAAAGGACATGAGTAATCTCTTTGTTGAGTAAACATTTCTTTTAAAATCCATATAGGGTGGAATGAAACGTAATCCACTTCTGCAGGGCCTTTGTTCATCAGTATACAGGGTGTTTAGTAAAGGGTATATATATTTTGACTTGATATACCCTTATATTAACAAACAATTATAAAATAGAGAAAGAAACCGGTGTTTTAAACTGAAGTCCAAATGATGCTCTACTTTAATGACTTTTTTAACGCAGTTGCTCGTAAATTGACTCTTATAACACCATTTATAGTTTCATAATTCATCAAATTGTGCTGTAATAACATTATCGCATTAGTGCGGTAGTGTAAACTTTTTTTATTTTGAGCAAAAGTTTATTTTTAAGAACATTGCATATTTTACGAATATTACATTATTTTAGGGTTAAGATGACAAATAAATATTTCATTTCATCAAATTGTATATTTATAAACACAAATTAACTTAACTATCATTTTTAATTTACAGTTAATTTTTTATTTTTTTATTTGCTACTCTGGCTGAACAGCTAGTTTTTCCTGTGCCATTATTGAACCTGCGCGCGCATCAAAAGTGCGGCGCGCGAAACAAACAAAACTTACTTGCCATTTTCCCTAAATATTTTTTACAGTTATTGCTGTGTGGTTAATTACTATTAAAAATGTCTACTTTAAATAGTGAATACGAGTAAAATGTTAATTCAACCCCGTCGGAAATACTTATCAAGGCACAAAACGCGAGTGATAGCCTGTTGCCGCCAAAATCCAGAGAAAAACAGCAAAAACGGAGTAGGTATTTCAGATTTTAGTTAGGTTTTTTCCTCGCAATTGTATTGAAAAACGTCGTATGCAACTCGTGTGCATTGATCATTACACGCTCGGTTTCATTGCCGAGCTCACCTGCCGCTCGCGCTTACAATAATGCCTCGTGTGAAGTCGTGTGTAATGATGACCAACTTAGCACACTTGTATCATAATGAACTATTTTCGATTTAACCACATAGTGGATCAAACACATACTTACTGTGCATCTGCATACTTTTACAAAACAATTAAATGATTAAATCACCATTCATGGTAACGTCCATCTCCTGTGATTAAAACTCATACTTGTCACATAGCAGTACAATTGTAAAATTAAACAAAAAAAAAAGCTATGAATATTTCATATCCCAAAACGAACGATACGGAACATTTAATTAAGATAATGCAGTGAAACGATTATTTAAAAGAGATATTTGAAATAAATATAATGTGTCTGATAGCAAACAAAGACACACTACGGGGATCATAAAGTGTGCCGCAATAAAATTGTTGCTATTGTTTTCGAATATAATCGGCACGCTTTGTGAGGTTAAGGGAGAACCACACTGCGGCGAAAAGGGATATAAAAAACCGGCCAAGTGCGAGTCAGACTCGCGCACGAAGGGTTCCGTACCATTTAAAAACGGCAAAAAATCACGTTTGTTGCATAGGAGCCCCCTTAAATAATTATTGTATTCTGTCTTTTAGTATTTTTTTTTATAGCGGCAACAGAAATACATCATCTGTGAAAATTTCAACTCTTCAACTATCATGAGAGAGAGCCTGGTGACAGACGGACAGACAGACGGACAGCGGAGCCTCAGTAATAGGGTCCCGTTTTACCCTTTGGGTACGGAACCCTAAAAATCACTTTAGTGCCGTTGTAGAGTCAAGTTGATAATTGTGTCATGAGTAGGAATTACTTCGAGTTCTCCTAATTTTTTCGGAATCAATCGTTTGTAATGAAGAGATTTCTATTTAAAATTGTAAATCAAAAAATATTTGTTCTGTTCTGTTAAGATTGTTATAGAACCGAACACAGATCCGTGTCTTTGACTATTCTTTGGTTTTAAATTTAATGTTTTTCGTGAAAATATTAATTAATCTAATTTTTTATATTAAGTATACAACATAATATACAATATCTAAAATATACAATATAAAAATATGATTTAATATACAATTATATAAGATAATATAATAATAACCACCAACATATTATACCGATTTTCTTTGCAAAATTCCAAAACGACAAATTATCATTTTATGTTTCAGCTTACGCTTCAACGTTCCTGTGCAAAGTTTTGGAGAATTGTCATTGTGTTTTTGAACCAATGTTCTCCCACTTAAACCTTTTCAGTGTGGTGGCACCCTTACTTATAGTCCACCGATGCATGACACCATAAATCGCCCCTCCCGCTCCTGTCCGCATGTAATGTAATGTATGGCTGTGCTAGGGTTGTCGACTATGCCTAGTTCTACCATTAAAAACACAAATAAATAAGTACTTCATACGTTAAAAATTCTGAATCACTAAATACACGGGTATTGATGCAACACATACCCCGTACCCCAATACCCTTGTAGTGTATAGTGTTTTAGTTAAAAATGCAACAAGAAAGTTTAAAATGTCAATAATTCTGAATGTTCAGAGAACTCTGAGCATAACCTTTTCCATAGCGCGATGTGCAACCTTGAGCTTCCTTATAAGGTCCATAGTGAAATTAATAAGGGCACGTTTCTGTTCCGTATGGCATCACTGGTTATAGTTTACACTGAGGTATTTTGGAGATTGAATCAGAAATGAGGTTCGGGAACGAAGAAAAATCGCTAACGGATTAGCAAGCTAAAGTGGCAGTGGGCGGGGCACAAAGCACGTAGAGCTGATGGTCGATGGGGCAGAAATATTCTGGAATGGATGCCACGTACCGGTAAGCGCAACGTGGGACGTCCAAGGTGGACAGACGACCTGGTAAAGTTTGCAGAAAGCCGCTGGATGCAGGGAGCTTCTAACCGGCCAATTCCAGATCACTGGGGGGAGGCATATGTTGAGCAGAGGACGTCCTGTGGCTGAAATGATGATAACGATGAGTGAACTCTGTTTGCTATCAAAAATGTGATAGTAGTCAGTGAAAATGTAAAAACTAGATTTTCCGTATCTACGAGCTATCCCCGGCTAATTACTTCTATAGATATAAAAAAGTAATACATTTTCAAATAATTCTGTAAAAGTCTGTTCTAAGATGAAAATGAAAGGAGATGTGACTTTTTAGGGGGAAATAGGAAATTTTGATAAACACTGGTACTTAAAAAACTGATTAATATTTCCACCCTATATTTTTCTTGGTCAGATAAAAAAATAAAATGTATTTGAGCTAAGAAAAGAAACTAAAAAGAAAGAATTCCTTTTATGTAGATAGTTTAATTAACTAATAAAGCAGGCCTCTTTAATCTTGTAACTTGTAAGCATAAAAGTTAGCAACCCTATAGATGGCGCGCGGCATGAATTACGGCACACTTGAATTAATAAAGGGTAAGTTTGGATGACGAGGTGATCCCAGTTTAGTGTTATACCTAAGTCGAGGCCAAGCTCTAAACATTCATCATCATTATCATTTCAGCCACAGGACTTCAACTGCTGAACATTGGCCTCCCCCAGTGAATTACAGATTGGTCGATTTGAAGCGGCCTGCATCCAGCGGCTTCCTGAAACTTTCACCAGGTCGTCTGGGCACCTTGTCGGTGGGAGTCCTAGGCTGCTCATCAAACATTAATATTGTTTGTTCTATATATAAATTACGCAGTATTGGTTGTACGGATAATGACTGATTTTGTTCACGGTCATGGTGCATAATATTAATACATTGGAAAAAAAAATCTTATTCTAATGTATTTACTTCAACTCAACCGTCTGGTGACGGTTTTCAACTGACGACCGTCTGGTGTAGTGGTTCGCGCTCCGGACTACACGGTAACTACGGTTGCGGGTTCAAATTCCGCGAGAGGACAAATGTTTGCACCTAAGACATGGATGTTTATAAACGTATTTAAGTACGTTTATCCGTTATCAGCCGCCATAGCATAAGCTTTGCTTAGTTTGGGGCTGGATAATTAGTGTAATTGTGGAAACAATTTATTTATTAACTCTTTTTTTAACTGTTTTCTCCCAGAAAATACAAGAAGCGAGAGACGACGCCTTTCATGTTCATAAAAGATCTCTGCCAAGAATACCAATTTTCAAGATATTTCCGAAATAGAATACACTTTATCGCCCACCGCACTACGTAAATTAAGTCCTGACTTGAAAGTGATATAATATCACAATTTAGGTGGTCTTGCCGCTAGAATCTATTCTTGAGAACGTTCAGGAGAAAGTGGCTATGGAAGGAATAAATACTAATATTACTGATGGTACCAACAACACCAAGTTATGAATGAATGAATGAATGAATGAAATTTATTTCAGACCGTGGTCCATATTTGAGTTAGTAACAAATTTTAAAACTTAGCCTATGTTAGTACTATTACGAGTAAGACATATAAAAAAAAAAAAAAAAACAACAATATTATAAAAAGTATGAGAGAGGACCGACAGCAAGAGCAGCCTACACAGCTCTGGTAGCATGTAACCTAATCCAGCGCTCCAGCATCGGCGAGTCCCACCTCTCAGCTAAGTTATGGTATCCAAAACTGACAAATTTCTTCAATAGATTTTCAACCAAAAGATTTTCAACTTCATTTCAAGCAATAGAGTTTATTATTCATTAGGAAACTTGACAGTTTGTGGTAAATTGATGTGTTGTGTGTTCTTTTAATGTGCCTAGTGGTGCCGGCATGTTAAAAGAATTGCAGCACCCCTTTTCTTCTATTGGGTGTCGTAAGAGGCGACTACAGGAAAACCGCCACAAGAAGACGGGCAGCAGCGTCTCCTCTCCACCATTGGCCGAACTGCGATCGCCAACCCGCCTGCCAAGCGTGGCGATTATGGCAAAATCCTCCTTTTGGAGAGGCCTGTGTCCAGCAGTGGACTGATACAGGCTGGTAATGATGATGATGATGATGTGTTGTCCACTGTACAATAGAATTAGGCCAGTTACTTATGGGCTTATTAAGGGCAGTCAAAGTCTAGCCACAGGCTTGTGACCTGACTGCATAACACAATATTTGTTTGATTAAGAGAATGATTTTCAAACATCTCTTTAACAATCCACATTATCACAAATTACGTATAGCGCCGGTTTCTATATTTTGTGACACTATACCTACTTATTTATGTGTTTTATTCTTTATTGCACGAAATAAATGTACATTTGGCGGACTTAATGCCCTAAGGCATTCTCTACCAGCCAACCATTGTGCGAGGCAGAAACATTGAATTGCGGTGGGGTAATTAACTACAGAGCAGAAAGAAAAATATTATATATTATACAATAAAAATAACAACTTAATTCTACTTATACCCATGGAAACGAAAAATAGGTACAATAGTAGGTATTTATAATTTATTTATGGAGAGCAGTTAAGTATCATTATAATATGTATTCACAATTTTATTTTTCTTCTCATGACGCAAAAAAAACATAACAAAATTGCTTTTGCAGCAACAGACCGAAACTTATTCCCTACTAAGCAAAAACAAAGTAACATAATACGTTTCGTCTTCCGCTGACCGCCATTTCCTTTAATCTAAAACAATACATTACGTAAAGCGACCCAAAAAGGTTTGTTTATATGATCGTCTATTATAACTGTGTGACCATTGCTTAGTTTCACGTCATGGTCTATAAATATACCCTTTTACCTATACCCTTTTGCCTCGAATTTACCTACACTATGATGCGAACATTATTTTGACTGAATTAAATCTTTGCACAACTACCGCAGAGGCCTGTAAGTAACATTATTTGGTACATATATCTTTTGTTTAGTGGTTTTCACATCACATCACATCACCAGCCTATATCAGTCCACTGCTGGACACAGGCCTCTCCAAAAGGAGGATTTTGCCATAATCGCCACGCTTGGCAGGCGGGTTGGCGATCGCAGTTCGGCCAATGGTGGAGAGGAGACGCTGCTGCCCGTCTTCTTATGGCGGTTCTCCTGTAGTCGCCTCTTACGACACCCATAGGAAGAGAAGGGGTGGTGCAATTCTTTTAAAGTGCCGGCACCACACGGCACTGCACGGCAAGTGGTTTTAGGGAGTATGATATTTCCTATATATTTTCTAGGTTTTTAACACTAGGTAGTTTTAATTTAAGTTATAAACACCTAATTTAAAGAGTAAGAGTACTAAGTTCCATTTACCACCGAGAACCTTTCACCAAAAACAAAGAACTGCTAATCTTCGGATCAGCTGACCTCAGCTTTCTTATAGTTGTCCTCTGCCTGAAGGTTGTCTGAAAGAGATCGCTTTCAGCTATGAGACCGCCTAAATTGTACATCTTTCTGTAAATATTTACTGTAACTTCTTTGTTTGGTGTGCAATAAAGAGTATGTATCTATATATCTGATCCTCGTCATCGTAAGAAATAAAAAAATACTGGGTCAAGTCCAGTCAAAGTAGACAGAAATTCGTCAAAATTAATAGCTACTCTAACAGCATAATAATAAAGAGCAAATAAGCTTGCACTTGTATGACAAACTAGGTACAAGCAAAAATAGGTAGACCACATGTGAATTGAATTATAGTGGTTTTAGGTTTTAAATATGCATATGTATACTTCTAGGTAAGTCAGTCGATAAATGATTGGTGACGAAACCGTTGCTATCACCATTAATAAATCATCATCATCATCATCTCAGCCACAGGACGTCCACTGCTAAACATAGGCCTCCTCCAGTGTCTTTCAGATCGGCCGGTTGGAAGCGGCCTGCATCCAGCGTCGTCCTGCGACTTTTATCATGTTTTTTATGTTTTACCATAAATAAATAATAATGAATAAATAATAAATTGTTTCGACAATTACACCAATTAGCTAGCCCCAAAGTCCCAAACTAAACAACGCTTGTACCATGTACTATGGCAACTAGATAACGGATAAACATACTTAAATACGTTTATAAACATCCATGACTTAGGTGCAAATGCTCGTGCTCATCACACTAACATTTGCCCCTTGCGGGATTCGAACCCGCAACCGCCAGACTTGGTAGTCTGGAGCGCGAACCACTACACCAGACGGTCGTCTGGTTCTTCGTCTGACGATCGTCTGAAATCAACAAGTAAATAATAATTTATTTGTTGATTTCACTCTATGTAACCTAATGTATGTTTGTCCTTTCATCAATAACGACGAATTTGACGACCTCCGTAGCCGAGAGGCGAGCATGCCGGACTTTAAATGGCGCCGCCATCTCAGAGGTTCCGGGTTCGATCCCCGGTCGGGTCAATGTAGAAAACGAACTTTTCTATATTGGCTCGGGTCTGGGTGTTGTGGTACCATCGTTGTTTCTGATTTCTATAACACAAGTGCTTAAGCTACTTACCTTAGGATCAGAGCAATGTATGGGATGTTGTCCAATATTTATTTATTTATTTATAATGGCTAAATGACCTATAACCCATATTAACACACTTCATGATTAATAACATCCTACAAACATGGTGATAAGCGATGACGGTAGGTATCTGGAGGCCTAGTACTACGAAAATGTATCGTTCGTTCGGAGTTTCGGACGTAGAAACCTAACAAATTAAAATTACAATCTCCTGTATCAATTCTTTGACAAAATATGACCAACTCAAACCAGCCGTGTAAAAAATACAACCTTTTGTTCTTAAATTGTCAAAGGTTTAATACAAGTGATAAAAGTATGCCTATATACGTCCCACTGCAGGGCACCAGGCCTCACCTCAACTATGAGGTGGTTTGGGCCATACTCCACCACGCGGGCCCGGTGCGGATTGGTGGAGGGGAGTTGTGAGGCCAGTGACTAAACCTTACTGTCAGATGTAATCAAGCCACCTTAAGGCCTCTGACTAGGCTTCACGACCAATATCAAGCGATATTAGCCGGGACCAACTTTTAACGTGTCTTCCGAAGCACGGAGATGCTCTTGATAAATGTCACCAAATGTAGTCGGAATGGTCACCCATCCATTCACAACCGCGGCGTGGGTTGCTTAACTTTAGTAATTGATACCAAAGCGCTTCTAACACTGAGCTACGACCATGTGCTATGAGGTTTTTATAATTTGTTAGGTTAATACGTCCGATCGAACGAAATATTTTCGTAGTAGGTCTTCGTTACTATGCCCGTTATTAGTGTTGAAAATAGTCAAACTATCGATAGGACTTCCAATATTGTCGATAAAGTCGATAGTATTAACAGCATTAGTGTTGATTGAACCTAATTTTAAAGATGGTATGGGTTATTTAATAAGCGCAATACCATTTACAAAACCCAATACTACCTTTACAGGGTGTTAGGTAAATGGTTTATCAATCCGAAATTAGCCTAAGTTAGCATATGCGAAGTCAGAAATTTGATAATATTATCTTTTTTTTATTTTCATTTAAAACATTGTTTTTAATGAAAATAAAATTGTTTATTTTCATTTAATGAAAAAAAAGCTATTGAGTTTTGTTTCTTTCAAAAATTTTTTTTTTTATTTGAGATGGGCTTGCTCTTTACTCCAATCTTGCCTAGAGCATAGATGGGATCTACGATGGAGCAAGCTTGCCCAGAAGATGCCTATTCACTCTGGACTTAAAGAGAGTCAGGTTATATGCACTCAGAAATACAGACGCAGGCAGGGAATTCCACTCTTTAGCTGAGCGCATTATAAAAGATGATGAGAAGCGCTTAGTGCGGATTAAGGGTATATCAACTAAGAACGGATGGTAGCCGGCCGTGCGTCTGGATGTCCGATGGAAGAACGGTGACGGTGGTATGAGCTCATGCAGCTCATGAGCACACTCTCCGAAGTACAATCTATAGAGGACCGATGTTATTTTATTTCTGATTTCACCTTAATAATTATTGAAATGCATATGTTAACTTAAGCTAGTTTCAGCTTGATATACAATTTACCTAACACCGAGTACATACATATATAATCTACGAGTATAGCCGTAACACTAATACCGAATAATGAAATTCCGTTTTGGTGAAAACCGGGTTTTACGTAAAGCAGGATATTTTTAGCTCTGAAATCTACTGATGTACATAAGTAGCTATTGAAGTTTGATCAAAAGATCCTGTGCTAACCTTAAACAAACAATACATACTTAATAATCTTCATCATTTCAGCCACAGAACGTCCACTGCTAAACATAGGCCTCCCCCAGTGACTTCTGTCATCAGGGCGTTTTTGCGTACTCGCCACGCTTGGCAGGCGGGTTGGCGAGCGCAGTTTTTTACTATTTGCTGCTCCCTGTCTCGTGCTACAGGATTTAGTCGCCTCTTACGACACGCCTCCTGTTGGCGGTGAGGAAGTGTATTCTTTACGGCCGTCCCCACAAGGCACTTAATAATGTTATGGTGACTTATTAACACGGACTTTAGTCACACTCAGTAGGCACCATTAATTAATAAACACGATAAACATAATTTAATTCCACCGCTTCCTGCTTTAACTAGGTCATGTATTGTTGTGGCAAATTATTATAATGCCTATTGTTAGTTGCACTTTCTGTCTGTTGTTCATGCTACTTGATTTGAATACACTGTCAAGCGGATGTGTCAGGTTGACAATTAATCTGATATGGTAAGGTGTATGGTAAGGGTAAAACAAAGTGAACAGGTAATACCTAAGTATTATTCATTTGTTTAATTTGAGGTTGTGAGTTACGTTTAGCTCTTCTAGTTCAGTGAAGTTGTGTTTTTACTAAGAAAATTTTGGGGTGCTGAATCCGAGTCTGAGGTTTGCTAACAATATTTCGTGACGCAACATTGACAAAATCGAAAAAAAATAGAAAAATTTCTGTGATTTGCCGGATTTTTGGTATTCGTAGAAAGCAAGGGAAAGGATTTTATTTAAAAACGGATGTTTTCTTGTATATATTTATATTTTATAATTATTTGGAATGCGATGTATTATTATTAAAACATTAAATAAAAATGGCGTCAAATTAAACGTGTTACGTAGCGATTAAATAACAAATATACAATAGACCTCGCATATCCATGACTTAGATGTTCAACTCATAAACATTTGGCCTTGCTGGAATCGAACCACAGCCGTCTTGACTTAGTAGTCTAAAGCACGAACTAGTACATAAGGTCGTCAAAAGAAAGTAAAAATTTTGAAAACTAGTAAATGTTTGGATAAAGTTATAAAAGATGACGATTAACTTGTTTTTTTTCGTCTATCAGGTAGATTTTTTAAAAGTATTGGTACGTAACGTAATTTTCATTTTTTTACATAAACAACATTTTACAGAGATATGTTTATTTTAAATGTCGCATGTCCCTTCTCTTCCTATGGGTGTCGTAAGAGGCGACTACAGGAGAACTGCCATAAGAAGGCGGGCAGCAGCGTCTCCTCTCCACCATTGGCCAAACTGCGATCGCCAACCCGCCTGCCAAGCGTGGCGATTATGGCAAAGTCCTCCTTTTGGAGAGGCCTGTGTCCAGCAATGGACTGACATAGGATGGTGATGAAATGTCGCATGACGTCACGCTAAGGTACAATTTTTATTTAGAAGTGACGTCACGAGCCCCTTCTTCCAAACTTTGACGCGCTTTATCTTTGTAATTTTTTAGTTGATTCACATCATCAGCCTATATCAGTCCACTACTGGCACAGGCCTCTCCAAAATGAGGATTTTGCCATAATCGCCACGCTTGACGTGGGTTGGCGATCGCAGTTTAGCTAAAAGTGGAGAGGAGACGCTGCTGCCCGTCTTCTTATGGCGGTTCTCCTGTAGTCGCCTCTTACGACACCCATAGGAAGAGAAGGGTTGATGCTTTCCTTTTATCGTGCCGGCACCCCACGACACAAACGATGTTGTTGTAAGTTAAAGATAAAGATCATTTATTTGCAAGAAACAGGTTACATAAGATGGAAGATACAAACAAAGTAGGATCCATGTTTCGCTGTATACATTCCAGCATGCAAACATTGTAATAAGTTAATTAACAAAAGTTGATTGACAAAAGAAAAAACAGGAGTCCATTATTTTTGGATAGTTTACTAACGGACTAAATAGAATTTCATTTTCTACACCCGATCGTGATACCTATTAGTATTCCTTATACAAATCAAAACGGTAGAAAGCATTTTTATTGAGAAACACAAATTCATAGTTATTATAAAACTCAAACTCAATTTACAAGTAGTTTCAAATGGTTACATAGGCATCTGCATTGCAGAAGTAATTAAACATATTCCAATGAGCGATTGTTTTCCAATACATAATGTTATCAGCGGGCAGGGTTGCGAAAATCGCGCCACTCGCCGTGTTTATGCGCACGCGGTGTTTGTGCGTTTATAAATACATGCGTGATTCAGGGCTGTCAACAAGTTACAGCGTAAACAAGTTGTTAATTATTTTTATAGAATGGAGTGCAAAAATTATTAAGAAACTTCTGAAAACCACGTAATCAGCTTCTCATATCTATGTTACATTATTATTATTGAAGCTAGTTTAAAAGGAGTATATACTGTAGTCCACGCAAACGAAGTTGCGGGCACAACTAGTAAAATAATAAAATAAAATATATAATTTTCATTATGAGCGGGTTACACCGACCGTCTAGTCTATGACCGGTGTGATCGCAGTGTGTATTAATCATCTTCTAGAAATCAGTTGGCAGCCCTAGCCCCTTTGCGAGTTATTGACCTGCCTCAACGCGTGCGCCGGCGCACGTAGCATCGCCACCGCGCGCGGTAATGCAATTGATAAATTAGTCCTATTAGTGTTAAGCTTATCACTGCTTTGTGGGACGATGGCCTGAGGTCAGCAGACCTAGATCGAAGTAATAATAAATATAATATTAAACAACATCACATACATTGCTCTGATCCTAAGATAAGTAGCTAAAGCACTTGAGTGAAACAACGACGGTACCACAACACCCCGACCCGAGCCAATATAGAAAAGTTTGTTTTCTACATTAACCCGACCGGAGATCGAACCCGGAACCTCAGTAAGTAACCATGAACTCTTTAAAAAAACTCAAATCTGTCAAATCTTGTCAAATCTGTCAAATTTCGTACGTATTTTTTATGTTTTAAGAGTTGATGGTTACCCCCGTACTAAGCTTGATGACAGTTGGCCGTCATCCAACACTCGTTCGTGCACTATTGAGAGGTGTCATTGAACTATAATTATCGGATTGTGTGCAAAACTGACACAAATAGTCAAAGTTGTTTTTTTACATGTTTTTCCTTAATTTTCTAGACAGTTTAACGACGTAATGAAAGCTTTTAATTCCTTAGTTCAGAAACGACACGATAGTGTTACGTGGCCTCTTGAGACCGCTCTAATTTTTACGAGAAGGTTAGAGTAAATACATGTGTCAAACTACGTAGGCTACAAAGGCAGGCGGTTTCGGGTTCGAATTCCGGAAGGGATAATTGTGTAATGAGTACCGTACTTACCTATGATGCTGATAAAAATAAATGTATGTATGTTGAACTGATATTGAGTCGCCATTTTGAAAGTTTTGTTGAGTTTTGGTGATAATAAATGTGATTTTGGAAAAAAAAATCCTTACTTATATTATAAACGCGAAATTTTGTATGTTTGTAACGCAAAAACTACTTAACGGATTTGGATGAAATTTTGCACACATATAGAATTTAATGCGATAGAGTGATGACTAAAGTTTTCTAGGTTTCTTGTTGATTAAAGAGTTGTAATATCATCTCTAATGACGGCATGGTATATCTTTATAAGTTGGTGTGTAAGAAGTTTACTATAATATTTAATATTACTATACAGGGTGTACAAAAGAATGGGACACTCACTCCCTACCACGTGATCAGCTAGTCATTTTTTTTTGTATGGGAGTAACATCTAAATTGATATTTTTTAGCTGCTCCATACAAACATCCATACCTCGATGATAATGTTATGGAGCATCCGAAAATAAAATAAAGATTTCGATGATGCTCCCATAGAAAAAGTTGTTGTATAAAAGTTTTAAGGAGTGTCCCTGTTTTAGGGTTCCGTACCCAGAGGGTAAAACGGGACCCTATTACTATGGCTTCGCTGTCCGTCTGTCTGTCTGTCTGTCACCAGGATGTGTCTCATGAATTGTGCTTTTCACAGAGTTGTAATTTTCACAGATGATGTATTTCTGTTGCCGCTATAACAACAAATACTAAAAAACAGAATGCAATAAATATTCAAGGGAGATCCTATACAACAAACGTGTTTTTTGCCGTTTTTACGATATCCGATAATGGTACGGAACCCTTCGTACTCGCACTTGGCCGGTTTTTTTTACAACCTGTATACACTGCCAAATCGCTACGCATATGTCCTACGCAAACGAAGTGGCGGTCAGAAACTAGTAATTTAATGTATTTACCGTTAAAACTGTTATGCAATGTACCTTTTAACATCCTCACAACAAGTGTTTCACACTTTCCATAGTTTTGGCTTGCCGATTGCATGGAACTGATAGTGGCGGTGTGGTCACTGACCTACTCCAAGGATGCTTTGCCTTGTACCATATACTACAATAGAAATACAACTCTATTTCAAGGGTATTATGATTGCTTTCACTTTGGCAATAAGTTGTAATTTATCTGATTTTGCTAATAGAATTTGAACTTTATGTTGTATGCGGTAAGGTTTTTAAAGGGTTATAGTAGGATGCTAAGTTTCTGATTAGAGGAATTGGATGCAATATGCAATTTTGTACGTAACTAAAAACTATAGCGGATTCAATTTGGTACGGTTAATTTGTTGATTTTGTAAGTAAGTCTGTTATTATGATTTTAAAAACATAATATTTTTGGATCTTAAGCGCCTGTACTTCACTGTTTGCCACTGGTTATCTGGCAGAGAATGCTTTGTGGCATTAAATCCACCATTCGTTTTTTTCAAAATACATTTTTAGGGTTCCGTACCCAAAGGGTAAAATGGGACCCTATTGCTAAGGCTCCGCTGTCCGTCTGTCTGTCCGTCTGTCACCAGGCTGTATCTCATGAACCGTGATAGCTAGAGAGTTGAAATTTTCACAGATGATGTATTTCTGTTGCCGCTTTAACAAAAAATACTAAAAAAAGAGAATACAATAAATATTTAAGGGGGCTCCCATACAACAAACGTGATTTTTTATAGAAAATGGCACGGAGCCCTTCGTGCGCGAGTCCGACTCGCACTTGGCCGGTTTTTAATAAATATAGAATCATTTGCAATGTAAGTAGGACCTACCTACTGAAAGTTAAATTACTTATTTGGGAGAGAATCTCACAAATGAAGAAAAGGGATTTTTGCACATCATTGATTAACTTTTATCAAGATTAAGAGACCTTGTTACAAACTTGGACAACTTTGCGGTTATTTGGTGATTACTGAAAATTTAGACTTTATCAAAAATCTGAGGCTAAACACATATTCAAGATTTTTTGATTGAAAATATTATTGAAGAGCCTTTAAAACTCAATAGAATTTTATCATTTGATTAAATTATTACGAGCGTTTATTTTTGAAGTAAGGTTCTCAAAGAAAATAGGGCTATTTTAAAACTTAATAATAATCTTTTATTATAAAAATACGTAGCGCTCTACTTCGCATCTTCCTCCAATCAGACCAATTACCTTAAAAGATAGTATTGGAGTTGGTGGGTTGGACGTCACTGTCCCTTCCTATAATACAGCCGAACTCGGACCAGCGGGGTAACCATGAACTCTTAGAACAATCTCAAATCTGTCAATTTCGTAAGTACGAAATTTGTCAGATTTGACAAGATTTGACAGATTTGAGATTATTTTGAGAGTTCATAGTTTCCCTCCAGCCTACAAACATTCAAGTCTAGTTTAGAAACTAGGAGTGTAGTCAACACAGGCCAACCTGTCGCCAACCCAGCGGCCTTCGGGGACATTACAATACCAAACACTGCTCTGACAGATAAATAACATAGGATTAGGTATGACATCCAGTGCTAGCTAAGATTACTTTTAAACTTTCGCGTTGCATAATTTAAAACTCAATGAAACGGGAATTAACGCGATCATAATTTATTCTGCACACTAACCGCCGCGTCCGTATTCAGGTGAGAATACCTGGTGAGAATACCTGAATACGGACGCGGCGGTTAGTGTGCAGAATAGGGACACAGTGAGTGTAGTGTGTGACGGTACTTGGCGTGAAAATAATATCATGAGGGTAGATGAAGAATCTGCCTCTCATACGGAGTGAAGACATCGCTGTTCCAGTCAGCCTGTGACCACGGTCGGTGTAACCCGATCGAAACGTCAAGCAAAAGAGGTAACATTTTGTAGCTAAGATTATTACAGAACGCGGCACCGAAGTTAAGCTGGGGGCAAAGAGTGTGGACTAAGTAGTAAGACTGGCTAAGAGTGGGGATCGCGTTGCGCATCTTACGAGGCGACCATCGTATCAGAGACGCGTGCGCGGAGCTAACAACCAATCACGGCTGCCGGTGCAGGCGCGGCGTGCGACTAGCCAATCACGTTATCCTAATGGTCTTCTGCGCACTCTTCGCCTAGTGATCAACTTTGATGCCGCACACAGGGAGTAAATAGGGCTCTATTTTTGGCCATAAAAACATTTAATATCAATGATGCTAAGTTATATCCACATTGAAAAAGCTGCACTTATTTGGCTCACCGTCATCATGTCAGCCTGTTACAGTCCATTGCTGTTCGCGCTTTGTTCATCTAGTTTCTGCCAGCCATCCTTTTAAGGTCGTCGGTCCTTCGAACTGGGGACGTCCTGCGTGGTCTCCACTCGGTTAATTGGCTAATTCTAATTGGCCACTTATTTGGCTTAACCTTTTTAATTGTATTTGTCATCAGGGCGTGGCATAGCGAGAAAAACTAGAAACAGTTTTCTAGAAAAAAAAACGGGAAAAAATCATTTTTTATGGGATTTTTGTTGCCACAGTTTCATTAGACAAGACAACGTCTGTTGCCCCAAAAAAGAGGGGGGTATAAAAACATAAACATGTGTTACGAGCCTACGAGTTTAATACATTATTTTTTTTTAGAGGCTCCAATTCCGTACACTCAGACAAGAACCAAACAGGCATGAACTTCAGTCTCTATTATTGGTTTCTGCTCTAGACTTTTTTTTTTTCGGACACAATTCATAGCTCCGCATCTCTTCCTATCGCTTAGTTTGTATGTAACAAGCTTAAGCCTCTGTTACGGCTGCTGTATATTTTATCCTCAAAATGTATTTATTAGGCAAATACGAAATATACCAGCGAATATCGAAGTGGTTCACCTTCGGTTGATTTCAACGATAAATCTATTCGCTTAGTTATTGTTTTGTGGAAATACTACCATTTGTTATTGTCTGCAGGCTAATCATATCTCGTTTGTCTGAGACGGCTAATATTATGATATTTTACTCGTGTTTTGACTAAGCTGGTGAGCTATTCTTGTGGTGGTATTTTTATAACATTATACTGAATTAATATAGGGAACGCGTTTACGCGCGAATTAATATAGGAGACTCTTTATTACAAACCAAACACAGTAAAATTGTTTAGCCTATATCCCATATTAAATATTGTCCCTAAGGTTGGGGAAAAAAATAAAGGTGTAAAAATGTGTGTGCTAAATTCAGACCTATTTCCACTATCACTTATAATAATTATAACACTGTACATAACACGGGTATTGATGCAACATACCTGTTTTTATTTATTATTTTCCCTTAATAATTTTACTTTTAATAATTGTCTGTGTGAGATATTTTGGCGATATAACCGCGTCATTGTAACTAGCTCGTCCTATTTACATTTGATGTAATAATGAGTAAATCTATCTGTCTATTCAAAACTATATACCATTGAGGCTGAGTTTCGGTCCTCACACATATGAAAGCCTGCGTCGACACGCAAAGAAAATTTGAAACTGAACAAATGCCGCGTTCTTAGCGCTAGATTATGTATTTAATCTTATATGTATATCAGAAAGCGTAATATCAGCACTGTTGAAGCACTTCTTTTAATAGCTGTGCAAGCCAAATGCCAATCCTTCTTCTCCTCCATAGTCGGTCACTCAGCGGCTGAGTATCGTGACCTGGTCTACTTAGTCGCTGAATGATGAGCCGTCTCCAGTCATTACCATCCTGTCTAAATTACTCGTGGAATAAGCACTCTGCACCACTTTCCCTTTTCTTTATTGTATAGTTGTACTCTGCCTGAAAGCTGTCTGGAAAAGATTACTTTTAGCGATAAGACCGCGTAAATTGTACAACTGTAACTTCTTTGTTTGATGTGCAATAAAGAGTAATCTATGTATAACAACACCTCCAGGATCTTTACGAGCAGGTCTGACCAACATGCTGGTCTTTAGGCAAGAGATATTTTGCCCTGTCTTTTTCTTAAAAGAATAATCTTATCGAGGTTATTTTGATAAACAGGTTTCCAGAGGATGCGAGTCAAGGGACGTGTAAAATTTGAAACTGGATGTCGCTTTTAATAACTTCTAGCTTCTAGTTCTGCTGCCATCAAAAACCGAGATCAAAAGGTAGACTTAATGCTTCTGGTACCTTTTGTACACTAACTGTAAGTTTGTGCAATAAAATTTCAAATAAATAAATCAGATAAGTATAAGTGACACAAAATCTTTTATAACTAAATTGACCAAATATTGCAGTTATAATGTTAAGGAATTTTCGGAATATTAAAACAGTTAGGTACTTTAAATTAATAAATTTAACGACACTCCAATTAATATAACGATGAATTTAGCCAATTTATAAATTACATAACAAACAATTTTATTAACATTTGCATGCCATTCTTTGGTTGAGTGCACGATACTTTATTAAATTTGTAAACATCACAAATGTACTGCATTCTTGCAATTAAACGTTTTAATTTGATAAATTTGAAAGGTATAACAAAACAGCTGAATATGTAAAACAAATATAAGTAAAAATAACCTAGGAAGGGCACAAGTAATGAGTTTGCAATCCAATTCCTAGCCCCTAGTAACAGTAACGCATGTCAAGCGCATCTCATCATAAAATTTTGGATCAAAAGGGTGTCGCAAATCGTGTGAGGCTCGGATCGGTCACGTGCCTGGATCACGTGGACCCGTCACGTTCCGAACTAGCCGTGGTTATTACTGCACTTTGCGAATTCGCATTTTATTCCGATTTCGCGGCGGTTGCCAAGTTTGGACATACCTTCAATTACATAAAAGAAGTTTGAGGAGAAATATATACACAAAAAAAACCGACCACCGTACTCAAACAAAAATGAGCACTTTAAACATTAATATTTCGCAAACAGATCCCTAAATCCAAAAATAGTCTAAGCAACCCCTGAGTCATTTTAAAGGATTCTTTCAACAATACTCCACATGATGCGGTAGATGATGAAAATAAAATCATCCTCACTTTACGTGATTGATACCTGCACAAAATTATAGCACTCTAGTGCCAACAGTATCCAAGTAAAACCTCGGACGATCAAACAGACACGACAGACAGACATGACGAACCTTTAAAGGTTCCTCATCAGGACTACGGAACCCTAAAAAGAGTGAGCGACACTGGGGCTGGTTTTATAAGACATAAAATATAGAGTTTAATATGGTCCTCATTTATTACTAAACTTTCTTCTAGAACAAAATACAGCAGCTTTTTTAAACAATAAAAGCTTGTAAAATCTAGCCTTTTTTATCCTTTTGGAAAAAGTCTACAGGATCTTTGAGATTTTGAAAGGGGTCCATAGACAAAAACAGATGAGAAACCGTGCCATAGGTAAAAAACTTAATCTGTAGGTTAATAAGAAGTCTTAAGCCCTAAGGACTTTCAAGCTTTGGTAAAATGCCTTTTATGGGCGAGCTTGCTTCAACTTAGATTATATTACAATAGGCTAGTTTCCGGGGTCAAAAAAAGATTATTCTATTTAGTCCGTTAGTTAGAATATCAAAAAATATTGGACATATTTTTTCTTTTGTTAATCAAACAAAAAATGAGGAAGATAAAGCGCATCAAAGTGAGCACGTGACGTCACGCCTTGCTAAAAAGTGTCGCGAGGTGTGACGTTACGCGGAACTTTAACGGGCTGTATCTTGATCATTTTTTGTTTGATTGAGAAAAGAAAAAATACGTGTCCAATATTTTCTGTTAATCCAACTGACGGACTAATAAGATTTTTTTAGGAAACTAGCCAATTGCTACTGCAGAAGTTTTAGTTTGTTTTGTTTTTACTAAAGCATCTATATGTATTGGGACGTGTAAAAGCGCTTAGTTTAAGCCTATTTACAGAAATAAATTGGTTTTATTGGTTTTTCACAACTTAAGTAAGGTTATGAATAATTTTATGAGAGAAAATATTATACTTACTTTCATATGAGGCATACAGCCACAATACCGTACCAACTTCATTATCGCGAGCAGGTAATATTATGTATTTTACTACATATTACAGATATTTATGAAATATTGTATTAAAAATATTTTCTCCTATTACTTTGTCTTGTTTCTAAGCAGATTATAACGATCGTATTTGATATTTGATCAGTGTACATATTAGTCAAATCTAGAATATCAAAATAGTGCCGTGTAGTACCGGCACTTTAAAAGAATTGCACCACCCCTTCTCTTCCTATGGGTGTCGTAAGAGGCAACTACAGGAGAACCGCTATAAGAAGACGGGCAGCAGCGTCTCCTCTCCACCATTGGCCAAACTGCGATCGCCAACCCGCCTGCCAAGCGTGGCGATTATGGCAAAATCCTGCTTTTGGAGAGGCCTGTGTCCAGCAGTGGACTGTTATAGGCTGGTGACGATGATGATGATGATGAGAACATCAAAACCAAGCAAATAGGTTTAAATTAAGCTCTTTTAACAAATATCAGACGATATCACATACATTACTCTGATCCTAAGGTACCTAAAGCACTTGTGTTATAGAAATCAGAAACAACTACGGTACCACAACACCCAGACCCGAGACAACATAGAAAAGTTCGTTTCCTACACTGACCCGACCGTGAATCGAACCCGGGACCTCAGAGATGGCTAGGCCTAGGCCAACATCCTCGCCTCTCGGCTGCGGAGGTCGTCAAAGTTGGTCTTGATCTTTTACAAGTCCGCGGTGGCAGACAACAGCCAGTTTCTAATCATCATCATCATCTCAGCCTATTGCAGTCCACTGTTGGACGTAGGCCTCCCCTGAAGAGCGCCAAAGAGCACGATCTCCCTAAATTCTAATACATATTAATTAAATACCTATTCACCACACATAATTGTCTTGACCTCGACAAAAAGAATTAACGTCATAATATAAGGAGCACCGCTGAATACATTGCTAAGGAGTATCTCGCACTACACTCGAACTCAAAAGGGATTCCATCATACGTGTGTGTGTGTGTTTTTTAAGTGTGATCGTGCCTGATTTATGATATCCAAAATTTTACTAATTTTAAATTAAAATTTCGCATTGGTGGTGTTAAAACCGGCCAAGTGTGAGTTGGACTCGCGCACGAAGGTTCCATGCCATTATTAATAAAAACGGCAAAAAAAAACACGTTTCTTGTATGGAAGCCCCCTTAAATATTTATTGTATTCTGGTTTTTAGTATTTGTTGTTATAGCGGCAACAGAAATACATCATCTGTGAACATTTAAACTCTCTTACACTAACACGGTTCATCCGTTCGTCCGGTCGGACGGACAGACAGACAGATAGACGGACAGCGGAGCCTTAGTAATAGGGTCCCGTTTTACCCTTTGGGTACGGAACCCTAAAAATGTCGACAGACGAAAATGAAACATTATATTCTTGCGATATAGGATCCTTGAACGCTGTTTCCATGACGGGGTCCTAATAATATAGCTCTGTTCGACAAACAAGACATCGCTATATGACGGTAGTAAGCCGTGTGATATATGATATAATATCGCAATGACCTGAGCACTCACGTGACTGGACATCTGATAACTGACACAAATAAGTTATAGAGTGCTTTATGCAAGCAGCGGCGTATCATGTAGATATACTTAGCTTGACTTGTAAGGGAAGGGTTTATTTTGAAATTAAAATTAAACATTCTTAACGAGTTTACAGGAGTTGGAATCTCTTTGTCTGCTACTTGAAAGGAATATTTTGGCAATGGAGGTAAACAATTTTGACTAAGAAAAACGCAAAAACCGCCCTCCAAAAAATGGCAATTTTGACTAGGTTTTCAGTCCATGCCAAGCCTTGATAGCCTTCATTTTATGAGTGACGTAAGCTTAAGATTCGCTACATGCTAGAATAATAAATGCTTTTTGGTCTGCCCCTCTAGCATGAGCAACAAAACACGATATGATATAATACGATATAGCGATTTATAGACACCCAACATTCAAAATATGGTAACATAGCCGACACCTTTAACTTTTATCGAAACAGTGAGCATGTCCGTGCCGGCAACATCACGGTCATGCTCGATTTTTCGATAAAAGTTCATAAATTTTGACAAAAAATATGCGATAAATCGCTATAATATATCATATCATATCGTGTTTTGTTGCTTATGCTAAAGGAGCTGAAGTGGATTGGGTGACTATGAACGACGTGTCCTGATTATGTTACCTACATCATCGTGACTGCTATGATAATTCTAGTAAAAGCTGTTTTTGAACAGTTCTATAAAAAGACATTATTCAATGTTGGCTCAAGTGTACTCAAGTCGAGCACTCGTCGACAATGGCGTGTGCGACGATAGTAACTATTAAATATTGTTAGCGCAAGTGTGTTTGTCTGTCTTTCTTCCACTCAATAATGGTACATAAAACAAGAAACACCCTTTTTGTCGCAGCGGCATTAATTGTACGATAATTTTATTTTTTCGACGACCTCCGTAGCCGAGAGGCGAGCACGCCGAACTTAAAATGGCGCCGCCATCTCTGAGGTTCCGGGTTCGATCCCCGGTCGGGTCAATACAGAAAACGAACTTTTCTATATTGGCTCGGGTCTGGGTGTTGTGGTACCGTCGTTGTTTCTGATTTCTATAACACAAGTGCTTTAGCAACTTACCTTAGGATCAGAGCAATGTATGTGATGTTGTCCAATATTTATTATTTATTGATTATTATTATTATTTTAAGGTGCAATACCTAAGTTTCATCATCATTTTCTCCATTAATATAGCTTTCTGCACCATTTACCAACCAGGTCGTCTTTCTACCTTGTGGATGGAAGTCCTACGCTCTGCTTGCGTGAACCATTCTAGAACCCTTTTGCCCCATCGATCGTCAGTTTGCTATGAAATAAGTGTTTAAGGCAAACTTATCCTGATTAGAAAAGACACAAAGAACGAGGAATATTGTTAATTTCTAAAAACCGATTCATCTTTAAAGGATACGCAATAAATGACTTTCTATGCGGGCGGCGACGCAGGCAAAAAGCTATACTATTGCTTCTTGTAGGTTCTATAGGGATTAGTCATCATATTGCTTTAAATCGATTTTTCTCACTATATACTTAGTTGGTATAATCCGGTTTTTTTGTTTGACATAAAAAGTTACCAGTATTACTCATGCTGTCATCTTTCTTTCTGATGTCATGGTCTTGTAATACCTAGGTAGTTTAAAATTGCGTGTTTTGTATGAAATCTAAAACGTCCTTTCAGTGGTTTAGGTACTTAAGGAGTGGTCGCAGGCCAACAGTAGACTTACGGATCTAGGCCTGATCACCGAAAGTTATTTCGCCATATCATCGAATATCAACTTTATCGATGGGCTATTTTACCGACGGGTCATTCCACCGAAAAGCCATTTGACGGAAAAATTATATCACTGACAGTACATTTCTTCGAAAGCCATATTATCCAAAGGGAAATACAATAATCTCAATTAAAAAGTTTTATTGATATAATTACTTGATTAAACCAAAATTTGACATAATGACGATACATTACTTTTATAAAATAAAATAAAGTTTTGTAAAAAACTAAAAACTGATTTCAAAAATAAACCAAACGAAAAATAATATTTAGAAAAACATACATATGGCGGTCGAGAAATGGCTTTCGGCGAAACAACTTTCGGTGATCAGCTCTAAACCCAGACTTACTGCTGCTGATGTGATGATGATGATAATCAAATATATTAGCTGTTCTTAACACCAACGAGGTTCTAGTTGGTGTAAATCGTTTGGCCTTAATATTTAAAATTTGTTGTAAAAGATTTTCCCAACGTTTTAGACAATGCCGAATTACAAACAGACAAGGTCAATTACTATAATAGCAGTTAAGATAACGAGAATTATTTGGTAATTGTTTCATCTAGATGCAACGTTATAAACGTCTTATATTTACAGCTTGCCAGAAAAGTGAGGAAAAATAGAAGTGCCACTTTTTGAGGGTAAAAAATAAATAAAAAAATACTCTTTACTTAGTAAAATTAATTACTTCTGTAATTAAAAGTGCTAGCACTTAATGACTTAGTAAGTTAGTGCAGTCAGTTATTTAGAAAGAATACGCCTTATGCCCTTGCCTTCTTTACTCATAAACATGATTTTATTTTTAAGGAAGTAACTTTTAGTTTTAGTTTAGTCTATAATCCATATACATACAAATAGGGGAACATAAAGCTCGTTGTTTCGGCAATGAAGCTAGCTTGATCACAGATTTAATCAAATAACTTGTTAAAAACTATTCGTGTTATTCAGTAAAATCATTTAATTTAAACAATGCTTAAAATATACTTTATGATTTTTTATTTCAAGCAGTAGATAAAATAATCAAGTCACTTGAATCATTATGACTTCATTGTAAAAACAGCTTGATTTAAACAATCATTTCTTTTTATAATTAAACAAAATTGTAAGCCAAGGTAAATTCGCACTTGATTGACTCACATTTTTTCAGACATTTAAGGTAAGCAACTTAACATGTGACTTATTGCTATAAATAAGTTATATTTAAGTAGAATATCAGACTAGGCTAAAACGTGAATTAGGATTTGAGATCAGTCAATGATCAATGCAACTAATTCTTAATCAGCATGACTTCAGTAAAAGTTATTAACCTTCTTAATTAAGTAGCTTATTAACTAGAGATAGAAAGATTTTCACAGAAGTAAGTAAATTAAAGTATGCCTATATACGTCCCACTGCAGGGCACAGGCCTCACCTCATCTATGAGGTGGTTTGGGCCATACTCCACCACGCGGGCCCGGTGCGGATTGGTGGAGGGCTGTTGTAAGGCCAGTGACTAAACCTTACTGTCAGATGTTATCAAGCCGCCTTAAGGCCTCTGACTAGGCTTCACGACCAATATCAAGCAATATTGGCCGGGACCAACTTTTAACGTGCCTTCCGAAGCACGGAGATGCTCGTGATAAATGTCACTAAATATGGTCGAAACAGAAGTAAGTAAATTTTAAATTTTTCCTATTCAATAAGATCACGTTTTTATCGTAGTACAGGTTTCGACTCATCCTTTTATGGAAAATATGATAAAATAGGACAAATTAGTTTTATACCTTAGACGTTATTCGAATTCAAATAATTTAATGCATGTCAAAACTGATAATTCTTCAGTCCTACCTTATTTTTATTTATGACATATACAATATAAAAACCTATCCATGCCTTATTTTTTATTAATAAAGTACCTACATTTTATATCAATGAAACTAGTATGTACCAGAACTTTCTTCTTTGTTCTTCATTATTCAGAAATGAATGAACACTAAAAATATATTGTAACAATGAAGCATGGTGACTTCACCCTCATGGGTATGTGCAAACATGGAAATATGGTTACACTGTGTTCAGCTGGTAAATGTGTGTGTACAGTCATTAACAGATACTTATATGACAGAATTTCACTATGGAATTCGCAGAGAGATATACAAGGTGTAACATAATGAACGTACATCCTCAAAAGGGGCTGATTCTGGTGTTTAAATACAACAAGTTTTACTATTGGACCACAATAAAATTCGCAAAAAAACCACCCCACATATAAACCCAGACATCAGTTTGTTTGCAGAAGTCATTTTTAGGTTTCCGTATCCAAAGGTTAAAACGGGACCCTATACTGAGGCTCCACTGTCCGTCTGTCTGTCTGTCTGTCCGTCTGTCACCAGGCTGTATCTCATGAACCGTGGAAGCTATTTCACAGATGTATTTTTGTTGCCACTATAACAACACATACTAAAAACCAGAATAAAATAAATATTTAAGGGTCTCCCATACAACTCGATTAATGGTGCGGAACCCTTCGTGCGCGAGTCCGATGGCCTCGCACTTTTGGCCGGTTTTTTTTTTACTTTTTGATGTTGGTCCCATAATAAAAGTTGTTATATTTGAGCACCAGAATCAGCCCTTATGAGGAAGTATGTTCATTGTTTTACACCTTGTATTAATATGTAACATAGATCACACCAACTGTCATAGGATCGAAGTCAGTAATCATCAATCTGGAAATCATCATTTTGAAGAACTTACAAAATAACAGAATCACATCACCCCCATAACCAATTTAAAAAAAAAGTAATTTTCTAAAATGACCCCAACCTGTATTCGACCAGCAGGGCTAGCATGCGCAACACGATAAAATTTTGTCGAGGCATTTTATCGACTTTTGACATAAATATATCGTTTTGTCTTCGACGATAACAAAGAAAAGAACAAAATATTATGGCAATGCCGTGCTATAGGTAACGTAAAAATAAGTGACTACGAACAACGGGAGACCCTGAAAATAAAGAAATAGGATTCGAGACGTCTGTGATCCGTTAGGTTAGGGAAAACGACAAAATTATCGTCGAAGACAAAATTTGTCTTGTCTATCGATAAAATAATCGATGCACGCATGCTAGCCCTGCTGATCTTCAAGGCGACAATATTTTGAATTAATAACCTACTACGATAGCAGAATAACACTTTAACGGGCAATGCACAACTGTAGTGACTAAAACTAGTTGAAATATTTGAAGTAAGATTAATGTTTATTAAAATTAAAGACCAAAATACATACAGGGTGGTCCAGGCCAGATGCATATTTTTTTTTTTAGGTATTTGGCTTAGGAACCAATTTGTACCCGCCAGGAAAAATCCACTTACAAGTTTTTTTTTTAATTTTAGAAATATCACCACTTTTTCTGAGAGAGCGCATTTTCTATTTTTTTTTTAGAGAGTGCATTGTATATCTAAGCCCCTAAAATAAAAAAAAATAGAATTTTTCATTTTAAAAGTAAATAAAACATTAAAAGTGGTGATATTTCTAAAATAAAAAAAACATATCTTGTAAGCGGCTGACAATCGTTTTTTTTCCTGGCGGGTAAAAATAGGTTCCTAAGCCGACTACCTAAAAAAAATTATATCCATCTGGCCTGGACCACCCTGTATATGTGGAATCGTTCATAAGATTTTCTATTCTGCCTTACGAAATTATATGACACTTAAAATGAATGTAGTTCTTTAAAACTTGTGTTTGTACTTTAGTTTACGAATGTACGTATTTGGTAGATTTGTCATAGTCCGTTAAGCGCGTGAACTTTTTATTTGATTAATATGGTAACACTATTTGTCAAAGTAAAACAATTAGTAATTTACAGAAATTGTATTTCTAAAAATAAGCTTCAGTTTAGTCACATTCTTATTAAAATTACTTGTTATTTAAATCCACCAATAGTTGAAATATTAATTGTTGTTAGTTGTCAATTCTTAACCTAATCAAGCTAAAAAGAAAAGCAAAACTTATATACTCAATTCAAAAATCTTAATAAACTTCTTGACAAGTAATATGTAAAATGCATTTTTTTTTCTTCTTTTAGTTTAATTATGATATTAATAAAAAAGCCGGACAAGTGCGAGTCGGACTCGCCTACCCAGGGTCCGTTTAAATTTGTAGGTACATATTTTTTAATGATATAATTACAAATGATAGCTTTCATATTTTTCCCTTTACTTGTAGTATAAGACGGTATTACTTCCACATATTGTTCCACATGTTCTATGGTCAACGGAAAATACCTATCCTATAAATTTTGATTCCCTCGATAGGGTCGAAATTAACATGTTTTGCGGCATAAACGGTTGCATCTTTTTTTTACGTTAACTTAGAAGATTGATTTTTTCACAGCCTTAAAAGACTGTAGACCTGAGCATATAATCCATACCTCCACGTGTTCTAGAGATGAAGGGTCTTGACTGGCAGACGGACGGACGGACAACAAAGTAATCCTATAATTACTTATGGGTTCCGTTTTTTTCCTTTTGAGGTACGGAACTCTAAAAATGAGAAATAATTAACATTTCTTTTATATTTATTTCGGTTCGGATCAGTTAAGGAAACGTAAAAACATTTCTAAGTTGTTTGGGTCAGAATATTCTGGGTGACGATGGCTCTGGTAAAATTTGTCTGGTACCTGGTAACACAAGATAGAAAATTCCTTATCTGAGATCAAAACAATTGCTGTGTTGTTACCAGTATTTTTACCAGGAAAGTTTAAAGAATGTAGGCAGGTAGACACATAGATTCTGCCAGACCTTGGCTGCTCAGACTCAGTGGCAACAATTGAAATCTATTTCTTATTCGCGGGTAATCAGCTTGACCCATTTACTATCGTATCGGGCCCAATTACGTATCAAAGGCAATTGAATAGATACCAGATGGTGGACTTTATCAATATATAGTCGCATACCGATTACAACCTTAAACAGAAGTGATAAAAAACTACACAAGCATTAGCCTACATTGATAAGCAGTCTGAAATGACAATAAGTTGGATAATAAGATACTTACTTACGTGATTATAAGTGGAGACGGTGAATACTAGGTTCCAAAGTCACAGGACTTTGGTAGCTATATTAATAAGCTATATTAATAAACATTAAAAAGGACTGCAAGACACTGGACACTTCCATCCATCATGTTTTTGCAATCTGCTACTGGCTCAGTGGTGCTGATCCTTCTTCTTCTTCTATGCATGTCGGCTCAGGCTTTTATATATGTGAGCACCACAAAGACATGCGCTCTTCAAACTGTAACCCCACTTGTGCATGTTCTCCCTGCTTCGGCCTACTTGGGTCCGTAGGACTTAAGGACTTCCAAGTTGCCCAAGGTAGATCATGCTCTGATAGCTCTATATTCGGGTCTATGGGATATTTCTCCTTCCATAGGTTTAAGCGGGCATCTTTGGCATCCCTGTCCAGAGAAGGAACTTTCTTGATAAAGTTATGGCGACTCTTTAGCCTCTAGGCCACCGGCACGTGGTAGTGTAAGGGGTGCCGTGGGTCATTTTTTTAAGACCCTCCAGAGTGCTAGCCACACTCTAGTTACTGATCCTGACTAACTTTGTTTGGATGGTCCTATCGCTGATTACCTTTGAAGAAGGACCTCCAAAGCTAAGCATGGATGTTTAAGAAAGCACAGATTTCTTCACTTTTGAAAGAAAGACTGCAGGATACACGCACATGCAAAAGTAGCCGTCATTCTGTGCTAAACCGACGTTATTTTATTGGTTGGATTTTTGCTCTCCTACCTTTTTTTGTTTTTTAAGATATTCTTACCTTCTGCTTGGTATCTCTATGAGACAAGCTGATCAAACATTGGCAGAGGTCTGTTCGTAGCATACTGAATAAGCGGATAAAAATAAAAATGTAATGGAAGCTCACTTTATTCTGGAAATTGCTAAAAGCCTGTTTTGTAGGTAGAATAAAAGTAGGTACTGTTAGGTAACATTGCAAACCAAACAATCGTTTGTAATTAGCTTAGTAATTACCAGCAAATGATTGAATAAATTACGACTACATTAACATGCAAAATATCCTAGCAAATTATTAATAATTTTAGTAACCACGAGTCTTTGTTTCTATCCGCAAACAGATTTTTATTACTTGCTATTTTAATGAAAATTGTAGGTCTACGATACGTAATAAGTCCAGTTTGAGCCAAACCAGATATAACTGGTTCAATCAACCTAGTTCATTATCTTCCTTTTTGCAAATCGTTTGCTATATCGCGTGGACTCTTTGCAAACGAATTTTGTCTTTAATTCAAATGAACATGGTTGGAATTGGGTTGGTAGTGTGGAAGGTATGTAAGTCGGTTTGTCACTGAGGATTAATTTATTCAAATAATATTATATTTACTCGGGCGATAAAGTAAATGCAAAATGGAGGTCGCCGTCCATGTGCTATCTCAAGTGTTGGCGATGTTGAATGTATTGTTTCAGGCAGACAGATGTACAAACAGATTGATATTTTTAAGCCATGATAATGAGCTGATTGATTCGTTCAACAAAGTAAATAAGAATTTATATACCTTCATATGTTTTTGAATTGAGTATATTAATGTATTTGTTTTGAACTGTAATAAAATGTTGTTAGAAGACTACCAAAACTTCGTCGATTCCCAAGTCAGGTCATTAAAACATCAATTTCGTAAGTAAGTTGTGTAAAAAAACATAATATTTGTAGAGCACACACATCCAGTCCACACCAGTAATAAAAAAATATTCATAGTATTTATTTATTTTATTCATAGTATCCATAACCTGGTTTACATGGACAAGACATTTGTTTTTTTGGTCAACGTTGGATGTGTATCTGAAGTTCATTTCAATATAATTTAATATTACATTGATATACGGGTAAAAATTACTTAAAGTTAAGCTTCACTCCACCCAGACCTGAGAGACAATATAGATAAGTTCGTTTTCTGACTGAAAATCGAACCCACCTTAGAGATGGTATGGTGACACCAAGTCCTGCGTGCTCTTCTCTTGGCTTCAGAGGCAGTTGCGTTCTTAGATACTAAGTTTTATCTTGCCGTGTAGTGCCGGCACATTAAAAGAATTGCACCACCCTTTCTCTTCCTATGGGTGTCGTAAGAGGCGACTACAGGAGAACCGCCACAAGAAGACGGGCAGCAGCGTCTCCTCTCCACCATTGGCCAAACTGCGATCGCCAACCCGCCTGCCAAGCGTGGCGATATGGCAAAATCCTCCTTTTGGAGAGGCCTGTGTCCAGCAGTGGACTGTAAAGGCTGGTGATGATGAAGTTTTATCTTAATGCCGAGTCACATAAAATCATCATCGTGAAATTAAACATACAACTAGTAATAATATCTCTATAAATAATAAATAATATTCTCTCTTGTTATTTTTGATGGAAATATAAAATTACATTATCCTTTTCATACATTACCTAAACTAAATAATACAGTTTTAATTACGGTATATTTTAGTACCGATAACCGTGTTTGCTAACATTCGGTGTTTATTGAAATATCCTTGAAACTAAATATAATATATATACTGAAGAGCGTTATCATTGCGGTTTACAATTAGGTTAATTGTTATACTTACTTCCCGCTTTAATAACGCTGATTTTGGTACGCTGGATAACAGATACTTTGTACAGTCATAGCGCGAACAATTCTGGCGAATGTTTCGCGAGCGCTCGCTATATTTGTGTGACAACAAACTGCTCATATACAAAACCATTCTCAAACCTGGGCGGTAACTATGAACTCTTAAAACAATCTCATATCTGCCAAAACATTATCAAATCTGTCAAATTTTGTATGTAATGACGTCCAAAATTGACAGATTTGACAGCTTTGAGATTGTTTTAAGAGTTCATGGTTACCCCGCTGTATGGATGTATGGCATTCGACTATGGCGGAGCGCATGCAACTCCAACATAAACATCATACAACGTTTACAAAATGGCATACTTAGAAATATTGCCAATGCACCGTGGTTTATAACAAATACAGAAATCTACGAAGCCCTTAAAGTCAGGAAGGAGTTTGGACTAGTAGCTGAAAAATACAAAAGTCGTCTAACAAGACATCCAAATGAATTAGCTAACCAGCTACCTAATATAAGCTACTGTAAACGCCTAAACGACATAACATCCAGAATTTGGATGCCAGGTTTGCAAATGAACGGACCTACTGAGGTACCTACACACAGCACTGCTTATAGTCAATATGACTGATCGCAGATAAGGGATTTTTAATAAAAAAGTGTGGTTCTTTGACGTAGATCGTATGACACGCAGTCTACTTATGCAAAAACAAAAACGAAACGCATTTATTTATTTAAAAATTCTCAACTAAAATAATAATGTTTAACTCTAGTTCCGTACTGTGTAGGCAGTATCGGTCAGACTCTACCAGATGAGCGACAGATACCAGTTTCCCAATAAGAAATCATCATTTAAAAGTATAGGTAATACCAGACTTAAGTAATAAACCTTTGTAAAGATGAAGCAGATTTCTTATTGCTCCGTTAGTACAGTTAGATTCGAAAATTGAGCTCTACGATTACGTTCAAAACTTAGTACTACACCTCCGTAATTTCGCATAATTAAGTTACAAACACGCTCTTAAATTATAATAACTGGAAGTTGGTTCCAACAGAATTTCAAACTAACTTACATGTTCGGTAATCTTACGGCACTCCTCGTTAAATATGTGAGGGAAATCTCCCAAAACTCCATAAGCAAACTTTGGATATGACATAGGTTTCAAAGGCGGCAACCGAGCGTGGCTTCATATTGACTCAAGAGTACAGTCACGTGCATAATTTAATAAATAAAAATAAACTTAAATGAAGCTTTATTTTGTTTAAAACCATTCACATCTGTCCTATAAGCGTCGACCGTAGTACGAGATAGATAGATAGATACTCTTTATTGCACACCAAACAAAGAATTTACAGTTGATATCCACAGAAAGATGTACAATTTAGGCGATCTTATCGCTAAAAAGCGATCTCTTCGAGACAACTTTCAGGTGAGGACAACTATAAAGAAAGGGGAAAGCGAGTTGGTTGGACAGGTGTGGATCTTTAAATAATATAAAAATGACGTCCGGGGCATGAAATTTCTTCGCTATCGTAATCTATAAGAAATACTGTCATCCATTGCAGCGGCGGCAGATATTTTTGAAACACCTTTATTTTAATGTTAGGAAAATTATATCAGGCAACTTAAATTAAATTGGCGTTATAAAAATAAAAAAAAATAAAAATAAAAATCGTTTATTTCTTTAACATAAAGATTAACTTAAAACAATCTGTGGCTGGGACCTACCTTGTAAGTATGCACGATACCTGTGGTAGGAGGCCCCGCTCTTCTACAGTTATACCTTACAATATTTTGCAGTTAGGAAAAAACAACATTTCTTTATACCTATTATATTAATACTATAAAAATACTAGTATTCTACAAGTTTTTTGTAGAATACTAAACAAGTTTTTGTTATTACAGAGCACAGCAACGTGTTCATGCATGCATTATAATTACAATTTTAAAATATCTTGTGTATAAGACTAGAATCGAAACCTCTCAAACTAGTTCAATTATCCCACACTAGATTTGTTGCGAATTGCAAACTATTGCTTTTATTATTGTTACAAATATTTCAAACTATCGATTCCATCAATAGCATAGTTACTATCAATAAGTTAGTCATATCGATAGAATTATAAGCTAAGTATTTTTTTAAATTTATTAATAAAACCATGCCCGAACTGTAAAAAAACACACTTCAAAATAAGACCAATCGGCAATGAGCCAGTGTGCATTATGGCCCAAACCACCTCATAGTTAAGATGACGCTTTTTCCCTGTACGTTACAGATAGGTATACGTACTTAACATATCTTTTACTTATGCATAGTTTTTTTTACAAAACCGCTTGTAGCAGTTGTCGCAACTTAAAATGAGATCAAAAATAAAATAAAATGAGCTTATTTATTTTGTTTTTTGTATCCGACTATACAGATACTTATTAAGTGTGCACAAGTTCTTAAGTCAGGGCACGTGTATGAACTTAAAGCTTAAGATCTGAGGAAATTGAAGTCTTGAAATGGAAGTAGAAAACGACATTGATACTTAGTTTTTACTTTAAATACGTTTTAATACGTTTTAAATGTTAGTGTGAAGAGCACGAGCATTTACACCTAAGTCATGGATGTTTATAAACGTATTTAAGTATGTTAATCCGTTATCTAATCGCCATAGTACAAGCTTTGCATAGTTTGGGGCAAGATAATTGGTTTGATTGTGGAAACAATTTGTTTATTATTTATTATTACTATAGCGCTTCGTCTTTCTTAATAATTAATAATGGCTAACATATTACAGACAAGAAGAAAAGATAAAGAGTTATGCCAAAACCTATCAAAATAAGTACTAGTAAGAATATAATAAATATTGGACAACATCTCAAGACATACATTGCTCTGATCCTAAGGTAAGTAGCTAAAGCACTTGTGTTACAGAAATCAGAAACAACGACGGTAACACAATACCCAATGATATATTCGACCTCCATAGCCGAGAGGCGAGCACGCCGGACTTTAAATGGCATCGCCATCTCTGAGGTTCCGGGTTCGATCCCCGGTCGGGTCAATGTAGAAAACGAACTTTTCTATATTGGCTTGGGTCTGGGTGTTGTGGTACCGTCGTTGTTTCTGATTTCTATAACACAAGTGCTTTCGCTACTCACCTTAGGATCAGAGCAATGTATATGATGTTGTCAAATATTTATTTATTTATTATTTATTTATATATCATAATTGAGTCTCGGGGTTGGTATCCTATCTCACTAATATTAAAAATGCATAAGTTTGTGAGTATGTATGAATGTACTACATGCGTTTGTTACTCGTTCACGCAAAAACTACTTAACGGATTTTGATGAAATTTTGCACACATATAGAATATGATCTAAATTAACTTATAGGATACTTTTTATTCCGGTTAAGTGTACCTGAGGGATATATTGAATAAACTAAAGACCAAGCGAGCGAAGTCGCGGGCAACAGCTAGTTCAACATGAGGTTACACAGCATATTCTTGCCAAAGCATCTTCCACGACACCTAGATGCAAGGCGGCGTTTTTAGGGTTCCGTACCCAAAGGGTAAAACGGGACCCTATTACTGAGGGTCCGCTGTCCGTCTGTCTGTCTGTCCGTATGTATGTCCGTCTGTCACCAGGCTGTATCTCATGAACCGTGATAGCTAGACAGTTAAAATTTTCACAGATGACGTATTTCTGTTGCCCATATAACAACAAATACTAAAAACCAGAATAAAATAAATATTTAAGGGGGCTCCCATACAACAAACGTGATTTTTTGGCTCGTTTTTATAGATAATTGTGCGAAACCCTTCGTGCGCGAGTATGACTCTTGGCCGGTTTTAAAATAAAACCTCAAGCTTATAAGAAAGGATGTTACGTCACGCGTTAGGCGCACGCGCAGGTTTCTATTTGCCGAGCAAAGAAACGGATTCGGAGGCGCCGCTTTATCGCACCGGCTTGGAACAGATATGGGAAGGGTGACCATGGGTTGTGTCCTAATATATAAATTAATAATAAGAATTAGAAAATTCAGCCACGTCTGTCATAAACACAGCTGGACATCAACCACTGAAGCACGATGGTGATGGAAGGATCATCATCATTTCATCCACAGGACGTCCACTGCTGAACATATGCGTCGCCCAGTGACTTCCAGATTAGCCGGTTGAAAGTGGCCTGCATCCAGCGGCTTCCTGCAACCTTTAACAGGTCGTCTGTCCACCTTGTGGGTGAACGTCCATTCCAGAACCTTTCTGACCGTCAGTTCTTCGTGCTATGTGCCCCACCCACTGCCACTTTAGGCTGCTAATCTATCGGGCAATGTCAGCAACTTTTGATCTTGTTCACAGGTCTCCTCATTTCTGATTCCATCTCGTAAAGAAACACCTAGCATAGCCCTTTATATAGCGCGCTGTGCAACCTTGAGCTTCCTTATAAGGCCCAAAGTGAGAGGCCACGTTTCTGTTCCGAATATCATCACTCTTAACGCACACCGGTAGTAGACTTTCTTTAGGCACTGAAGCGGTTTGGACGAGAAGATGGTGTGTAGTTTTCCGAACGCTGCTCAGCCGATATCAATATATTTGCGCGTCTGCTTGCAGGCAGATTACTAATGACTTACCAAAATATAATAAGACCTAAGTGTAAAACTGTATTCTTGCAAATAAATATTATTGATTTGATGTGATTTGGAAAATTATCTTTACAATATATATTTGTCTCAGGTCCAGCTGTTGTGGTGACATGGTTGTTACTAACTTTTATAACACAAGTGTTTTAGCTACCTAGTATATGTTCAGAGCAATGTATGCGTGGCATTGGGCAATATTTATTATTTAAGGACTCCGCTTCCAACAACCACACACAATATCTAGCTTACCTAAAGCACAGTATACTCTTTGATATTAAACTGTGTGTGTAGCAACTAGATAACAAATAGGCATACCTAATTACTTAAAAAGTATATTTGCAAACACACACACATACAAAGTTCGGTAAAAAAAGTCCTTCAGTTGGCTAAGCCATGGTCGCCCTACACTTTCTCATACGGCGTGTTGCCTTTTGGTCCGTACGTCCGTTGCGTAACTTTCTAAAAACCTGCTTTTGTCCTCTGGCATAATAATTAGCGACTTTTGGCTTAGAAACTATGATTGTTTGCTTTGGAAGTAAATAATTGGGATGTTGAAACCATTTACAAATAATTGTTTGAAATTACGTTAACAAAATAACCCCTTATTTAAGACATTATTTCTTTCATCATTCTCTATTATTTGCAAAGTTCGATTAAATTATTAATGGCTTTGAAATCAATTAATTTCAGTCTTTTGACTTTGTTGTGGGCTACATAAAAGACGTCACAATTGTATGAGGTTCCACAATCTCCACAGAGATTTCGAGATCCCGTCTATGGCCCTCTTTAAGAAAGAAGCGTCGAAGCGCTTCTTTGATAAGGCCATAAACCACCCGAATCCTCTCGTAGTCAAAGCCGCCACGTATACGCCCCAGAAGGATGTCGCTCGCCGCTTCCGTCGGCCTCGCCACATACTCGATGAACAGGTTGATGATAACACTGCATTTGTCGCAACAGCCAACACTGCGTTAAGCAGTTCAACTACTACTCAACATAGAGCTCGTTTCACCGCGCCCTTCGAAGGGTGCGAGGATCCGTCTTCCATTTCGGCCGACACACACATGTGCCTAGCCGTTTCTCCCCTGTCCACTCTTCGGACGATGGCCCAAGCCGAGGTCCGAGCTTACAGAGGCGCCCTTGAGGCCCGAGTCCGGTTCACCCCCAAGATCGGGCCCGACGGCGGTCCGGCCTGCCTAGGCAGTCCCGGCCGCGTCGGCGCCACCACTGGCGGGTTCGCCGCTTGGTAGGGTGCCTTAGGCACTCCACACTGGCCCGATCGCGCCCGCTAGTATGGGGCCCGACACGTAGGAGCCTGAGGCTGAGCGCCTTCAGCGCTCGCCATCTCTGCCCGGTTTTAGCTGACGAGGCCTTTTCATTGGGCCGTCAAAGCGACAGGTCCGTCCGAAAAAAAATAAATATTATAAGGTTCCAAAATATATGCCGCAGCTGCTTGGATAAAACTATTAGATTACGATAGTGAAGAAATTTCATGCCCTGAACCCCATCATTTTTGTTATTTAAAAAAATAATAAACGAAATATTAGACAGCTTACAAATATGCTAATAGTTACGTTGGAAATCGATTCTTAAACTTGTACATGTCCTTAGCGTGAAGTACAAACCAATAAAAGGTATGTATGTGTTCCATGAAATTCTGTGTTACGAATACGAAAGTAGCTCTGTCTGTCTTTGTTTTGCAGCGAATCCACGTAACGGATTTTGATATAATTAGGTAGGCCAACATCATCATCAACTTCTCACCCGGACGTTAAGCTCACCCAAAGATTGTCAAAAAGGACAATCTGCCGCTTTTTTCACCTTCAATCTTCTTTTAATAAGGTGGTTGGTTCATCCATCTGGAGAGCGTCCTACACTACGTTTGCCAAGGCGTGGTCTCCACTCGAGAAACCATTTACTCCACCTTTCATCGGTACCGACATATTTGACAGGCACATACTTTAGCTTGCTACATTTTTGGACTATGTCCATAAATTTAGTCTTCTAAGTGATATAACCTCGTTCATCATCATCATCATTATTTCAGCCACAGGACGTCCACTGCTAAACATAGGCCTCCTCCAGTGACTTCCAGATCAGTCGGTTTGAAGCGGCCTGCGTCCAGCGTCGTCCTGCAACCTATACCAGCCCCCTAACCATGAACTCTAAAAACAATCTCAAAGTTGTCAAATCTGTCAATTTTGGTACGTCATTTCATACAAAATTTGACAGAAATGATAATGTTTGACAGATTTGTGATTGTTTTAACAGTTCATGGTTAGGGCCCAGGGCCATAACCATGAACTCTTAAAACAATCTCAAAGTTGTCAAATCTGTCAATTTTGGTACGTCATTTCATACAAAATTTGACAGAAATGATAATGTTTGACAATTTTGTGATTGTTTTAAGAGTTCGTGGTTACCGCCCTGGTCGTCTGCCCACCTTGTGGGTGGTTCGTTCGGTTGGTAGAAAACTTGAACTCTGGAAAATGACATAGGCAAATTTTTAAACCACCTCTTAAGATTATTTAACACACAGCACGGGTATTATGCAACATACCTTTTATATTTATTTGTACCGACGTTTCGGCCTGATTACATAGGCCGTGGTCGCGGGAAGACTTGCGATTCTTTCTTCTATGTTGCATAATACCCGTGCTGTGTAGTGTTAAATAATTAAAAAATGCAACAAGAAAGCTTAAAATGTTATACACCTCTTAAAAACTTGATGCCTTAAATTTTAAATATTGGAGATAAGTCATATTTCACGAAAGCAAAACCGCTGGCACATCTCTTATTAATTCATCACTAACGGTACATAAAACGTTGTTTATCAGATCACGCTTGCCCGATTTTTCTCTCATTAACATAGTTGGTCAGATAAAAGCTATTTACCAGATTACACGTTTACGCTCCGCAGCCTATCGCGCGTTGAATCACATCAATTTTAGTTCAGCCATTAGGAAAACGCATTCAAATTAGTTTTTATTTTTCTGATATAGATCACCCAAGATGTTTTTAGAGTTCCGTATCCAAAGAACGGGAACCTATTACTAAGACTCCGCTGTCCGTCTGTCTGTCTGTCTGTCTATCCGTCTGTCACCAGGCTATATATCATGAACCGTGATAGTTAGACAGTTAAAATTTTCACAGAAGATGTATTTATGTTGTCACAAATACAAAAAAACAGAATAAAATAAAAATTGAAGGGGGCTCCCATACAACAAACGTATTTTTTTGCCGTTTTTATAGATAATGGTACGGAACCCTTCGTGCGCGAGTCGGACTCGCACTTGGCCGGTTTTTCCTATTTATTATGTAGGTAAAGGCAATGCAACAACCCATTCGTGTGAAGCCAAAAAGAAATGTTTTATGGTAAGAACGTTTATCTGTAATCTGTCTGTCGGATAGTGAAGCCTCGCTTCGTTTGGGCGAGAAGTTGTGTAATATTCATAAGGTAAAAAATATAATAAACTATCAAATTTTGCTAGCAGTATAATCTTAGGAAAATTTAAACGCTTGTTAAAATTGACATTGTTTTTATATTATATTTCATAATTTAAATTGTTTTCACAAACAAACTAAACCGACGATCTCCGTAGGCGAGAGGCGAGCAGGTCACTTTAGGATCAGAGCAATGTAACAGGTATGTAACAGGATAAACACTAATAAAATCGGACCTTACATATCTTGCTTCAAACTAAGCAAAGCTTGTACGGTCTAATATAACGGATAAACATATAAATATTTTTATAAACATGCAAGACTCAGGAACAAAAGGTCGTAAAGTAAAGTATGCCTATATACGTCCCACTGCAGGGCCTCTCTTTGCCCCATGCGGGATTCAAACCCGCAACCGCCTGATTTAGTAGGTCCGGAGCGCGAACCACTACACCACACGGTCGTCAATGTTAAGTTTAAGGTTAAAATACATTCAAAATTGATTAAATAGGGCGAAATTAGTCTGTACATCTGTCTGATTAAAAGCTAATTATTTTTATTAATTATCATCATCATCAATATATTTAGCCTTTAGAAATCCACAGCTGGCCGGTCTGAAAGAAAATTTTATTTCATTTAAGTATTTTATTTGATTTGGAATACAATATGAATATACAATATTATTAACTTAACTGCAGCAATTTAAAAAAACCGGTCAAGTTCGAGTCGGACTTGCGCAGGAAGGGTTCCGCACCATTAACTATAAAGACAAGCAAAAAAAAACACGTTTGTTGTATGTGAGCTCCCTTAAATATTTATTTAAAATACATCATCTGTAAAAAATTCAGCTGTCTAACTATCACGGTTCATGAAATAGGTACAGCCCGATGACAAATGGATAGACAGACAGACGGAACCCTAAAAAATAACAACAACATGTGTTAATATAATTTTATAACATCAAACGGAAATTAACGCGATCATAATTTAGGTACAAAATGTTATCTTTTTTGCTTCACGTTTCGAACTTTCAACCGGGCTATCTGCTATGAAAACCCGCCAAACTTCATCGTAATCGTTAGTGAGTTTAAATTATGCAACGCGGAAGTTTAAAAGTAATTAAATAGATCGAGCTGATCAATTGACAGCCATGGCGTTGAAAATGTTAGTAGACCGATGAAAGAACGAATTTTGTCTGTATTTTGTGGCGCTATGGGGATCGAAAAGCGTTGTAGGTCGCCTCAAGGTCATGGAGCTCTGTGATTGATAAATGAGAAAGGTGGGGAATGAATTTAAGTTTGAGCAATTTTTAAAAGAAATCCTAAGTCGACGATTATTAGCCTCTTTTGCAAAGATAGTGTGTAGTGTTTGCTGCATGTCCCCTCATAATCAATGTACGAGTAATAGGTTCTACTCTTATATAATTTTGTAAAACTCATTTCAGAGCTAAATCTATGTCGATGTACTAGAAAAATATAACCGTGTCACAATACGTGAATCGAACCTCGAACTCGCGACCCTGTATTGTATGCTAAGCACTGAGTCATCGGGTGCGACGGTTGCGGGCCACAGAGTAGCATAGTATGAGTAGCCTCATTTCTTCAGTGTAACTGCTATAGTAAAAAAAGTAAAGTATGCCTATATACGTCCCACTGCAGGGCACAGGCCTCACCTCAACTATGAGGTGGTTTGGGCCATACTCCACCACCCGGGCCCAGTGCGGATTGGTTGAGGGGTGTCGTAAGGTCAGTGACGAAACCTTACTGTCAGGTTAAATCAAGCCGCCATCAAGCCTCTGCTAGGCTTTACGACTAATATCAAGCGATGTCAGCCAGGCCCAACTTTAACGTGCCTTCCGAAGCTCGGAGATGCTCGTGATAAATGTCACTAAATATGGTTGGAATGGTCAAAGGTAATTTAAAGTTATAAGAACTTCTTTCTTACTAATTAATAGTTTTTAATGTTAATACTTATGCTAATAAATAAGTATGTGCAAGACAACATACGTGAAACCGAAACGTGGGACATTATAATAAAGCTGGCCCACCGACTTAACATCACTCAGGGAGCTATGGAAAAGGCGATGCTTGGGATAAAAGGAGATCATAAGGCAGAAGACCAAAGTAACGGACATAGTCCAAAAATGTAGCAAGCTGAAGTGGCAGCGGGCTGGCCACATTTGCAGCAGAACCGATGAAAGGTGGAGTAAACGGGTTCGCGAGTAGAGACCACGCCTTGGCAAACTTAATATAGGACGCCCCTAGCTCGAGCCTTAAGAAAATGTCGTCGTCGTTTTACCTGTACAGAATTCTCCAGCACTTCGTACAATGACATAACCATTTCTATGCATGCCGGACTTTAAATAGCGCTGCCATCTTTGAGGTTCCAGGTTAGATCCCCGGTCGGGTCAATGTAGAAAACGAACTTTTCTATATTGTCTCGGGTCTCGGTTTTACCGTCGTTGTTGCTGATTTCTATAACACAAGTACTTAAGCTACTTACCTTAGGATCAGAGCAATGTATGTGATGTTGTCCAATATTTATATTTAATTGTGAACAAAACAAAAAGTGACGTGGCTAACATACGAAAGTAATTATTTCTAGAAGTGGCTATTAAATAAGTTGACTGTCGGTAAACATCTGCACTGTGACCTTGTCTAGCGATAAACAATTGTGTTTTTCAGACGTTCATTGATAAGTAGAAGTCACCGCGATAAACGACTGTTTCTATGTGGATCTAATTTGCTACACATTAGGAACTACAAAAACAATCAGAAGGCTCAAAATGATTTCAATAGTAAACACGTTCGCCATCAAAAGATATTAACGCTATATATTAGAAATGTGTGTCGTGTGGTGCCGGCACGTTAAAAGAATTGCACCACCCCTTCTCTTTCTATGGGTGTCGTAAGAGGCGACTACAGGAAAACCGCCATAAGAAGACGGGCAGCAGCGTCTCCTCCCCACCATTGGCCAAACTGCGATCGCCAACCCGCCTGCCAAGCGTGGCGATTATAGCAAAATCCTCCTTTTGGAGAGGCCTGTGTCCAGCAGTGGACTGATATAGGCTGGTGATGATGATGATGATGACGTTTATACGTATTATATAATAACGTAGATACCAGCTTTGATTCCTAGTTCTAGTCAATTCAAAAAATAACCCCGTCTAATTGCCTCCGATCTTGAACTTACTCCGAGACATGATAATTGGTGTGTTATTTGGCTCATATCTATTAATTATTATAAACTTTTAAGCTATACACAGTGAATTTTTAATTACCCGAGAAAATTAACTAACATACTCAGATATCGATATACATCTAATTTGGCAAATAAAAAAAAACGGAACGGCGTGCGACGTTGGCGTACGGAAGGAATAACTATGAATGAAAAAAAAATCATTCATAGTTATTGCTTCCGTACTATACGTACCGTATATTACGCGACCAAATTAAGTGGATTTTGGTTCCGTTAATGTTGGAATGATAATGATTACTATTTTAATTTGCAGGACTTTAAAAAAAAATTTTATTCGCCAAATTCGATGTATATCGATATCTGAGTATGTTAGTTCATTTTCTGGGGTAATTAAAAATTCACGGTGTATACAATCCCCGGCACCGATGTTGACGACGACCGACGCTGGGGCAAAGAGTGGGGATCGCTTCGCTCATCTTTTGAGACGATCATTGTCGAGCTAACAACCAGTCACAGTCGGCAGTGCAGGCGCGTCGCACGACCAGCCAATCACGTAATCGTAATGGTCTTCTGCGCATCTATCGCCCAGAGCTCAAAATCCGTGCCGCTAGTTGAATATAAGCAGTGAGCCTGCTTTCATACTTAGCTATTATGATCTCGGTCTGCTGATAAGCTAATTGCGTCAGCTGATAGCATATCGGTGATAAGGCAAGCCCTGAATGGGTATATTACCTAACTAGGTTTACAGTGTTAGCTAAACTCATATAAACCTAGCTAGAGTTAACCACATATATTAAGGCGCTAAGGAGGCGTCACTCTATACAGAAGAAATAAACAAGGTTGAGGTTTACTTTTCATTTTTTAAGAAATATTAATAAATCCGTTTATGCTTGTCGTGTCGTGTGGTGCCAGCAAGTTAAAAGAATTGCACCACCCCTTCTCTTCCTATGGGTGTCGTAAGAGGCGACTACAGGAGAACCGCCATAAGAAGACGGGCAGCAGCGTCTCCTCTCCACCATTGGCCAAACTGCGATCGCCAACCCGCCTGCCAAGCGTGGCGATTATGGAAAAATCCTCCTTTTGGAGAGGCCTGTGTCCAGCAGTGGACTGATATAGGCTGGTGATGATGTTTATGCTTGTTTTTTCTAAAACAATTAGACACAATTGCAACATAACACAGTGTTGAACTTAACAACACAACATCGGACTTGGCATATTTTTTTTAAATGTAAATAGTTTTGTCCCATTGGCCCGAAAAATACAACAAAGTAACCATTGCCATAGATAATAGTTAAATCGGGATTAAAAAAATACTAAAAAAATCGAAACTCGGTTCACTTTTGACGTTTGTTCGAGACAACCTGTATAAATAAATATCTTTGCAACTCTGTACTATAATCGGTTCTCTGATGATAATATCACGTATAATAATAGTTAACTAACCAACCAACAAACAACCTTGCCAACAGAATCGTTCAATAGACATCACTCCTTCTTCTACGAATATCATCCCGCATATTTTCTATGTAATATATTGTCTTGTTTATCTCGTCGGACCAATGACCTTTTAGCACATGTCTACCATCAGGAAGCATGGCAATCGTATACACAAAAATATACTTGCATACGTAAATGTTCAACCTTGATGTAAGGAAAAGCAGATGGACTGAGCAAAAGTGAATCTTATGCCGTAGAAAATAAGACTGGAGAAGAGAGTTCGGTGAAAGATGGGATTAAAATTGCGGTAAGGGTTGCCAAAATTTCAAGTTTCAGCAGGACAAACTGGTATTGTTGTTTAACAACGTAAAAATATTAAGTCAAACGTGGTATCCAAGGGACTGAAAAGGGGAATCGACAGAACTTTTGTAATTAACACGTTGACATAATATTTTCACGTAGCATTGCGATAGAATATGCTGGAATCTATTGATATTACCTACCTTTTGTACCATATTCTGGCAAATAAATGATTTATTATTATTAATATGTTGTTTTTTAACATATTTCCAATTCACGTAAAAAATCTCAATAGAACCATATTTAAATCCTAGGGAATTGTATTAAATTCTTGGGATTTCGTTTGCGAGTTGATTTTTAAGGCTTATTAGTCTTCAGTTATTTAAATCGTCGGGTGTCCTAAAAAAATAATGAAAAATAGTTTTCTAACCAAAATTACATAAAGCTATTAAAGTAGTTAAATCAAACTAGAATTGTAATGAATAAGACTGAAATCATTAATGATTTTACAAAATTTGTACCAAGTAAAGTGTTGTGGGTGACTTTCCCATACGTGGTACTATAAGGGTGCCATTTTTGATTTGTTCTACAATGACTAAATACAACCGATTAAGTGCCATTACATATTCTATTCCTAGGACGATGCATGTAAAACGTCTTTTCCTAGGATGATACAAATGTACCTAAATCTGTCCCTCTAGCACGAGCAACGAAACACGATATGATACGATATGATATAGCGATTTACTGCTCTTTACTTTCAAAATATGATCTTCAACATTTATTAAAAAGTGAGCATGTCCGTGCCGGCGATGTCACGGTTATGCTCGCTTTTTCGATAAAAGTTCATATTTTGACAGAAAATATGCGATAAATCGCTATATCATATCGTATCATATCGTGTTTTGTTGCTCATGCTAGAGGGGCTGTCATGCTTATTTTTCGATAAGTTTTGTACCTAACACTAATAAATATTAAGCTATCGTATTGTTTTGTAATGGGATACTTAGTTCGGTTTCTTTCTTTGTTCATTTCCATTATTTTCCACTGTTTGTGGCAAACTTAGTCATAATGCATTGAAAACATGTTTACAGTTGAAAAGTTTTCGTGCTCATGTCATGCTATTAAGATTCTGGATTTTAATAAAATATTAAACAATTTGGCACTGGCTTCTTGAAGTTTACCTAGTTTTATGTTATAATATTGACAACGTATCAGAGTTTCTAACGCTGCTTCTTCTCGGCGCTAACTTGCAATGTCAGAAATGTAGTAGGGTAAGAAAACACATTATTTTTACTTATAGTAGAGCTTACTTAAGTAATATGTCAAGTGATCGCATGAGACCGGGTTAACAACACAATTTGTATTGCCTCGTTTTTAACCGATTTAAAAAAGAGGTTCTCAGTTTAAAAACTTTTTTCTGTGATGATAACGTTGCGTTTTTTTCGATTAGGTGCTCCAGGTAAAAAAAGAATTGGGTTGCCAAAAATTATAAAAATAAAAGTAAAGCTAAAATCGAGGTAAATACCTACTAATAAATCCCCTTTTTTTAATCTCCAATTTTACCCCCTAGGCACTTTTAGAAAAACGGTTTTTCAAACACATTCCAAATAAAATGAACTATTTTAGAACTGGCATGACTAGGTGTAGTTTTATTCCCGCGATAAGTTATCAACGCACCTTTTTGACATAAGCCTATTTCGGTCGTGTAACTTAGGTATCGCTGAATGAGTGTTATCTTGCCATTAACACATTCCTAACTTATTTAAGACTACGTGCAGATAAAAAAAACAGTTAAATATCATCCGTTTGATAATGTTTCTTTACTCTACAAGTGATTGCTGTGTCTCTGTAACAATGAATAAAAATATTAAGAGAACTATAGTTTATACAAATCTAGAAATAAAGTAAAAAAATGCGTTAAAAATATCAGTAATTCACTAACCTATTAAAAAAGTAATATTAAAGAGTTATAAGATTTATTTTGATAGCATAACGTTCTGATAAAATACTTCAACAATAGACATATGGCCTTGCTACAAAAAGATAAACTAGGTTTAAACACTGTCTTAACCTTTTGCATTCCAGTGTCTGGTGAAATGTGAGAAACCACCATTTATATTATAATAACCTGTATGTGTATCACATTTAAAGCAAAATAAAGATATTTCTATTACGATTAATCAACCAATTGAAAATGTTTGTTAATAATATGTCTCGAATGTTTGATGTATCAACATTTTTAATTGGTTAGCTTTTTTAAACATTGCATAAACCTTATCTATCTTTTTTGTAGTAAGGCCAACAGTCGTCTTTCAGTCGGTCGTCTTTTGAATTACGAATAGAACAATTCTAGCTTAAATGCTTTATAGTGTAGTTACCGCAGCCATTTTGAGTTGTTACCTTTTTAGAGCGCAACTGTAAATTACTAAAAAGGTATAAACACTTTGAAATAACTAAGCATTACCCAAATAATCCTGTTTACGGCTTCCAGTTAATAAATTACCTAATAGGATCAGGGACGTTCCCCTGCTCAACGGTAGTTTGTTACTCTGTAGTCTTAACGAATTATACTAATTAAAATAAAACCCTCACCGAGTGGCTTTGTCAGGTAAGGATGTTGGAAAATTACTGATTATTTGTATGAGGGCAGTTCTTCATTGATTTATGAATGACCTTACAAACTGAGGCTGCTTGCTATTTAAAAGAAAGAAAGTAAATGATTATGAAAATGTTATTATTTTGCTTACAACTTCCGCTTAGTTACGCCGGCATAGGAGGGAGGGCGGTGCTTTTTGCATGTGCCTGTGTTTGTTCTCAGATTGTGGGTTACAGGTAGTGTAATTGGGGTTCCTATGCCGGCGTAACTAAGCGGAAGTTTTAAGCAAAATAATTACATTTTCATAATCATTTAGTCATGGATTTCCGCAAAGTAACGCCTGATTCTATCAAGTTTAGAAAGAAAGTAGTAAATACGAAAATAGGGACGTGTGAAGTTAATAACGATTTAGAATTTAACGTTACACACTGATTGATAGATATGATGAGATAGAGATTGATGTGGCATAAAAAGCCATATATTTTGATTGCATGAAGTTAGAAGTTTGATGTTTTCACAGTTCCAAGGGATTGAAAACTTCAACATTGAATATTCGTTTCAACTTGCTACCTCTAAGCATTCGTGACAAAAAGGGTCTTGTCAGAAAGACAGAAGACATAGAAGTGATCCTACAAGGATTCCTTTTTTTGTGGTACGAAATACGGATCTCTAAAAACAAACGATTCGGAGTTATGTCACACAGTCGATTATATAATTGATAAGAAATATCTATACGCTTGACTTAAATAGAAATAATCGATTGATGGCTCTTGTAATAGTTAATAATAAAAATGTATTTCAAGACCCACGTTCGGAACTTATTGGATCGACACGAGTGCACATGCACATGTCATCTCGGATTTAGCGTGTGCCATTATTAATAAGTATTATATAAATCTTTACATAATCAACTACGAGTAAATGACTTTACAATTAACACTATGCACCTTCTATATGAATCTGTTTAGAGTTGACAATCGCTTGGCAAGGCATCGAAATTTATGCGCATAAGCAAAAGATTTAAGAGTTCTTATTTTGATCGAAATAGAGTTGAAATTCGAATTGGCGATTAGATAGAGAAGTGCTCACTAAATCTCATTGACCAGATCTGTGTCAAGGTTCCGTGTGAATGAACTCTGTGCGTGTGTGCGTGCGCGCACACAGTCAATGCAAATGGTCTGTTTGTGATTAGCAATTAATGTTGTTAAGTTTTTTTAAAATGCCTGCGAATTTGTTGAATTGATTTTGGTGTATTTTATGATTATGACGTTCGATTATTTTTAAGTTAGGTACCTTAGTCTATGTCATAATTGCCCGTCTCAGGTTCGCATGAATAGGTACTTATACATTTCAAACGGTTACACATTACTAGCTTTTGCCCGCGGCTTCGCTCGCGTTAGATTGCTTATTTAGTTAAAGGATTAAACTCGCGATCTTGGTGCTCCATACAAACTTTGAAACCCCGTTTTACCCCTTTAGGGATTGAGTTTTGGAAATTCCTTTCTTAGCGCACGCTTACATCGTAATACCTAGCTATATCAGGTGTAAGTGAATTAGTGTCAGATATTTTTAGGAGTAACTTAGACTATCACATGGATCACACATAAGATAAATTTAAAATTATAGAACAAACTTTAATTCACGCCCCAAGTAATATGATATTATGATGAACAGTGTAATATGATTATTTGAGTGCATAAATGTAAATCTGGAGAGATTATGAATCGGCTAGCGTTGTGTAGTAGTCTACTTGTGATGTTTGGGTTCATGTACAGAATGAAGTAGATTTTTATTTTAAAACTTTTTTTTTTTTTTTTTAAAGTTTGTTCTATAATTTTAATTTTATCTTATATGTGATCCATGTGGTAGTCTAAGTTACTCCTTTGTCGTTTTGTCTACGACGATAGCAATGAAAAAACCAAAATATCATGGCAATGCCGTGTTATAACCCAAAAATAAGTGTCAATGATCAACGGGAGATCCTGAAAATATTAATAAAAAGGATTCGAGACGTCTGTGATCCGTTAGGTTAGGGAAAACGACAAAATTATCGTCGAATACAAAATTTGTCTTGTCTATCGATAAAATAACCGATGCGCGCATATACAGACAGATAAACCTTCATTACCCTCCTCGTTAATATGAAGGAACGTATACATATTAAAAGCAGTTTCCAAGATTTGCCTTTGCAAATATACAGTTGGACGACGAAACGAAAGTTTGTATGTTTTGATATTTGATCCTGCCCATTATATTCATGTGATTCTTGACTAATTGAAGAATAAAAAGAATAATGACTAAAGGTTCTATCAAAATTCTATCTTTAGAACAACACAAACCTGCAAAAGAGTGTAACTTTCTTCTTTTCGTGTCGACGGCAACGCTGTCAATTTTTTTACGGCTAGTACTTTGATTATAAACATGTCTAGATAGAGAGTGGTGCCGTTTTTATAGATAATGGTACGGAACCCATCGTGCGCGAGTCTGACTTGCACTTGGCCGGTATTTTTTAGGTTCAAGGTTTCCAGGTCATCCTGGCCAGCCTCTCTTACTGACGTAACGGGGTAGGTGTAAGTAAATATTTGTCCTTCTACCTTCTGTAACATTCTCTTCACACTGCTAATAGCATTACAAAATAATTTTCTACTTGTAAATACCTACTTAGCCAATAATACATTATTATATCTGCAGGCTCAAAAGTTTAATTAATTTGGAAATTCCAATCATAGAACGTTCTGGAAACCTTTTAATATCTTGTTTTCATTGTATTGCAGTCGTTCAATAAGAATTCAAATACAATAAATAATAAATAAATAAATATTGGACAACATCACATACATTGCTCTGATCCTAAGGTAAGTAGCTAAAGCACTTGTGTTATAGAAATCAGAAACAACGACGGTACCACAACACCCAGACCGAGACAATATAGAAAAGTTTGTTTTTACATTGACCCGACCGGGGATCGAACCCGGAACCTCAGAGATGGCAGCGCCATATATAGTCCGGCGTGCTCGCCTCTCGGCTACGGAGGTCGTCAATAAAACAATAGTTTATCTTTAATCATAAAAATAAAATAATATATTCTATAGCCAATTGAATGACTGTATTCTAACGATGTTTCATTAATACTTATATTGTAAAAAAATTATTTTAAGCTCCCCGGGAAAATATATTCGTATGGAGGTATTCAGAATCTTAATGTCATAATTGTTTTTTTAACTGAAAAGCCAGTCATCTTCCAAGGCCGTCGGTCCATGCTGTACGTCCTACACTACGTTTGCCAAGGCGTGGTCTCCACTCGAAAACCGATGAATGGTGGAGGAAACTCTCCACCGTACATCGACTCTGCGACAGATACGCGTGGTCTCCACTCGAGAATCGATCGGTTCATCGGTTCTGCGACAGATACACACAGACTATGTTATACCAGCAAGCAAACCCGTAAGTCCTTGCATGTGTTACTGTTTCTCCACGTGTACGTGCACCGACGCGTGTGTGCGGCGCCCCTGCCAAGATCTATTTGCGCGGGCGCAGCCGATCGGCCGATGTTCGCGCATCGATCATGCTAGCTGACGTGAGATCTTAATACGTGCATATAGCATGCAAATAATACGTAAAATCTTTTTAAGTCTTATGATGAGTCTTTGAAAGTTTGTTTTTTAGGGTTCCGTACCCAAAGGGTAAAACGGGACCCTATGGCTCTGCTGTCTGTCTGTCCGTGTGTCACCAGCCTGTATTTTATGAACCGTGATAGTTAGATAGTTGAAATTTTAACAGATGATGTATTGATGTATTGCTGTTGCCGCTATAACAACAAATATAAAAAAATAAATTAAAATAATATTTAAGCTTCCATACAACAAACGTGTTTTTTTTTGCCGTTTTTATAGGTACGGAACCCTTCGTGTGTCCAACTCGCACTTGGCCGGTTTTGTACATGAAACCTAAATTTTTCTTCGTCGAATCCTCATGATTTAGGGTCGTGACCACAATCAACCGGCGAACTCCAACTCTTTAAGTAGTTTTCCGTTCTGGTAGGCATGTGGATGCTTGCACGTTGATTTTAGTCATTTCTTTTTCCATGTCCATCTTCTCTTCTCCTCTCACCTCCTCTTCATTCCATAACAGCGCTTAAAGAGCGGTTAAAGAACTTCCAGAATTCAGTAAAACTGCTCTTAGACATATTTTCAAACATCTCCAAAGGTTGTTTTTTACACCTTATACTAAAATACTTGCAACTAACTACGTATCAATTCTTAGAGGTCGATTTAAACCTACTTCTAACAGTCATATCGATTGGACTCTTCGTTAGTATCTGATATTGGGGTGACGTACAATAATTTGATACCCATAAGCTGATCTGATGATAGAAAAAAGAGGTGGATATAACTCTTCAACGTAAGTTTACATACTTGGGGCTCATTTTATTAATTGTAACGAGTTTTATACAGAGTGTTAATAAATCAAAATAATTATAATATATAACATAATATTAGACAACATCACATACATTGCTCTGATCCTAAGGCAAGTAGCTAATGCACTTTTGTTAAAGAAATCAGAAACAACAACGGTACCACAACACCCAGACCCGAGACAATATTGAAAAGTTCGTTTTCTACATTGACCGGACCGGGGATCGAACCCGGAACCTCAGAGATTGCGACGCCAATACAGTCTGGCGTGCTTGCTTCTCGGCTACGGAGGTCGTCAATTATTATTGTATTGTTATTGTAATTGCATAAGAGCCATCTGTCTTTCTTTACTTAACTAACTACGACTTAATTCTCTATTTTTGCTTCAAAATCCTTTCCAAAGTTTACGCTAATAAGGCCAATTTGGGCTTTTGCATAATTTCAGCTCGACAATCGCGCAATCAAGAGTCATTAGGCTAATAGTCGCATACAATAAACTTAGTTGGGGCAAGTGCTCCTATTGCGCGGGCACAATTGTCTCAATTGACTAGCAGATAAAACGGCTAGGTCCACTGTCTATTGGTTACTGCTTTTAAAACTGTCTGTCGGTCTGTCCGTCTGTCCGTCTGTCCGTCTGTCCGTCTGTCCGTCTGTCCGTCTGTCCGTCTGTCCGTCTGTCCGTCTGTCCGTCTGTCCGTCTGTCCGTCTGTCCGTCTGTCCGTCTGTCCGTCTGTCCGTCTGTCCGTCTGTCCGTCTGTCCTGTCCGTCTGTCCGTCTGTCCGTCTGTCCGTCTGTCCGTCTGTCCGTCTGTCCGTCTGTCCGTCTGTCCGTCTGTCCGTCTGTCCGTCTGTCCGTCTGTCCGTCTGTCCGTCTGTCCGTCTGTCCGTCTGTCCGTCTGTCCGTCTGTCCGTCTGTCCGTCTGTCAGACGGATAAAATAAATATTTAAGGGGGCTCCCATACAACAAACGTGATTTTTTTGCCGTTTTATAGATAATGGTACAGAACCCTTCGTGCGCGAGTCCGAATCGCGCTTGGCCGAATTTTCTTTTTATTTTATTTATTTGGACAAACAACAAGATTAAACACCTTAAAAGCTAAAAGTTACAAGATGGGTGACACAAAAGATGGTGCGGCCAGGTTGTCACGGAAAGCGCAAACTAAGGTAGTTGGTTATGGGAGGAAGCATAAGGTTAACTGAGTTTGTTGCGCTGTTTTTCTCATCACTTAGCCGTTATAGTTCTTGGAGGAAAAAATATAGGACATCACCGGAATTTCTGTGATCCTAAGGTAAGTAAACCACTTGTGTTATACAAATCAGAAACAACGTTGGTACCACAACAGCCAGATCTGAATGTCCATTAAGTAGAGGGCCTAGATGCAGTCTTTGCTCAGTAAAAAAAAAAAAACAACATTCAGACGAATTGAGAACCTCCTCCTTTTTTTAAGTCGGTTAAAAAGTAATTGTAAACACTGATAAAATTATCCGAATACTTGTATTGGGATCGAGGTGCTTTCATCTTATTTTCTCCAGGTTGTCCAGTTTATATTTAATCCCGATTAAAAGTTCGAAACATAATTTTGATCGTGACAAAAATAAGGGGAATTATTTATGTCAAGCTTGCTCTAGAACGTGAAAATTATTTATTTAAAAAGATGCTTAAAATAGTGACCGAGTTTGTTGGGCGGCATCCTTTCGGCACCAATACACATTGGTAGTAGCAGTGGTAGGGTAAAAATTATATATTTTAGTTATAATGTCACATATTTTAATCATCAAAAGGATCATACAATTACAATTGAATTAAAATAAAAAGTGTTAAAATAATATAAATTAAAAATTTTATTCTATAATATTATAAATAATATAAATTATAAATTAAAAGTTATAATAATGTCCTTTTTGCAAAAGTACCTAAAATAATTTCCATCCATCCATCCATCCATCAGCCGAAAGACGTCCATTGCTGGACATAGGCCTCCCCCAAGGATTTCCACAAAGATCGGTCTTGTGCCACCCGCATCCAGCGGCTTCCCGCGACCTTCACCAGATCGTCGGTCCACCTTGTGGGGGCCTACCAACAAAAAAATAATAATAATAATATGGGTAAAATAATTTGTAACTATAAAATTCAAACTTCTCCAAAAAAACTACTTAACACCATACCACAAACTATTTTGATACCAAACGTAACTTCTAAACTCTTTTTACTAAAAAAAAATAGCAAAATTGTTCCCGAACGCGGAAAACTATCGCTTCTGCACTTCCTCAGTAGATTGCTGGCATTACACAGCTAATTGTAAGATATTATTTTTAGACGCGGAACCTCTTTCGAAACAAATTGGATTACGGCCTGCGCGCGCGCCGCTCCAATGTGTGAATTCACAATGTTATAATACTTAATTTTATGTAAATAGCCATAATATGTACGCACTTTACTTCTGTTTGCTGTGAAAAATCTGTGGTGGGCTATTAAATTTATAATTTGTAAGCTCAATGTCAATTTTTTTTATTAATCTACCAAAAAGTGTTCAGATTTTGAAGAAATCATTCAGAATCTAATCCAGCCAATTTGGAAGTCATTAGGGGGGCCTATCCAGCCAGCAGTAGTCCAGCAGTGGATGACCTAGTATGGCTGAAATTATGATGACGATGATGATTCAAAATTTAAACTTAATAAACTGTGAAAACAACCATAGGAATTATCTAAGCAGAGCTTATAACTGATGAAATCTATAGCTCAGGTAAGAATGATTGTATTTATCTCACAAACATAATATGCCCCTTGCGGGATTCGAACCCGCAATCCGTTGGTTTTGTTATCCGGGTCGTAAACCACAAAAAAATTGGCCAGGTGCTAGTTTTACTCGCGCACGAAGGGTTCCGCAGCATTATCTATAAAAACGACCTAAAAATCACGTTTGTTGTATAGGAGTCCCATGAAATGTTAATTTTCTTCTGGTTTTTAGTATTTGTTGTTAAAGCGGCAACAGAAATACAATATCTGATGAATTCTAACGGTCTAACTATCAAGGTTCACGAGATACAGCCTGGTGATAGGCGGACAGACAGATAGACGGACAGCGGAGTCTTTGTAATAGGGACTCGTTTTACCTTTTAGGTACGAAACCCTAAAAATGAAACCATTATCCTTTGTAAAGAAATAATATAAGGAAATGTCTTCCATTACAATTAGATTCTAAAAAAATAACTAATATTTTTCTTTGTTCATTCAATCTTTTTCATGCAGTAAGATAAAATATTATGATTCCATTTCCCTCCTAGATACCGTATAAAAACGAACTTCTCAAAACAAACCAGCGAATAAAGCTTTACGATCCGAAACGAAGAATCTAGAATTATCATTTTATATTAAAACATAACCGTTTCGTTGCAACACCAGCTGCTAAGGCTGTGCGCAGATGGACACACATGATGCCGACACGAGACACCCAACTAGAATACTCCGTCGCGTACTCCCCACGCCGGACTATAAAATGGTGTCGCCATCATAAGTCATAAGTCATTTATTCCGGTAACAAAACATATTGTGTAGGAAAATATAAAAATTAATAAGATTAAAAATATATGCGCATTATTACAGTCACATTAACACAAATTGGATCAGACTAAAATAATTAATTTGATTAAACATTTAAAACATACTCATAAAATAATTTCAATTGGATTACAATTTATGTCAATGAATGAATTTAATTTAAACATTATTTACATAATCCTCTACACTATAAAAACTATTTTCCAATAGATAAGCCCTCAGTTTGTTTTTAAATACATTTGAATGAGTTACATTTTTAAGATCTTTTGGCAATTTGTTAAACAGTTTCACCGCCTGATATTTGACACTATGTCTAGCTACCCTTAGTTTTGGCTGTATTATATTCGTAAGGTCTTTTCTCCTAGTCTCATAGCGCTTCATCCTTTCTTCTCTGGTTTCATATCTCTCTGGGTGCTTAACAAAGTCTGTGAGAAGAACAAGAATATAAAGACATGGGACCGTCCCATCTCTGAGGTTCCGGGTTCGATTCCCGGTCAGGTCAATGTAGGAAACGAACTTTTCTATATTGTCTCGGGTCTGGGTGCTGTGGTACCGTCATTGTTTCTGATTTCTATTAACACAAGTGCTTTCGCTACTTACCTTAGGATCAGAGAAATGTATGTAATGATGTCCAATTTATATTTAATTTATATTTTTTCTAATAATCTTTTAAATTAGTCGTTTTGAGCAGGACGTTTGCCGTGTGGTGCCGGCACGTTAAAAGAATTGCACCACCCCCTCTCTTCCTATGGGTGTCGTAAGAGGCGACTACAGGAGAACCGCCATAAGAAGACGGGCAGCAGCGTCTCCTCTCCACCATTGGCCAAACTGCGATCGCCAACCCGCCTGCCAAGCGTGGCGATTATGGCAAAATCCTCCTTTTGGAGAGGCCTGTGTCCAGCAGTGGACTGATATAGGCTGGTGATGAGCAGGACGTTGGTTGTGCGATTGCAGCACCGCATAACTAACTGTTGGTAGTTATTATATTTTTTTTAACAAGGCTCATAAGATATATGGCAGTCGCTGTAATTGAAATAGGTCTGAAGAATCATCATCTTATTTTTTTTTAAATTGTTTTATTTGATATTAATCATTCATTTACGACTAGCCCTAACAGCAAATTTCAGTTTACAATTTCAAGTTAAGGTTATTTATTCCTAACATTCTTTAATACAGCTAATAATTTAGAAAATTCCTGACTTAGACAGTTTACATAAAAATAAAACATTTCATTTATTTTTTTTAAGATACGTAGAAAATAATTTGCTATTTTCCTTTGTTTCCTCATCTGATACACAGTCTTACATTTAATTTTACATTAGAATTACGTCTTATAGATCAGTCTCATCATCATCACCACTTCAGCAGTTCAGCCCTAGGATGTACACTGCTGAACATAATAGGTGTCTAAGTTTAAAATCTGGGATTTTCTTAAGTTATGATAGAAACAATTTTCTAATAAGTGACAGTTCCGAGTTCCGACCAGAAATTCATACGTGTCCCGCGTCGGTAGTCAAAATTGTGTTGGTAACTTGGTACGTCTGAGCACCGCCTTATATAACTTAGAGTGAGACAACGGCCATCTTATTTCCATAAACAGTCTCAATGTTAGTATTAAACACTGCGGGAATCGCTGGAAATAAGTAAACACTGTAAATTTTAACGATAATGGCTTGGACTTACGGAACACGACACTTTCTAGCGTAAGGTATACATTGACAACCGGTGAACACCAGCTCATTGTTACTTTGGCATAAAAACATAAATGGATGCGGACGCTAGCGATGTTCAAGAGTGGAAAATTTATTTTTGTTTTCGTTAAAATCTTAATTTCTATAGCCACTGCAAGCAACGAAAGCTTTATAAAAGAAGACACCAAAACCTGTGCCAGTTACAGAATAATCTTTCACTTCTCCTACTTAAAAATAATCTTGCTTCTTAAATTAGTCCATTCACCCGAGTCCATTAGATCGATAATACTTGTAACATAACAAGTATTATCGATCTACCTATAAATGAGAGAATAGTTCAGAGAAGGTAAAATATGCCAGTGCGCAATTTACATGAAATTTGTGAAAACTGTCACTGTCAATCAATATTATTGTTACATACTTTGTAAAAAACAAAAAATACTTATTCAATAGTTTTTGTTTCTATGTATTATTATATTCTACAATAAATAAAAACTGTCAACAAACATATCAAACTTATTCTTCGTATAATAATTATCTGGCTATTCAAAAATGGCAATGGCATTTAAGAGATTAGTTCTCAAAAAATCATTGATAAAAATTCTCAACACCACCCTATATTAATTGTTCGTAGCCATTCGGGATGGTCTACTGGGCCATAACCATGAACTCTTAAAACAATCTCAAAGTTGTCAAATCTGTCAATTATAGTACGTTATTTCATACAAAATTTGACAGAAATGATAATGTTTGACAGATTTGAGATTGTTTTAAGAGTTCGTGGTTACCGCCCTGTATAGATTTTACGAACACGTGAACATGTTTTGATCGTGTAGATGAGTATTTTTAGACGTAGCTATAATTATTTAACTCAAAATTGTTTTTGCTAGAACTGGTTAGAAATTGGCGAGTTGATTACTTTAAAAACTGGTTGGAAAATTTGCATCGTTATTGTTGGCGAAACTAATGTTTATATTTTTAAATGACGAACGAATTTTTTTTTTCATTATAGAAATCGTAAAATAAATAGATAAATATTGGACAACATCACATACATTGCTCTGATCCTAAGGTAAGTAGCTAAAGCACTTGTGTTATAGAAATCAGAAACAACGACGGTACCACAACACCCAGACCCGAGCCAATATAGTAAAGTTCGTTTTCTACATGGACCCGACCGGTAATTGAACCTCAGAGATGGCGGCGCCATTTAAAGTCCGGCGTGCTCGCCTCTCGGCTACGGAGGTCGTCTAAATATAACTGTTTAGATTAAATGCGTATTAAATTAATCAAAATGAAGTACCTATCTAAAATTTGCCATTAACGCATAAACTTCATAAGAACAAACTAACATCTTTTTTAGCACTCACCTTAAATAGTACGGTCGACAGCTTGTCGACCTACCACAAAATAACAAATTTTCTCATTTGAAAATGATCTCTATATATCAGGCTTAAAGTTGAAAATCTATTGGAGAATTTTTGACTTTTTGGGTAGGTCGACGTGCTGTTGACAGTACATCAACAAAACTTCCCTACCTAAATGAAGTAATTTAGTCATAATTATGTACTTACGAAGATGGCTGGCAGTGGATGGATAAAAAAGCTCAAGATCGTGCTCTTTGGCGCTCTTTTGGGGAGGCTAACGTCCAGCAGTGGACTGCAATAGGCTGAGATGATGATTATGATGTACTTTTTAGATCCAACTGTAGTTGGCTTGAAAGAAATCAGATCTAAGACCACCAAATTGTGCCGTTTTAAATGTTTTCCCTACACTCTATTTAGTTTATAAGGTGGGCAATAATGAGTATCTACCCATTTATATACCTACTTATTACATTTACCTACTTCAACGTACATTAAACCGCACTAAACCAGTAGCAGTTTGAATATCGTGTCACGACCGGCGCAGACTTACAAACAAATAAATTAACCGTCAATAATAAATTCGTTCATAAACACAAATTTAACAATCCACCTAATAAACTAGAGTCCATCCGAATTTGAATTCTATGGCTCAGATAATGAGAGTTGCAACGATTTTTAAGGACAGTTCCATTAAATTGGCAGCACTCATAAAGGGACCTCACTTATGATATTTTTAGAAGCGCGTGCGCTGGTAACAGGCATTGAGTTAGCAATCATTCTGCCACAGTACAGATTACTAAATACCAGTAAATTAACATCGACCATCACGACTCACGGTACGATTAGTACACCCATCAAATTATAATTGTAGTATTTGGCAGAAAACTAAAGTAATAGATAAGCAAGCTTAAGTGGCAGTTGGTTGATGACATTTGCAGAATAACCGCGTTACAATCCTTGAGTAAAAGCCGCTACCTGGTGTTCAGTCATTGGATGATTAATGTTCATTCATCAAAGTCAAAGTCATTTATTTTTGCAAATTGGCCATCAATGGCACTTTTACATGTCCCAATTTTTTTTTCCTACCACCGCTTCGGGACTACATATCGGCTGGTGATGAGAAGAAACGGCGCAACAAACAGTCACCTTTGTCAGCCTGGTTTTATTACAGGAAATACAATTACAAGATATTGTAAGTGCAAGCTAGGCAGGATATTAAGTCCATGCACTCTTGTCGTTCAAGTAATCTTCAACTTTGTAATATCCTTTTTCCATCACAACAGATATACCTATTCTGAGGCCTATTAGCAAAGGAAATAAATGTATTTTATCATATTGAGTACTTGTGAACCTTTATTCCCACAGCACGCCACTGAGCCTCGCAGCTTAGTTGTAGTAGCTCGCAGCTTTTAATCTTCATTTTACCTTGAAATTGAGCTTAAACCGTACAACTAGAGGCACGAAAGTTTAGCGCTGGGTAAAAGTTGCGCAGAAGACCACTACGATTACGTGATTGGTTAGTCGTGCGCCGCGCCTGCACCGCTGGCCGTGATTGGTTGTTAGCTCCGCGCACACGAGTGTTTGATACGATGATCGTCTCGTGGGGTGCATAAAAAGAGCCTCCCCGCGGCGCACCCTGGAAACAGCTAGTCACCGTAACGGAGTGGCTAGGCTGGCGAATCTTTTTACCACGGCAAATGGGCGATCCAGGCTTAAACCAGCCCTATCAAGGGCCCCCAAAACGGTCCTTTTCAGGACCAACTAAAAGGCTCTTTTCAGAGCCAGCCCTGACTGTCATCACGATTAATCGATCGTCTCGTAAGATGCGCAAAGCGATCCCCACTCTTTGCCCTAGCGCTCAATATCGATGCCGTGCACAGTATCTTTCAGTTTAATAATATGGCTGAGTTGAGTTACTGTATCACCTATTTACTATGTATTGAGTTAGTGATCGCTCTGCCCTATATGACAATTGGAGTTATAGCAATAGCACTCTGGAGGTCTGTTTTGTACGAGTGAGTAACCTTGGCGTTTATTATAGTAACACTATTATTTTATTTGCGCCTTATCACGTTTGGAAACGTGTCAAGCAACATACATTCTGTGAAAAAAGTTTCGGGAATTGATGATTTGTTTTTGGTTCCAAAAAAAATTGTTGTTGTTAGATTGGCACAACTGTTTTCCATTTTGGCGCGGAGTTTAAGTTACATCTGATAATTCGATTAAATACAGTATTGTTTTTAGTTAAACCATATCTAGTGTGTATTTCGAATTTCATAATGGACAAAACCATCGAACAAAGAGTTTGTCTTAAATTTTGCATCGCCAATGGGATTTCGTGTTCAGAGTCTCGGAAATGTAACAGAAGGCTTACGGTGAATCGACTTTATCAAAAACACAATGTTTATGAGTGGTACAAAGCGTTCAAAAGCGGTCGAGATGTGATGGAAGATTTGCCTCGCTTTGGTAGGCCATCAACGTCTGCTACTGAAGATAACATCGCAAAAGTGAAGGAAACAGTGACTGAAAATCATCATTCTAGTTTGAGAGAGCTAGCCGTCGAAGTTTCTGTGTCACACGAGTCGATTCGTACCATTTTAAATAATCAATTGGGTATGAAATGTGTTGCCAATCGGCTAGTCCCAAAAGACCTGTTTTGTCTCCAAAAACTCAACATTCATGAAACGCATTGTTACTGGTGACGAGACGTGGGTTTACGAGTTTGACATGCAAACTAGCCAACAAGCTTCGGAGTGGTGCCTTCCAACTGAACCGAAACAGAAGAAACCGCGCCAAACTCGATCGAAAGTCAAAGTCATGTTGACTGTTTCTTTTGACTGTCGCGGTGTTGTGCACTCAGAATTCTTGCCAGAAGGTCATACGATAAAAAAAGAGTATTATTTAAGCGTTATGCGGCGTTTATGAGAGCAAATTAGACGAAAAAGGCCAGATTTGTGGAATGAAAATTATTGGATTTTGCACCACGATAATGCGCCTTCCCACAAGGCCATCATAGTGAACGAGTTTCTGACCAAAAACTCAACAAATACCATCGAGCAGCCACCTTATATGGCTCCAACCGACTTCTTTCTTTTTCCTCAACTCAAATGACCACTTCGTGGCACCCGGTTTCATTCGGTAGAAGACATAAAGGAGAATTCGCGGCGAGAACTGAACTCGATTTCGGAAAAAGCGGTAAAAAAATGTTTTGATGATTGGATTATTCGTTGGCGTAAGTGTATCGCTTCTGAAGGAGCATACTTTGAAGGTGATAAAATAAATTTGGATGAATAACTAACATTTTGTGTATTATTAATCATTTCCCGGTACTTTCTTGACAGAGTAGTATTTATCACTAAATCTCGACCATAAACGACCCGTAAGGGGAATTTCAGAAAAAGGTATTTTCTAAATTGTCGTGAATGTGGGTCCTATGAGACACGTCAAGGATTTTAATATCTTACTTCGATGAGGTGGTGTATTGTTGCACATATAAATATTATTTATTTATTCTCTTAACTGTAGACCCAATATATCTAAAGCACTATATCCTAGTTTAGAGATAATAGCTCGCTTATTAGATTTTAATGTGTTTCTAAGTGCGCGCGCGCCTCATTACATTTCACGCCCTCAATCGGAAAACAGCTATCACGATAAGATAAATACATCTAAGTTGGTAGTAGAACATACTCGTGTAATACAAAAAAATATTTAAATTTTTATCGATGGTCATTTTAGTTAACTAAAAACACTTTTTTTATATATATATTTTTTTATAAATATTGAACAACAGTACGTACATTGCTCTGATCCTAAGGTAAGTAGCTAAAGCACTTGTGTTATAGAAATCAGAAACAACGACGGTACCACATGTTTATTACTTTATTTATTTCTAGGTTTCCTTTTGAGTTACGGCCTTATTTTATTTTATTTACTATCTGTCTGTCAAGACCATTTTCGACAAGAACGCGTGGAGTTATTTAAATTGGAATTAATCTAAAATAACTGTGTCTGCAACTTTTTTTAATTTAAAAAAAAATCTAGAGAAAGTGTAAAATGCCAGTCCCCAGATTTTTCATAATATTATGTGACAATGTCATTGCCATTTTAGTCTGTTAAGATTTTCATTTGAACTGTATGATGAGTGACCGTCTGGGGTAGTAGTTCGCGCTCCGGACTCGTAGCCCGGCGGTTGGGGGTTCGAATCCCGCAAGAGGCATGTTTGTGTGATGAGCACGAGCTTTTGTACCTAAGTCATGTATGTATGTTAACGTATTTAAGTATGTCTATTCGTTTTCTAGTCGCCATAGTACTAGCTTTTCTTAGTTTGGGGCTAGCTAATTAGTGTGATTGAGAAACAATTTATATTTAATTTATTAAATTGATCATGATTCTATCAGATAAACTCATAGTAAACTTTCTTGCATTCTGTGTTAGAAAAATTAAGTTAGAACAACAAAACTGGCAGCACATACTGTTTCATAACTTCATGAAAACTGAGAGAAAAACTCACAGGAATTTTACAATCAGTTGTGTTTTGTTTTCGTAAACTGTAATCACAATATCACAAACATACATATAAATTCCACAGAATTTGTTCCATTCGAGCGAGGAAATATATTTCAGACTTTCCATTGTTGATCAAGCATTTGTTATCATTAATTACCGATTCGGTTATTTTCGCTGCCGACTTGTTTTAATTGCCGACGTTCCCTCAAAGTTAAGGTCCAGTCTCGCTGACAGCATTTTGACATTTAAGCATTCTGTTGAGCCGAGCATTACGATATTAGAGGTATAAAATGAATATGGCAATTTGTATTTGAGGAATTTACAATAAATTATAGGATAAAGTATCTTTCAACACTTATAATATCCACCAAAAGTCTCTTAATATAAATTGTTCAACTATAGACAGAATAGTTGGTAGCTCAAAATTTATAGAAGCATTTTTTTATGTAATAATTAAGATGAAGCCTGCATTGGGATGCCTACTTTATGCTTTTATTCCTATTTATATAAAGTTATAAAAAGAAACAATATTTCTTATTCTGTACGTGTATGTAGGTATGTCTCAGAATTATACAATAACACTATAACAAGAAGGTAATAAGATATGTGTTAAGCTTGAACATAGTTTACTTTATAATATAGGTAGAGATTACCATTTTAGGTGCCCTTTACATATCTATGTATTTACCATTTATTCAATGGGTGCCAACTCGTTTGAAATAGATGGTTTGGCTAAATGCTTATTCACTGTCGAGCATTCGCTGTTTCTTGTTGTTGTTATTGTTACTCTTAGTGAAAACGTACCTTAATAGGAAAGCCAAGGGACTGAGTTTGAATATTATTTTTATGTTTCCGAATGGATCGGGAAATGGACTCGCTTAGTTACATCATTTATTAAATTTGTGTTCGGATTGTCTAAGTTTTAATGGGAATCGTTGTTGGTGAAATTCGGTGATTTTCAAAGCTGTTTCAATACTGATGACTTTTGTGTATTTAATGACTATGTACCTCTAGTGAAAATGTAGAAATTTACAATACTATTAATGTCAATGACTATAATGTCAGCGTAGATAGGTTGATAGATTTTTTTCTTATATTACTAAGAAAAATGATAAAATAGTTATTTATGGTCCTAATTCATAAGTTAACTTTTTTCTAGGGGTTGATTCTATTTCTCAAACACAATTTCTTTTGGTCCAATATTCAAATCTCAAATAAAATGCATGCAAACTGATAACAAAGCTGTCCCTAAGGCTGTTTAGTATGACGAAGTGTTATTTAGGTCCAACACAAAAAAAAATGAATTTGGTGTGTAGAATCACCCCCAGAAGGAAGTTAACTAATAAATTAGGGTTTCAAATAGCCAGTTAGCCCTCCAGTTATAATACTCATATTATTACACAAATATAACCCAAAAATGTTTTTCTACAACTGACGATCCATGGACCAGAAAGGTTCTGAAATAAATGCCAAGTACTGGCAAGCGCAGCGTGCGATGTCCACCCATAAGGTGGACAGACGACCTGGTAAAGATTGCAGGAAGCTGCTGGCGCGGCTGCGCGCAACCGGAAAATCTGGAAGTCACTGAGGGAGGCCTATGTTCAGCAGTGGGCGTCCTGTGACTGAACAACATAATATTATATGCAAACTTAATGATAAAACACAAAATGGTCTATGACTCAGTTGATGCAAGAAACCGAAACTTAGTGGAGCTTCCTGTGGCTGAAATGATCGCAATAATATACAAGAACGATAAAGTACACATACTTTGTCTTATTCATAGAGCATTTGCTAGTCCGAGACTAAGGTTAATCCAATGTAATATACCCACCCACTGTATGTTAGTCCCGGACTAGCAAATGCCCTCTGAATAAGACAGTCAAAGTTTAACTTCGGCTCATAGCAAAGCTTCATCTTCTTCAATGTTTGCCGTACACAATGCAGCTTAGCGCACTATCAGCTGTTATCACGTGTGGTGATAGCAGCTGATAACGAACTATAATGTAACTACATACAGCAGGCTTACTCTAAACTAAGCGCTATTCCGAAATATCCGTATCATAAAAACACTGTTTTATTGATATGAAATTCTGTACTGTGTGATATTATAGCCCAGGAATGGCGAACCTATGGCACGCGGCCACCGTGGTAACTGCATCTTTGCTGGAAGCGAGCCGCCGACGAATCCCAACCTTTTTAGGTGTACACCTAAACACACACAATAATTTATTATTACAATATCGGATCATTTGGTGTCGTGTCGTGCCGGCACGTAAAAAGAATTGCACCACCCCTTTCTTCCTATGGTCGTAAGAGGCGACTACAGGAGAACCGCCTCAAGAAGACGAGCAGCAGCGTCTCCTCTCCACCATTGGCCAAACTGCGATCGCCAACCCGCCTGCCAAGCGTGGCGATTATGGCAAAATCCTCATTTTGGAGACGCCTGTGTCCAGCAGTGGACAGATAAAGGCTGGTGATTGATCACCAGCCTATATCTATCCACTGCTGGAAGTGTCATCCAAATGATGACACTTAATACTAACTAGGAGGTGGATAGTAGAAGTCTTTAATAACTATTAGTAAAACACATAACGAGCCAACGAGTCTTATACATATAAACGTGTGTTTTTTATAGATATTTAAACTAAGTTCTGCTTGCAGTTTTTAAACTTTCTAATGACAATACTGAAACTATCTGTATTACGGCTGATAGCAAAGGTGAATGCTCGCGGCTGCACGTGGCAACATTTGGTTGGCTTGCAGCTGTTACTGTGTACTCAATGACCAAGCATGAAGAAAATAATAATTATGTTATTCAACTTCAAATAATTTTAACAAAATATATAGGAAGCCATGGTTAAGAATAAAAAGAATAAAAATTTAAATCATTCATTACGTCAAATTGGACATTATAGGCACTTTTACACGTCCCAATAATATTTATTTCCTAACGAATGCTTCGGGACAATTTGCGGGCTAGTGCCGAGAAGAAGCAGCGCAAGAAACTCGGTCACTATTTGTTAGCCTCTTTAGATTTGTTGCGAGCTAAGCAGTTTTAAATCCACACATTTTTATCATATACAATCATTATCTGTGGGTAATAACGAATGTTTTGTAAATGTAATAACTTAGACTTGCATCTAAAATCATGGTCAAGTCACCTGATAAAAACAGGATGAGGAAATAGATACTTTCGTCTGTAGGTACCTACAGCAACTTGGAGTAAGTATTTTTTATTTAGCGATTTCGGTATTAGGGCTTATAGTAAACATTTTTGCATTAGAATCACCCCTAAAAACCGACCAAGTGCGAGTACGACTCGCGCACGAAGGGTTCCGTACTATTATCTATAAAACGGCAAAATAGCACGTTTGTTCCATGGGAGCCCCTTCAATATTTATTATATTCTGTTTTTTTAGTATTTGTTGTTATAACGGCAACAGAAATACATCATATGTGAAAATTTTAAATAATAAAATAAATAAAATAAAATTCATTTATTTCGGGTTACTGAGACCCATAATGAGGATATCACACAGTTAAAATTTAAAAAAAAGTACATACAATAATTAATTAAATAAATTTCATTCTAAAAATTAAATCGGGTAATTAAAAAATTCGGGCTTTTAATCACGTCCCAAAATTCGTTTTGCCCTATTTCGCGACTACCTAACATACATATTGGCAGACGATGAGAAGAATTTAGAATAATGCTTTTAACATTAATTAAATGCGCGCAACCGGCATTTGGTGTCGTGTCGTGCCGGCACGTAAAAAGAATTGCACCACCCCTTTCTTCCTATGGTCGTAAGAGGCGACTACAGGAGAACCGCCTCAAGAAGACGAGCAGCAGCGTCTCCTCTCCACCATTGGCCAAACTGCGATCGCCAACCCGCCTGCCAAGCGTGGCGATTATGGCAAAATCCTCATTTTGGAGACGCCTGTGTCCAGCAGTGGACAGATAAAGGCTGGTGATTGATCACCAGCCTATATCTATCCACTGCTGGAAGTGTCATCCAAATGATGACACTTAATACTAACTAGGAGGTGGATAGTAGAAGTCTTTAATAACTATTAGTAAAACACATAACGAGCCAACGAGTCTTATACATATAAACGTGTGTTTTTTATAGATATTTAAACTAAGTTCTGCTTGCAGTTTTTAAACTTTCTAATGACAATACTGAAACTATCTGTATTACGGCTGATAGCAAAGGTGAATGCTCGCGGCTGCACGTGGCAACATTTGGTTGGCTTGCAGCTGTTACTGTGTACTCAATGACCAAGCATGAAGAAAATAATAATTATGTTATTCAACTTCAAATAATTTTAACAAAATATATAGGAAGCCATGGTTAAGAATAAAAAGAATAAAAATTTAAATCATTCATTACGTCAAATTGGACATTATAGGCACTTTTACACGTCCCAATAATATTTATTTCCTAACGAATGCTTCGGGACAATTTGCGGGCTAGTGCCGAGAAGAAGCAGCGCAAGAAACTCGGTCACTATTTGTTAGCCTCTTTAGATTTGTTGCGAGCTAAGCAGTTTTAAATCCACACATTTTTATCATATACAATCATTATCTGTGGGTAATAACGAATGTTTTGTAAATGTAATAACTTAGACTTGCATCTAAAATCATGGTCAAGTCACCTGATAAAAACAGGATGAGGAAATAGATACTTTCGTCTGTAGGTACCTACAGCAACTTGGAGTAAGTATTTTTTATTTAGCGATTTCGGTATTAGGGCTTATAGTAAACATTTTTGCATTAGAATCACCCCTAAAAACCGACCAAGTGCGAGTACGACTCGCGCACGAAGGGTTCCGTACTATTATCTATAAAACGGCAAAATAGCACGTTTGTTCCATGGGAGCCCCTTCAATATTTATTATATTCTGTTTTTTTAGTATTTGTTGTTATAACGGCAACAGAAATACATCATATGTGAAAATTTTAAATAATAAAATAAATAAAATAAAATTCATTTATTTCGGGTTACTGAGACCCATAATGAGGATATCACACAGTTAAAATTTAAAAAAAAGTACATACAATAATTAATTAAATAAATTTCATTCTAAAAATTAAATCGGGTAATTAAAAAATTCGGGCTTTTAATCACGTCCCAAAATTCGTTTTGCCCTATTTCGCGACTACCTAACATACATATTGGCAGACGATGAGAAGAATTTAGAATAATGCTTTTAACATTAATTAAATTCTATCGGTGTAATGGAATCATCATCATCATCATAATTTCAGCCACAGGACGTCCACTGCTGAACATAGGCCTCCTCCCTCAGTTACTTCTATCGGCCTATTGCAGAAGCGACCTGGGGGCCTAGCACGAAAGTGTATCGTTCGATCGGTCGTATAAACCTAACAAATTAAAATAACCAGTCTCTTTTGTCAAAAAACCCGACCGTTTTCAATTGTTCATAAATTGTAACCTTTTGATACAAGTGCATGGATATTTTAATTGGATTGGATAATACGATCGAACGAACGATACGCATTCGTGCTAGGAATCCTGCATCCAGCGGCTTCCTTCAACCTGTGTAATGGTATAAATTTAAATGTAAAAATAGTTAAAAACATTTAACTAAAATTACGTCAGCTCTTATTTAAACATCTATTTTTACAACTGGCGTAATCGAAGGAGTGGATAGTCGCCATTTTGATACTGACAATAACATTACTATGTAAATGGCTGATGCAAAATAAGCTTATTCAAGAATATTCGATACTGTTGAACGTAAATAGCAAGGCTTTGTGTTTGAATCGCATATTGTTGCAATATTAACAGTATCTGTTTGAAAGAAATAATTATTCCATTCAACATATTAAAGTATTAACAAACATTATTAAAATATTAAGATACTATATAATACCATAGCATAATTAAATATACTATTATTAAATATTTAATTGTGTTATGGCAATTACCTAAACTACGAGAAATGTTTTTAGTCGACAAGTGATTTCTTCAAAGTGTGAGTGAATTCGCAAACATAAATAAACATCCCAATTTGACAGTCGGTCTCTTTGTACGATTAGACAAAATTTATTTATGTATTATTATTTTTTTTTGTCGCTGTCTTTGTACGGCGATCTGGGACCCAGTTTTATTTATAATTTATTTTGTAAATATTCTTGTTATTTTTCTTATGTATTAGTTTTAAGTTTAGCTTAGTTTTGAAATTTTAAATATTTATAAATACACATAATATAATTAAGTAACCTAAAGATGAAATAGAAATATTCTTTATTTGCTTTAAAACTGTGTACAAATTTGATTAAACAGGTTTTTAGAAGTTAAGTCGTGTCAACAGATGATACCTACGCGTGTTAACCACAACTTTTTAGTATTTTGGGGGTTCGAAAGCAACAAAAATCAAGCAAATTCGTTTTGTACAAAGTTTACAGGCAACTGATTAGTTCCACACAATGATACTAGATGGCGCTAGCAGTCTCGAAAGTTACGACCGTACCATCCAAAACGGGCATAGCAACAAGATTAAGTAGGTTTTCTTAGTTATTTATTTATTTATAATAGGCACACAAACAGGATACAGTCAGTTAATAACGATATCATACATTGTGTAATTTTCTTGCAATACGCATTCGATTGTAATGCAATACTGACTGAAGTAGGTATACACGTATTAACTTGAACTAATAAAAGTATTCTTTAAGCACTTCAAATGGAAATGAGTCAGTTTTTGCATTTATTATGGCAGTATTTAGCGGGTCTAATCAGTATTTAGCCATTTAATCATTCCGACTGTTTTAAAAAACATTAGATACAAGGTAAAAAAGAAAAAAATAGATTCCTCGCGTAGCCAAATGGTCGCGTAAAATGATATCATTGGTTTTCATACTTTAGACATTTAATTACTTACTTTCGATTATTTTCTCTACGAGTACTTGTACCTCTTCGATTACTTCGTCTCCTCTACCAACTTTTAACTTCCTCTACGAGTGTTAATAAAAAGTGCTACCGATTTATGGTATTAAAAAAACATTTACTTTACAATTTTTAAAATAAATAAACTAGGAACACTGTTTCAATTTAAATTACTTATAAAATAATATGGAACAGTAATTTTTGAATAAAATCTTTTTTATATCTTTTAAGTTACACTAACCATTTACCTTCAGCCGCATAATAGTGATGTGCAACGTCGCGCGTAATCGACTATCGATTATTCGCCAACGACTTCTCTCGGAGCTATAGTCATCAGCTAGGGCTGACACTTTGCCACTACATCAGGTATATTAACTACTTACTTATTAGTTTCGATTAAAAAAGGGCTACATTTTTAATCATTAAATTAATAGTTTATTATTTTTTAAATAATATTACACTTAAATATTGCAATATTTTTATTTCATTTTTTACCACGTTCGTTATTATTCATTTTAACGTCGACGTTGTCAACTAAAACCTGAATTCTAGAGAATCGTGACTTTGCTAGCGTTGTAAGCTGTTTGTAACATATCCCGAGCGTATGTTGCATGATTTCACTGATATTTCTTTTATTTACCTCGTTTTGTTACACAACGTCTATATCAGTGACGACGATTCTTTCTATCTAAGCCCTTTGCGGTTATCTCGTCCGATCAGAACTAAATAGAAAGATTCAGAAGGCTCAGAATAAATGTACCTATTCTTGAAATACGGTCAGTGTGTAAAAGTTGTTTTTTTATCATTTTCAACGGTGTGCCTGGCACAAATTTCAGTCTGATCAATTTTGCATTTTGTACTTAACTCTAGTTGTAACAATTTTACCAGGTCGAATAACGTACCAGATATTTACAATTGTCTTTTTTTGTGAACGTCTACAAAGTCTTAACATAGCTGCATCTTTCAAGCAAAGGATGCAGTTATGAATATTAATAGCTCAGTTTGTAATTAATAAATTACTTTTAGTCTTTAGTTTACTGGTAGATACGTTACTTTCAGCACATACTGAGTATATTGACGACCTCCGTAGCCGAGAGGCGAGCACGCCGGACTTTAAATGGCGCCGCCATCTCTGAGGTTCCGGGTTCGATCCCCGGTCGGGTCAATGTAGAAAACGAACTTTTCTATATTGGCTCGGGTCTGGGTGTTGTGGTACCGTCGTTGTTTCTGATTTCTATAACACAAGTGCTTTCGCTACTTACCTTAGGATCAGAGCAATGTATGTGATGTTGTCAAATATTTGTCAAATATTTATATTCATCGGTTACTTTTTCCATGTTACACAAGTTACGACTGACACTCAATTGCAAAAAGTGGGTTTTTATGCTAATATATATTTTGTTTGTTGCGCTTAGTATCAACCCTGCTGCTTTAATCTATATTGTGTGACAGCCCTGCCGTACTTATTGCCACAATCATGTCGTTTGCTCTGCGGTTAGAAAGCGAATTGCCCGCTTCAACGTGGAATTACCTCTTGCACAAAATATGGCCGACTACCAAAAATAAAAAAAATGCATTACATAAAACCTTGTTGGTGGTTTATGACAAAAGAATTAACTCTCGTAAAAGGTAATTTGGATTTTGAGTTTTCATAAATATGCATAGGTCGTAATAACTCATTTTGTTTTTAAAATTAAATATTGTTTTCGCATTTCAATAAGCGATTATTACACACCTTACAATAATTCCAAGGTACCATTTCTTTAAATAAACACTTTGATGTTATTGATTTGTTTTTCCATCTTTTTCTTCTCCTATCCCATCGTCCCGTGTTCTTATTCAGAGCGGCAAATCTAGTTATTTATTACATTAAGACTGATTTTTATCATACATTCGTAACTTTTAGACTATTTTGGACCATGTAAATTTGCTTATCCATTATTTTTAGATATTTGTACCATTTGATTGCTTCAAATTCAATAAAAACTTATTAAAATAGGTACCTACTTCGTTAGTCAGTTGGTTACGCTAAGGCGTGACGCGATAGCTGCTAGCTAAGTACTTATATACAAAATATATGGAAAAATTGCGATTTGACAGCTCATAACAAGTACCTTTATGTCAATTCATATAGTGTAATAAATGAAAATTAACTTTAAACTTTCTATATTTCATGTAGTTTCTGTGTAAAGTATAATCGTTCCATCTTGTACACTAATACCAAGTTCTTGTTTCAGTTCTAATCTGTTCTAAGATGAGCTTAGAGATTTCGTTCCTAATAAAGCACCGCCCAGCACATTAATCAGTTACCCCAGGCCGATGCAAAGCCGGCTTTCATAGCAAGTAATAATTTAGAGTCCATACATATATAAACGACTTTAATTTCCGCCGATATAACTGCCTCTGATCCTAAATTGGAACTGTTTACGAGTTTCGTGATTTATCGAATTGAATCTATTTTTCGAAAGCATATTATGTTTTTATTTCTCAGCCTATAAACTACTGACTGATTTTAACTGTTCAGACTTGTGAAAAAAGAAAATAGGAAATCGCAAAATAAACTATTACACGAAAATATTAATTTCTCATAAATATTTTTCCCAACCCAAAAAATCACAAATACCCAAAATTACCCAAAAATATTTATGAGAAATTAATATTTTTGGGTAATACATGGCACCTATTTGAGCAAAATATTCTTATTGAAACCTATTCACTTAAGTTTTTATTTGTTTTAGTACGAGATAATATTAGAAAAATCGTGGTGCGACATTAATTAAAAAGATTTTGAAATAATGCAACATTATTTTTCCAACATTTAAAATGTTTCTAGGATATTGTTAAATGTTATGTCTTAAAACGAAATAATGCCATCAAAATTTCTCATCGGTTATACTTTCATACGCTTGTACGTTAGTATTAGTATTATTGTTATTTCTATTCGTTTTGCCTTTGCATGATAATATTTAGAGTAAACAATTTTATTGCTCACATAAAATTGTTGACTTCTCCTCTAGGTATAGTAAAAAATAAATAAAGCGGACAAACTTCATGCATATGTAAAAGCCTAGCCCATTAGATATTTGTGGCTTTTATAGACTCGGGTATAGTGAACGAAAAATATACAGAAGCTGAGTTTTACTGCATAAATGTCAGTTTGTTACAAAGAAACTTAATAGCAGCTAATATCGGCATCTCTAAACCTAGGTGACTTAATTCTAAGTCCCCATTTCTAGGTATAAAACGTTTATGTATCAAAAAGCAATTGTGTATTGGGAAACCCACGAAACTTTTGAATTTGTTTACCGTATATATAATGTTCCTACGTGTATTTTATTAGGAGTATATTTGTCTTGCTTTCTATTTTTTATCCAAGACTGACTATATGAATCGTTAAGTATCTTAGTATCCACATTATCGACATCAGAATAACAATGAAGATTGACAAACTATAACTTAATACTTGCTCAAACTTTGATGTATTTGATAGGATCTTAATATGTGTGTGCATCCCTAGCAGAACAAACTACAACATTGTACTTTATGTAATTTATTCTCCTTTGTGAAGGATCTATCTTTGTATTGCCTTTTGGTTGTGCTCAAACATTGGCCTTTATGTACGCTTCTATGTTTTTCTGTTCGATAGATTTACTGTGTTTATAGACTTGGTTAAGAAGATGGGGTTGCACCGATCTCGCTAGGACCGGTCGCAAACTGGAACCAGACTGAACTGGTTTCTGCCAAACCGGTCCAACATAATAATATACTATCGCCTCACTTGTTTTGCTGCTATAGAGCTCATGGTAATATATGCTAATGTTCTCGAGTTGCCTGTGTTTTCCATAAAATATCATTTGTTTGTCATCTCTTAACTTTTTTTAGATACTCTTTAGTGTGTGTATGTGTGTGTTTGTCTCATTTAGTATGCTTGTTTACAGCTATGATGTTTCTGGTTAGCTATTTGAAAGGGGTTTAGGAAAAAAAACAAGAAATTCCATTATTGAAACTATGTATTTTTTTTTCAATAATTTCTACAATTTTTACGGTCTATCAAATAAATATCAATTATAAACAATTGATACATTTATTATTATTGTTAGTTTTGTATATGTTGATTTCAAGTTTAGAAGTAAAATGTTTTTGTAGCATTTTTATAATCTTTTTTGATGAAAGTGAACTCTAGTACTATGATATTGTGCGTTTATAACACTGGACCCTACAAACATTTAGATTTCGTTTAAAAACGGTTAGTCTATTGATTTACATTTAATGTAACAATTAAACTGGATGAAGAAAATGCATTCGACTGCAATATTAACAAGTCTCGGTGTATCACACACCCTCATCCACTGGACTATACTGACGCAGCTTCGCGCGGCGATAGAAAACAATCTTACAAAAAATTACAATCTTTTTATATTAACTTAAATAACTTAATACTTTTTATAACTATAATAATATAAACCTGAGATCTTTGCAAGAGGGGCGCGGCGGTCGCGCTCGCTCGCTCGCTCGCTCGCTCCCGCCGCGCCCGCTCCAATTATTGCCTCCAATCGCTCACGGCACTATTATACAGCTTTCTACATTCTGCTCGCATGTTCTCGCATTCATAAAAGTATATTTTTCTCATTTAAATTTTATACATTACAAAAGTAGTATCACAAACAAATGTACGAACTAGTACAATTACAAAAAACGTACACATATCTCCGATCTCCACAGAGATCGCTCTAATAAATACAATTACGATACATGAAATATACCTCTACTCAACTTCAGATAGAATTGAACTCGAAACAAAAAATAATACCTAAGACTAAATCGATCAGGGTATCATTATCACTCGCGCGGCGGCTACTGAGATCATGAGGTTCGCACCGAACGCCGCCGCACCACTCACGCACGCGTCCACCAACGACTCGCAACCATTAAAATATCCAATAATAAAATACAAACAATCATCGTAATGATTAACATAAGTACGGACGGCGCCTGGAGGCGAGCGCAGCGGTGGGTAGAGGGAAGCGACGAAGGGAGGGGGGGGATCGAGATCGACGCTCGCCACCACGCGCCGTCGCGCGCTCGCCGCGAATTCGCCCGACAGCGGTCGAACATCGACACTTTGTCGAGACAAAGCGCTCGTCGCATCACTGTCGGCCGGCTCCGCGACGTCTGCGTGCGCGCAACTAAAGTCTGCGCTCTTGCGCGCTTACTCTATAACTATACATTACATATCACGCTGTGCTTTTTTTCTCTTATTAAAAATATATAATAATTAATATATATAATATTGATATTTGTTAAAATAACGATACGTAGATATCGAGGAGGGCAGTCAGTCGGCTCGCTCGCACCACGCGGTATCACAGGCGGTTCACTCGGCCTGGCCTCTGAAGAGTTTTTTCTTTTCTATCGTGAACTGGGGGCTGATTATGATGGTGCCGCTTCGCGTTAAATTTCTGTAACAATAAAAAGTAGCCGTTAGTCCCAAACATCATTACAAAAAGTTTGAAAAAATAAAAAATTGTTTCATTAACTTAAAAAATAATAATTAAGAAACTCACTTTAAAAATTGCGGCAACAGGCTAGTCCAGTTCGTCGAGTCGTGCTCTAAGTGCAGATGGATTTCGTGCGTCGTGAGCATGTTCGCGTCTATCTTGAATGCGGCTAGCCTTCGGCCAGCCACGTCCACGATGACAGCGGCCCCCCGGGACCCGCAGGGTTCGCCCTCCGCTAGCGCTAGGATCTGTCTCGAGGCTCTGGCAAGGAGTTCCGCTGGGACCAAGACCTCGGCTGCGGCCAACTCGCTGGCTCCCTTAGCCGCTCGTAGCTCTCTCTCGAGCCGTTGAGCCAGCGCCGCCTCCGTCGGCACCGGCATCGGCGCTTCCCGCCATGTCGGCCCGTTCCACGCTAGAACAATAGAAACAAACTTTTAAATTTCGAACTCATTTTAGTTTAAAAATTGCTAAGATTTAAAAACTATCGATAAAAATTTTTGGTAACAGCACTTCGTTAATATTCATTTACTACTCGTATTTAAATTTGAAAAAAGTTTTTTTTTTCTGTTTTAGGGGGTAAGATGAAAGTTAACTAAACTTTACCTAAAAGTTTAAATACAGTTAATAATTTCAAATTAAAAATATTGCATTTACTTTAACAGATGACATTTAAAACAACTTAACAAAAAAAACTAAAATCCTTATAAGATTCTTACTGGAACTCGAAGACCTATTCAAGTTTTTTGTATTGAAATCAGAAAGTGTATCGAATCGCAAGGGCAAGGGAGTGCATCGGAACAGCTGACTGCCCAGCTGATGGCCGGCGAGCTACATAACTATTGCCCGACAGCCACCAAGATACTGCGCGCGCCGCCTAGCAACTAACCGGCTAGAAAGCTTCCACTACCACCTAGCATAATAGAAAGTATCAAAGTAACTCACCTTTTTCACTTTTGAATCCCACATTAAACTGATTGGTGACCGGCAGGATCTCCATGTTTTCCAAATTTTTACTTATATTGTACACCTTTTAATACGAAATTTAATGCGTTCCGCTCCGGAACTTAACGCTAGAAAAATATCACAAGTCTCTTTTGTACTGCGAATGCGCACTGAACAACCGGCTTCACGACCGGCGACTAGTTATCGTGAAGAGATCGATGGGAAATTGAAACGTCCGGTTAACACGACTGCATCAGATCTGATCTCGTAACCTTAGGGCTTCGTCACTCGCCCTTGGCTCTGTTCGACCCACCCGACCCGGTCGCTTTGTGTGACGGACTGGCGATATGGGGAAATGCGCGGTATTTATATAGCGGTCCGCGGGCGGGGGTGCGCGGGGAGTGGCGGCGGGCGAGCGCGGGGGCCCCGCGCGCCAGTTGCGCCCGACCGCGGAGCCCGGAGGTCGTCTCCGCGTCGCTCTGTACCGGCTTCTGCCGCAAGCCGGCCGGCTTCTTTGTTCTAGTCACGTAGTCCTCCCAGTGCCCGAATTTCAAATCTTTTGCATTATCCCCTATCCGTACTATACAAAGTGATATCGGTGAACGCGCGTGCGAAGTTTTCATTTGTAAAAGAACATTCTAGATTTCTTTGTTCGTTTGTGATGTGGAAGTTTTTACAACGATCCGTTAACGTTGCCGTTGTAAGAACTGAAACAAATGTTTTTTTTTTCGAATATTGTAATATCGGCTTAGTATAAGGTTATTATAGTTATATGTTGAAATTATATCAGCACTGTATTGGATTATGAAAGTTGATATCGGGCGTCGCTTCGGCTAGGTAGGTCTCGACATATAAAGATAGCATTGATAAGCACACCTATTGTTTCGTTATTGTGTTCAGTAGGGATTAGAATAAGCTATTGTTTTAATGTCATGCGAAGGATATCTTTTAAATGTATTCCTTTGTTGAGAACCTCATTGAAATTGCGTCTTGAGGTCATTGAATCTTTGTTGTAAAATGTGTGTCTTTTACAAAAAAATTGTTAGATTTATTTTCAAGATCTGAAAATTGTACGTACAATTAAAACCTAGAAAGTGATACGTTTGTTAAAAAGACTATAATTATTATAAATCGTAAAAGTCATTGATTTCAATTAGCAACAGTCATGCTATCTGAAGTAAAAACATAAACAATTTCTACTCCCGCAAATTCAATAACAAGTTATATAACGAAGAAAATCTGCATATTTTAGTAAACAAGTGTATATTATGCTTCGGTTATTGTGCCGTTAAATATCGGTAAATAACTTCTTTCAACCCACTTAACACAAACAGAAATTGCATCAGCCTTATAGAGATCATTAAACCAAATTCAGGTTTTAATCTTGTTATTTGCGTAGTTTACACTAATAGCGAAATACTACATTTTAAATTCATTGGTAGCTATAAAATGCAGATGAATTTTAAATTTATGAGAAAGTTGTTTATCTCGAAACGTTATCATAGACAGATTTATGATCACATCTTTATGGGAACAGATCCAAAGTGATGTTCCTCCAAGATTCAACAACATTCATCAATAGCAAATGTTTTTTTTACAAGTGTTACATTGTTTTGTTTTCAAACCAGAAATTTGGTGAAGGTGTGAAAATTAAAAACGTAAGTAATTAAACTACAATTTAACTTATCGAAGTAATATTTAATCGTAAAAACATTTTTAAATCAGCAACATATTTTGAAATCGTGAAAATAACAAATGTGATAATGTGTTTAAAGTAGCGAAACAACATTAAAGTAATAAATAAAATTTAACAGATCGTATGAAAATTTCTCCCCAACAAGTGGAAAATAATGAGCCACCAAAAACAAAGAGCGTAGCAACTGAAACGCGGTGAGGCAAACCACAAAAAAGCTTAGGTAAAAAAGAGGAAAGCAAAAAGGCAGTTGCTAAGCGAGCCGGCACTCTGGCCTTGGCGAAAATAATGACTCACGCCGACACGCAGTCGAGTTTGCTTTATCGACTGTTATTTTATTACTTATCATTTCCTATCCGATGATGACTTATAAACGAATAATCAATTCAACACTTTCTTAATAAACTGGTTTTGAAATCTTGATTTTTTTAGTATTTTCAATTTCTCCAATTCTGAGTTTTATTTTATTTACAATATCATAAAATTACAAACCGAAATGTAAACCGTATGGTTGCAACTAGCTTAAAATAAATTAACATATCTAAAAACTTCATAATCTTGACTTATGATGAAAAAGTAAAAAATGAAAGTTAAAAATATTTTTATTTTATCTTTATCATTTATAAATCAGTTGATATCTTAAAACTGGTGCCACCTATAATTTGACATGATTTAAGAACTAATAATTTTTCACTGACTTTGTCGCTATAAAGTTTATTAACAACCACACCTAAATTATCGGTTAGATTTTTTTCAAATATCCAAATATCTAAAAATTTCCAAGTGAAAATTGCAATGTATTTTTTATCTGTTTTTCGTCCTCCAAAAATTATTTCCTCAATAATTATATACCTATCGTCGTTAAAATTATCAGGCAAGATAAATTATACGTTGAGTGTTTACTTTGTCAATACAGTTGTAGGTATGGCCATTGTTATCTGCATGATATAACTGCACAAACATCCCGCGTCAGATACAACATCGTATTCATAACTATTCGTGAGGCGAAAATGACACCAGATAACCCTTACATTTGCGGTAGTGGACTTGAAGTCTTAAAATAATGACAAGAGAACACATTTAAAAGTAAGATAAAACCTTGCAGAAGATTTCAGAATTGATGCTAACTTCAAATCTAAACCAAGTGAAATTAAAAATTATTTAAAGTTAGTTGATGTAATATCAGTTAAAATTGAATCGGAACTTTCCAGAAGCACCCAAGTCAAATGTAGAATCCCTTCATAGCCATTATTCGTGTATCACATCACATCTTAACTCGAAATCCCTAACCTGTTTATACAAATACAAGTTGCACACAAAGGCTCCTCCTCTCCGGCACAAGAAAAAAGTTTACAACGAACAAGTCCCGGGCGATCGCTTGCCCCGACTTGTTTCGACTTGTCCTGGGATCGGATGGCCCTTAACAAGTTACGAAACTTTATTGTTCAACTTGCAAAAACTTAATTTACAACCTGCACTTCCATCGAACCCAACAAAATTCGATATACAATCCATATTTATGTCTTTAAATTGCGAAAGTAGAAAAACAGAGGAATTATAAAATACGAACGTTAAATTTTAATTAGCTCGATCCATAATGTATTAGGTGGTCTCATACTTTGTTTGCTATTACACTATTTATAACTAGTTGATCAGACGCTTCTGTTTGTGCTAAACGGGTAATTTAAGGAGTTTTGCCATCGTGTTTAGCGTGTGGAGTGTTTTTAACATCTCCATTTGGGTGGGTTGGATCTCATTTGTAAAGCGAGTGTTCGTCGTAATCAGTATTCAAGTCGTATAAGCGGCGTGCCAAGTTTAGGCAACACTTATTAGCAATTTTAAAGCTGTTTTGTTTATGCCGAGTTTCTTACTCGGAGCAACACGACACGTGTGCCCATTGTTGTAGCTATTACAATGTTACATTTGCTTTCATGTTTTAGTATCTTATGAATTTTAGCTCTAAGGATAGTGAAATGAAAGGGTTGATTGTTTCATTAGTGGCCACTTGTAATTATATATTTAAATGTAATCAATTAATTCGTGTCTGAACATTTTATTATATGATAATATCATCAAGTTAATGCGATTCATTTTTATCAATTATATAATTAATTTTAAGAACTTTGAAACAAATAATTTTAAGAACTGTTATCTGTTTCCTGTTTGCACTTTTTAAAGTATTATGTATATGTTTGATACTTTCAAATAAATAAATAACTGGTATAAAATATACTTTTATTTGTTCAATTACGCCCTGTCAGTTAATGTAGAAATAATACGAAAAGAGATTAATATCTTATTAAAGTCAGACGATATTAATAATGTAGGTTATCATACATTTAATAATTATTTCTAAATTTGTGCGCCGAACAGTTATCTCAGGTCATTAAGTTATACCATGACATAGTATTTAGCAATTTAAATAAAATTAATAATGATTTAAAATCAGATTAACTCTTCCTAGATACATTAGCACTATGTTTTTGGTTGTTTCAAAACCTAATTTAGGCTTTTTTAATACATTACTATTTTGTTCTTTATAGGACTTACTATGATCCTAAGATCAAATCTGTTTTATAAATTCAATAGGCTACCTATTTAGTAATATCTATTGTTCACTGTGTTGTTGCTGAAACACTAAAAAAAACACTGCCATTGTTTCTTAATTTGCAATTTCTGTCAAAAACAAATTGTTGTGCACAAACAAAACATGGTTCCTGGCGAACAAAGTTCGTATAGTTAGAATGAACATCCTTGATTATAAAATATCGTATATAATACATACGACATGTCGCCAAAAATGAACAATAATATAATTTTGCAAAACTTAGTAAAACAATGGATATTCTAGTGTGTGTCGGTCGGTGTTATTGAAATATATCTAACTTATGCATGGCCTGAGCCCTGAATGAAGGTAGTAGTTTTCACAAAACATTAAGTCTAGTTCATAGACATGTTTTTTTTTTTCAGTAAATACTTTAATAACTAATTTTGCAATTATTTTACACCATCATCATCATCATCATCAGCCCACACTAGTCCACTGCTGGACATAAGCCTCTCCAATTGCACGCCACTTTGCAGGATCCACGGCTACTCTCATCCAGCTCCTGCCAGCAACCTTGCGAAGATCGTCACTCCATCTAGTCTGAGGGCGTCCCACACTACTACATTATTTTACACATGAGTAGACATTTAACACTTGAAAAAAAGACCACTTAGATAGGAAATGAAACCCGTCTCGTTGCAATTGTCGAAAGAGTCGTGGATTTGATTCCAAATGGACTGGTGAGGTCAATTTTTTAAGTGTTATATTAACTTCATCATCATTATCATCTCAGCCACAGGACGTCCACTGCTGAACATAGGCCTCCCCCAGTGACTTCCAGATCGATCGATATATTAACTTAACATAGTAAAATCAGTAGTGTCATTTCAATCTAATAATCTATTGATGCAAATGAAACTGTCGTTAATATTATCGACACTTTACACAGCACTATCAATAACTTTGGAGGTAATAAACTGGATAGTTTATCGATATATCAGAGATCCAGTTGGGTGAAAACAATCAAATAGGACTACATATTTAGATTTTAGAGAGGCAAGTATATCAGTACAAAAGCTGACATAATGGAGTAGGGTAAGTACGTGACCAAATTTACAGTTATGAATTTTAGCATATACACATTTGAAATATCTGTTATTGAAAGTATAGTGTAGCCTTTTCAAATAAAAGCTTTTTCTTTTTTACGAAACCTACATCGTAATAGCTTAATAAGTGCTTTCTTAAATAAGGAATAGTGGAATCTCCTAGGCACATTTTCTTGCTTAAAAGGGGATTCCAACAACTATTAGGAAATTTTGTAATCTGTTTTTGCAAATAAATATTTTTGAATTTGAAACTTTTTTGAGTTGTGAATTGCGAAAATATATTTAAAATCTTCATACAATATCGTTGAGGTAAAAGATAATTTGTGAAGAAATTGTAAAAACAAGTCAGCTGAGTACACACTTTTTAATAAATGAAGGATTTCATATTCACATTTTATAATAATAACAAATACTTAGGAATTTTATTTTAGTTAACAAAGTTATATGAGGTCTTTATTAATTAATTTAGGGGGCGATTCTGCTGCCTGAATACACCACTATTATACTTTCACTTTTATATGAGACGAACATTGAAAAAGAAAAAATCTTCTCCTTCTTGAACTATCGACGAGCAACCGTGAGTTTGATTGGATAAGTAACGTGACGTGACATTTATTTTCAAAATTTCGGTGTTAGTCCTGTACCTAGAAAAAATTGCTGTATTTTAGATGTAAAATAAACTTAGAAGGAAATCAACTAATTAATTTAAACCTTAAACAGGGTGTCACGTAAATCAAGGTCAACCTTGTAACCACATATTCTATACATCATATAAATTTTGTTCCACCACTTTTTAAGCATAATATATTTTTTGTCTTTCTGTACTCTAATCGGCTGTTTGTAAATTTTGTATGGGAAGTCGATAAATTTTTATGCAAATTTGCAAAAGTGATAAAACAAACGTTGTTTACATGATAAATAGAATATGTAGTTACAAGGTTGACCTTGATTGACGGGAGACCCTGTATAAATGGGTAAACATGTATAATACACGTCGTGTATTTGTTGTACTTTTTAATCCCCGATTTAGAAGGCATTTGGAATCGCGCCAGCTCCCAGGTTTAAAAGAAATCTAAAGGCTAGAATAGGGCTAAGTCACGAATTTGTTTAAGGTCTTTGTGTCATGACAGAATAACTATCTAAGTTAAAAAGGTTTCCAGATGGATGGTATGTTCTGAACTTCTGAATTTGAACTATGACCTCATCATGGTAGGTTATCATAACCTGTAAGTTCCATCCACGAAATAGTTAAAAAGATTCTTAACTATTCCGTGGTTCCATCCAATTACATTTAATGTGAATATTTAATTATGATGATTGATGGAACGACGACCTTAGTATGATGGCTGGCAGTAGATGGATGATAAAAGCGGGAGATCGTGCTCTTTGGCGCTCTTTGGGGGAGGCCTACGTCCAGCAGTGGACTGCAATAGGCTGAGATGATGATGATGCTTTATTATACTCAAATGGCGTAGTAGCGCCGTGATTTGACTTGAACGCAAAGGGTTTGATTCCCAGTTGGGCCAATTCAGAATACGAGCACATTGAAATTAGCTCGAGTGGGTATGATGGGTGAGAGACGTCTCTAGTAAAATAACATGACGAATAGTGTTGTTTGATACTGTAGTGTTTTCTCTAGCACAATCAATTTTATGAGCACATATTCAAATCCTGACATATAGCTAGTGTAGAGATTCACACTCGATTTATTAATTTAAATAAAAGTTGAGTTAAAGAATTAGTATTTCAATTCTTATTACAATGAGATCCAATAGATATTCAAATATGCCATTTTTAAATTAGACCTGTGGACCAAGGTTCGATTTTTGACTTTAGGTCAATTTCGAAAAGCACTTTTCCATATAGTCTCGAGTCACCGCTTGTAAATTGTATTGAATGGTACCTCACATACAATAAAAGTATGATTCCGAACTCAAGGGTGCATTTGCTAGTTCAGACTTAAGGCTAAACCACTGATTCTTGTACCTTAGTACAGTGGTTTAACCTCAGTCCAGGGCTAGGAAATGCATTCTGAATAAATCAGATAGAAAATATATAGGAAGTAGCAGTGCTGCGGCAGCACTCTGCGTGCTGCCGCGAGTTCGAAATACTCATCATCATCATCATTTCAGCCACAGGACGTCCACTGCTGAACATAGGCCTCCCCCAGTGACTTCCAGATCAGCCGATTGGAAGCGGCCTGCAACCTATGCAACCTTTACCAGGTCGTCTGCCCACCTTGTGGGTGCATGTCCTACGCTACGCTTGCCGGTACGTGGTCTCCATTCCAGAACCTTTTTGCCCCATCGGCCGTCAGTTCTACGTGCTATGTGCCCCGCCCATTGCCACTTTAGCTGGCTAATCCGTCGGGCTATGTCAGCGACTCTACTACCTAAATGTTAATACTTACCTTACTTTAAGACTTTAATACGTAGTGTGTTGTCTAGCAGACATTACTCGTTGATTTCCGATAGTTCTGTCTTTAATAGTATACGTAACAAACGTGCTAAGTATTCCACATTTAGGTCATAAAGTCCTTACATGAATGGCTCCTAATAGAGGGCTTTTACAACCTAAAATAATTTTCGACAAAAACTACTTGGTGTTCTAAAAATACCTGACTGAGTTATATAATTTCCAATATGTATTTACATTTGCATGTCATGTCTTTCATATTGACTAAAAATGAATGTGCTGTACTAACAAGATTTTTAATAACTGATTGATATACCATGTTTTATGCAAATAAAGATTTTTTATTTTTATCTTTATCTTAACTTCTTCGCTATAACACAATCAAATACTCCCGTCGAGTTTACAGCAGATGTTTAAAAATAATCGGTAGATGTCCCGCGTCACGCAGCAGGAACGTAGATGTCCAAGGTTCAGTTCCTGGTTCTGTAAACTTCTTGTTTTTCATTTAATTGACGTAGATTATATAAAGATGACTGACGCAAGTTTACACCTATGAGTCGCGTACGTTGTGACGATTTGTTGTATTGGATTTGTAAAACAATCTTATGATTACGTATTTTAATAAATTTAGACATGTATTTTCTTAGATTAAAAATATAGAAAACTATTTTGTTCTTATATTAGATTGAAGATACCTAGATACAAGTAATACTATTGCTTAGTTTAGGTACTAATGGCCATACTACAAAAAGATAGACCAGTGTTAAACACTTGTCTAAAGATTAGCCCACCAATTTAAAATGTTTGTTAGTAATATGTCTCGAATGTCTGATGTGTCAACATTTCAAATTGGTTGACTAATTATAAACAAGTGTTTAACACTAGTCTATCTTTTTTGTAGTAAGGCCAATATTGTCTTAGAATAAAAATATAGAAAGCTATTTTGTTCACGTATATTAGATTGAAGATACCTAAATACAAGTAATACTATTGCTTAGCTTAGATAATAATAATATAATATAACAATAAAACCTTTATTAACAATCTTGTATGTTACATTTCATCTTATAGCTACTTATAGACTAATTAAACTGAATATGGTTGTTTATAAAAGCAACTTAATTATATGGTATTCATTGAATTAGACACCGGTTTCTTGATTGTCTTGCTCTTTGGCATAGGCCTCCCCAAGTGTTTTCCACAACGTTCTATCCCTTGCTGTCCTCATCCAAAAAGATCCTGCCACCTTCTTGATATCATCCTCCCATCTTCGATACTGCCTGCCTTTACCTCTCTTTTTAACCGACTTCAAAAAAAGGAGGAGGTTCTTAATTCGTCTAAATGTTGTTGTTTTTTTTTTTTTGTATGTTTGTTACGCGATTACGCCGTCAATTATGGACCGATTTCAAAATTTATTTTTTAGTTCGAAAGGGTATACTCCCGAAGTGGTCCCATTTACACCAAGTCAGATTCTGATGATGGGATCCCTGGGAAATCGAGGGCAACCCTCAATTTTTATAGGCACCCATAATGTTTTGCATATATTTTCTGACTCAATGCTGATTTTTGGGTCTGGAAATCATCAAGTCATGTTGCTGACCTGATGATGGAAGCCACAGAACTCCTTAACGGATAGGAGTTAGAAGATAATACTGTGATTTGTCGGCAGAACGTATTTCGCAGTGTGTTGAGCAGACGTCGAGCTTATGAGGTACCAGACCGCCAATTTTTATTTACTGGGGGCGTACCCGCACACCCAGTAACGAAAAAATTTTTGAAAGTTCCTTTCTTAATTTGAATTGTTATTTAACGCAAGACCTTATCCTATGGTTACGACACCAAAATAGCCTCTGTTCTCGTTGGAGTGTAGAAAAACCCTTTCCTTAAGACTTACAAATTTTCGTCGAAATATTGACCCAATATAACACCTTATTTTTATCATACCATTCGATGGGGGGTCCATAGAGGACCAACATTAGCTAAGGCTACTTTGCTGTTAAGTCATTTTTGGCGGAGTTGGAAGGTGAAAACTGAAGCTTATTTTAAAGGCGTCTGGGACTTGTAATAAATTTCGTCGAAAAATTGATCATTAATAGCACCCTATTTTTATTATACCATTGGGTGGGTGGTCCACAAAAGAACAACATTTGTCTAGGTCACTTTGCTGTAAAGTCATTTTTGGCGGAGTTAGGAGGGGAAAAATAGAGGACTTAACACTTAAAATTGTAAAATAAAATAAGTTTAATAAAAAACTAAAAACCGACTTCAAAATGAAACTAAAAAGCGAAAAATAATATTGACTAAAACATACCTAATCAGTTCTATTTGGAGTCGGTGCGAATAAACAGATTTTAACCTTCGATGGCTGGCACCGACTCCAAAAAGAACTGATTACGTATGTTTTAGTCAATATTACTTTTCGCTTTTTAGTTTCATTTTGAAGTCGGTTTTTAGTTTTTTATTATCTGTGTTACTTCTTATTAGGTGTCCTGCCCATTTCCATTTGAGTTGTTTGATTTGGAATTTTATATGTATGTATAATCTTGGTTTGTTTTCTTATTGTTTCTTTTTATTGCTTAGTTTAGATACTAACCGTTTAATATTAGAACTGAATTACTTTAGTTTATTGTATTTATGCTAAGTTTTATACAGAGAATACATTTTTTTTATCTTTATTATATACCTTAAATTATTAACATCGATGATTTAGGTAAAGTTACAAATTACAAGATGCTCGTAGTTATATTTGCCCCTTGCGGGATTCGAACTCGCTAACGGTCTGTTGAGCGCGAACCACTAGAGCAGTCAGTCACCTTGTTCTTAGAATGACGTGTCCGCATTTATTGAACTGTATAATTAGCGCAATTAATCCGTTAATTAGTTCATTAACACCGGTATTGTTTTTTGGCAGACAAAGCATAGAAATGGGGTTATTGAGTTTTTGTATGTATGTACTTACATAGAAATTGGCTTATTTTTCTTTTGTCTCTTGTAATGGATTTTTATTAGTTAGTGCCATTAGTGCCGTGTGGTGCGGCACGTTAAAATAATTGCACCACCCCTTCTCTTCCTATGGATGTCGTAAGAGGCGACTACAGGAGAACCGCCACAAGAAGACGGGCAGCAGCGTCTCCTCTCCACCATTGGCCAAACTGCGATCGCCAACCCGCCTGCCAAGCGTGGCGATTATGGCAAAATCCTCTTTTTGGAGAGGCCTGTGTCCAGCAGTGGACTGATATAGGCTGGTGATGTGATGTGAATGGATTTTTTAAAAGGAGTTTTCTTTTTAATTGATACTCATGTATTTATGAAAGTACCTAACAATAATTTATTTAAGTCCTAATGGTTTTGTATGAATCAATTTATCAAAGCTTTGTACTTTTATTGTGTCTGGAATACTTTAGAAATAAAAATAAATTGATTATTTGACATAATAACATATTATCCTAACAAAAAACAAACATTTAATATTCAGTTAAACATACCTAATCAGATTTGCTTTGATCGGTACCAGCACTGCCAGCCATGGGTATTTAAAATTATTAAGTTGAAAAAAAAAGAGTCCTTCAAATAGCGGAGATATCGAATACCTACCATACAAAAAAAAACCGGCCAACATAGAACCTCCTCCTTTTTGTCGTTTAAAAATAAGTCTTTATTGAGTTTCATCAGTGATACATCTAAAACAATTTACTATCACGAACCTGAAGTCTTGTTCAGCAACTAGTTGCGAGATCGCAAACAGTAGCGAACCGGTCCGGCCCGGCGAATAACCGCTACGTCCCGCGCACGCGCAAAAACGCGCTATTATTATACTGTTGCTAGGCAGAAAGCCTTTGTTCGCTTTTTACTTTTGACATAGGCCAGTCATAGCAGCCAGCGCACTGCGTTCAACAACCGGAGTATTTGGAACTTAAATTGTTTGAATACAAAAAAAAACTTTCTGGATGGACTAACTAACAGTCAAACGACATGCTGAAGACAGGAGACTGTAATCTTTATGCGCTTCGAAGATGTTTGTGTCTGACAGGAAACCATGAAAAGCTGATTTGATTAATTACATGATTGAAAAATCTATCGACAAAACTAGCTTAAAATACCTAGCTTATATCTACAGATCTGAAACTTAAACCGTTCAAATGAAGCCTTATTTTACAAAATAATGTCTGTTGTGTCACATTTCCCTGGCCTGATGGGTCAATTGATATCAAGGTAAACTATCAGCAATAGTCAGAATATTCTTTAAAAATGCAGCTATTATTTACCAGTTTCAAAAACATGTTAACATGTACTAAAATATACAGTCTAAAGTACTAACTTTTTGCAAACACCTGTACCAACTTTGTATGACATAAAATAATGTTATCTTCTATAAAAAAAATCACGTGATTATCTTCTAGCGTTCTGCTCAATCCTTATAATATTGAACTGGTTGCTCTCCCTGGGCTATGCCACTTTAATGATAGAGGATATTTTTACAATGTATGATTTTTTATATGGGGTTCTGATTATGATTGTGTTTATAACAATAGCCCCGTGGATACGAGTGGTGATTATAGTCGGCTCACGGATTTGGCGAAACGGTAATTAAGGGGTTAGAAAATGACCGAAGTTAAAATGAGCCAAGTTGTACAAGACTTGTGACGTCATCCGCTTAACTCGAGTCAACTTTAGGACGTTATGACATTAATTACAAAAGAGTTTCATGTCGATTCTATTTTTGTGTAGGAAGTTGATTGAAAAAACAAAGTTATTTGTTCTGAATTTAGAACGATTGCTTCACAATCGCGATAAACTTTTTTATATCAATATTTTTGCATTTCGTCAGTAATTTCATTGGCTTCGATTACCGCAAAAAATCTATTTTAACAACTTAGTTACACTTTAACTAAAACCTCTTTACTGAAATACCTACAGGATAAACCTAGGTATAATCTACTGAATAGTTATCAAACCTACTGGTATTATACGTATTAATTCACATAACTAACAATTCAAATTAATAAAAATAGTATGGGTGCCAAATTTGTGTAAATTAACATAAAATAATATAAAAAATACCCCTAAAATCACTTTACATACCGAATAATAAGTGCCTATTTAAACAATGTCTTTCCAGGTAAATTACAAGTTACAATATTTTAATAAGTATTGGACAACAACACATACATTGCTCTGATCCTAAGGTAAGTAGCTAAAGCACTTGTATTATAGAAATCAGAAACAACGATGGTACCACAACACCCAGAACCGAGACAATATAGAAATGTTCGTTTTCCACATTGACCCGACCGGGGATAGAACCCAGAACCTCAGAGATGGCGACACCATATAGACTGGCGTACTCGCCTTTCGGTTACGGAGGCCAAGTGCGAGTCGGACTCGCGCACGAAGGGTTCCGTACCATTATGTATAAAAACGGCAAAAAATCACGTTTGTTGTATGGGAACCCCTTAAATATTTATTGTATTCTGTTTTTTAGTATTTGTTGTTATAGCGGCAAGAGAAATACATCATCTGTGAAAATTTCAACTGTCCAACTATCACGGTTCAAGAGATACAGTCTGGTAACAGACGGACAGACAGACAAACAGACAGACCGACAGACGGACAGCGGAGCCTTAGTAACAGGTGTTTTACCCTTTGGGTACGGAACCCTAAAAAGTAGTATCATTAGTAGTTAGTAGACAAGTAGATAATGTTTTGAAGTTAATTTATGACACTCAATATTATCTTTGTAACGCGTCAACGCGAACGGATGCCCATTTACGGACTTCAATAGGTTTTGAAGCCGAACCACAGAATAAATAATAGGCCGAACAGACAAAAACTTGCTATTGTTGGTAGGTGCGGCTGACGCAACAACGCTTTTCAATTGGTATGCATTATACACCAGTTATGAATCGAGTGAGACTTACTTGCGTTAAGAGTGCTACCAATTTGATAATTTGACGAAAATAAACACTTTAGAATGCCAGGGAAGCCAACGCTACCTGGTATATTGTGATTAATAAATAAATAAGAAACAAACTTAGATGAATGGTGGCCATGTACGTACCGGCAAGCGCAGCGTGGGACGTCCACCTCCAAGGTGGACAGACGACCTGGTATAGGTTGCAGGAATTTAAGCCGCTGGATGCAGGCCAAAACAGACCCAAACCTGCGGAAACATTTAAAGTTTTTTTTTTGTTTCCAGGACTTCAGAGATGGTGACGAAACGTACCATGCTCGCCTCCCCTTAGGTTTGATAATGTCTTTGTCCACAACATCATCATCATCATCATTTCAGCCACAGGACGTCCACTGAACATAGGCCTCCCCCAGTGACTTCCAGATCGGCCGGTTGGAAGCGGCCTGCATCCAGCGTCGTCCTGCAACCTTTACCAGGACGACTGCCCACCTCGATATTGACATCTTGTCTACATCACTTAATAATATCCATGTATTCTGTTGATCTGAGTTTAACAATTATAACTTCCTTTTTCTTCTCAAGCAGGTCAGGTTGTTTCATTTGTGCTTCTAAATAAATAATTAATAAAAAAAAAGTCATTAGATTATTAGGTTAATGCAAACATTTAGTTCCAAACTAAATTATTGTACCTATTATCTTTTTTTCTTACCGTGACAGTAGCTAGATAAAAAAAAACCGGCCAAGTGCGAGTCGGACTCGCGCACGAAAGGTTCCGTACCATTATCTATAAAAAGGAGCAAAAAAATCACGTTTGTTGTATCGGATGATTAGGAGCCCCCTTAAATATTTATTTTATTTTGGTTTTAAGTATTTTCTTTTATAGCGGCAACAAAAATACATCATCTGTGAAAATTTCAACTGTCTAACTATCACGGTTCATGAGATGACAGACGATGACAGAGGGACAGACAGATGGACAGACGGACAGACAGACAGACAGACAGACGGACAGCGAAGTATTAGTAATAGGGTCCCGTTTTACCCTTTGGGTACGGAACGCTAAAAAGCAGGAGATTTTTCTTTTGACGCTCTTTATGTCTGCAATAGGCTGAGATAATGTTTGTTTATAAAAAACTAAAGTTTACGCAAGACAGACATTCTCCATAAAAATAAATGAGTTAATACAATTACTATCTTGTACTCAAAAGATAAATTCAGCAGGATGACATCATTTGTTATCCAATTAAAAAAACATGTCACAACTAATTGCTTTTTAAATGGCTTGTTCGTCTTTATTCGTTAATAATATAGAAATTAAAGAAAAATCTTGAAAGTAACTATTTTTTCCTTATCAATAAGTATTTTTTAGTTTTGTCAACAACGAATAAGTGTATAATGCTGTTATAGATATTTAGGAGTGTTGTATGTCGTCGAAATATAGGTTAAATCTCTTTTTTTTTCGGCATTACAGGTTAATTACTATGTACAATTTTACATTAAAACATATTTTCCTATTCATAACACTTACCTACATAGATATTATACAATTGCTGAAGGAGTATAAATTTCAGCACATTTTCCATAAATAAAATGGTACTGTTATTTATTTTTCTCGAAAAATTCTTGTCGAGATGTCGATATCGGTGTTAAGGCAATTCTTCTCAATTTGCTACCCAATCCGTTTTCCACCCCTATAAACAACTCAATGAGACATCGTGTTACTGAGCAGCTACGTGATATACTCGCTAACTTTTATCGATAAATTCTTTTACACATTTATTTCATTTTTCATATATATTTTTTTATGATTTTGTCATCGAATTATCATTTCGGATTCATTCTTGAGCAACTTTCGATTCAAAAAGAATTCATTTCGAAAAAGGAAGAGATTAGAGATTATTAATTCGACTGTTTTTTTTTGTATATATTTTTTAAATGCTCATATAATTTGCTGCAATAGTGAGGGCTGGCAGATATAAAATACGGTAAGTGCCGTTCGAGGTGCGATTAAACACAGGAAATTAATGAACTTTGCTTCCCGCTTATCGTAAAATAACCAGAATTAAGGAAATTGTACAATAACAATGAAGTTTTCATTTTAAAAAGAAATAAATGCCACAATACAAAGAAGGCATTAAATGTACGTAAAAAGATGTATGGGTAAAACAAGTTTTTATGAGAAATAATTATTACATTTTGGTCGAGGTAGTGCTTTCAAATTCAAATTCAAAAGCTATCTCTGCTGATGATGTTAGTTCATATGCAATACTTAGACTTTAGAAATGCCGTTTTTTTATACTCGATATAACTATCGTTCCCAAAAGAGGGTTATCTAATAAAACACCTTTATTCATGGTGTAACATTATGACCATATGAAGCCAAGAAAGAAACTTGAAATCATAATTTTGAACAAAACGAAATGTTTCATAAAAACTGGTCCTAAATAAAATGATGACATTAAATTTTTGAGTTAACCATAGAATTTATTAGGATTAACCAAAAGTTTTGTAAAACTACATAAGTTGTACATATCATTACATGTTTTATGTGTTTTGTCATAATCACTATACATTTTCAGTAAGAAGAAGTAAGAAACAGGAATATTCGATTATTACTTTTAAACTTTTACGTTGCATGATTTAAACTTCATTAAGTTTAAACTTTTATCATTAAATAAGGTAATATTTAGTAGTTATAAGTGAGAGTGAGTAAGTATACCGAATAAAGATTTTCAATAAATTATCACATCACATCACCAGCCTATAACAGTCCACTGCTGGACACAGGCCTCTCCAAAAGGAGGATCAATAAATTATGATCGCGTTAATTCCCGTTTAATTGAGTTTAAAGAATATTCGACATCGTGATTTCGTTGTATGCCTAAGATTTTGCGAAATCACTGATATCCTTATTTCCCTGCAACACATACCTTTTCAATTTTAAAAGGTCATAATAACATAACTCATCATCATCATTTCAGCCACAGGACGTCCACTGCTGAACGTAGGCCTCCCTCAGTGAGATCGGCCGGTTGGAAGCGACCGGCATCCAGCGGCTTCCTGCAACCTTTACTAGCTACCGCATAAACTAACGCCCTAAAAAAGGCAAACGGGTTAAAAAAACACTACTCTTCCAAAACTACAGTATTATTTTTGTCGATAAAAAATCGATTGAGTCCAACCCAGTGACACTCGTTACTATCCAACCCCTCAATGCCGGGGGTGAGTGGACAGATGCCGTTTTATTTTCAACGCTCAACAGCCAGATTGGTTTGCATAATTACATCGCTGGATTTTTACGAGTTTTTCGTAGGGTTAGTAATTTGATCTGACTTTTTATGGGCGACTTCTTTGCTTATTCGATAAAATGCTGAATTTATGTAAATTATTGGATTATGAACGTATGAAACGGATGAAACTTTGTTTATTGAATTATTTTTATGTACCTAACATTTTATGATATTTAATGTTCTCAAATCTATTATTACGACTATAATTTAATCACAGTAGAACGTAGGTACAGAAGTTTGAATTATTTATGCAACATTAAATAACATTAAACATTAAATATAATTCATTTTTGAGGAAATGTATAAAAATCTTTAATAAAGTAGGTAGGTACCACAAACGCTTGTTGACTTGCCTGTTTATAAGTTCAAAAACCACATTTAAAAATCCTTATGGAATAAGGATATTACAAAGTTGAAGAAGGGACATATAAAAGTGCAATTGATGGCCAATTTGCAGAAATAAATGACTTTGACAAATACAGGTTAGAAAGTAATATGGACATTGAATTTTACATGTATAAAATACTCGTATCTGATTCAACTAAAAGATGTTATACGATATCCATAAAAACAGTCTAGAAAGACTCGAAATTTTAAGCCAACCTATGACTGACCAACATGTCCAGGGACTGCCCATAAACTTGAATAAAACCTCAGTCCACCGCGTGCGAGGCCTGCCCAAGTGGCCCTGACGATGCCACGTCTGCCAGTCCTGGTCACTACGCCAGAAACTTTCTTCCCCAACCGCAATACAATACCGGCACGGAAGTTGCGCCGAAGTCCACGATTCCGTGATTGGTCGTTAGCTCTTCGCTCTTCTTCTCTGATACGATGATCGTCTCGTAAGATGCGCAAAGCGATCCGACCTCTTTGACCATCTGCTCAACATCGATGCCGAACAAGCCTTTTGATATTATAACTAGGTTTATTACACCAAACTAAACCCATAAAATTATAATATGTAACTGTGGTTATACCATAGGTAACGGGTTTTGAAAGCCGTGCGTGCGTGTCAAAGTGACATAAAAACTTAATCCATCAAAGAAAATTACACAAAACTATAATCTGCGAATGGGTTTTGGCTTTGAGTACGAGAATAGTAGACGTTCACAGCGAATAGAATGGCCATTAACTTTCGGGGCTAGAAAATTATTTGACATAAACATGTTTGATTAAAAAAAAATGAAAACAACACTCAACTGCAATCGATTCGAAATAAAAAGAACTTACTTATGACTTTTTCTTTAAATTGTATTTTCTTTATCACACCGCCCACAAAACATCTCTTTTTTAAGCCTAGGGGGTCGACCGGTAGAAAATGCCTTACCGCATTAAGTCCACCTATTGTATGATTTTTAAACCTGTGTTAAAAACATTAATAAATATGTATATAATTTAAATAAAAAACAAATAAATTAACATTATTGTAGTTACTAGAATAATGCTTTTT